>CM029652.1:5518675-6718675 GCA_017311315.1 Dendrocalamus latiflorus | reverse complement strand
AAAGATTGTAGAATTTAATCCCTTCATTATGAGTTAATGATGAAGTTTGGTAATTAATGACAATTGATTTGTGGACTAAATTTTCTATGATTTTGATGAATATGTTGGGTTTCACAAATGATGGTGACTTGGGTTGACTTCTTGTGTTGAAGATCATCAAATCAAGATACGGAATGGAAGGTGGCTTCATGTATTAAAGGCTATCAAGAAGAGAAGACGCGTCGTGAGTTTATGCATGTCCAAGAGGAAATGATCAAAGTTAATCATCAAGTCAAGTGAAGATTCGTCATATGTCAAAGACCAGCATAGTCGGAGACCTGTGTGGTCGAGCCGGACAACGTGGTCTGAGACCTGAGTGGTTGAACTATCCGATGTGGTTGAGGACCAGTGTAGTCGATGATCGAAACTTTCGACCAGCTCTGTGTGAGCTATCCGATCAGTTCTGTGTGGGCGGTCCGATCAGCAAGCGAAACTACCGGTTCTGTGTGAGCGGTGCTTCTGAGTTCTGGAATGGCCGGCTTGTGTAGTGATACGTTTTTCTAAAAAAGAAACCTGTGTGGATGTTGTCCCATCCTTGGTGAATCAGTAGTTCCGCACGAGTACTGCGGTACTTCTGATGGTCGGTAGTACCAGACTTTGCACGTCAAAACTATCGGATTTGTCTGCAATAACTAGTTTTTTGACCGTTGCTGAGAGGAGCGAAAGTACCGATCGCAAGTCGGCGGTACTTTCGAAAATCCTATTTTTTTCAGGGTTTTGCTTCTAACGGCTAGTTTTTGTAGTGTGGATATATATACCCCCTTGTGGCCAGTTGGAGCAAAGCTTGCTGCATCCCTTGACATTCCTTTGAGCTAGTGTGATGTTCTCCTCTCAATTATGCATGTGCACAGATATAGAGAGAGCACAGATCGTCGATTATGTGGTCAATTTAGTCTTTCGAGAAATAAGTGGACTCATGAGGAGAATGGTTATGTTCCTGCATAGCCGATGGAATTCATTAGAGAAACTCGTCTTCATTGGAATTGCCAAGAACATATGATCATCCGTGCGGACCTGTCTGTGTTTGTCCGTGGACAAGACCACCTGATGGCTAGGTCAAGGTAAATACTGATGGTGCAATATCATCCATAGCAAATATTGCAGGTACTGGTGGAGTAGCATGTAGCAAGACAACATTATACTTTTTGGGTGCTTGGAGTAAGTCCTACCGTGGGATAGCAGATTCTTTGGTCATTGAAGCTTTGGCGTTTCGTGATGGTGTGTTCTTTGCCTGCTGTCAAGGTTATAGTCAAGTCATTGTTGAGACGGATTGTCAACAACTAGTGCATTTTTGGTAGAGTCGGCAGAAGCACAGGTGTGCTATCCTTGAAGTCAGTGAGCTTAGTTATGGTTTTTCTTCTTTCATCTTTCAGTTTGAGAGGAGGTCAGAAAATTGTGCGGCCCATTGTTGTGCTAAATTTGATTGCACGCAACGGGACTTGCAAGTTTGGCTGAACTCTAGCCCCTAGTTTCTTGTTCCGTAGGCTCCTTGCCTACGGGCTGATTGTAACCAGAACTTCGATTATGAATGAAAGCTTTTAGCTTCCCCAAAAAAAAGCGTTAATTGGAACCATGTTTCGTGGTGAGGTTCCATCATGATGCCGTGAAATAACGCCATGAGTGACGGTAGAATTGGATTAATCTTGTGCTTGTATCATCTAGCCCCATCGATAATTAACGAAACAGTAGCTATGTATTACTTGGCCTCCTTCGAGGACGGTGCAATCCTTGGTCTGTTATTGCTCAACAGTCGAACAATATCCTCACTGCAAACTGCAAGTGCAAAGAGGCAATAATTTAACTGTAACTTATTAGGCATGATTGCAAAATTGTTTAGAAAGGAGACACACATTTGATTGATTGCAATGGAAGAGCTAAGGGGGTGTTCGCTTTAGCTTCTATAAGCCGTTTTTCTACCGTAAATAATTTTTCTATAATATCTATCTTTCAAATGGAATGTTTTTTAAAGTATGGTCTACTAGTCGATTATAGTACACGCTATAGTGATTTTATTTATATCGGCCAAAATCGCACACGAGTGTCTCTCTCTGTAAACTTTTTTATAAGCTATTACTATTCATAAGCCAAATTCAAAAGGTATTAGCAAAAATCAATATAAACGCCCCTAATCCTGGTTGCTTCCTCTGTAAATCTCATTCCAAATCCTCATCAAGGAAGAGCTTAGAGTACTGAGCTCTACCACAAGCTTCAAGATAATTCTTTTTTAGAATATGGAGTTCTAGGGCTCCAGTACAATCATCTAGACATTTATAATTTAAATATACTTCATCCTTCATAGTTTACAAACTGAAAACTTATTAAACATGCATACATTCACCAACACATTTCTCCATCGTAGGCCGTTGCAAGGCACGGGATTCATTCTAGTTTCATGAAATGATCGTGCCATAATTCAGGGAAATGCGAGAGAATCACATGTGACACTCGACACTCCAAAATATAGTAATGTTCATGTCCAAAATGTGGCGGGAACCACCAATTCAGATAAAGCCTGGCCTTAACTTGTCATTACCGCCCAATTTTAGACTACCGTTCCCCCACCACATATTTTAGCAAAACCTGCGAATGCATGCATGCATGCGACGCTCTTTTTTATCCACTGCTTCCTCCACATGCCTCAATGTTTAGGGCGTTTCCAATTGCAGCACCATCATGGCCTAAGAATTCTTGCTCCGATCGCCGTGCAGCATTTCAAGAACCGTTTAATCAAGGCAAAGAAGATGCAGCAGATCCGGCCGGACATGGAGCAGCAGGTCGCCGAGCTCCGCGGCGAGCTGCGCAAGGCGCGGGAGGAGCGCGACCGCGCGCACCGAGTCCTGGAGGTGACCGAGTGGAAGGCGCTGGCTTCGGCGAACGACCGCACCACGATCGAGACGCTCGAGGCCGAGCTGGACGCGTCGAGGGAATCCGAGAAGCGGATGCTCGAGTCGCTGGCGTTGCAGACGAAGCAGTTCGAGCTCACCAAGATCTCACTCGAGGAGGCCAGGATCGAGATCACTTCGCTGCAAGAGACAGTGCAGAAACTCGAGGCCAGCGCGCCCATCGCGACACCGAAGGGCCGGTACGACCGCGACTTGCAGAGGGTGCACGGCGAGCTGCGGCTGGCGCTCGCGGCGGAGGAGAAGAGCAAGAAGGCGATGGAGGAGCTCGTGCTGGCCCTCAAGGAGGTAAACGCGGAGCTGCACGCGACGCGGCAGCAGCTGGCGCGCGCGCAGCACGAAGCGGAGACTGCCCGGCTCGAGTCCGACCGGCTGCACGTGTCGCTCAAGCGCAAGGACGACAAGCTCCGCGCCCTGTCCGACGAGGTGGTCCGGCTCCGGGCCGACGCCGAGGAGTCGTTCGCCGCGTGGCGGGGCAAGGAGGCCGGGTTCACGGCGTGCATGAAGTCCACGGAGGCCGAGCTCGCCGAGGCGCGGCGCGAGAACACGCGCCTCCTCGAGTCGCAGCGCTCCGGGCGGGATGAGATCGCCAAGCTGCGGGACATCCTGAAGCAGGCCGTCAAGGACACGAAGTTCGTGAAGGAGGCTTTGGAGGAGGCTAGGAGCGAGAACGCGCTGCTCAAGGAGATGGTTGGGAACAAGGACAACGCCGTCAAGTGCACCAAGCAGGAGCTCGAGTGCCTCCGGGTCAGCGAGGCCGCGGCGCGCGACAGCGTCAAGGAGCTGCAGAGCCTGCTCGTCGCCACGTCGTCGAGCCCCGCCGCTGCTGGAAAATTGGACCTGGAGGACACCTCGTCGCCGCAATCGGCGATCGAACTGCTGGGTTCGAACGGGTACCCATCGGAGCCGAAGATGAAGCCGCCGGGCGGGCTCGTGCGGCCGCGGCGGATGTCGGAGAATTTCGAGGGGTCGGTGCACGACATCTTCGGGTCGATGGACGACCAGAAGGGCGAGCTAGGCGTGTTCTCGACGATGCCGAGGTTGCCTGGCCGGCGGCGGGTGGCCCTGCGCAGGGTCGGCAACTTGTTCCGGTGGAAGAGCTTCAGTAACAAATAGCTCCTGGGAATCGGCATGGCGCGTTTTGTGTGCATGTGCATGCCGGTTTTGATCGATCAATTTGTGCCTTTTGTTGGACCGGGTTTGGCTGCCTGGTGACGAGTTGCCCTTGGTTTAAGTGTCATTTTCTAATGCTGCTTTTATACCGCCGAAGTTACGCAGTGTAGAACTGTAGATCGAGTGTGTGTGTAAACTGTAAAGTCGACAGGAGCTCGGATGAGACGGTGAAAGTTAGTACAGTCCAACTGATGACAACCAACTACTTAATCCTCCAACAACAATGGCACAGCAATCTGAATAGTACTGCTAGCTCGTTCTTTACCACACTTGTAATCGAACACTTCCAGGCTTGTCGGTAGTATTGCTAACACTGTATCTTAACCCTTTTTTTATAGCCAGGGCAGGTACGTACAGATATTAATTCGGAGTTTTAGACATAAAATGGTCACCACATAGACATATCAGGTTTGAGGAAAAATACATATAGATAGTAGCACATACAGAAAGAAATATATGTTGAATCATACCACCATCGCTTGAGACTTTCAACTGTCAGCCTTACCACCACGTCCAAGTTCCAATCCCTAGCCAAAGCTCCCTCAATTGCTCAAACTAACACAGCGACACTAGCACAAAGCCCATGCTAATACTAGGCCTAACTGCCAGCTACTACTTCCCAAGAAACAATCCGTGAGGAAGTGGCTGGGCTGGACTAGTCGGCCGGAGTGCTGCCGCTTATCTATATGTTTTCCTGGATATCCGGGCGGTTAACTATCCGATATCTGCTGCCCATTCCGAATAGTGCGGATGATCGTGTTTCGGAATTCCATACCAAACCAAGGTCGTCAATTCTATTTCAGAGGTCATTCCGATTTGTCTCTTAGTATAAAATACACCGGTACCAGTCTATACCGATGTACCGTTCTGGATTTTAATACGTACGAGCACACATAATTCATTTGGAATCTCACTTCAAATTCAAATACACAATTATAGGATAAAAATGACACATAGTTCAATCCATGTAATTATCAGAGCATCACAACACAGTAAGCTGAAAGTGACACTTCAGAAGTCCGAATTTCTCACACAACTATCACTTTTGCAGCTGCAAATCTTCAGAGCATCACAATTAACAACACAGTAAGCTCTCTCTCTCTCTCTCTCTCTCAACCAGAGAGGCTAACCGACTCTGTTTCTTGGATACGCTGGCAAGGCCTGACCGACAGTTACTGGCTTACTGCAAGCAGAATGAGCATAAGTGCATAACAGAAAATTACACACAGCCTGCAGCCATGCACGGTTCCATACTTCCATAACCATAGGATAAATATGAAGATCAGGTAGTTACAATGTTACATGCAATTTTGGAACCGTGCAGGGAGCTGACACTTCAAACTTCAAACTTCAAATACATAACCATATTGGAACCGTGCAGGGAACTGACACTTCAAACTTTATAGTTCAAACAACATGGATGCAAATAGTGGACTAATAAATAACAATAGTGTTTTGTCTGAGCCAGTGTAAAAGATGCTGGCATGAAAAGGCCATGGAGACATTGTTAGGGGCAGCATGTGTGCCAAAAGAAAAATAAATAAATAAATAAATAAATAAAGGCTTGTTTTAGATAGCATGACTCAGATGTGCAGCAAGAGAGGTAATGAGCATGCAGAACTGAACAAAATACATGAAGCAGTTGCAATCATCTGAAGCTATTCTCTAAAAAAACTACTTGGGAACAACTTTACTATTGCACATGACAAATGACATCACAATATTAATGACATACCATGCATTCTTTGAATATTTCCAATGAATGAGAAGAACTGGAGCAGAGAGTAACAGTCTAGCTTGTTCACCTTGTCAAGCAGTCCTGTGAATGCAAATATAGGATCTGCAAGAAATAGAAGCAAAACTATTATTGATAACACGAATCAACAGTGTTTTCTGAAAGAACAATGCATGTCTCTTAGAAGGAAACTCCCATATTGCATACCTTCTAGTATTGTGCTGCAGATGGGTCATTCAATCATTCCATCAAACAAGTTTTAGGTAACAGAAGAAGTGTAGAATTCAGTAGAGACAATTAAGGAGCAGAGTAGATCGAACATCTTAGCAGTGTTGAATGGCCTCAAGCTGCGCTGGATCCATTCCGAGCATGTCCGTGCCGGCCGCCACGCCGGCTTCCTTGATGCAGTTAGCACCCAGATGGTGGTGCTATTCAAGAAACTACTCCACCGTCTAGAGTGCTCCGCTGTCTTGGCCAACACATCCTTGCCATGGGTCGTACGCCCTCGCCAAAGGGGTGGCCAGATCGGAGAATGGCTTGCGGTGAGGTGTGGATTTGAGCGAGATCGTGGCTCGGTGAGGTGCGGAGTCTGCAACAACCAACCAAAGCCTCAAATCAGAGCCGGCCTGCCGTAGGCCGGCGCCCCCAAATCGGCGTGCGGGCACAGATCAGAGCCAATGAAGAGAAGATGACCGGCGGAGGTGACACGAACAAAAGGAGCTGACCGCGACGGAGGAGAGGAACGGCAGCCGTGTCCTATGGTTTCCCCTCAGGAAATGAGCGGATGGGAAGCAAGCGGAGGTGGCGGTGTAGGAGCAGGGGAGGCTAGGAGATGAGGTGTTGGCAGTAACCCTACTTGGCTCGGTTGGGCCTCCACGGTTTCACGCGCACGCACATCAATTAGCCCGGTACCGGAAATCACGAAATTGACAATTCCGTCCGAAATGCTCGGAATTAGCTGAAATGGCTGGTATTAAAGTTGGTACGGGATTAACCCTTTTGTGTATTGTTTTAGGTGTCGATATAGTACATTTCAGTTGATACCGGAATAGAATTGATAACTTTGTGCCAAACCCAAGCTAAACTAATTTGATATCGAATCCGAAACTGGTTGGATAACTGGCCGAAATTGGTATCGATGGGGATAAACCCCGTTTGCACCTACTTATCACTAACTTCGAGCTGTACGCCATTTGGCCCAAAGGGCTGGTTCTTAAGCTAAATGGGTTATATTAGGCCTTATTTTGGGCCGTACCATGCTGTCCACGTTTGCCTTACCCGGTGCGGTTTGGCACGGGCCGGAAAGCACCAAGGACGACTGATGGTTTTTCCACCCCCTTTGCTTGATCTGGCCCAAACGGCGATCCGCCTGGTCGGCCGGTTGTCCGTCCCCCTCAAGTCCGCAACCTCCACAGCGCGCTTCCCGCACGGCGAGCCAGCGACCTCCCCGTCCGCGCGGCGAGCCAGCGACGTTTCGGCCAACTTTTGCTGCGCGCGGAAGCAGATTCGTACCGCGGGAAATTAGCCCCGTGTGGCCGTGCTCCCGTGCGCACCTGTGCTGCACTTGCGAAAACGCCCAAAAAAGCGGTGCGCTTTCGAGGCGATGGGCGCCCGTGCGCTGCTGGGCTCCGCGGCTTGAAGTGGAGTTTGTATAAGCGACTTTTAAAAGGAGAAGATATGTGGTGCAAAAAGCGAGGAAGAGATACGTGTGTGTGATAGGAGCAAGAAGAGCGGGGTGGATGATGTACCTGTGACCTCTGCCTTATCTTTAGAGTGATGTGGTAGCGAGAGGGGTAGAGAAATCATTTCGAAAAATCGTATGTTCGTATTTGATTTTGATTTTTCTAAATAAAAATCAGAAATAGAAGTTAACATGGACGGTCCTTAATTTCCATGTGGACAGAAGGAATTGTCTGGTCGTTGTCAAGTCCACATCCACTGGTCATAGTTCTAATTCAGGGGTGCAACTTCCACGGTTGGAGTCGGGTACACCACCTATTGGACAACTCTGCCTTATAGGTCCCAATGGTTGCTGTGCTGCCATGTATGAGATCTATACTTTTGGGCTATAGTTTTTTATCTTTAGCTATTGCTTATTAGTCAAATGAATAGTAATTGTTAAGAGAAATTAAAAGCTGTTGAAAAACCAAAACAAATAGGACATATGATCGAGCTGGACGACATGACTGATAAGGATAGGTTATCTGACCCAATCAGATATAATCATTTTAATATGATACTATCTTTGGTCACAAATACATATCGTTTTGAATATAGGTGCAATTAAACTTGTAAAATTTTGACTATCAATATCTTTTAAGATATTTAAATTGAGTACATGAAAACTATATATTTAGATTTGTTTCGAAAAGAAATTTCATAATATTTTAGATTTATTGGATTTTATAAATATATCACAATAGAAATTAGTTGTCAAAATTATGTTTTGGATAAATAGTATATATTTATGAATACATTGTACGGTATATGGAGTTTTCTATGATCTTTTTTTAAGGCTTACACGAAGGATTAGCGCTCCCTCGTAAAGTTAACCATCCCTTTTGTTTATTGTTCTTTGACCTTCTCTCGGTTTTGTTTCAGTCATACACGTTTATATTCATATTACTTGTTATTTTCGTCGTGCCCGGCCGTAGATGCAGGTTTAATTTGTGTATATAAACCATCATTCATCGAATTTCGACTGCTGCTATCTAGAAATTCAAAATCCATTCTTCGTTGATTTGAGCTCCACTACTTCAATCCATACATGTCTAGTTGGACAACTCGCAAGGGACCTAACAATAATTGAACAAACATGTCAAAGAAATCTTTTGCTATCTCGCATATTGGTGAGTTTATTTCTTGAGAATTTTTACGGTGCGTCGGTGAATTACCACTGATCTTACGAAGTGAATGTGAGGAACACTACACTCGAAATCACGCAAGAAAAGACAATGTGTTTTTAGACAGGTTCAAGCCTTTTATTCAGAAAATAATAACCCTACTTCATGTTCTTAAATTACTAGAGATTACAATGAGGCGTACAAGGTGACGGTTGCAATGAGATTGTGATGATCTTGCTCTATCTCCTCTCCATCTCCTGGTGCTACTCCTTATAAAGCATCAAAGGGGTGGCAATTATAGCCCGTAGGGAGATGCCTCGTTGGTTCATGATTCATGAATCCCGCACATGGTTGTTGATTGTTATTAGTGAGACTTCTGCATACACATGATCGCCTAGTGGTTATTGTTAGAGACAAAAGTTGGATACGTGTGGTTATGTTGTAGAGATAAGGACTCGCGTTCCCTTTTAACGGTCGCACATAGTTGATTGCGGTTCATTTACTATCTAGTCGAATGATAGGGTCCACATGTCTGATTACGTACCCCTCCAACCAAGGGGTGGTCGATACTCGGCTTGATCCAAGTATATTCTTTCCGACTAGAGCCATCTTAACCATCATCTACCCACGAGCAAGTTATACTTATCGTTTGGGGTTTTGACTCGGTTTTGGTGTAACCTTCTAACAAATTGAAAAAGGTCTCAACTTTAACCATTATTTTTATAATCGTTTGTTAGAATAGGTTCGTGACATCCTAGAGTAGATCTCTGCAAATTTGCATGTCATTTGGATCTACAGATCAAAAGTTCTCTCAATTTTGGATTTTAAAACCGTGCTGAAAACACTGTTCATCTTGATTTTATTGTAGCAGCGGAAGTACCGCAGTACTGTAGCAAGTGGTAGTACAACAAATTTAACTGTGGTAGTTCTGTTTTCGCTGATTTTGTTTGGTTTTCAGTGTTTCTAATCGCTGGCTTTTATGCTGATATTTCATTCTAATCTTCATAGTTATATAGCTATTGAAGTGAAGGAGTTGTGAATATTTAAAGAAAAATTTAAAAGCATCATTCGCCCCGCTCTGTTGCCGTTTTCGGTTTTTTCCTATGATCAACAACAGTGCCTTATCATTTTTTTTAACAAAAGCATTATCTTGTATGTTGGATTAAAAGTACTGACTTAAAAGCCGTACTGCAGCAATGATCAAAACGTTATTTTCTTGGAAAAGCTACTAGCGCGTCGTTACCAATTGGAGAGCATTCGTAGACAGAAGTGTTAATCATGTTCTATGATTTGATTGATTCCTAATGGCCACCGCAATAGGCGTTTAGCAACCAAGAAGAAAAATACGGATCTTAACGGTGTCACGAGGAGGCTTCGGTCCTGTTTGTATTGGTTTTTAAAATTTACTTTTTTATATTATCTAACTTTTAAATAGAGTGTTTTTAAGATAAGATCTACTATTTAATTGCAGTACACACTACAACGACTTCATTTATATCGGCTAAAATTACATATAAATATATTTTTTATAAGTTATTACGGTTTATAAGCTAACACCAACACCAGAAGCCTATACGAAGGGGGCAAGTCCAATCTGAATCCCCAGTCGGATTTATATGGTTGTTTAGATCTACCATTACCAATTTTGCCTCTAATGGAATGACACTTCCTTATACTACTTGGTGAAGTAATGGATGGTCAATATTAATTAGTGTGTACTTCTTAATTATTTACGATTACAAGCTATTGATGTGGTCAATAAATTAATCATGGCTGCATTGGGCAGGGGAATACCGGAGGCAATCCAAGGACTATCGACTGGTGTTGCTTTGTTGAGCTGCCCTGCCCAAGAAAGCAGGACCGACTGACGGAGTTGGCGAAAATGGAGACAAATCGGGATCAGGACAAAAGCAAAAATATCAAAAGCAAACGAGAGGAAAGAAAGAGTATTCAGGCCACTAGCACTAAAAAAAATAACCACGCAGAAAAGCAAACGATCAAAAGCAAAAGGAAGAAGATTGGCAATATTAGAACATAAAAATTGGAGCAGCAAATAAGGATTTAGAAAAAAAATTTGTTTTTGTATCAGTGCATACATGACCATTTGCGTGTATACGGTACGAACATTCCCTTTTTCTATCCTTTGATTTCTACTCTGTATGTTATCTCTGTGTCCAGTATATGTCGCCAGTCTGACAATAAATAATGGGTACTCCAATACATGTCGCCAGTCTGGCCATAAGGGCATCTGTAGTGTATATAATCTAAGCATGTGTTTGGTTCATGGGACCATGAGGGATGGGATGGGGCGGTCCTCGTTCCAGAGCTGTTTGGTTCAGAGTCAGGTGGGATAGGGGATATCCCTCTAGGGAATATTCTGTGGATATGCTCTCAAATTGGGGATGATCCTATCCCCAAAAATGAGGGGATGGTGAGGGATGAAGTGGGACGAGTGGCTGACAGGTAGGCCCCGTCCCTAAAAATGGGTTGGATCTATCCCGTTCCACCATGACTCTGAACCAAACAGAAAACAGGGACCGTCCCGTCCCTAAAAAATGGGTTGGATCCATCCCGTCCCACCATGACTCTGAACCAAACACACCCTAAGGGGCTTTAAGGTGGGTCTCATCTAAACCTTAAGGCTGACTCCATAGTGTATATAACCTAAGGGGCCTTAAGACGGTCCCACTTGGCAGATAAAGAAAAATTGTATTTTAATGCTTATGGCCAGGTCTTTAGCTTGAGGACCAGCCTTAAGTTTTTTTTGCTTATAGCCTGCTTAAGGTCACCCCTGTAATATATAAGGTTGACCTTAAGGTGGCTTAAGACCCTCTATTTTCACACACTACAGATGCCCTAAATAATGGAAACTAACACGAAGACAAAAGTACATGGACCGGGGCGTAGCCACTACAGCGCTTCATTGAGCTCGAGTTCACCTTGCAGCCATAGCTAGTAATCTCGCGTGAGATATTCTTATTGTATTTTTATTTTATTTTTATTTATATATAAATTTTGGTTATATGAAACTATTGTCGATGTTTAAATCATCAATTTTATGAACTGTAGAAAAATTTGAGCCTCTTGCCTCACAGAAGGATTAAAGAGGAGTGTCGACGATCAAATCATCAATCTTACGAAATGTAGGAGAAAGTCGAGCCTCACAGAAGAATCGAAGAGGATAAAAGGAGACTATTTTTATTGCTATATTAGGATTATAGTTTACTCTTGACGAGCGATTACAAAGGAGATGCTACTAGCCCTAACATTGCTATTTTTTGCCTCCATTGTCTATTGCATGATTGAGCGATTTTCCTTTCCCCTTCTCCCATAAGGTTTAAATAGTGTCAAAAGGGTATCAGTTGTCCATACGAGTAGATATCTTACCGATTTCTCATATCTAGTTGAGTAATCGATTGTTGTCGGAGAGAAACTTGACAACAACTGTTGATTGGTTATAGTAAGTGAGAGAGAATCATATAAAGATAACTGCGAGGCGGTTGTCATCAAAAGCACAGGGTTGAATCGTCATGCAGTTATTAGGGATAGAAGCGCATGTGCTCTATTTCACTGCACAGGAGGCTATATGAAGTTAAGCCCCATTATCGGATTATAATATCTCTGAGTAGTGGCTGGTCAGGGTTACTTGGGTGGTATTGTTTCAGGTAATATATAACCATAATAGCTTAGAGCCTTATTTATATATTAAATCTGTATTTAATAGATAATCCAATCCGTGTTGCTAGCCCCGAACTTTAAGTGAATTCATGACTTAGAATCCTTCGATTGAAATACAAGGTAGAAGGTCTTTTTCGATGATAGTTAAGAAAGAGAGGTTTTTCACTTGAAGTTGAAAAGGCCAATTGGAAGGGGAAGTAGAACTAAAGGTTTATATCCATTAGGCGCAGTTCTCATAACCACCAGTAGTCTACGAATCCTAGGTGCCTTACTACTCAGAGGCCTGTCGGCAAACCTTTGTACTTTGCCACATTGTTTGTGGCAAGAAAATTTAACTAGATATGTGTTTTTATACTTTTTCCAGTAGGAGAGATCTAGACTACCCTAACCTCAGAGCTCGTTAGCATCAAAGACTCATCAAAGTATATAGTTCACTCCTAGTGGTTCTCGTACTTGAGCCCTTTGATAGGCTCATGATTTGTCTATTCGGCAATGAATTCTGCTAAAGTTTGGAACTTAACAGCTGTTCATGAGATGAAATGGAGATCAAACTCCTCAAGTTTGATTGTCTATTTTGCTATACGTAATGATAATTTCATATTTTGGAGGACTTGGCTAAGAGGGTATCCGAACGGCTCCATAATTTTATGGACCTGAAAATTTTATGGACCTGAAAGTTACACCTTAGTTTCGTTGAAGTCATAAGAATAGCATATATATGAGTTTTTGTATTTCTGGATATTGCTCTTTTAGTACATGTAAAACTTCACTTACGTAGTATTCTAGTCGTTTGATATGTTCGCGTTTAGCGACCAGTACTGCACTGATTGCTTGTGGCGTAGTAGCCAAGTATAAAAGTAAATATTCTTCCGGTCTTGGAAAAACTAAGATCGAGACACTCGTCAAGTATTTCTTCACTTCTTCAAAGATATCATTAGCTTCTTTAGTTTAGTCAAAACTGTAGCCCTAATTATGTAACCTTTTGACTAGGAGGTGCTCGGGTCGTGTTGTCATATAAGCTACAACATTGGTCAGGAGTCCTAATTATATAATAAAGTTGTATTTGATAGACTATTCGATCCTCGTTAATTATTGTTGCTATGTTTGTTTCAATTTAGCTTAGTCTCCTTCGGATTTTAGTAAAAAAAATTAGCATGGTGTTTAGAGCACTTCTTCCATTTTTCATCTTACCTTTGCCATTGTATACGAAAAATTAGAGGGTGCTAGGCCGAGAAGGGCCGTGCTGGGCAGGGTCCTCCCCCTAGAAAATCACATGGTATACAGCAATATTGAGCAAAGTAAACAAAGCTATCAGACCATCGTTCAACTCGAAAGATCATTCATATAGTGCAAACTATAATAAAAATACTGTACAAACATGGAGTATTTTACATCCATATACACTTTGTCCATAATTCTTAGGCTTCTAGCTTTACAGAATATGCAATTCCCCTTATGATTATCCTTATGGTTAAGTACAAAATCACCAACATGTTAATTACTTGATCTCGTATACACGACCCCGAAACTCTTCGGGGGAAAAATCAAAATCAAGCGCAAAAATACTTGGAAAAATAGAGGGAGTAAAGAACAACACATACGCAAGAACCGAGAAAACGCAAGCACATGCGTGGTACGGCACCGTCTGATCAGAAGACTACCCACTTGGACGTCTTCTCCTTCATGGTCTTGGAATGGAAGAGCTCGCCGCCATCGCCATCCCCTGTTTGCCGCCGCTTCTCCGATCCGACGAGCCTCGACAGGAACCTCCCTATCTTGTTCTTCTTGCCGCTCTTCTTCTTTTCCACCTCCTTCCCCTTCACAGCCTCTCTACCGCTCGCCTCTTCTTGCCTCCCTTGTTTCTTAACCGATGTCGGCATCAGCGGCTGCGAGAAGGCCGCGACGTTGACGAAGGAGGAGCCGCCGCCGACAACGTGGACGGCGCTGACATCGGCCGAGAGGGCCGCGTGGTGGGGCGGAGGGGAGCCGGCGGAGGAGTAGAGTGAGGTGCTCGCCGAGGAGGAGGCCCGCGTGGTGGTGGTGGCGGAGGAGGAGGCGGAGAGGTGGGCGAGGCGGTCCCGGAGGCAGTACGGGCAGACGCCCTTGGACAGCCGGTGCTCCGGGTGCCGCTTGCACCGGTCCTCCCAGTCCGACCGCCGCATGCCCGAAGCTTCTTAGCTCGATATGCGTGCTTGTGGCTGCGTATGTGTTCTGCGTGTTGGCTGTTTGGGGTTTACATGCGTGTTTCCGTTTGGGTTCGGGCGTGGCGGTGATACTGGTGGTTGCCGTGTTGGTGCATGGGGGGAGGCGGGAGAGAACCAGAGAGGAGACGAGACTCGAGGAAGGGGAGGGGAAAGGTTGTTGGCTCGTCGCAAAAGGCGGGGTTGCACTGTGTAAGATATTGTTGCTTCTTTTTTTAAAAAAATAATCTTTTTCTAATCTGCCTAAAAAGCATTTTTCGTGATTCATTTTGGTTCACTTGTACAATAGGTGAGTTATTTTAGGCTGGATTTTTTGACTTATAACTTTTAAATTCTAGTTATTTATAAGAGATAGTACAAAGAGGAAACAGCCGTATGTGATTTTAGGTAGAGTAGCTGAACTCGAAATATCTACTATAATTGATTTGTATACCTCATTTTAAAGTTATATACTGTTGAAAATCTAGTTAAGTGAAAAATAAAAGCCTTAATTCGAGTAGAGACCCTGTAATTTAGTTGTTGGAATTGTACTGTAGTGTGCAGTATTAGCTAAAGAGAATTGCTTGCTTGCTCACTGCGGAACATCTTAATGAAAGCCAACATCATGATGATCCCTGCTAGAAAGAAATAATGATATTTCTTCCGGATGGCTAGGACATATGCATCCGTAGATGGAGGTTGTATCGTATATCCTGAGTGAGTGGATGCAGGCTGAGTGGAATCATATTTCAGAAAAAGAAGATGTTTGGTGAAGTTGTATGAGCGGATGCAAAAAAACTGAGATGCTGTTTGGTTGCCTGTATGAGTGGATGCAGTCTACCAAACCTGAGAGGCTGACACGTGGGACCGCATAAGATACACTGCATCAACCCATCCAGGATGGCCAGTGAAGCTCATTTTGAGCGTATCCACCCATCCAGGATGAAGGCGTATTTTTGCATCCGCTCATGCAGGCTGCATCCACTCATACATGCAACCAAACAGGCTCTTTCTCAGATTATACGGATCCACCCAGCCAGGACGAAGGAGATTCAGGCAACCAAACACACCCTTGCAGTATCGTACAGTACAACAACTAGTATGCTTTTGTTTCTTTTCGTGAGAATTTAGTGCCGGTTCTAGTAAACTTGAGGCAAATCATTTTGGGTCTAGCAACGCGATGGTAAGAAACCCATTCAGTCGGTGAAAAACCACGTAAACTGAAGACCTAACAATTAATTGTGTCGGCAATACTGAAAATAACACGTACCGCGAACTTCCGCGGCGAGCGCGAGATGGCAATCGGTCATCCATCCTGACGCTATTTCGTACCAGTTTTGATTGTCCATTATTTCTTTTTCATCATTATTTCTTCTCGTCATCACACGCGCCTGCGAAAACAAAGATTCAGTTCTAGCCCAGGTGACGAAAACGAAAAAAGGAAAAATTATAAGGAGGAACCGATAAGAGCTGCCCACGCATCCACGATGGTCAAAAGAAGCTAGCTTTCTTTAGTTGCACGTCTCCTCCGGTGCGATTTGGTCGTGACTGCCTTATTCTACTTCCGCAGCGAAGCATTTCAAACATCAAAAAAGCTGGAAAAGACACAGCTGAAAGAAAAAGAGACAATAGGGTCGAGCTCTTGTGGGAGACAACGACCAGGGCCCACGAAAGCAACCACGGGCCCACACGTTGTTGAACAGGGGATTGTTGGTAGAACATGATAAGAGCCATTATTTTACCGCTGGCTTTTAACTACGATGGATGGATCTAGTAAATATTAACGATTGACAGGTGATAAAAGCAAAAAATCAGCTAAAAACCTGAGAAAAAAATAGGACAAGAATTAACGAGCGCACAACAAGCCACCACTCGCAGTCGCAGGTCGACTGGTCAACGTGCTTTCATTACGCCGTGGTGCGCACGCTGGCGCGTTCGTGCGCGCGCCGTAAGATTTCAGGCATGCTTCGCGTCGCGTACGCACGGCGCGACGTGTCTGTTCGCCGAGTTGGTCCATCGTTTGCTCGTGCTCTGCACGGGTTCAAACCGTCCGATGGGCCGTTCGCACATGTTGTGCGAACTAGTTAGAGCATCTCCAGTAGAGCCCTCAAATTAAGGCCTTTATTTTTGATTTGAGGGCTCTTCTAATATTTAAGAGCTTGATTTTTTTGCATCTACTCCAGCAGCAGCTCTCAAATTAGGGCCCTCAAATTCATCCTAATAGACACTGCCATGTGGGACCTATTCATCATCCTAAACTAAAATTTGAGGGCTGAGGACAAAAACACAGATCCAGCAGGGTCCCTACTCAGGCCCTCAAAAGTAGGGGCCTCCTCCAGGGTCCCCAGGAATGAGGGCTTGATGGGTGAATTTGAGGGCCTCCTACTTTTGAGGGCCTGAGTAGGGGCCCTGCTGGACCTGTGTTTTTGTCCTCAACCCTTAAATTTTGGTTTAGGGGCTTGTTTGAGGGCTCTGCTGGAGTTGCTCTTACCCGCGTCTGCCTTTTTCTGGGTGTGTCGGTTTCTCTTTCTTAATGGCATGGTTGCGCCGGTTGGATGAATAGCGGCGTGTTCTTCAGCTACTGCGGATGATTTATAGCTATAGCTAATATTTTTTATTCTTATCGTAAGTGCTTGTACAAATGGATTGAATACTAATAAACTGTTTTAAAAATGTTATCTCGATAAGCCGCTTTAAAAAACGACGGAGAAGCTATCTCGGCTACTTATTCGGAGGAATGCATAAGACATAAGTCCTAAGTTAAAAAGAACGGTGTAAAAATCTAGACAATGACGCGTGTGCTTGGAATGTACATGTACTAGTAGGACGCAATTCGAACGGCAACACGAGTGCACGAGTCCGTTTCGTGTGTGCTGCCGACTTTGCCGTGTGTGGCGTTTACCATGCGAGCATTACGATACTATGTCACAAGCAGGGGTCTTCCACGAAAATTATGCTCCGGAATCCTGTGAAAAAATTGCACGGTTGACTTCGTCGGGGAGCCAGTTGTATCCCTACTCCTGAACATTGACCAGAATCCATGTTGTTAGCTTAAAAGAAAGAGTCAAAGCGACTGTACAGGCTTTTTGAGTTTGCCATTAAGAAACGCTGAGTTCGTCTGAATGCATGCAGTTGCTGGGCAGGTCCTGCCCGAATGTTTTTATTACTTCTAACTACCATGCATCCGTCGGGGTGTAATCGCGGTGAGAAAACACAGTCATCATTGGGATTGCTACAAAGCTGGGTCTTTTGTTTTGCGAGGGAATACAAAGTATGCTTATTCTGATTGGAAAACCAAATACTGTATGTGTGCCTGGACTATTAGGTAGTGTTTGGATTGGGGATTTGGTGGGATGGGATAGCTCCATCCCAGGTTTGTGGGATGGGATAATCCCACAATTTTTTTGTTTGGATGAAGGGATAGAATGGGATCTAGTGATCCCACCTCTTGTTTGGATGGAGGAATGGAGTGGGATAGCTGCATATACTCACCGGAGAGGAAGCCGGCAGTGGAGAGAACGGCGGGGAGGACGCGCCGGGGCGGAGGCCGGAGAGGATGACCGGAGCACGACGACGACGACGGCGACCCGAGCAGACCCGGAGCGGAGACCCGAGCAGACCCAGGAGATGGGGGAGCGGCGCGGGGAGACGGGGGAGCGACGCGGGAGATGGGGGAGCGGCGCGGGGAGATGGGGGAGCGGCGCGGGCGATGGGGGCGATGGGGGAGCGGCGCGGGCGATGGGGGCGATGGGGGAGATGGGGGAGCGGCAGGGCGGCGCGGGCGATGGGGGGCGGCGCGGGCGACGGGGGAGATGGGGGGGCGGCGCGGGCGATGGGGGCGATGGGGGAGCGGCGCGGGCGATTGGGGCGATGGGGGAGATGGGGGAGCGGCAGGGCGGCGCGGGCGATGGGGGGCGGCGCGGGCGACGGGGGAGATGGGGGAGCAGCGCGGGCGATGGGGGAGATGGGGGAGCGGCAGGCGGCGCGGGCGATGGGGGGAGCGGCGCGGGCGACGGGGGAGATGGGGGAGCGGCAGCGAGTGCGGGCGATGGAGGACGCGCCGGTTGGCTCGCGATGGGGAAGAAGGGTTGGCTCGGTTCGCTCGTTTTTGAGGTACCAGCTCAACCCAGATTTCAACCGAATATTCTCTTTTGGGTCCAACCCATCCCACCAAGTCCCCAATCCAAACACCACCAAAAATGGGTTGGTCCCCTCCCATCCCAGGATATACCCCAAACCAAACACTACCTTAGTACGTCGGCAAAATATGTTATACGGGCTGAAATGCAGTGAATTGTTGGTTGTAACATGTTGGGCTATGTGGGCCAGAATTATCAAAGGGCTAGAAAGTATCTCTCTCTTACTTTTTTTCCTTTCAGACGGAGGGCCTAGGAAGGTTGATACAATCCCTCAACAGAAAAGGAAATAAGGAAGGTTGATACATTTATCGTATTCTGGACCAAGTATTTTTGAACCGGCTTTCGTTTCCGTGCCAATACAACGCAACGGGAGCAAAAACAGCCCGAAAACCTGAAATGGGCCAGGGCATCAATTTCGTTTAACGGGCCTATGCTACAAGGCCACAACCAAGTCAAAGTAGAGACAATGTCCCATTCTCTTCAGCCTATGACTTATTACTTTTTTCAGAAAATAAGGATACAATTAGGCCACGCTATACTGTTCGGTTGCACTTCAACAGTATAGAATCCAACCGTCGAATCCTCATATACTACTTGGACACACCTGATTCGCACGGTTTTGCTCCACATCGAAAACATGGTCTCGTGCGGGACTTCGTCGTCCTCAGTTGCGAAGTTCTCGCCACCTTCCATCCTATGTGTGGGAGCACACTCATCAGTTCCCCGTCCTCCTCCGTGAGGCACGTGTGAACCCTCACCATCTTCGTCCGTCGTGTGCGCGGGAGTGCGTTCGAACCCTCATCACTGGCCTCCTCCAGTCTACAGGGGCTCGTTGTCGACCTCCCTCGCACGCACAAGGACTCAAACCAAACTCACCGCCATTTCCTCTAAGTGCATTTGAACCTTTCGGAATTCTCAAGCCAGTTTTGTTTTGGGCCTCCTTGTGGTTCATGGTTGTTGCTTGTAACGTGTTCGACAAAATGACTAGCTGGGTTTGCTTTGAAAAATCGCTTAATCTGAAAAGCCCATGTGTTACTATTCAGATGGACCAAACTTTGTGGTTGAATTACCTGATGGAGGAGCTTGTGTCTGTTTTTTATACGTACATACAATCTTTGAGAAGCTCTAGGAGTAGCTAAGAAACACTACAAAAGCTATTGGTAAGACATAGAGCTTTTAGACATTTTAAGTTTATATACTCACTTGATGGAATCTTGACAAGAATAAGAGTGCGACCAGTGCATGGTATACCGTACACAGGTGTCAGACCCTGGAGTGATGACTCCGAATTCTTTGTGTATATAGCTTGTGTAATTCATATATACTCATTGCGATCGGGTTACCATCTAACTTCTCCCTTATGTTTTAATGGTTGGATGATTAATGACAACCGGATAAATAAGTTTTGCTTTGTTGTGGGACTATACATTGCGAATGTGTTTTGCAAGTGGTTGAAAACCTGTGTGGTCGAAGATCTATGTGATCAAAACCAACCTGGTCGAACCAGCGTGGTCCAAATCGACGTGGTCAAGATCTGTGTGATAGAAACCAGTGTAGTCAAATCAGTGTGGTTGAAATCGACGTGGTTGAGTTTTGTGTGATTGAAACCAACGTGGTCGAATGGACATTGTCGAGATCTGTGTGGTTGAAACCAACATGACCAGGAGGGCACCTCCCCACAATGATGCCCCCGTAGCAGCAACCCCCTCCTAAACGTTTCAACCGAGCGTTCGCTGCAATAGCCCCCCCCCCCCCCCCCGAGGGAGAGATGCTTCCCCTCTATTGGTACAGGGACCCATGCAAGTTATTTAAGTCTAAGCAGCGGCTCAGCCTAGGCATGCGTTACTGTGGTTGCGCAAACTACTCCTGCGACTATCTCGATCGTCGCCAGAATACGAGTAGCTAACGACGGCCGATAAGGACCAATTGCAGTGTGTTTTCCCCTATTATTTCTCTTTCAAATTATACACTAACAATCTCTTCCGTCTATCCTCAGTCCCCAGAACCGCTATATGGCTACCGCAAGTGGATGGACCTAGAGATCCACCCATATGACCAATGTACTCTAGACTACGATGAGTGGAATGTCAAAAGGGCCTACGAGATTCGGAAGGAGTAGCGCCACAATGACGAGCAAACCGAGTGGATACATCGGGAGACGAAAACTCATCTAGAAGCGTACACGCACATAGAGCATGAGGCTCGCGAGAGGGAGCATGTGAAAAAGAGGAAAATGGCGGCCAAGGCCAAAGAGGCCGCCGAGGAGTTCAACGCCGAACTCGCAAGGAAGGGAAAATGGCCTCGGCCCATGCAGTAGGTCGGGTCGTTCCGCACTAGTTCCCCAAAGGTCGAATTTATTTCCATTTCAAAAAGGCGCATATGTATCGTACGAGTACTTCAATTTGTTGCATCGTGCAGGATGTTGTTTTTTATGCACGTAAATAAACCCTGTGTGCCGTGCTATTCCCATTTTATTATGAAGTGTTTTAATTCACAACATTACATCTCGTTGTCTTTTTGTGTTCAATTCTTCACGTAGCAAGGTATCCAACAACTTGAAAAAAATAAGTTTTCATCTGTGTATGAATTCTTGACTGCATCACAATATCACTTATCTTCGTATTTAACAATTGTTGCTATCTCAATCGTCCTCAGAAAAAATTTCTGAAAATTTCTTGCGCTACAACAACATACGATGATCATAAAATGTTATTGCGAATCTAACAGATTTTGTACTATTCGTAATTTACGAAAATCACAAATGGATCACCCAACATTGTCTGCTTTTTTTAAATACAATTCAGACAAAATTTGGTAAATATCACCTATCTACAACAATTGTTATTTACTCCATGCATGATCGGGGAGGCTAATTGTGCAAAAATTGGCTAAGTTGGCAGTCACCGAACGGTTGGGTGACTGGATTCTGTCGCCTAACGGCCCATCGATTGCCTGCGTGTCACTCGTCCGTTGGACAACAGGGTTCAATGGAGCGACTAAAGGCTATTTCTGTAAAAAAAAATTTACATGAATATATTTCTATAATTTTGAATAAAAATTGAGTTATTAAAAAAAGTTCTCACTGCGATCCCCATGACACAGGCGATAACTACATGCAGTTGTTCGGCGTGCCTGTGCGTGGCAAATCTCTACACCTATGGTGGTGATCGGTTCGGCTGAAAGCCTCATGGCTTATGGCTGAAAACACTGTAGCTGGCTGAAAAAAGCACTGTAGGTGACAGAGGCTTATTTACCATAATTAAATTTAAAAAAATTTAAAAATAGAAAAAACATATTAGCCCATCACGTATAATGTAAACAAATACGAGGAAAAAAAGAACCGGTAAAAAAACTCAAAAAAAGCCAAAAGTTCAGAAAAAGACGAAATTTATGAGGAGTGCAAAAATAAGTTGAAGTCAGAAGCTGAAGCCATATTGATCAGGTACAGAGATAGTGACGCGATGTGAACATTTTGGATGTGTGTGCAGTTCCTTCTTGTACGTGCCTTGATGCGTTGTGCAGTTCAACAAACTCAGCAGCTTATGATTTTGTACTAAAAGAGAGTGCACGATTAGGGGCCGTTCCCAGCAAAGGTACTACTAGGGAGGATGCTTTTCACTATAACTGATTGTTTATAGTTTTAATATAAATATTTCTGTAAATAAGTTGATGAACTGTTTTTAAAAATCTGTTATCATTTAAAAATGACAAAAAAAACTATTCAATTTATTTATCTGATTGAACTTAGCCACAAATTGAAAACAAATGGTCCTATTTTACGATCGTACTGCAGCAGGTCTCGTTAAGAAATAGGAGGCATATGACACCGGCCGCATGACCATGGGTGTGCGATGTGATCTGTCCCTTTCTTCTTTATTTCGTGACGTCTCACCGTATGATAATATCACGACTGGTACTAATATGATCTTTTTCTTATTTGCGATGCTTGTGCCCTCCAAGCGAAAAGGACGCGTACCAAACCTTGGCATCCGTCAGTTCCTGGTCATGGCGGAGATGACTTGACACGATTGAACAACTAAAATACTTTTTAAATTAAGGCTATAACTTTTATTTCTTCCAAATGACACCTGCAAAGAGGAATTTTCTCAGGTTTGCCTAAAATGGAAAGCAAGCACCTACCATTTCTTATCAGTAGCTACCTCAGTACGTCACTGAGTAAAAATCTGTGCCATCTCACAGTTGATACGAACTCATAACACTTCGGTGGTGTCTTGGGTTGGGGCGGCTGTCCGGGGGATCTCAAATTTCAATGTTTGTTTCCTGTTTGGATGTATGGTACCGATGTTTGGTGTTGTGCTGTGCTATGCTAAAGACATTTTTAGTGGTAGACATTACACAATAATATCTATAATCTTTACGTCATATAGATACTATAATAAATACTACAATTTCAGTATATAGCTTTCACCTAAGGATCTAAATAATAAATCTGTAATCTCTCTTTAATACAACAATTGTTGTAAATTGACACTAATCTCTTTCCAATGCAAGTTTTTATTGTTACTTGTATGTTGGATTTTATGTCCAAGCAGTGTCTTGTATGGGACACTACTTCCCTCTCTCTCTCTTCTTTAATCCCCTCTCTACCTTTCTTTGGTTAATTCGGTGATGAGCTCTCAAAAACCGAATTTTTTTATACAAAAACCCCAAATAAGTAGGCATTGATGCCAGTTTACTTGTTAAGCTCTATGTAGGTTGCCACGGTTATGATAAGGTTATGGTTTGGTGTGGTAGCGCAACAGCAGGTATGGCCGGGGAAAGGAAGAGAAGCCACGAGGGTCTGCGCCAGCGTTGAAGCAACAACCGTCGATTCAACGGTGGACGGGACAACATTGACAGGGCGGCAACATATTGGGGAGCGATTTGTATGGGGATTTCTCCCTAATAAGTCGTCCGGTCACTTCATGAATTATGGGTCGTTTATTTTGGTTTTTATCGGATGATTTTAATTTTGGGGGGTTAATTTTTAGTTGAAATTACACTACAGTAGTAGTTGAATTTTCAAATTATTTAATTAAAGAGAAATAAAGAAAAAAATAAAAAAAATCATTATTTCTTTACAGACAATGCAAAGGAAAATGAGAGAAAAACAAAAAAACCCGGCTTTAAAAAAAACTCTGGAGAGAGACAAAATGTGCTCATATCTTTTTAGTGCGTTTAATTAGAGATTCTAACACATGATAAGGTGCATATTCCCCATTGTTTGTGGAAGGAATCAACAGCTTTGTTGCTAGAAATATCAAAGTGACCTAAGAGCATTGTATAGTCTTGTTAATCTATTGATGGCAAAGTTGTGCAAGATTCATGGCATGTGAGGCAGCTAAGAGGCCAAGACTACTGGCGGGCTAACATGGTGGCATGTCCCCCTTCCACCACACATCTAACGTATCGTCTTAAAAGATGGGAAAAAAAGGGAATGAGCGATGTAGCCAACGCAAAAGAACTACTTTATTGCCTGGTAATATTAACTTCAACTAAGCAAATATAAATATCTAACTTTTTAAAGTGGTTTTTTATTCCTCTTGCATCTATCCCGCTCTAAAGATAAAGTAAAGGGTCATAGACACATCACGCACTCTAGACCTCTCGCTCTCGATTCGTGCATGTATCTCTATCACTTTCCCACGCTCACCCACTTCTTCTAAAATTCACTTCTTTCAACCACTACTGTTTATTTTCAGTCATCAGATATAGCTACAAAACACCAATTATAGTTAATATGAACAGACGCTTAAAGCGAAGATAAAAAGACAAGCCATAAAGGCAACTTTCCTAGAGGACCGACGCTTGCTCAGTTGGTAAGGTATTGATCGAACTGTGTTCCCATTAACATAAATAAAAATAACTGAAGACATTCAAGATATTTTTTTCATTTTGAGAATAACAAATTCCATAATAATTCTAAAAAGAACAAAAATCAAGAAATTCTCACATTAATTGGAAGAAAAAGATAGGACCAGATTATTACGGTACAGATTAATCATATATAGATATTAGAATTATATAACAAATATAATTATATTTCAATTATAAGAAGTAGAGCTGTATACCAAAGACAAATGTATCATAATATCTAATCTCACAACTGCACGGGTAAATTTGCTCTATATAAATAAAAATAACCGGTGATATTCAAGGCATCTCCTTCATTTTCAGGGCTAGAAAATCCCACAATAATCCTAAAAAGAAAAAAATTATAGAAATTCTCACATTAATCAAAGAAAAAGAGAAGGATCTCCAGCACTTATTTTAGTAGGGTCAAATTATAATGAGGCAGATAATCATATATAAACATTAGAGTTATATAACAAATATAATTGTATTTCAAGTATAAGAAGTAGAGTTGTATATCAAAGACAATTATATCATAATATCTAACCACGTAACTACGCAGGCAAATCTGCTAGTTTCTTCCATCTCGGAATACCATAATTCCTTACCAATTTTAAAGAAGCATTTTTGAAAAACATCTTTCCTTCTGAATGAACATTTCACAAAATAAATACTCCATATATTGTTGGCAATTTTGTTGGGCCGGCCATCTCCTGTCCTGTGTAGAGGCAGCAAGACAGAATCACAAGACCACGGGGGTGTTTAATTGGCTGTGGCTGTGATATATGTCTTTTTAACGAAAAATAAATAGTAATGACTGAAAGAAGTAACTTTGGAAGGAGGGGCGAGGGATGGGAAAAGTGAAAGAGAGATGTGTTTGTGATATGGAAATGAGAGGAGTGGGATGCATGATGCGTTTATGACCTCTGCTTTATCCGCGGAATGTGACAGAAATGAGAGAATTGAAAATGTTGCTTTGAGAAAACATATGTTTCACCAAATAAAAACCAAAAACAAAAGTTATTATGAACACCCATACGGTAGCAGTGATCAAATTTATCAAAAGCTGTTCGACATCGGGGTGGGCGGTTGCGATGATGATCTGCTCGATATTCACCGATCACGACCAAAAAATTTCTATCATTGCCGCCAATTTCGGACAACTCCAACACACTGAAGTGGTTGAACTCAATCTCCTTACCTAAAGCTAAGGCGTAACTCGAGGACGACTCAGCGCCAGGGCATCGCTCGCGCCTCGCAGCCCTAATCAACTCGACTTCGATTTCTGGCTTATTTTTTACTATTTATAAGTTTAATCAACTCGGCTTCGACTTCTGGCTTATTTTTTACTATTTATAAGTTTCGTCTTTTTCTGAACTTTTGACTTTTTGTTGAGTTTTTTTGCCGGTTCTTTTTTCCTGTATTTGTTTGTATTATACGTAATGGGCTAACATATTTTTTTATTTTTAAATTTTTTAAATTTAATTATGCTAAATAAGCCTCTGTCAACTACAGTGCTTTTTTCAGATAGCTACAGTATTTTCAGCTATAAGCCACGAACTTTTCAGCCGAACCGATCACCAAACCTGGGTAGCTGTCGGCCGCCGCCACCCGTCGCCAGTTTGGACTTTGCAACGGACTGGCTGCTGCGAGCCTGGGAGGGCTAGGATCCACCTCCTGAGTCCTGACCGCTTGGCTTATACGGTTTTTGACGTACGCACACCGAACCGAATAGCAACAAATTTAAGGCATGTTCTTTTCGGCTGTGGCTTATGACTTTTAACTGAAATTTTTGAATTTAAACTGTTTACGTCAGAGATTACGGAGAGGGAGATACTCGCTTGTAATTTTTGTTGATACAGATGTTAGGCTTTTAACATATACTATAATTAACTTGTAGATCCCGTCTTGAGAAAATATTCCATTTAAAAGTTAGGTACTGTAGCAAAAGACAAAAGCCGCTAACTTCTGAGAAAAAGAACATGCCCTAAAACCGAGCCGATTACAAAAAAAATCACCGAATAGCGCAGAAATTAAAACCGAGCCAATTACCAAAAATCACCGAATAGCGAAGAATTTAAAATCGTGCCGATTACCAAAAATCACCGAATAGCGAAGGAATTTAAACCGAATCGATTACTAAAAATAACTGGATAGCAAATAATTTAAAACCGAGCCGAATACAAAAAACCAAATAAACTTATAGTTTTACTTAATTTGGCTCGGTCTAATCGATTTGATGTAAAAATGACCATCCCTAGTTGAACGCACGAGACGAGGGGACAAAAATACCACGGCTGTAACTTCTGTGATTGACAACGCTATTTTTAACAAGCATCAGCGCGACGAATGATATAATAACTGCACTTTGTTACTGCAGCGAGTACAAGTTAATAGTTTCTTTCCCTTCGGTTCTTCATTTTATATTTTTCTTTCTGGAATTCAGATACTTGCGAGGTATAGTAATATTACTTTGGTCGAGAACTGTTTTATTTTAACCGAGACCATGAATCCTACAGTAAATTGCAAGTTTCTAGCTAGGGGTGCAACAGTACGGATAATTTCTATTCAACCGATCGATCAAAGACTCATGAAGCGAACATGAAAGGGTAAATGAGTATGTAACACTATCCATGTTTGATTCTAACTTCGAGAAAAAAAAATATGAAATATGATGTGAGATAAGCGATATCCGTATATCAATTGATACGAGAAAGTCTGTTGTAACTTCACTTATGAATAAGATAACATATATACGGATTGCCACATCTAATTAGACGAGAAATATTAAATATTCATTCTTTAATATCTCAGTGATTAGTCTCTTTGTGTTTACTTTTATTACACCTTACTGTTCAATGTCTTATATAATGGTGTAAAAGAAGTAGATAATTTTCATCTAACCGACCATCTAAATGCTTATGAAATGAAGAAATATATACCCGATATTATCCGTATTCAACTTTGAAAAAAAATACAAAATATAATATAGAATAAATGATATCCAGCTATATCCTCACCCATTGCGCCGCTATTTCCAACCTGCTCGTCTCCCTCCGTTGCCAATTGCCATCGAACTGAGATATGATACACGCCAAAAGTTGACTAGCAGGAGGATGTAGGGAGTCTAGGGACGGCTGTCCGTAACATTCACATCCTCTCTTCAACCCTCACTTAAGAGACATCACTGAAACATATCTTTAACAGATTTCTAACACATTCAAAAACAGTACTAAAAATAATATCTCTAACAATTCATCTTTAAAATTAATTTTTCTAATTTTATATTATTTATATCATATTTCTCTCTCACATTTCATTATTATTTGTATTAGTATATATGCTTAAATTATCTCTGGTATAAAAAAGCATATTCTTTTTCTCACCTACTACTTCTCCATGTAGGACACCTACAATCTGATCTACCTACAAATTTTCTAACGTGATATAACTAAAAAAACAGTTAAAGTCAAGCTATCATAACCGAGGGACGGCTTTTATTTTTACATTTACATCCTCTTAACCTTTTTTCAAATTCCACTATTCTCTCCTTGACCTTCGTGCCCGCTAGCTAGCCAAGTAAATAGTACCCACTGCTACTAGTTGGAACTTCCTCCATGCATGCATGTACAGTGGCACCTTTTACTTCTTACACTAACCCTGGAGATCAAAATCCTCGGTGCCACTCCCACACCAACCAAAGCTGAGGTTGGACGAGTGCTCCTCGGAGAAGAAGCCGGCGCCGTCGTTGCCGATCGCGTCAGAGCCGGCCAGCAATTCCTCCGTGAAGCCATAGCCACCGCTCTTGTAAGAGTCGTACGAGTATGCGCCGTGCCACTTGGTCTCCAGCATGGGCAGAGATAAGCAGCCCGTCGTAGCCGCCGACGAGTCAAAGAAGGACGCACCGAATCCCATGAAGCCCGGCTGCTCGAGGACTGCGCCGGAGTACGGCGTCGCCTCGTCGTTGAACACCACGCTCGAGTCGCTGTCTGAGGAGCCGTCCTTGTAGATCGCGGCGGCCGACGCACCGAACGTCGCCTGGCGCTTCTCCGCCGCGTCATCGCCGACCTCCACCTTCACTGCCGGTTCGGGCTTGGACAGCTTTTCCCTAAGCTCCCGTATCTGACCGCGTGGCGTGGTACAAACATACGTAAGTAACAAGTGACGTGACGGCGCGTGACAACAGAGCTAACAATCAAGTACCTCTGCGACGAGGCCGTCCTTGTCGCGGCGGAGGGCGTCGCAGTCGGCGCGGAGTGCGTCGTGGCGGGCGCGGAGGGCGGCGTAGTCGCGCTCGAGCTGCTTAGTCTTCCACCGGGCGCGGCGGTTCTGGAACCAGACGGCGACCTGGCGCGGCTGCAGGCCGAGGTCGCGCGCGATGCTGGCCTTGCGGTCCGGGTCCAGCCTGTTGTCTGTCTCGAAACTGCGCTCCAGCGCGCGCACCTGTTCCACCGCCAGCCGCCGCTTCTTCTCGCCCAGCCCGCACGACGGCGACGGCGATCCGCGCCCGCCGTCAAGCTCGTCGTCGTCCACCTCCTCCATCTCGGCCTCGTCCTCCTCCATGTACGGCGCGAGTAGGCTCCCTTTCTCAGCGAACGCTAGCTTCTCTCCTGCAATACGCGCACATGCCAACATACACTTTATGCTGGTAGTAGCTTTTGTTTATCTTGTACTTACAGAATACAAGAGTAATGTTGTTAAGAGTGTAGAGTTGGAAGGTTCATGCTAAGGAGTACTAGTATTGCTCAATGCAAATGGGAATACGGGATACAAAGGCATGTATACTCCTATATGTCAAAAGCGCACATACTTTGTGCTGACATTTAAAAGCGATGCTGGTAAATTGTTACATACATCATGCTTGCCAGAAGTACACAGACGGAGGAGATCTCGCAGCAATCGTTACGCACCTGGCTCTGAGGATTCCCGACTGCCGGTGGGCTTCTTGATCTGCCTCTTCATTTGCAATTAGCAGGTCAAGAAAGAACGCGACGGAGATTTGGAAATGGAGAGTTGGATTGGAGGTGATTCTAGTTATGAGGTAGCAGGGGATGGAGTGTTGGGAGGAGTTGCAACTTGCAAGCACACAAGGACACACGTTTCTCCTTTTGTTTGTCGGCGGCAATGGCCTTGGCCTGCTTCAGAAGTCCAGATCCGTAAAGATGTACCGAGTGGATCGAGTACCTCTTCGTCCTTAAGGAGGACGGAGGCGAGAGGGTGAGACCGCGTGAGGTCACTCGCAGGGCCAAACAACTGGTACAGGAACCCATGGATCGCGTATAAATGAAAGCAGGCAGCTGGCCTGGCCGGGCACTCTGGTTGGACAGTGACGAGATGTCGTGCCAGAGATTTTTTTTTGTATGATTTGTGTAGGACCAGATAAATAATAGCAGAGATGAATGGTGTTTTAAAAATTTTCTTAAGTATTTTTTTATCCTCACTCTAGTAGTTACAAAATTACGAAGATTATGATAGAAATTCTACTTGAAAACTAGAAAATCACAAAGCTGAGCGTGACCTAATCAAAAATCAACGTGATCGAATTTCGACTACCAGTCAAAAATCAATCATGGCCGGTATTCCACTATAGTTGAAAATCAACATGATCGAAATTTGACTCTAGTGATCGAGGATCAGAGAGCGGTTAAAAACCAACGTAGTTGAAAATCAACGTGGTCGAAAGTCAGCTTAGTCGAAGGTCAATGTGGTTGAAATTCGACTCGAGTAGTTAACGATCAGAGACTGATTGAAAACCAACGTGGTCAAAAAGAAGCAATGTGGTCAAAATTTTGAACGTGGCCGAAAACTCAGAGGAACAGAGAAGAGCAATCTGCTTTTAGCACAGTTTCAAAACGAAAAAGGATGGAACTTATGATATAAAACTTTACTGGGATCTTTTCTACAGTATTGTAAACTTATTCCATCAATTGATTATGAAAAACATGGTCAAAGCTGAGGTCTCTTTCAGTTTGTTAGAAGGTTCCACCAAAACTGAGTCAAAATCAAAATCCGTTAATAAAACTCACTCGTGGGTAGATAATGACCAAGATGTATTCTCACGTATCACAGCAATTTACAACACCAAAGAAATCAACTCAAATACCCTCGGATTAGAAAATCACACTTTTAACCCAAATCAAGTAAATCCGAGTTTTCTCGATAAACTTGTTGTCAAAGTGCCAAAATGGGTGAAGATAGATTCCTAGAGGTAATCTCCATCTCTTATACATTCTTGACACAACAACATCAAGAAAGAAAAGAGGAGAGAACAACCAAACCAAATCAATCAAAACAAAACATATCCATAGAGATACATCTTTACTATTATAAAAGTGTGAGTTGGTGGTTGGTCTATTCTCCATCCTATCTTTTCAGTCATCTGATTTGATCTGGACCATTCGCCTCTCTCCTCCTCTCTCTCAGGATACAACCACCTACCCCCTCCACTTTCCCCATCTCCTCGCGCATTCTGGTCACCCTTCTATCTCTGTCGCTTGTTCTCCAATATTTGATGTGTGAAGTTGGTCAGGCGGTAAGTTTCATCTCACTATTTTTATGACTTTGTTGCAATGCATAGGTCTCTAACTAGTAAAGATTGATGTATTGCTTACTTGAGATGGAAAGTTTTACAACCACCCCCACTTTGGAGGCCAAAGAGCATACCGACTGCTCCACTCGCAACCCTAAACCTAAACAAGAGAGCACATGAGAGAGTGGTTGACTGATTAACCTCACATGTCACCATCCCAACCCTCTTTTATAGGTGGGCAATCAGCCACCTACACCCTTTAATGGATCTTATCCACTATTACAATAGGGAAAACCTGTTAACCCCCCACACGCGAGTTTTACTCTTACAAGTTCACTTATACACGTTTTTTAAAGCATATAAGTGTGCAACCGCTAAATATTTAGCCTTGATCCGCCTTGATCAAATCAGCTCCACCTTGACCTATACCGCTCTCTAACACATTGTCCATGCATTGCAGTTTGGATCTAAGATGGTTTCCGGTATATTGGTGAAACTACCAAAATACCCTTTCTTGACCCGGTCATCAACAACAACAACCATTGCATACAATCGTCATACTTGGTACGTGTAGGTGCACAACTAGCTCGTTACATGTCTCTAAGTCTCTCCCGTTCCGGTTCCACCGAACCACGGCTCACTTGGCCCGTGCAAGCTACATGGCGCTTTCCCGCCGTTCGAACTCATCTGCAACATTTCTCGCCTTTCTCATGCCATGCTTGAGCTCACCATCTCACCTGGTATCCTCGACCGTTCTGGGCCTCAACTCCTCCATGAGTCTAGCCCCGATCCTTGCCGTTGACCACAGTTGACTCCAAGCGATCTTGCATATCCAAAGACAAAGAAATCTTTTTCAGGCACAAGTTCTTCACAACTTGGCCTACATTAGTCGAGATATGCATCATGCAACCTTAATCCATTGATGCAAGTCATCGCAACTTGATCCATGACTCAATTCGGAAAACACCTGTTTTCTGGCAAGATCGGAAGTACCGCGCATAACACGTCGGTACTTCTGCAATACGGAACTACCGCCTCCCAAAACGGTACTTCCCATGCTAAAAACCTCACATGGGGCTCTCTGAAAAAATATACTGTAACTCAACCCGGTACTTCTGCCAAGCGAAACTACCGCACTTATATCTACAGTACTTCTGATTTTTCTGACATTTCCAGAAGACAGCCCAAATCAAATGCAATATTTGTAAAATCATTTCACCACTTTACAAAACTTACAATAGTTCATCAAAACAGTATCTTGTATCTTCTCGCATGGTCCTTCAATTTGTGTGTTGGCAATTGGTGTCGACAGTTGGGGCCTATTTCTCTGAGTTATTCATATCATTTACATGGCACCTTGTCTATGTTAATTCAAGTACTAGCTTTCTAAAAATTCTCAGTCAGGTTTTCCTTGTTGTAACAAATTCCGAAGAAACAAATTTTGATCGGTGGTGAATGTGTCTGGTGGAACATATTAAGAGTGACATTGCATTATGTTACTTTTACAGAGAGTGAAAAATATTTCAATGAGTCTCTCCGAGAAAAATTGCAACACAGTTTCATGTACATGAGACCAGGAAATGTCTCCAATTGTTTCACCGCACAGCCGCTTGCGCGCCATGTAAGCACAATGTATCAAGGAGGCCAAATAGTCTGACCATGGTGGTTTAGCATTTGGTCCTGCTCATTTCCGCTTAAATTTTTGACTTCTGATTTATTTTTTACTATTCATAAATTTCATTATTTTTTGATTTTTGGTTTTTTTGCGCTTTTTTGTCGGTTCTTTTTTTGTATTTGTTTGCATTATCTGTGATAGACTAATCTGTTTTTTCTATTTTTAATTTTTTAATTTATTTATGCCAAATAAACTATAATCAGCTATAGTATAATTTCAGCTAGCTATAGTGTAATTTCAGGCATAAGCCAGCTTATTTCAGCCTAACCGAGCGGCACCTGAGCCCAAACCAAATATTTTAACATTTATGCCTACATTTTTATATAATTCTTTTTTTAAGATTTTCTTTTAAGAGTTTGGAATTGTGAAAAAAGGACTTATAAGTGATTGTTCTTTTCGGCTGCGGCTTATGACTGCAGTTGATGATTTTTATTCTAGAATAAGCATTTGTGCGAACAAACTGAATGTTGATAAGCTAATAAGTCGCTTTAAAAATAAAATGTTCTAATAAACCATTTTAAAAAGATAATGGAAAATCATTCTATTATTTATTCAAAGAAGTCATGATCCTAAAGAATAGGCCTTAATCGGTTAATCCCATGTACTGCACTATAGTAACATTTTTCTAATCCAGGGCCGTTGCCCTTTCAAGCAAGTAATGTCGCACAAAAGCTTGTCAATAACTATACCAACTGCCACGTACTTACGACATAAGAAACGTGGACGACTTAACATGTGAACTCAAGCTATAAGAGTCTTCGTGAGGTTACTTTTGCACATCATACTAAATTTCTCACAAAAATAATCAAACGCCGTTCTTCGTCGTAAGCTTCCTATGTACAAACCTCGAAAACATCACGCATATCTGAGCCTTTTTGGGGATTACAAAGCAGGACACACACACTCACATGACACACCATACATACACAAATATATACTCTTATTAAAACACATTAGTTCTAGAACAAAAGTCATTAGATAAATCATAGATATATCACGTATTTAGGGAGCAGTGGCAGAGTCAGGATTTGATTACACCCCGAACTCAATAGTCGAATAATCTAGACTATCTAGGTTGAACCATGAAAACGTTACTCAGGTTAGACTGAATTTATCCGAACTGTACACTAAATATTTTTCTACATCCTAAACTAAAACCTATTCTATCTGGATTTCTGGAGTGTAGTTCCGCCCCTGTTAGGGAGGGTGGGTTCGAACGCGGGCGGAGCAGGTCCTCTGTACCTCTGATACACGAAACGATCTGCTTGAGCGATGAATGCATGCATGGTATCTAAATCACCAGCTAATTCGTAGTTCGACCACAATTTCTTAGCCATGACGCATGTTCTGCAGTTTTTGTTGCATTGTTTTTCCATTCGCTTTGGTGTCGAAACGTGGCAGCAACTGTGTTGGCGAAAACACCACCACTAAGCCGGCACTCCCAACTCACAACTGAGCTTTAGGAACCAGCGCGGGGCCCACAGACAAATTAGAAGGAAAACTTTAAGTCCTAAAGTGAAGCTAGCGACCTTGCAGCTTGCCAAAATGCTACCAGGCTAGCTGTTGGAGATTTTTTAATTGTATCTGATATTTTTATCTATGTGTTTATGTGTTTTGATATGACAGCGAGCGATTATATATAATTTTAAATTTAAAAAGCTATTTAAATAATCTACTTCAAACGGCTGTTTCATTTTGACGTTTGTCTTTTTTATTTTCATAAAAACTAAAACCCAAAAGTAAAAGCCAAATAATAAGTGTGTTCTTTTAAACTATGACTATAGCTTTTGAATTCTGACTATTCACGAGAGAGTACGAAGAGAGATAGTCGTATGTAATTTTAGCCGATATAGCTGAAATCGGTACAGTGTCTATTACAATTAACTTATAAATCCTATCTAAAAAGACATATTGTATAGATATTATAGTAAAAAAAGCTATAAGAATAAACCCCAAAAGAACCCAAACCAAAAACAGGTCCAAAAGTTCGGTTCAGTACACATATTCCTATCTTGAACGTGTTGATCTCTGTTGCTGCATCCAAAAACATCACCAAGGTTGAACAGTGGCGTGTCATCTTTAGGACAGTTTCAAAGAGCTTCTACTTCTTATAACGTGTTTTTTTATTTTTATTATCCATAAAGATATAATGATGATTTCTTTTTCTCTTTGTTTTTATTTTTTATTAATTGAATGTTTTATAAAAAAACTAACGGCCGATGCAGGACTATTTCAAACAAAAAAAAATCAGAAAAGTGAAATTAGACGGCCTTAATCTGATTGCCTTTGCAACGTTTTCTGTTGATGGCCGTGCTTTGCTTACGCTGAACAAAGCAATCTCTGTTTTGCTAGTCATATTAACATCATAACTCAAGCACTCAACTAGAGAGATCAACATCGTACTGACGCTGCTTGCATTCATTCACGTACGTTTTTGTGTGAAGTGGACGCGAGGCTAGCTAGGACGGTAGCCGCTTTGGGCCTAGGAAGGCCACGAGTAAGGACTCTTATGGATCGTGTCCATGTACGTTGGGCGACACATGTACCGTGACAAAAGGCTTCTAAGGCCTTGTTTGGATTCCTTGATCTAACAACTAGTTTCTAAACTTTAGCCCTTGAGGATTCAAACAAAAGGGCTAATGGGTGGGCTTAAGTTTAGCCAAAGCTCCAATTAGTTGTTAGCCAACTAGTCCATCAAACCCAGCTAATGAGGGCTAAAGGACCAACAGGATGGAAAAAAGACGCTGATACCCACGCCAATCCTCCCAGACCGCCATGCATAGGGGTATAACAGACTTTGTACTGAGATAGTAATACTTATTAGTCCTTGGATCCAAACAGGACTAGGCTAATCTTTAGCCAACTAACTACTAGTCAGCTAACAACTAGTCCTAGTCCATCCAAACAGGCCTAACGTCCACTAGTGGAGCTCGGCTTCGCATTCTTCCATACAATTTTATCCTTTCACGAAGATGATTTATACTTTTCTTGTTGGGTAATGTCGTGTTTGTAGCCTAGGGCACTTTTGACTTTTGACGATCACGCTACTGCGTGCTAGTACATGATGCTAATACAGCGGCCGTCACTCGAGATGATGGTACAGACATGGCCGATTTAGACGTCAGGCACATTTAAATAACGTAGTTGTAGCAGACAAATTTGGAGACAAAAATCACACTAAGGTAGATGTTGCTGAAACTGAGGAATATCTCAAGTTGTACAACGGCTTTGCGCCGTGAGGTACTACCCTATTTGTTACTCCCTAAGTTTTCGATTACTTGGTATTTTTGACGGATGCGTACATACTTTAGCAATCATTTTTTCTATTACATTGTGACAAAAATATCCATAGCAACTACTTAGCAAATATCCTGATAAACAGTAACCGTAAAAAGTAGTAAAGCCATGTGTTCTTGCTATCTGTGAAGCACACGAGCAAACCAGTGAATGGGATTTCATTTGACACCGACATCAGTGGATAAGCACTAGTTCAAGTAAGAATCGGGAGGCGGGGACCTTAGAGATGAAGCCTATTAGATCCTTTATGATCGAGAAGGTTCTTCCTGCAATTCGAGCAAAGTGGCCAAGTGAAGATGCTGGGAAACCAATATTCATCCAACAAGATAATGCCCACCCTCACATCGACCCAGATGATCCTTTATTTCATGAAGCAGCACGGCAAGAGGGGTTCAATATTCAAGTAATTTCTCAACCACCGAATTCGCCAGATTTCAATATCCTTGTTTTGGGTTTCTTTTCATCTATTCAATCCATTCAATATAAGAAGGCTGCTAGGACAGTGCCTGAACTTGTTACCTCTGCTGGAGAAGCCTTCAAAGAATATTCACCAACAACGCCAAATCGGATATCGCAACATTGCACTACAATTTGGCTGAGACCTATAATTTTTAGCTGCGGCTTGTGACTTTTAGGTTATTCGTGCGAGAGATTGTAGAGTAACAGAAATTTACGTGCGGTTTTTGTCGATATAAATGAAGTCAGTATAATATGTACTACAATTAATTAGTAGACACTATCTTAAAAAGACATTACATTTAAAAGCTAGTTACTATAGCAAATCAAAAGCAAAAGCCAAAATCCAAAAGCTGGAAAAAAAACAGGCCTAAGCTAGTATTATGCTTTTCTCCATCTCTGTTATGAAATGTTTTTTTGCAACAATAATGTTTTTGGTCTATGTGATGTTCAAAAGTCAGTACTATTTTGCTTAAAAGGATGTCCATGTGCAGATATTCCAGTGAAGAAAAGTCTTCCGGTCCATGTAAATAAGTAATCTCTGTTAAGCTTCAGGTGTCCGTAAAGAGAAGCCTTTTGGTCCTTGCAAATATGTAATCTCTATTAAGAGAAGCCTTTTGGTCCATGTAAACATCAGACTCCGTTACGATAAATATTCAGGAGTAACTTGTAACTTATAGCACCTTTGTTTGATGAGAAACGTGTTCAGTTCTTGTACGGCTGTGTGCACTTGTTGCAATATCTAATGTTAGATTTTTTATTTTTTGAACGGAAATTTGCAGGTTTCATGTTATTACTCGTTGATTCATAGTCATTTTATTACCCCAATCTGATATTGTGAGAAAAGGTGTCTTTAGATCCCAGTGAAAAAAAATTTAGGTGTGTCCATTCTTAATTGTATTATGTGGATAGAGTAGCATGACACAAATAACGGGGAGATACATAGTAAGGGCTAACTGAAAATTTTGTATTGGAAATAGCAAAGTGATACGTATTTATGAAAGAAAATTTTGATCAAAAATAGCAAGCAAACGGAAACAGAGTGAGTACATGCAAATCCTGTCTTATTGACCCATGGAACACACATAGTAACAAACAGAAGTGAGAAAATAGGAGACATTTGTTAGACCTAAGTACTTATGACGTATCTCCACGCTATGAATCTACATAGGAGGCTAGGAACCACATAAACAACGAACCAAACCACACACGTAGCCGCATTAAGTCGATGAAGAAAAGCAAGCGAGACCGTAGGACCATGGCCGGGAATTAGATAGGTGAATGATTATTAAAAAATTTCTTAAATATATTTAAAATTTTACTTAAATGACTATAATAGTATTAAGTTCAGATCACACTAACTCAATTATGCAAACTAAACCTAACAACAAGAGCCAACAAAACCAGTCTCTTTCATAATTCTAGTCAAACCGTTGTTGATGGGGCAGTCTAACAGCTGTCCTATTCGATCGCCGATTTGTGACTAGTCATACCAGCTGGCCGATCGGACCATAGGTCTAGGGCCAATTCAACTGGTCTATAGCACTCAAAAAATAAAGAAATAAATATAATAATAATAATAAAGATAATAATAAAAACTTAATCAAGGTGTGGCTTTAAATGGGGGACCTCCCTACTCTTTTCCCGTGCACAGCCTTCTTCCACCAGGTCTTTTTTCCCATCTATTATTCTCTATCTCGCTCTCGCTTCGTGTGTCTGGCGGCCGGCAGCGGTGGCGCACGCGCGGCTGTGGCGCGAGCAGCGGTGGCTTGGTGGCCGACGGCTGGCGGGCGGCGGCAACAGCGCACACGCACGGCCATGGCGCGGCATGGCGACGGCGATCGGTGGGCAGCGGCGCAAGGCATGCGGCCACACGCGTGCGCCCACAATTAAGCCGGCGGTGGCCGATGGCAGAGGAGCGACCGAACGGCCATTCGCGCGGCCGAATGTGGTTTCGCACGGCCGAACTGCAGTTCTCTCGGCTGAACGGCGTTTTGCACTGCCATAGGGGCTAGCAAACCCGTTTCCTCCCTAGTCAAATTCATCTCCTATTATTCCTTTATCAAATTCATCTGTATCTGATCGGTTGCCATCCATTCCATCCTGTAGGTTCGCACGCAGGTGTTGCCATACACTATTTCTGCGATCTCTGTCTCTGATCTATATCAGTACTTCCGGTAATCTAGGTTCATTGTCTGTGTCATTTACTTGCTTACATTGCTTGTCATTTGTTTATCTTGATTGCATTATCTATTCTGTACTCTCCGTATTGCGACCATTGTTGGGTACTTGCTGACATTTATAAATCTCATACTTGCTCTTTTCATTCTCAGGTAAAAGGCCAGTGGAGTGATAGCAACATGCATGGGTGGGAGCACTCGAGTTTCAACACTGTGGCTTTGCCACTATTTATGCCATTTTATTTTATTCTTCATTTGATTAGAAGTGGATCGATCCCATGTTTCGAACACTTATTTCAGCTTCTGTTGATTCTCTAATAAAGTACCTTTAAGGTTTTAAATTTTCTTGTGATTTCTATTGTTGCTTTTATTATTTATTCTTTACTTTGATAATGACATTCCATAGTAGTATCCCAATTTTGCTGTATGTGGGATGCTACATGGTCCCTGTTCTAAGACTTGACCATAGGTATGGAGTAAGCAAAGTAAAGCAAGAACATAAATAAAAATATGATTGAGACAAACCTTTGATCAAATTCAGAGGAGGTTGAAATTTATATGCTTACACGCGGCATTTTCCTCCAATAAATTGAGGTTATTATTACAAGGTGCAGCCAAAGTACTACCCTTTCATCTCTCAAGATCTCTTTCATAACTATAAAAGGAGATAGAGAGTAGAACAAAAAACCAAACCCTACAATCCGTGAGTCTACTACCTCCTCTTCTCCCATCTAAATAACCAGCAATACCCTTTAATGGGTCGAACCCATTAAGCCTACTGGAGAAACTCATCAACCCTACTAACTCTGGTTTTACACGACCACACATGCTTCTTAAAGCGCTTATAAGGATCAATCCACTAACATACTAGTGTTTGATCCACTCCACACAATCAGCTCTAACCTAACCCTAAACACCTCCTTTGTGCTTCCCTGCATCGTGGTTTTGGTGTATACCCCAAGTTTGGTTTCAAGCATTTTTTAAGCCCCCCAACGTAGCTTCTGGGCCAATATGGCCAAGTCCCTCGATTCGACCGCACGCACGCAACTCCCAAAATATGGTCTTTAAAAATAGCAATCGCCAATTAGAAATCGATAATACCGCTTCTCAGTCTAACCACTCCTAAAATCCGGTCATACCGTACCCAGTCAAGCCGTTATTTATCGGCCGCTCTGACTGGTCACACTGAACTTTGAATATTCTAAGACTATTACAAAATTTAAATTTAACTTAACTAAATTATGAGTTGTCCATCACGATTATACCTTAGGTCGTACACGCTCTCTCGTAGACAACCTAACCAGCCTCCCCTGATTTCCCGGCCCCTCAAAATGGGGGAGCCGGTAAAATCTTATTCCAGAGCTCCGAAGAGCAGGGCGGAGAAGCAACCTCTTTTGGCCCAGAAAATCACAGGCACAGGCACAGGCACTTGATTGATGGATGCATCAAAAGTGTGAAGTGCCCACACGCACTAGCGCAAGGACCACCCGTGCTGTGCTAGGACAGCGAGTTGCTTGCGCTTGGCGTGTTTTTCCCACGTCTTTGAAGCCAACCTGCCCCATCGGCCGCGACGGAAGCCCCCCTCCAAGCCCATCCACCGAGAGTAGAAAAAAAACGGAAAGCGAGGCGTGCATGGTAGGGCTTGCTGCGCCCGGGAAATCTGAGGAGAGTGGAGGCGACGGGTGAGTGACAGAAAGTGATGTTCCTGCCTGCCTGCCTGCCTGCCTGCCCGCCTTCACAGAGAAAGGGACGGCATTGTGATCTCGCGCACGTAAAAGCTGGTCGCGGCTTCTGTTCCCACAAAAGAAAACTTTAGATAAAAAGGCGAGGCGACGACGAGATCGCGTGCCATCTTCGGTGAGCAATATGGCCGTGGCAGGAGCAGAGAATTAACACCAACAAAGTTATTTCGTTTTTCGTTGAACCAGTGGCCGGATGATGTGGTTCCACTCCTACGGTACAAGGGAGTCGTGGACTCATGCAGAGGCGGAGCCACACTTCCGGTAAGGTGGCTTCAGTTCGGGGTGTAAAAAAATATCTAGTATACAACTCATGTAAATTCAACTTAATATAGGTAATATTTTTATGGTTCTATCCAGATAGTCTATATCATTTCATTACTGAGTCTGAGGCATAATCAAATTCTAGCTCCGTACTCATGTGTCCCTTGCTGTTCAGTTCAATTAATTAACACCTCCACCAGGGTCGTTTCTGACAATTTGAGGCCATGTGCTAAATTTAAAATTACGTCATACGCTTAATAAAAACCAATTATCAAAATAGAATATATTCTTCGTTTGATATTACAATTATAATAGAATTTTCCTTACAGTACGAAGGAGTACATCTTGCTAAGAACCTAGTCTTTAAACTAATACCATAACTTTTAATTGAAAGAACCATTTCCTTCAAACAAAATCTGCAATTATTTTTTTAATTAGTCTTCGCCAAATTAATCATCAATTGCAAGTGCTACATTAAGACTTTCCTAATAAGTCGTTATAGAATGTAAGTAGAACTTTAGCAACTTCAATTTATATAAGCACATTTTTATTGATCGCCGAAATAGTCAACAAAATTCTATATGTAACAATTACATTAAATCTAGTTGTTTCATAAACTTTAAAATACCAATAGGAACGATATTTTTCTTAGGAATGAATTTTTAGAGTAAAATTAGAAAAAGAAAACAAAGGGGAGCAGGCAGAGAAAATATATGTGAATCAATGGTTGTTTTCACTAAGGAATGGATAAGAGCTGCTTTAGGGGCTCTGTTTAGCGATAGCTTATAACTTTTTCAATATAGCTGGTTTATTTTTTTACTGTAGCTAATAATAGTTTATTTGACATAATTAAAATTTTAAAAATTAAAAAACAGTTTAACCCATCACGGATAATACGAAGAAATATAGAAAAAATTAAAATGCCCAAAAAACTAAATAATAAGAAAAAATTAAAAATAGTAAATTAAAAGGCAGAAGTTGAAGCTAAGATGATCGGTGCTACTACAAAGATTAGCAAAATAGTCACTCAAAGATGGAAACAAATTGGAGGCCTAATTTTTTGGGGCATGCGCAGCCGCTCGTGCTGCACATGCCTGCGGTACGGGCCTGACCTCCATATTGACCGTCCGGATTTCTGGTAAGTGTTCAAGTGGATAGGACGAGAGCGGCGACGGACCTCTCATACCTCCCATTAGAGCTTTTTTCTGTATTTTTTCTCTTATTTTTTATATTATTTGTAATGATATAATATTTTTAAAAGTTTAATTTCGTTGAAAAAGCTGCTTAATTACAGTACAAAATAAGTCAGAAACTCAGACTTAAAAGTTATGACTTTTGGTTGTGCCTTTTCAATTTTAGCTGATTGCGAGATATAGATAAAGTATGGGACACTCAGTTGAGAAGTGGAAATCACTCTGTTTAAAGCAGCTCCTACAGTAGGCTTGCTTCTTTTTTGGCTTATGATTGTGACTTATAAATTTTTGTTAAATTTTTTGAATTTTAAGCTGTTCGCACTAAAGAGATATTCACTTGTGATTTTTTGTTGGAATAGAAGTTAGACTTTAGCGACGTGGACAGGGCGCGCAACTCGAAGACACGGGCGCACGGCGCACGGCACACGGCACGGTCGTCCCGTCCCACGCCCACCAACCGAGGAGGTAGCCGAGCCGAGCAGAGCACAAGCGCAGAGTGGTGCAGTGACTGCACGGTGCGACCGGCGGGGTGAGAGCAAGTACAATAAGGCTTAGTCAGCAAGCTATAGCAAATATAATATCAACAAAATCTTATATTGCAGAGAGAGAAAGGAAGAGAGAGAAGGAAGCTGGCTACTAAATTGCAGCTAGCTACAGCACGTAAAAATATGCATTTCACTCTCTCACACGTGGGGCCAAATAGTTATTGTAATAGCTACCTTATTGTATGAACTATTTTTTTGAAGGCTATAGATGAAATGGACAAGTGTTATAGCCACTAGTTAGCTATACTATTGTACTTGCTCTGAGGGGCGTACGCGACACGCGGGGACACGTCTCGTCTCCGCCTCGAAAATACATACTCCTTTCGCGGCGGCAGGGCCGCAGAGCTGATGGATCGGCGGTTTTGGCGTCGTTCGCCGATGTAGAGCCGGTATTCTGTGCAGCTTTTTGGTTACGTAATTCCTGGTCTGCGTCACGGCACAAGAACGCTGCTCCCTTCTGTTTGCTTGCTTCTCTTTGATCTTTTACTCGGAGTACCATATTTGTGGCTCAGCTCAGTGCTTCGAGTACTTGACTGCTTGTAAGAGTAGAGCTGGGGGGTCGTACTACAGCAGTGTTTTTCCCCTTTCTTTTTGCAAATTGTACACTGTACAGTAGTGGTGCCTTGAGTTGAAAAGGTTGCCCCACTCCGAAGCTTCTGACTTTTTAACTTCTAGTTTATTTAAATGAGAAGCTACCTCAAACATATTAGTTTCTAATTTTTTTCCTTATTTTGATTTTTTTACTTTTCTTTTTTACTATTTTTCCTTGTATTTTCTATGATGATATAACGGTTTTTCTTTTTTTCTTATTTTTTTAAAAACTAATAGCTGCTATAGTGCAATTTCAATCAAAATCAAAGTCGCAAACCATTTGAAGTGCTCTCTTTTCATTTCGACTTTTCCGTTGGGTTTTTTGGCTTCTAGGTTTTAGTTTCTTAATTTCGTTTTTTCGACTTGTTTGATTTTTTTGGTGTTTTGCCTTTCTTTTTTTCGTAACCCTTTGCATTGTCCGTGAAAGACTAATCAATTTTATCTATTTTAAATTTTTAATGAAATTACGTTAAAAAAAGCTATCAGTAACAAGTGTAAAATAAATTAACTATAATGTCAAACGGTAAAAAATAAATCATAAGTCTAGAAAAACCAAGTAAGCAGGAACGCCATGTGCAATACTGTGGAATTGCTTTTGCCGATGAGTTGACGCTAATTTTTTTAGAGGGCCATGAGTTGGTAATAAGGGGAGACTGGTACTTCTACACCACGTCGTTACCTACAAACAGTGCGCGCCCAACGTAGGATCGAGATTGGATCTCTGTATCGACCGTCGCTGGAATCAAGCATGGTACTTACATTAAACACTGAACGGGTACTCCCGTCTTTTCTTCCTACTTAGCGTACGTATGCTGCGTGTTTAAATGTCCTGTGACTAGCAATAGCGTTGGACCAGGAGTTTAAGGGGCATGTGCATCGTGCTAAGTAGCTAAAAAGACAACTATGCTAAAGCTAGTACGCCAAAAACGTTTCTAATGTTCAGACTTCACGGTGAGATCCATCTAGAGTAAAAAAAAAATCAATTCTTATATTACTTTCCCCACCTGCTGTCATTCTTTCCATAATTCTCAAATCAAGCACATGGTCCTTTCTCGAGTTTCTCCTCACAGCCTTCGTCTCGCAAAGCCGAGCGTAGCCTCCTTCCAAATCTTAGCGTCATCTCCTGCTAAATTAGGGTGTCACCTCCTCCCAAATCTCGGCACCATCTCCTCCCAAATTTATTTTGTTGCTTTGACATAAAGAGGAGACGAGGGCGGCAGAGGCCATGGGTCGTCTCCATGGCTTAGGATAAAAGGCGTCTCGGTGTGGAGGGCCCAGTGTGGACTGCAATCACTTATTTCTTCAATGTTCACTAGATGTTGTTCTCCCTATGCAGCAAACATCAGAGAGGTGGGTTCATTAGCACATGAATCTGTGGTGCCGGTAGCTCCAAAGAAACCGACTTATTCAACCAGTGAAGATAGAAGGTCGCCCGCAGCTCCTCCATGCATCCTTTGTGTTGGTGGCCTAGCAGTGCTTGGGTATAGAAATCCTTGGGTATGTTGAGATTATTGAAAGCTTCTACCAAGACCAAAAAGGACGGAAGTTTTGTGAGTAATGGTGAGGATAGAAAATATAGACATATTCCTTGTGTGCCTGGCTTGTGGGATATTGGGATGGTGGGAAAGGTTGATAGTATTGACTACTTTATGTTTGCAGTATCTTGGCTAGTGTTTGAAGAGTTCAGCAAGTTTGTAAAATTTGCTACACTAGAGGGGTCCATGTTTTGGATGTATGAGCTTGTTTTGCATCAACATGGATTATGAACTAGAGTGTAGCAAGTGTTGTTGTTTTATTTGTATTTTATAGCTGTTGGCTTAAGTAACGGTTTGCTAAGCTAGTATGCAACGGCTCCTTGTGTTATATAAATTTGAATGAAGTTTTTTGGGAGATCAAATAACGTTGTTGCTGCTGTTGGACGTATGAAATTGGCAACAGCTCCTCCCTGCAATCGCCAAGGGCCAACGGCTGCAAAAGAAATAATTTTTAATGTTTGTAAGGCCGGATCAACACTTACAAGAAAATTTTCGTAGCCTCTCTGTATACAATGGATAGAGCCAGATCTAAGAGCAAAAAAAAAAGACCTTTAGCCTCTTAGCGTAACAATGCACATGCCCTAATATTTGGTATTGATTGACTACGAGACATTTCAATCAACGAAAGCTTCGGAGTCTAGCGTAGACCGCAGAACCTAGCTAGAGAGGTGTTCTGCTCTTCAAACGTGGTCCAGATGAAACAGCGACTCGATAGTACAATCAGAATGGACCATCTTATCTGTTCTGGACCTTCTGGTAGGGGTTGCACGGTCAGTTAATAGGTGTTGGAGCCGAATTTTTTCTATTTTAGCATTTTTTAAAAATATTCACATTTAGACCCCTGATAGTTTTAATTCCGTTTTTGGACCCAGGGGTCGGAGCCGTGACCCATAGCGCCGAGGTGCCAGGCCCGCGCCAGCGTGTCGGCCTGCGTGGCGCTGACGTGGCAGGCACCTCGGCGCCGTGGTCAGTGGCGCCGACCTCGGCGCCGTGACTGGTGGCTCCGAGCTCGGAACCGTGGATCTTGGCGCCGAGCACTGGCTCCCCACGCGGCCTTCTCCTTCTCCCTCTGTCTCTTTCGTTCTACCCGTTGGAACAAACGTTCTTCTGCTTCCCCTCTCTCTTGGCCGACTCCCCGCCGCCGCCCGGTGGTGCCGCCGCCTCCCCTCCCCTCCACGCCGCGGCCGCTCGCCACCCCTCCCGGCCCGCCTCCCCTCCCGGCCCGCGCGCGTCCCCGTGGCCGCCCGCCCCATCCACGCCGCTGGCCGCCTCCCCGCCGCTGGCCCGTGGTGCCGCTGCCTCCCCTCCCTGCCCCGCCCGCCCGCGTCCCCGCTGCGGCCGCCTGCGCGCCTTCCCTCCCCGCACGCGCGTCCTCCCCGCCGCGGCCGCCCGCCTCCCCTCCTCGACCGCCTAGGCCGCCCGTCCGACGTCCTCCCCGCCCGCGCGTCCTCCCCGCCGCGGCCGCCCGCCTCCCCTCCTCGACCGCCTCGGCCGCCCGTCCGACGTCCTCCCCACCCGCGCGTCCTCCCCGCCGCTGCTGACGAAGAAGATCGTGAAGAAGCGGGTCAAGCAGTTCAAGAGGCCCCAGAGCGACCGCTACAAGTGCCTCAAGGTGACGACTTCTCCTCCAAAATGTTCGTTCTTGGCGCTCAGATGTTTGTGTAGTGAAGGTCGTAGGGTGCCTGTTGCTGTGTGTCCAGGTGGTTTTGGTCTGGGTCTAGATCGTGATTGTTAAGCGTCGTTGTAGTTTTTGAGGATGTGATGTCGAGTGGGCTGATGTGTGGTGCTATGAATGTCTGATGCTTAGGCTGTTTATCCCTTATTTATCACTGTCGCTTGGGCAATGGTGCTGTAGAATGGAAGGATTGTGTGGAGTATTGGAGTCGGCGATATGGCTCGCTATAAGTCAAGTTGATTCTTTTGCGACAAGAGGACTAGTGCTATAGAAATGTGTTGTGTTGCTGTGATGTTCTAGGCTCTGATAGGTTTTATCATTCTTGAACTTTGGGGTTGCAACAGATAATGAACGTAGTACTACCTTGTTCCTAGTGTTGGATTTGGATGGGATTGTAGTATTACCTTGTTACAGCGTGCCTCGATTATGTCACAGATTTGGATTGGAACGTTACATTAGCCACCTAGTGTATTAATAATTTGGCAGTGGAAAACAAAGGACAATACTTTGTCAAGATGACTCAGGCTCGCGAAGTGGAACGACAGATGCAGCATGAGCAAGAGCGCCGCATAAGGGTGGACCAAATCCGTCTGAAGGGCAAGGAGGATGAGCTGCAAAGGAGGCGGGAGCAGTTAAGTCTGCGTGAAGCAGCCATCAAGCGTCAGGAGGAAGAGTTTCAAGCTCGTGAGGCAGCTCTCAAGACCAAGAGTGACAGGAAGAATGATGCAGCGGAGCCATCCTCAGGGCCCAATAAAAAGGGGAAACAACCACGCTACACCCAGTAGACAAAATGTAATAGACCCACACTATCTACGGTCTATGTAATCCTATTATTATGCACTGTATTGTGTTTGTCTAGCTGTATCGACTGCACTTGAGACTACCGGTATGACGGTATTGCGTATCGGTGCTTCACAAAACTACAATTTAATATAGTGCATAATGTTGCCCACCCATGCTTGCTCCAAAGAATGTCTGCATAATGGATTAGTTTGCATATAGAAAAGAACAGGGAAATCATGCCTACTCAGTTCAAAATTGTAAATCATTACATGGAAAATTCACATTTTCAAGCACATAAATATCTGCAAAAGAACAACAAGACATTAAACTATATTCTCAACTTCGCAGATTATACCATGTGATTTGAGGTAGCAAAATAATTACTTATGGGCAATATAATGGAAAAGTCTAAGGCACATAGGTTCTTACCTTGCCCCATTTTAGCCCTTTTGAATTCCATGAATAAGCAACACCATTATCCCTTCTCTAACAATTAGTGTTTGACCATCGGACTTCCCTGCTTAGGAAAAAAGTTACAAACATTATTAACATACTAGCACCCGAAATTTTCAGATTGAACACATCACGAAAAAATGTAGCAGAAAACAAAAATTGTGTTTCACACAGTTCATCAATTTTCTGAATGTTTCCAAAAGCTACGGATTAATTTGAAGGCGCCGAGCTGGAGCGCCACCGGTCACGGCGGTTTTTTGAATTTTCACAGCTCGGCGCCACGACCCACGGCGCCGAGGTGCTGCCACGTCGGCGCCACGCAGGCGACCACGCTGGTGCGGGCCTGCCACCTCGGCGCCGTGGACCACGGCGCCGAGGTGTGTTACCTCGGCGCCGACCCCTGGGTCCTAAAACGGAATTAAAACTACGAGGGGTCTAAATGTGAATATTTTTCAAAAAAGGGCTAAAATAGAAAAAATTCGGGGTGTTGGATAATCCAACCCTCCCGGCGCGCTTTCCCAATTTTCTATTTTTATTTTAATATGAGCGCTTTTAGAAATTTACGGAAAGTCCTAAAATCAATAAACTACTTTGAAATAACGATAAATAGGTTGTTCTGTTTATTTATTTAAGAGAATTCATTAGTCAAAAAAACAACACCTTTATACATATGCTTGATTACTTGAAATTGACACTCGTATAAATTAAAAGAAATGTGTTGATTAGAGGTGCAAACAGAGTGAAAAATTTTCGATCGACCGATCAAAGGTTTGCAGAGCGACTACGGATGGGATAAATGGCTATCTGACACTATCCGTGTCCGATTCTGACTCCGAGAAAAAAAACAAAATAAGATATGGGATGAGTGATATATGTCCGTATATATCGGTATATCAAGTGATATGAGTAAGTTGTGACTTCACTTAATAACAAGATAACACATAGACGAATTGCAGCATCTAAACAAAGGGGAATACTGAGTGCACTTCACTCGATATCTCGATGATTAGTATCTCAGGTTTACTTTAATTGCACTCATACTGTTCAATATCATGTGTAGAAGTGCAAAAAAGCTGATAGTTTCCGTCCGACCGACCATCCAAAGATTTGTTGAGCGAATACAAAATGAAGAAAATAGGTGTCCGGTATTATCCATGTCCGATTCTGATTAAAAAAATATGAAATATGATACATGAGCGATATCTATCCGTATCTTTTTCGATTGCAACTCTAGTGTTGTATGAAAAGGTACATATGGCAAAGGTTTAGGACCTTCTTGGTACCTTGGGAGGTTATCAGTTATACCATAATCCACCCAAAGTAGTTGAAACGATACCGAACGTCTGTGCAGGAACGGCTGTTCTTACCATAATCCACCTTAGGAGGTAATCAGGCATACCAAACCATCCCATAATCAGGCTGTTCTTATCAGAAATCTGTTTCCCGTATATGCAGGAACGGCACCTATGTGGGAGTTGCGAGGTTTCAGCTGACGCGCTGAACGCAGGAAGGCCCAATCTCATCGGAAAGGCGTTCGATGCCCGCGTGTTTGTGCATTTGTGGGCGTAACACAGACTTTGCGTGGGCTCCCGAGCTGTACGATGTTCGTGTTGCCAAAGTGGGCTTTTAGGGCTTTTTTGGTTTGGGTTTAGTTAACCTTTCACGGGCCACTCAGTTTCCAAAGCGGCTGGTTCATGTAGTTCCAGCGTTGCCGTTTCTCGGCCTGGCCTGGGTTGGCCTTTGACGTCTTCTATCGAACTAGTTCCTCGGCCAGGTTAGGACACGATGTTTGGCGAGGACATGAAGAAATCTGGATCTAGGCTTAGTCTTGATTTATAGTGGGTATTTTAATACTAGACTATAAATAGAAAGTATTATTGGTTATTTTAGATACAGAATTAGAAAAACAATAAAGAAAGATCAGAAGTTCTCTCTATCTCTCTGTGTTTTCAATCTACTATTTCTGTCTTATATGATAGATTTGTTTTATATAAATAGATAAATCCATCGGACTAATTGCTAGCGACGATACCTCAATAAACACATCAATTACGCATACGTACAAATAAAATGCGGTTGCTTGGAGACGGCTCCTTTTATCGATGCATTGTCAGTTTTTCGCTGGATCTGAGAGGTTTCACGTTTTCACAGCTCATGTCAGACTCACATGTCCTACTTTCCAGGCAGGACTTGCCAAAAGTTTGCCAACCCTGCTCGCCTTCCTCCCGCGTCGTTCGTACCTTCCCAGCCGCACCGACCACTTTTTTTTTTGCTTTTGCTTTTGCTTGCTTTTTTGTTTGCAGTACGCATGTTCCTTCACACTGGCTCTTGGGGGGGGGGGGGGGGGGGGGTACTCCCTGTAGTTTCTGCTGGGCAACGGTAACGCGGGAGTGCAACGGAAGAAAATGCCTGCCGCTACTAATCGTATTTGCCGGGCCAGCATTTACTTGCACAGTTTACTCACTCGCCCAACGAACAAGTCCGTGTGAGCACGTACTCCAGCTTTGAATGAGTTTGAATTGAGTATTTCTACGCGGAGTTGAACGACCGATCACGTCACATCACACGCCAGATGAGCTATAAGAGCAAGTTTAAGGGCACTCCCAATGCAGAAACTATGAGGTAGTTTCTATATTTGCCAATTAATGTAGACACTACCCATGAAAACTATACTCCCAATGGATAGTTTCTACAAATAAAATTTTTATCCAATCATCTATCTTCTCTCTCCTATCATCTACCTATCACAGCTCTTTCTATCTTGGTTACTGTGTAGACATTTCCTTATCTCTCCTCCTTAACTCCAATGACACATCAACATTTTGCCTACTTGGCACCTTATTTAATGCCATAGAAACCACCCATTGGGACTGCCCTAATAAGGCTAACTGTACTAGCTACAAGGGAATCCATGTCAGCATAGTCCTATGTGGAGGGGAGAGAAAAGGAGAGAGAAAGTCAAACCGACTCCCATGCAAGAGTCAAGCTATAGCACAGGAAAAGATGCATTATCCATGCATGTACCAATAGAACTAATTGCTATACCCATGCATATATTAAATTATCAATACTCATGTATGTATTAAATGATTGAGAGCTCTTGTGGAGTACCAATAGCTAGCTTATTGTATGAGTTGACTGCATCATTATCTTTTGATGACATGAAAATGTATTGGAGGTAGCAACTATCTGTACTATTAAACTTGCTCTAATGGTGATTCTTTTTTTGTGCTGTTGTCTTTGATTTTTATTTATATTTTTTAAAGAAATAGTAGACAGCGGAGAAAACATGACCGGATGCGTAATTTTAGACTTTTAGGTTTGGGAAATCTTTTAGAAAACCTACTTTAATTCTCGAAAAAGAAACCAATATTCACGAATGTCACGTCTCCCGATGTTGCGGCTCGTACAATAGCAACATGTGCCATCTGTCAGGGGGCAACGCCTCTCGCCCGTTAGCTAAACAATTCGAGCCGACCACAACGGCTAGTTGGCCTCCGGCCTGGCCGGCCCACCACCCAGGGTCACATGGATCTATAGAAATCGCGGATCCATCTCACCCGTCCGTGCGAGACCCAATGGTGTAGATTCCACCACGTGCCCCGAGAACTAGTCGTTAGACCGCCTCCGCCCCCCGCCCGCGACGTGGTGAAGCAGCCCGAAGGGTCAACGAGGCCGGCGCCGCTGCGCGAAGAGGCCCGCCACGCACGCTGACGGTGCGGTCCCACGCGGTGTTGCCCTACATGGCAGTGACCGCGCCAATGCCGCGGCATCTTCCGAGGCTTCGACGTTACAGCTGTTGCTTAACCGACACAACAAGTACTTCTCCCGCTATAAATACGGGCCCCCTGCTTGGCATCCACTTCACACGGTTCAAGTCTCAAGCAGCCTCTAGCTATTCTGCAGAGCCTAAGCAATTTGCGCAATTTGCCATTACTACCACCTCTTCTTCTCGAAAGGTTAGTCCCAGCCTCCACCACCAACATCGACGTAATGGCTCGCTTCGCTGTGGTCGCCGCCATCGTGGCCCTCCTCGCCGTCACCGCCGCAGCGCAGGCCCCAGGAGCCGCCCCCATCCCGGCGCCGAAACCGGCCCCCACCACCCCGCCCAAGATGGCCCCGTTGCCCCCACCCCCAGCGAGGTCCCCGACCACCGCCCCGGTCGCCAGCCCGCCCACCGCCGCGGCGCCGTCCCCAATGGCCTCTGCTCCCTCCGCGGCGACCCCGTCCGCCGACGCCCCCACCGCCTCTGCTCCCTCCGCAATGACCCCGTCGGCCGTCTCCGACGCCCCCGCCGGCGCCCCCGCGAGCACCCCCGCGAGCTCAGCCGTGTACACATCCGCCGTCAGCTTTGTCGCCGTCGCCGGCGCTGTCGCCGCCGCCGTCGTGTTCTAGATGGAGCGTGGGTCTTGTGATTGATCCTCGATCGGCCGTCATGGGGCTCTGTTCTCCTGTTGTTTATACTACGAGATTCTTTCTGTGATTCTTTTCTAGAGACCGGGGAGAGAGTGATGTGCGGGACAATATTGTTGTTATCTTGTTACAAATGCATGAGATGATTATTAATGGAATTCTTTCATTTGTTACCTTATCTCTCCTCGTTGTATCTCTTCTCAGCGCATTTTGGTACGCCTACAAGCCACAAGCTCCAATCAGTGTGTTCTCTGCTACTACTCTGTGAAAGTCGGAGCACATAACATGATCGACTTATAAAAGTCTTAACTGTGAATACTTAGAAGCTTCGACCATGAGTACTCAAAAGACTTCGACTGTTAAGTACTTGGATGAACGCAGTACACAAGAAACTCGTACATGAAGTTGAGTTATGACCATGAAGAAACTTGTACACAAAGTGAGTTATGACCATGAAAAAACGTTACGACCACGAATAAACGTATTTGAAACGAGCTATAACCACGAAGGAATGTACTTGAAGCGAGTGACAATCACGAAGATTCGACACGCGGATGGCTAGACTTGTCAGTGAACTCATGAGACAACAGTGTTTTTGTGCCACTGGAAATTGGTTTGTGGCGTTTTCTCTGTTGATTTTTTATACTGCGAAAAAGAAATAACTAGCTCGACACGCTCGTCACGTCCAGCTCTTCATAACACGCCATCCCACGTCCTAGCTATTCATGACATTCATAAAGTTACAAAACACACACACTAGTACTATTAACGTACGTACTGACTCACTTAACACACGCATTAATGCAGTACAACTAAGACTAATGTAATGTCTGTAGTTGCGACGTGGTTAAGTCCAACAAATCGCTTGCTAACCATGGCAAAACGGCATCACCTTGACCACCTCGATCTTTTGCCTCAGTTCGATGAACGTGGCACGACCGAGAGCCTTTGTCAGAATATCAGCCAGCTACTCATTTGTACCGACGTGCTCCACATCTACTTTGTCATCTTCAATGCAGTCACAAATGAAATGATACCTCATATCAATGTGTTTGCTGCGATCATAGAGCACATAATTCTTGTACAAAGCAATTGCCGACTTGTTGTCCACAAGTAGGTTTGCCTTCTTCGGCTCCACACCCATCAGGTCTCCGTTGAGCCGAGTTAGCCAAATTACCTGGCATGCTGCTGTTGCTGCCGCGACGTACTCTACTTCACACGAAGACAACACCATGATCTTCTGCTTCTGCGACACCAAATTGATCAAACCTGCACCAAGGAAAAATGTCATACCCATGGTGCTCTTGCGGTCATCTGTGTCGCCCGCCAAATCACTATCGCTATATCCAACAAGTTCAGGATTCGGCGTGCTTGCCCTTATGTAACAGCACTCGAATCCAATCGTACCGCTCACATGCCTTCATATATTGTGATGTTGGTGCCTTCATATATCTGCTCACAATGGCCATGACATAAGCAATGTCTAGCTTCGTGTTCCGACAATGCTGTGGTACTCAATGGTATTGGCGGCGGCACTGCCATCTTTCTTGATCAACTTCAGTCGGTTCTCCATCGACGTTGAGCACAGATTACACCGCGCCGTTCCCATTGCTTCCAAAATTTTGCACGCATAGCTACTCTGTGATAGCGTGATCTTCCGGTCTTTTTGCTTGACCTCAATGCCCAAATAGTAACTTAGCAAACCAATATTGGTCATGCTAAACACTTCCTTCATCTGGGCCTTGAACTCAATGATATTGTCGATGTTTGAGCCGACGATGATGAGGTCATCGATGTACACCCCCACGAGTAAGAACGTGCTGTTTTTTTCCCGTCTGTATACCGCATGCTCGAGTGGACTTCTCGTGAACCCGAGCGACACCAAAGTGGCATCCAGATTTGAGTTCCAGGCTCGCAGCACCTGCCGCAGCCCGTATAAGGCCTTGCGTAGCCGTAGCACATTGTTCTTATGCTTGTTGTCGATGTACCCTAGAGGCTGTTGAATGTAACCTCCTCGGCCAGATCACCATTCAAGAATGCAAACTTTACGTCCATATGATGTGTTTGCCAATTGCCGTACGCCGCTAGTGCGCGATCAACACTCACATTTTTCTCAATGCGACCACCGGTGCAAATACTGTATCGAAGTCCACCCCTTGTCGCTGTGCATAGCCTTTTGCAACCAAGCTAGTTTTATACTTAACAATGTTACCTTGAGGATCTTTTTCACCTTGAAGATCTATTCGAGCTTGATCGCTCGATGACCAGTAGAGAGTGCGGCAAACTCCCAAGTATTGCTATCATAGATGGACTTCAACTCTTCGTTCATGTCCTGTTTCTATGTTATGTCCGAGAGCGCCTCCTAGACGCTCGTGGGCTCCTCTGCACCAAGGAGACGAGGTCGCCACACTCCACGACTTCATCAGCAGGCTCAGTGTTGTTGATTTGCACTGCTTCAATTGTGCCGTAGATATTTGATGCCGTGCGATACCTCAACGGCATACCTTTAGAACCACATGATCTGCTAGTCGGTGGTGTCACCCACTGCATCGTAACTCCGGACGATGTTCTTAGCTGGAGTGGTTCTGCCACCTGTGGCATCACAAGCGTATTCATCGTTGTCGAAGACGTAGTGCGATCGATATCTACCAAAGTGTCACTCGTGACGTCATACTCAACGGTGAACGTGTCGACTTCGCTGACGCCAGTTGATAAAGATGGCGTTGTCCATTCCCATTCCTTCTCTTCTTCGAACACGACATCACGTGTCACATGGAGCTTCTTTGTGACCGGATCGTAGACACGATTAGTCTTTAAGCCCTCCTTGTATACGATGAACACCATTGGCATGGAGTGGTCGGAGAGCTTGGTGATGCCAGGTCCAACCTTCTTGACGTGTGCCATACAACCGAACGTGCAGAAGTAGTAGACTTTAGGTCTCCTCTTGTATCACGCCTCATACAATGTTACAACATCCAGGCTCTGAGTCGGTGCATGATTCAGGACGTGCACCACCATCTTTACTGCCTTGCTGCAAAACATGGCACGCATCGCCATGCTCTTCATCATACTGTGAGCCATCTCTACAACCGTTTGGTTCCAGTGCTCCACGACACTTTTGTTGCAGCGAGTATGGCTCAGTTGTATACCGCTTGATGCCCATTTTGTCGTAGTACTCATTGAAGTCGATGGAGTTGAACTCTCCTCCACGAAGGTTCGAATTGCCTTCAGCTTGAAGCCGATCTCGTTCTCGGTGATGGCCTTGATCTTCTTGAAAAACTTGAATGCTTCGTCCTTCGTCTTGATCACCTCGAGCCACATGAAACGGTTATGATCATCCACAATTAACAGGAAGTAGCTGTCGTCTCCTGGTGTGGTTGGTGCAATCAGGCCACATAAGTTGCCCTGAGCCAGCTCAAGGCCATGCTCGCATGGTACGCCAAGGCATATGGGAATGACGCTCGGTGTTGCTTGCCGAGTGCACCCATCGCTAAATTATTCCTGTTATTTGATGAAGGGCACCCCATCGACCATCTTATTAGTGCTCAGGTCGTTCACGGCGCGAAAGTTGAGATGACCGTAGCGCACGTGCCAGCGCCACCCCGCTTCGTTCGCCTTCGACATCAAGCATACAGGTGTGGTCAGATTCAGGCCAAGAGTTTATAGCTTGTTTCTTGACCGATGCACCCGTGCCAGTAGCACCCGTTACTGGTCGAAGATGCTCAGCTCACCATCTTTGATTACAATTTTGCAATCACCCTCCTCGAGTTGGCCAAGACTAAAGATGTTAGACCGTAATCGAGGGATGTATTATACCTCCATGAGCACCCGATGCTCTTGGTTTTTGCTCTGAAATAGCACGAAACCCTTTCCATCGATTTCCACCATTGACCCATCACAGAATTTCACCTTGCTTTTCACATGATCATCCATCAAGGTGAACATGTTCTTGTCACCAGTCATGTTGTTACTCACACCCGTGTCATGGTACCACTCGTTGTCACTTAAATTGACCGGCACCACCTTCTCTTCATTGAGGTACACAATTTGCGTTATGTCAATGGCCACTTGAACAAGCTCGCAATGCTCAGCCATCAACAGAGCCGGTGTGCCCTCCTACACCTACGCCTGGTTCGCTATTTCCTTGCGGTCGCGATGTGGTTTGCGGCAGCCCTTTGAGAAATGCTCGTGGTTGTTATAATTGCAACACTTGACCATCATCATGTCACGACCACTAGCAAATGACATAGAATCTCTGCCATCGCGGCTACCGTTGCCACGCCCACGACCACGTTGCTTGCCATAGCATCGATCGTCGCCACCACCTCGGTTCTTCTTGCCACTAGAAGAGCTTTCGCTATGCTCCTTCTTCTGGTGCGCGAGCCACTCTTCCGTGAGGAGTAGCCGCCCTCCTTGGACACCGGCTTCACCCTTCAGGTCATAGCGTTCCTCAATGACCCTAAGCCGTCTCGTCAGCTCTTCAATGGAGATTGTCTTGAGGTCGACAAGCGTCTCAATGGAAATTGCGACCTATGAGTACCGTGAGGGAACAACACGAAGAAACTTCCTCACCACCCTTTCGTCATCGATCTTGTCACCGAGTATATTAAGATTGTTGACAAGCCCAGTGAGCCACATCACGAAGTCCTCGACAGTCTCTTCATGGACTCGAACTCCGAGCACAACGTTTGGGCCTTGGCTTCATGCACGCGCTCAGCACCCATGCACATTACCTCCATGGTGTCTCACGCTTGTTTTCACCGTGTTCTTAATGGCAAGAGTCGCCAACATCTCAATCAATACAGCACGCAAGGTTCTCAACAATTCCAAATGATCGTTGCGGTAGTCAACGGTGTCTCCAGGCTCAATCACCTCCCGGAGTCCTTGTGCCTGCATATTGACCCTCATCAGGAGGGACCATTGCCGCAGTTTGTGTGCGTCAGCATGGGGGTAAACCACCGTGCCACTCGTCTCCTTCACCACACGCCGCACCACGACCTCACGGCGTCCATTAACACCCCCATTGCCGCCTTCGTGGACACGAGCTCTCGGTGGTGGTGGTGTTCGTGATGGAGATCTCGATTCATGCTTCGACATCGTTGTAGGATCAACCACTACGCTCACTTTGATATCACTTATTGCGGCAAGTCGAAGCACACAACGTGGTCGGAATACTTGGAAAAGTCTCAACTGTGAGTATTCGGAAACTTTGACCATGAGTACTCAAAAGAACTGCTTGGATGAATAATATTCTGTTATAGTTGTCGTAGAACAGTACTATGCTACTGTACTCAACGAACAGCACTCTTACGACCACGAAGTGATTTGTACTCGAAGTGAGTTACGACCACGAAGGAGCGTACTCAAAACGAGTTACGACCACGAAGGAACGAGTTATGTCCCCGAAGGAATGTACTCGAAGTGAGGTACGACCACGACAGAACGTACCCGAAGCAAGTGACTATCATGAAGACTTGACACTCGCGGATGGCTGGACTCGCTGGAGAACAGTGAACTCACGAGACAATAATATTTTTGTGCCGTTCGAAATTGGTTTGTGGCGTTTTCTCCGTTGATCTTTTATACTGCGAAAAAGAAATAACTGACCCGACATACTCGCTATGTTCATCCTACGTCCGAGTTATTTATGATATTCATAAAGTTAGAAAACACACGCACTTATACTCTTAGCGCATGTACTAACTCACTTAACACACATACTAATACAATATGACTAAAATTACCGTAATGTCCATGGGTGTAACGTGATTAAGACCAACACGTCGCTGCTAGCTCTCCGGCCCGACTGTCAGTAGCAAATAGGGTATGTGACACCCACGTTCTTATGCCAGCTGTTTAGGTTGGAGTATGGGAAAAAGTTAGAACGACAACTGTAGACAGATGGGAGTTGCCGTTTTTAATTTTAGCAGGGGAGACGAGTCACCTGCTGAGCTCTTCGTCCTTTTCGATGTTTGCACAGTGAAGGCATGCACGCAGTCACATGGTCACTCTTTTCCTCGTCTGTTTCATCTCTCCCTCCTGATGCCATGTGACGCGCTTTGTTGTATGCGCCAAAAATATACGCAGCTGGATACATGCCACCAGAGTACAATTTTTAGCGGATTTAGTGTTATTTGTAATGATATTTATAAAACTAATTATATGTACAACATATTTGTAGAAATGATAATTTTGTCGTCTAATAGGTGGGCAGCAGCTTAGAAAAGATGACGCATAGGCACCTACCACCCTGTGAGCAGATGGCACCCACCCACGGGGCGGCGGCGCCTACCGCCCGTCCAAGGGACGGCAGATGATTAAATCGGATAATTATCCGACTTAATCACTGCCTAAATTTATAATTTTATATTATATTTGTTTAAATTTTTAAATAGGTCGAAAAATTATGAAATTTTATGCACCGACTCTTGACATAACGTACTTCATTATGTAATTTTTTTTACAATTTTATCTCCTCTGAATATTGCTCGAAATTTTTTATAATTTTGATATTTGTAGGAATTGTTACATATAGCAAACAAGCTCCAAAAATTATAAAATTTATGTAGAGCCTTCCAATACAGTCGATCTAATTGTATATTTTTTAGGAATTTTATGTGCTTCAAATCTGCCATGTTAATTTGTGATAATTTAATCGTAATTAGCGATATGCGACCCCTTGACATCCCTCCTCGCATATTGTGGTGGAGCTTCCCGAGGCATCGTGGTATGTCATGTAATTTTTTGAGGCATTTGCTATCTCTAAAATTCTTAGAACGACGCATAATTAACTAGGCAATTAAGCAGTTATGCGGCTCTCTAACAATTTTTAGAGGTAGAAAATTATCGTGAAAAATTACAAATTTTTTTTATGGAGCTTCTTTATGTAGTGTGCTACGTAATGTAATTTTTTGCACCACTTTGCTACCTCTAAAAATTATTTCAGCGACGCATAATTAAACGGGTGATTAAAAACTAATGGCTGGGGCTAATGGCCTTCCTCCCGGCCACTGTGCAGCAGGCTTGGTGCCGCACAATAGCCAAACGGTAGGCCATTAGCCACGGCCTTTAGTGCTTAATCACTCGTTTAATTATACATCGCTCAAAAAATTTTGGAGGTAGCAAAGTGGTGTGGACAATTACGTAAAAATTACACAACGTAACACACTGAATTAGGAAGCTCCACAAAAAAATTGTAATTTTTCACGACTATTTGCTATCTCTAAAAATTTTTAGAGCGGCGCATAACTTTTTTATCGTCTAGTTAATTATGTGTCATTCTAGGAATTTTTAGAGGCAGAAATTGGCCTCAAACAACATACCATGGTACCCCCAAAAAGTTCCACAAAAAATGTCGTAATTTTTTTAGCTCATTTGCTATATTTACAAATTCAAAAAAAATATAACGTAAAGTTATGAATTTAGGCAGGTAATTAAGCTGACTAATTAGCCAACTTAATCACCTACCATTTTGTAAGCAGATGACAGATCACTTGCCGTCTGCTGGCGGGGTAGCAGGCGCCTACCGTTTGCTCGCCGGACTATAGACGCCACGTGTCAACTGTTGGTGCTGCCGTCCGGTGGTATGTGCATCGCCATACCACACATGCTTTCGCTTTAGCCCACTTTGGTAAAATCAGCAAGGCAAAGACCCTGAACCGGATGGAGCAAAACTCTGTTCTGTTACGATACAATTAGTTTAGGAATGTCATCAGAAAATATTAGAGTATATACAGGGATATGATTACCTGTTTCGATCAACAACGGAGACTAAACACAGTTATATTTGCTCGTGATCGCCTGTTTTTGAGCAGAAGAAATTCGTTTGTACAAAAGTAGTTCTTCCGCAGAATGCCCAGAGATGGGCCGTGCTAAGTTTTGTTGAGTTCTGTCTGCTAGGCCCATTGAAGCAGGGGAGGCCTTGGAAAGGAAAAGTCCTCCAGGACCTCCACACCCAACGGTCTTCAATTAGATGGGCCTTTGTTCTGTACTTCACTGCAGGCCGTAACCAGCCTAATTTTCTTTTCGAACATAGCCACGCAACTTGCTAAACGTTAAAATCGACAAAAAAGAAGACAGAATATTATTCCTCAAACATATAAAACTTCGGACCTTTAACCCCCCAGGATAATACGCGAACCCATTTTAAAGAAGTCGCATACAATCAAGCTATAGTCTAGTCAAGATGTTCACATGCTGACATGCTACCACAGTATAAACTTTGGAATTTTGCCGGGTCAATTTGATGTCTCTATACGTGCAATTTGCTCAAGGAGAGTTTATAATCTGCACAAGGAAAGCTCCCTTCATTTGATCGTGTTAGCTTTCAAGGCATCAGCTGAGCACGGAAGATCTTAGTAGACGCGCCTGTCAATCTGCCGAAATGTGAAAGCAGAAACAGCTGAAATGAATCGATGTGCCACTAATTGAGCCTTGCAAGAAACAAGGAGCTAGTAGCCCAGCTCGTTTTCTAGTTGAGCTTGTGCGCATCTCGCCGGTGTACACAGCCACAGACTATGGGCCAAAAATGGGTGATGATGGAGCCATGCATTGCATGATATCCCCACAGCTATTTGGATTCCACAAAGCTTATCTTACAACATCAGATCATCCAAACAGAACAGCGACTCGTCTTTGACATCACCATTAGGCATAATTGTATGAAAATTTTGAGAATTTGCCACCCAAAGATCCTCACTTCAGGATGTCACTCTATGTCTAACCGATATATGAATTCTGAGACCACATGTCATTGACTCTTCAGTGACCAATCTTCAACCGTATATTTTCTGGGCCGATTATTTAATTTAGGGCCCCAGATCCTGACAACACCTGGCCGGAGTGGGGCATCACCCGAGTGCTTACTCTGCGCGGTTGTTCCCACGTCAGAAAACATACATGATGTGGCCGCAGCAGTCAACCTCATACGATTCCTAACTTTGAGTAGTAGTTTGTTTATATGATCCCTTAATCTTTATCTGCTCACGTGGCCTCTCTGTCTGAACCATTCCGGAATAATTGATTCCTTTTTAATTTCCTTGCAAACATTCGTCTGAACGCAAATTTCACAAAACTACACCTATTTTAATATAGCTATCAGAAAACTATATCTTTCAGTTTGTATTTCACAAAACTACACATACTTTGCCATAAAATTGTCTAGGTTATTAGTTCTTAAACATATGTATGCTAAATACGACCACCTTCACAATGTTTTTTTTAAATTCACCTAAGTGGGGATTAATTTGGACTATACATGCCCCTAAGTTTAATTTTGGTAATTTTTAACTTGTTAGATATTTTCAAACTAAATAGCTGGTATTGTTTGATTATTTTTATAGTAAATTTGACAAAACTATAAATATCTGGTCTAAACTATCAGAAAATACACATTACACAGAATTACACATATTTTTCTACCACTACCAGGTGGGTCTCACATGTCAATTACACTTACAAGTTGGGTTTAACGTGTTAGATCCTGTTAAACCAACGGAATCAACAAAAGTGTACTTTGTTGAAACATTATGTCAAAATATGTGTAGTTCTTTGATAGTTTTTACCAAAATAGATGTAATTTTACAAAATTTACTCTTTGTTTGATAATGGAAAACCGTAAGATATATTTTTCACTTGCTCAATCTTTCTCTGTTCGGGAGATCGAGCACTGAAGCAAACTGATACATGCGTGAAATCTGCGCTTCAGTACATAGGTGCATAGCACCACGTCGTCCTTTGGACGTATTAGAGCATGTACAATGTAGACGCTTAGAGAGGTGCTTAGCAATAAAAAACTGTTTTTTCTTGCCACATAGGATAGATAAGATGCTTATTTTAAAGCATTGATACTTAAATAAGCACCAGTGCTTAGTAGATGCTTATGTATATAACTGATTCTATTAATAGAAAATATAGCATCTAAGTACCTATGGAAGAGATGTTTGCATTGGAGGGAATAACTTTTACATGGGTACTTAATGATGTGGCTATATTCTCTCTCTTTAAACGTTCATATATAAGCATCTTATATTGTACATGCTCTCGTAGAGACGTACATGAAAACACAACTGCAAGCAGTTAGCCCCGATGCATACACGGCGGTAACTATTTCCCGGTCAATGGAATCTCTGTAGTCTCTAGCACCAGTCACTCATGCTGTCTGTGTACGCTAGCGCACCCTGAACGCGCATTTCTCTGGAGAGCATTATTCACCTACGACCCCGCCCAAGCTAGCACGCAGTAGTATTATTTTCCATGGGAGAAAAGAACGAACTCTCTATCGCATCATCGGGCAATCATTCTGCCTGCCTAGATCAGTAGCTCACTGTTTATCCAAACATATCACTCGACAGATGTGCCACGGTGAAACAGGGGTTCGTCAGTGCGTGAATGAATTCGAGATAGATGCACGCATGTAAATCCGTGAATATACATGGACGTTACTCCAAAAGGAAGTGATCGGAGCAGAGCGCCGGTTTTGATACATTTCCGTTTTTTTCTCTGGCGCTGGACAAGATCACAGGGTTGCATGCAGGGTACAATCACATTCACAATTTCACATACAAAAGCTTAGGATGGATCCCATTTCCTGGACGTATGGGCAGGCACACGGCATGCAGGCGCAGACGCTTCACATGCATGACGGTCTCCTCGGTGCCGGTGGCGTCAGGCATCATCAGCTGCTGGCTGAGGCTGAGCTGAGGCCGGCCTCCTCCTCCTGCCGCTGTATGCTGCCCAGGATCTCATGCACAGCGGTGGCAATATCTTCCACAGAGCCCAGCTTGGAGTCATCCTCCACCTACCATCCAAATGAAAGCGATCAATGCCATCACCGGCGTTGTTATGCAAAAATGGAAACCAATCGTTGCGGTGCCACGGCGCTCTAATTGCTCATTTGCTCGGGTAGTTAGAAAAGAAGTTACCTTTAGGCTGAAGGAGTACAAGACCATGGCGTCGACGGTGATCATGTTGAGGTGCAGCGGCGGGATGCGCAGCTGCTGCAGCCCGGCCACCAGCTTCAGGAGCTGCTTCGGCCGCCCCGGGGCGAGCACCTTGAGGCTCGCGTGGCCTTCCACCATGGTCACCTCGATGTCGGCGACGGCCGCAGACCGGCCGCTGTCCGCAGAGCCGGCCACCTCGCTCTTGACGTTGCTCGCGTTGCCGGTGCTGGTGGCGCCGCAGCCACCGTGAGACGAGGTGGAGTACTGTGGGAAGCTGAAGAAGCCGGCGAAAGGGGAGTGGCCGGCGTCGGTGCGACCGGCGCGGTCCTTGAAGCTCTTTTGAACTTCGAGCGACTGGAGGAGCTGCTCGAGCTCTTTCACGTAGTTGATTGCGCCACCAACGATGGATGCTTGGTCACCCTAACAAGACGCAACACGAATCTGTCATTATTACATTAACAAAATGACAAATGTATAGTTAATGACTGATGACTCATTTGATACAGACAGAACGAAACTTTAGACGAACAGGTGAAGTAGAGAAGCTAAAACTGATTGATTAAAGCGCAGCATCATAGTAGTACCCTTTGAGCGTAGGAGGGCGGCATGAGGGAGCGGAGCACGGCGAGGTACTCGTTCATCTGGCGGCGGCGGTTCCGCTCGACGGCAATGTGGGTCATCCGCTGGCTCTCAATCTCCTCCTTGTTCTTGACGACCTTGGCGCGCCTCCGCTTCCTCCTCCCCGCGGCAGCCGCCGGCTCGGGCGGCTCCTTGCCCTCCGTGGAATTAGCATCCGACTGGTCCCTGGAGACAGCCTCCCACTCCTCAGCATTCGGCACCACGGAGGCGGCACCGAAGCCGCCGCCGCCGCCCACGACGTCGCACCACGGCGCCAGCGTGTAGGGCGAGTCCCTGCACGGCCCGTAGCCGAAGTGGCCTTGGGCGAACACCACGGCCTCCAACGCCATGCACAGCGTCAAACGGCCTCTCTGCCCGTGGTGGACGGACGAACGGAAAACGATATGCTGCCACAAACACAAGGACCGCTAGGGTTATGTAGCTAGTGGCTTAGGTGCGTGGGACACGCGGACACGACACAGGCATGAGACCTGACCGGCGTGTGACGAGGGAGGCGGGTTCGCGTTTTATAAGGAGGAGGGCGCCGAGGCGGGGCGCGCGCTCGGAGGTGCCACGTCCACGTGAGGTGGTGGTGTTTTGTGCTTAGGGGAGGGAGGGGATTAGCGGAGATGCAGCGCAAATACACGATGGCTCAAGGTACACGGGTCGGGCAGGCAAGGGGAGGGCCCTGCTGGCTTTGTTCGTTGCGGAATGAGGAGCTGCGACAGGGCATTGGTAATGTAGAGGTGTTCATGCAAAAGGGACTGTACGGCCGCGGTTTTTTAGTTTCGGGGGGCAATGGTCAAAGCGTGTGCGCAGATCGAGAGATTCTGCACGGCGGCCGGAGGGCGCGACGATGGCACTGTTCTTGTTTTTGTTTTGTTTTTTCCTTTTTCAAAAGTTAAAAAGCTCAAATATAAAAACAACACTCTCTTGAAGTGAATTCTTTAAACGACTTTTTGAGTCTAAAATCGTGTACGTCATCCGCACCGACGTCTCCGCCATTCGCTGCTATGTCGAAAAGAGCATATAAAAGCCATAAGCCGCCTAAAAGAACACTCCCAGTAACATGCAACGCCAGGTTTAGCATACGCAGACGTGTGTCCAGCTTGTTTTGATCGTGGTGTAATACCGTCAAAATGTACACTTAAGCAAATGCTAAATCCCTATATTTCACAATGTATCATAGCTCACAAATACATGATAACTATTGGAACGAATGGCAATAGAGAGGCTGAATGATACCTCATAAAATTTTTTTTCAAAGAATTCTAAGCCAAGATCATAGCACCAACCCCAAGAACCAAGAAGGAAACCATTAGCTAAGAGCAGTATGACTGGCGGCAACACGTCGATTTGATCGGTGCAGTCTGACCGGAGGCCAAAGAGTGGTCTGACTAGGCCAAGGCATGATATGACCATTCCCCTATTTCTAGAACAGGAAATTAGCCTAAATCTAAACCACTTTTGGTGCAATTTCAAAAATTCACAACCAAGTGAGATAAAATTTTGCACACACACCTTTATTAAGGTCTTAGATCAAAGTTCAGACATTTATCAAGAATAAGCAAGATTGCGCAAAAATCGAGCAAAAACCAAAAACTCAAAGTAAAACCTACTTGTGAGTAGAGGATGGACAATTTGGCTCTAGATGTATTTTCACATATCATAGCAAGCAAGAGATCTCAAAGATTTGAGGCAAAAACCCCGGGATCAAGAAATCTCGCGAAGAGGTCAAATCTAAGTAAAATCGAATAACTTCAATAACTTACAAGACTTGATGCCTAGATAGATGGGATATGATCTCAATGAGTTATCTCCACCACTTAAACGTCCTTGGCACACAACAAGATCAAGAAATGGAGAGAAGAGATCAAAACCAACAAGATCAAGAGCAAATTAACCAAAACAAGAGGACTCCATAAGTGATGAACAAAGTTGATCTATTGCTTACTTGATGAGGAAGGTTTTACTGTCACTCCACTTGGAGGATAAGAGAGCACACCACAATACCCACTCTTCTAACCCTAACAATAGAACACAAAGATGGAAATGGTTGGAATAGTTAACTTGCAAGCCTCCATTCCAACATGTTAAATAAATAAGGAAACCAACCCACAGCTAACCTTACTGGATACTATCCATTAGCACATTATAGGAAAGCCTGTTAACCCCACATAACGTGGGTTTTACGTACACACTTAACTCATGCATACTTTTTAAAGCACATAAATTCGAATCTACTAAGTCTTCATTCTTTGATCTACTTGATCTTCTCTGCATCTTCTTGACTTAAACCATTTTTTCAAGCGTCGCTCACATGCCGCGATTATGATCCAACTCAGTTTCTGTTATTTGGCAAAATACCAAAAATGCCCTCGCCATGACTTGGTCTTCATCTTCCATTGCAAGTAATCACCATACTGACCATGTGTAGGTACACCTATGGTTTGCTATGTATTGCCAAGTCGCTTTAGTTCTGGTTCCACTAGACCGCACATCACTTGGACCGATCAAACCATCGCTCAAACCTTCTCTTCAATATTTTCCACCTTCTTTATGCCATGCTTGAGCTCAACCATCTCACCTAGCATCTTTGATTGTTCTGGGTCTCAACTCCTTCATTAGTGCAGCATTTGATCCTCACTGTTGACCATGGTTACCTCCAAAATTTTTCTGCATATCTAAAGACAAAGAAATTATTTTCGTCATATGTTCTTCACAACTTGGCTTACGTTAGCTGAAATATACTTCATGCATCATATATGGACTGATCAAACACAATTCAAATCATTTTAAAACCAAATTCTCAAAAATCCAAAATAAAAATTTTGAGGCCAGTCTAACCGCCAACCAGAGGCCAGACAGACCTTTCGCACTCAGCACACAAATAGCTCACTCTAGAAAACTGCAACTAACAAGTAAACAGCGATATTACGGACCGACGGATAGGGTTGGTTATCAGCTTAATGAGCTATTATCGAGCTTTTATTGAAATTGACATAGTTCAACATAAAATTATTTTATTTATCGTTTAAGTGGTTATTTCAAATTCGAGCTAACGAGCCACTATCGAGCTGATCTTCATTAACCTTTTTCACTTGAAATAGACTCATTTTGATTTTGAACCCAATAACTACTTTAATTGAAGCAATTTTCATTCGAGCCCTAACGAATTTTTTTGCCAGCCCTACCGATGGGCTGACCGCTACGGTCATACCACCCAGAGTGGTCTGATGGATAGAACAACGGTGGTCTGGCCGATGTTAAGCCAGCGATTAGACCAACCAGCCTAACAATAAAGCCAACAAAAAGCAAACTTCCAAAAATCAAATATCCACTACACAAATTTGATAATGGTCCATCACAATATTAATCTTGATCTTCCCACATGGTCCTCTGATAACTCTTCTGCACAAAAGAAGAACAAACATCAGGGTATCTGATAGGAACATTGGAAAAAAGCAAATAACATGGTGGCAACTTGTACTATGTAGGCTACACTTGTACCTCCTCTGTTCATTCATTGAAATTTTGGATTGGCTAGCATGTGTGTTGATTTTACAATTCATGCGTCTCCTTCCACTTTGCCTCTCGTTCAAAATACGTTGGTTTCGAACACTACGATCTTCGCCCACACAGGTCATCGACCACATCGATTTTTGACCATGTTGGTTCTCGACCACACAAGTTTTCCAATCACCAACAGACGCGGTAGTTCCGTGATTACAATGCCGGTTGTTCCGGTCAGCGGTAGTACCACAGACTACACTATGGTAGTTTTGATTTTTCTAAAAGTACAGATACTTCAGCAGATTTTGCAAAACATATTTGCAAACTACAATATCATGCACACAAGGATTATCCATGATTCCCAACAAGTTGCAAAACACATTTGCACACTTTTAGAATCATGACACAAGGATTATATATATGAGCTTCAACTATTTCCAAAACATATTTGAGAATGTAAGCCTCATACTACAAAGAATGGAAACATGGACTGCAAACACTTGTAAAATATATTCGCAATGTATAGTCCCATGTTACAATGGTTCAACACATGTGCCACAACTATTTGCAAAACACATTTGCAAATACAAGCCTCATGCCAAAGAGAGCTAGAGTAAGTGAGATTGAGCTATCGACACATGATGGGACTCAAACTACTAGACATGACACCTCTTAATGGTATGGCAACCTATACTAGTAATCTAGCCTTCCAACCAAACACCAAGATAGGCAAAAGATTATGAACACATCCTTAGCCCTAACTAGCCATACTTTTGCCTTAAGTCATAGTCTTGACCTACATCAACTCATGATGCATTCATTACTTCAACTCCATCAATACACAATGGGTCTTCACTTGACTTGATGATCAACACATGATCTCCTCTTGAACATATATTAACTCATGATGCATCCACCACTTGACTTGATGATTTTCAACACATGAAGTCATCCCGAGTCTTCCTCATTTGTGGAACCTAACCTATTCATCCAACTCATGAAAAATGTTAGTCCATAGAACAATTGCCTTCAATTACAATCTTCCCTTTTGGTAATTCATGACAATCTCTATAAATAATAAGATAAAGATTGTATTTACGAGTATACAACATGTACATATCACTTGTAGACACTAAGATAAACTTTAAGCAAAGCTTACTTATTAGATTGTCATTAATCATCCAACTATTAACATATAATAAAGAAGTTAGATGATAACCCAATTGCAAATGAGTATATATAAACTACACAAGCTATATATACTCAAAGGATATGTTTCAAAGTAAAGATTCTAAATGTGTATTAAAGGAAATATAGATCAATACTTATGAAACCTCAAAACATAGAGTGAACTGCCCTAAATGTGTGTATACAAGTATGTGTGATGAAGACATATACACATATTCATTTTGGACTATTTGTGGAGTTCAATTTATATTTTGGATCTAAGGAATGCATTAATATATAAGAATGTGATTTCGAATACATACCTCTTTGATTTCACATTTTCATCCAAATGAGAGTAAGCAATAATACCATAATCAATAAACAAGTTAGTCTCACAATTAGATTTGTCATTATTATCAAAACTAACTTAATAGAGCTTGAACTTACACCAGTACAACAGAGGTCCCAAGCCCTGTCATGGCACGCCCACCTCAAGCACAAACTCATCCCCTCTAATCACCGACCAAACAAAGAGCAAAATCCACAAATCAAAGTAAGAGTAGATCGGGGAAAATAATAGGGAATGCTAGCACAATGGTTCGGATCCCAGTGGCCAGTGATGAGATCTGTCGTCGCCAGGGGTAGTTTCCGCCAGAGGTAGGTGGGATAGTGGCGCCAGGGCGGATCTGGCTGAGTGACCCAGGTGAGGCCGGCAGCGGTCGGGCATGGCTGGCAGCTCTACGAGTGGTGGTGGTCACTGGTCAGGTGACGCTGAGGGAAGATGAGAGGAGAGGGTGGTGATGGCCACGGTGGCTGTCTGTAGCAGGCGACACCGCGACTGACACAACAGAATTGAGATCCCAGGGAGGACGATGACCAGTCGATCGGAGCCCAACGATGGAGGCGGCGGCATTGGCAGCAGGGTAGGCCTAAAGTGAGTGAAGGAGGGAAGCAGAGAGACTGAGTGAGAGAGAAAGGCAGATAAGCAGTTGGGCAAGATAAGATACCGAGTGAAGGGAAAGGGCAGGGAAAGGAAAGGAAAATAAAATAAAAATAAAAGAAGAGGAAAGAAAAGAGAAAAATAAATTGCATATGTACAAATTCATCAGCGTCAAGAAATAATTAGAAGTTAGTCAACGTTAATCTATCACATTTGCATTTGCCGGTAGGCCAACCATAGGGTGTCAATTGTGTAGAATGTTCCAAACATTCATGTGTTCTGAAGGGTAGAATGCATACAGAATGTAGGAGATGGACCAGTTTTGGAGGAAGGATTTTATCGGAGCGAACCTAAGGTTGGGAAATACTACCAAATTCCAAGCAAGCATGCCTTTATCATTTTAATTAGAGTAAATTGACATAAAAACTATTTTGTACTAGATTAGTACCATTATCTGCATAAAATGAATTTTGAAATAAATCATGTCATTGATGTGAATAATGATGAGTATGAAATGGTAGGCAGTTGACGGAGCAACTATACTACAGATAAATAATAGGTGGGTGGAGGGTGCTCTGGAAAGGAAACATAGTGGCAAGTGTAGGGCCCCTATATCTGAGTATTATCGTATCGGCCATGGTCTCGTCGAAGATGGGCAGAGCTCAATTACCTTATCAAATTACAATACACTACACATGGGTAAGGAGTATATAATTGTGAGGTTGGGTAAAGCCAGTGAGGGCAAAACCCACGCACTTGTAAGTAGAGCGTTGGAGTTTCAGGTGAAGGCAAGACTGGCCTAGCACAATGGCTAGGGATATACTAGCCAGGTAAAATTATAGTATACAAAAATATGGGAAACAACTCTGTACTCTGATTTGAGCATCGCATTTAAGGAAATACAAAGAAACTAATTGTAATTAAAGTCAAAGCAGCTATATGTAAAGTGATACCAACATGTGTAGGGTTTAAAACATGATTCATGCCTGTCTCTTAGACTAGACGCTATGAGAGTATGTCGGTGGCCTTATCTCTAAATACGAGTGATTAGTAAATTTATAAACTTAAATTGGAACTTTTTTACCACATAAAAACTTACTTTCGAAATAATGATGAATGAGATAGGATTGCTTAACTGATGAATTGTTGGCATGGAAATTGCATATGCTATTAATGCTTGTTGAGTTTTTTATACTCGCCCTTGTTATTAACCTTCCTTGTTTAGAGGCAAGTTATTCCAGGGATTTACTCAGCCCTGGCGAAGTCTACTCGGAGGACAACTACCATGCTGAATGGAATGCAGGTGACCCAGAGTACGACGCGTACGAGACAGATGCCCTATATGGAGGTTGGGATGAGTAGGTGGTGGCCGGTAGCCGTTTACGGGGACCCCAATTTATTAGTGTGTCGCTATCTCCTAGTTTCTGTATTTGTATAATTATTCGTTGGTACTATTTTTATTTTCAAGTATTATAATATTCGGGTAAAACTTGTTAAGCCCTGTTAAAGACTACAGTCCTATGTGGCAATGATATTGTAATAATATTGTACCCTCTCTAGCTATTGTTTTGCTGTAACACTCTGATGTGGCTTATTATTCAATAAAATAGGAATTTATTCTGCTTTACCGGGTAATAACCATAAACTAGTGGCATTACCTAAGACGGTGATGGCACGAGTCGCCACAATCAGTCTAGGAACACAACTTGAGCAACTTGATAGTTGGGACTATTCCTCACAGATGATGGGGAATAAGAACAAATGTTCCTTGCAATTTGTAAATTATTGATCTGCACACGTTAGATCAATTGCAATTTGTAAATTATTGATCTGCACACGTTAGATCAAGTCCAAGAGGGGAACTGAAACTGCTCTCCAAAAAATATTTCCCACAAGCCAGTGAAACCAGCGGCAGAACACCGGATTGTCCTAATGCATTTGTTTTGTTCTTCAGGTATTGCACAGAAGAATTATGAACGTATGTTGATTTTTTATTTGTCTGCCATTACACGCCTTAAATCTAATGAGAATTAAGTACTACTTATATAGTTCTTCTATTCACATCCATTTCTGGATGCAGATGTGTGCTACAAATTAAGTACCATCCTAAGTACTATTTTCTCTGTCATATACGTGGTGTGCGGTGTGCCCTGGAGATGAAAAACGCAATGCCTGAATGCGTTTCGCTGGAGAATCTGTACAGACACAGACTGAAATGCTTACATATTCACCGAGCCGTATTATTATGTATAAACTAGTGAATTGTGCGACTAAGTATTATAATATATTATATTTATTATATAACTCTATTGCCTTTCAGAAATATAGTTATATTTGTTATACAATTATAATAGTTATAGTATCTATACATGATCGATTTTCACCATTATACACTGCTATAGACAGCCCTATCACAGACGGTTCGGAACCGTCATCACAGACGGTTTTTGAAACGTCAGTGTTTAGGTGTCAGTGATAGTTGGTGGTTATCACAGACGGTTCCCGAGCCGTCTGTGATAACTACATTACAGACGGTTTTGATTTCTAACCGTCTGTGATAGACGAGTATCACAGACGGATTTTTATAAACAACCGTCTGTGATACTCTCTATCACAGACGGTTAGTAATCAAGACCGTCTATGATACGAGACTATCACAGACGGTTAGTAATCAAGATCGTCTGTGATACGAGACTATCACAGACGGTTGTTTATAACCAACCGCCTGTGATACTCGTCTATCACAGACGGTTAGTAATCAAGACCGTCTGTGATACGAGACTATCACAGACGGTTGTTTATAACCAACCGTCTGTGAGACTCGTCTATCACAGACGGTTAGTAATCAAGACCGTCTGTGATATACAAATATCACAGACGGTTAGTAGTAAGGGCCGTTTGTGATATCATTCACACCACAGACGGCACTCTTTGAAACTGTCTGTGATATTGTATCACAGACGGTTTTTAATAACGAACCGTCTGTGATACCAAGTGCATCATCCATTTTATTTGCTGTTTCTTGGCTAGCCTCAGGATATGCTAGCCATGCCCTCTGAAAGCAAGCAAGCAAGCAGATTACAGATAAATGACAGATATAAGTTAATTGCAACTCATAGTAAATTACAACAAAATTCGATACACAGATGAATGTAACAAACGGCCAGCAGATCACATACATATATAGAATGAAAATCGTTACACAAAATCTGACAAATGCATTTAGTTGAAGGAATTGTTTGATTTGTACAGTTGAATCCAATGTTTCAACATCTAATTATCACCATTGCCGGCGTAGAACTCTCCACTCTTACTTATGACCTCTGCTACCAAGAATTGGGAGATGATTGCATGAATTTCGACGAGATTGTCAAGATCATATGCACTTTGGTCGAACTTCACCCGCTGTCGCTACGAGCAATGTTAAGTCATTCATTAGCATATGTGTGTAATATAAATACATATATATAATCAGAAAATAATAATTATTGGAAGGACCTGACAAACCTTTGGATCATTGATCTTAGTACTCATGATTTCCTGCATATGGCGGCAAACGTAGAATCCACATACGTTGCCTTGTAGCTGCTGGTGGCACTGCAAAAATAGAATTACATACATCGGTATTGTCAATTCTAGAGGCATTATAACAAAGTATGATATAGGATTGTTGTGTTGTAGAGGGTACCGGAAATCGCGTCTGGTGTCGTAGCGTGTCACTGGATTTTATATCGTGTGATCCTCCTTGGGCAACATATTCGGCAAAAGCCCTACGTGATTCAAAAAACTTAGCCTCGGCCGTGGCAAACAAAAGAAATATTACAATAGAGTTATGTATGGAGGAAATGAGTTTACCTGTTAAGTATTTCTTGCACATGACTGGAGTCGTGGTTGCTCCTAAGGAGGGAATCAAGGTATATTACCTTGCTCCACTTTGGTACAATCACAATCAAAATCCAGTGATGCCCAGTCATGTGTGTCGCCATAGTGATTAATTCTAAATTCATGCTGCATGTAAAGTACAAATGAAACATATGTGTGGCAACTAGTGAAGCACTTACCCTTGGTTGAAGGGTACCATGACGTACTCCTTGTCGCTGTGAGCAATCAATCCCCTCGTTATGTAACCTTGCATGAAGGATGCATCTGCGTTGATAGATTGCTCGGAGACCAAGTGAGGGTCGAGGAAACCCACTGGTCGTCGCGTTCGCCGGACTTCTTGGATCATGTATCTATACATAAAGAAAGAGTAATGACATTTATCTGTATAACGTGAATGTAGAACTTCATTGTACAGTACACTTACAGTGTCCAGCATCGTAGAAGTGAGGCGTCGAGTTCGTCGAGATTGAATAGTAAGAATAAATCTTCGAATGTCACGACGATGTAGCCCGAGTCGTGGAGGAAATGTGTCTCGTTATATTTCAGAGTGAATGCACTCTGCCGGTTTGGCTTCAAGTTGGACTTCTCCATGTACCAGGCATGCAATCTATTGCAAATCATACCAAGATGGCGTAATTGTGAGTCGGGCACCAACGACACTCCTAGAGTAAACGTCCATGGCACGGGACGCGGCTTAATTTTCTTCGCATGAGCCTTGGAGGCCTTGGAGCCTCGCTTGTGAGATGTTCTCGGTGGCGTCTCGGCGGGAGCCGATGCAACAGACTTTACTGGATTTGGAGGTGGAGGTGGAGCCACCGGAGCCGATGTGCCAGGTCCAGGGCGACGTCCCTCTTGAGCCACTGGATGTGAAGATTGTGGCTCGGACATGTCGAGGACGATGTCCCTCTTGGGCCACTGAACGAATGTGTGGACGGCATCCCCTAATGTCTTAATCTCTTCGTTTGGGGGCTTCTCAAGAGGGACGGACTTAAAAATATCATTAATCATGTCCACCTGGACCTTTATGAAACCGGTGTCTACTTGTACACCGTGCACCAGCGTCCCTGGCAGCAATGGATACACCATGCCGCGCCCAGCGTCAACGGGAATAGAGCCAACAAGCCTGACTTTGAGGCTGCAAGGCATGGGCTCCTACATAACGATACAAGAGATGAGTTAAGACGTCCACCAGAGAGATCTATGTACCATTCTAAAGAGGTACATTACCTGAATGTCATCAATACGTAAGTGGTCGTCGCTATGTTCAGAAATTGGTGTGGACGCGCAGCTACTGCGACGTTGAGGGGGACTGGGTACCGCAGTACTAGGAGTGGGTTGCGATTGGTTGCGGACTTGTCTCAGTTCTTCCCGCAACGAATCTATCTCTCCTCGAAGTGAGGCAGTCTGCTCTTGAAGTGAGGAAGATAGTTGTTCCTCAAGTTGAGCACGAAGCTCCTGTTTTATTTGTTCGCTGCGGTACGCCTTGGATCTCTTCCTACTCCTATATGTCTCGGAGTAATCTGGAAATCCGTGCCTCCAAGGTACATAAACCCCCATGCCTCGTGTGCAACCTGGGTGCTCCTTGTTTCCCAAGGCCTATGATAGTAAATCTATCTCCCTATATTCTTCAAAGGAGCCACGAGAAGATTCGGTAGTCAATGATTGCTGCAAGAGGCAATTAATCATGTTATTTTTGAACCCATGAAGTTCAAGAGGTGTTAACAACTATGTTGTTTAACATATTTTACCATGCGTTGGGACACTTCCTCATCTGCGGGGTTTTTGAAAGAGACACCCGAAGATGTGGTTGATGACCTCGCTCTTAACCAGTTTCGAGCGCGCTCGTTTGCGATCCCGGCAAATGGCGGAGAGGCCTCCGATCGGATTGCGACCTCATCCTGCATCCTCCATTGCGGGATTTTACCCGCGTACCCAGCAGTGCCGAGTCTGTGAGGGTGCGTGTTTTGTGACTGGAGATCCTTGTGCGCCGCACTTTGTTGTACAAATTCGGGCGTCGTCTTCATCTGCACAAAGGCCTCCCATGTTTCCGGCGACACGAAAGGATACTTCGTGAAGGGCGTGACATCCTCGGCCACGTACTTCGTCACAAGAGTGCTCTTAAAATTCTTCCATGCTTTTCCCATCGCGAGGAGCGCTTGCCGTTGCACGAGTCCCTGTGCTTCTGCTGGGAACTCGAACGAATTTGTAAGTTCCTCCCATAGCTGATTTTTGTGATCCTTTGTCAAATCTTTCCAGCTTGCTATGGTGATGGGAACCCGTTGCCTTCCAATTATCCCGCAGGTAGTCTGAAATGATAACGCTGCTTTCGACGATTCCAGAGGGACCCCATCCGGAGAGACCACCGTGATGGTCATTTGGGCCTCTGGCCTTTTCGATACTCCTCGGCCACGTTTAGATTTCGCAGTCTTGGGAGCGTGAGACCCAGATGACGACGACGAAGACTGTGTGGGCGCCATCTCTCTTCTAAGAAAAAACTAACTGAAGTGAGCTATGGACCCAGCTTGTCAAAGTTCTATGAATCAAGTGACACAAACCAGTGCATCAAGTTCATTGAACAAGATACACTGGAGTGTGTCATTTGCAGTTAACAAGTGCAGCATATATTATATGCTACATAAAATACATGTGAAGCATATATCATAAAATACATGTGAAGCATATAACATGTTAAGCATATAACATAAAATACATGTGAAGCATATAACATAAAATACATGTGAAGCATATATATATCATAAAGCTAACATGTGAAGCATATAACATAAAATACATGTGAAGCATATAACATGTTAAGCATATAACATAAAATACATGTGAAGCATATAACATTTGAAGCATATATATATCATAAAGCTAACATGTGAAGCACAGGGAGGGACCGGCGTCGGGAGGAGGCGGCGTCGGGAGGTAGCGGCGTCGGGAGGGACCGGCGTCGGGGGGGACCGCCGGCTTCGGGAGGGAGCGGCGGCGTCGGGGGGGACCGCCGGCTTCGGGAGGGACCGGCGGCGTCGGGAGGGACCGGCGGTGGGAGGGAGCAAAACCTAGCTAGCAGGGGCGCTGCAGAGTGGAGACAAGAGACTGCGGCAGAGCGGACTCCGCAGACCTAGCTGCGGGTATTTAAAGATGATCTATCACAGACGGTTCTATCAATATAACCGTCTGTGATATGCATATTATCACAGACGGTTATATCGATACAACCGTCTGTGATAATGATATCACAGACGATTATATTGATAGAACCGTCTGTGATAGCTCATTTTAAAATACCCGCAGCTAGGTCTGCGGAGTCCGCTCTGCAGTAGTCTCTTGTCTCCACTCTGCAGCGCCCCTGCTAGCTACGTTTTGCTCCCTCCCACCCCTGCTACCCATATTATCACAAACGGTTATATCGATAGAACCGTCTGTGATGTGTTATCACAGACGGTTTCTTTTGATAAACCGCCTGTGATAGTTCACTATAAATACCCGCAGCTAGCTAGGTTCCTATGTCATTTTACAATTACAATATGGAACATAGATACATTTATGAAAAACGCAAGCATAACCATAAATATAACTATTTCATAGTTCCTTAGTCATTTTACAATTACAATGCATGGGTTCCTTAGTCATTTTACAATTACAATGGAACATACATACATTTATGAAAAACACAAGCATAACCTATATCATTTATTACACTTTGGCTATATCATTTTAAATAAAGCCCTTCACGATGATCAATACGCATATAGCTTGCTTCATCGCCTTGTTCTTCATCGAGCCTGATGCCGTCTCCGAATGGAGGCAAATCATCAAATTGATTGTACTCTTCCTCATCCACAACATTCTCAACCCCGACAATCCTTCTTTTTCCCTGAAGAACTACATGGCGCTTCTTATTTGCCGGGTCGGTTACATAAAATACTTGAACAACTTGCCTCGCGAGTACGAATGGTTCGTCTTTGTATCCTACACATTCGAGGTCCACGGTAGTGACGCCGTACTTGTCAACCTTTACACCCCGTGGGAATTGGACCCAACGGCACCGAAATAGAGGAATTTTGAAAATTACGTAGTCAAGCTCCCAAATCTCCTCTACAAGTCCGTAGTACGAGCTTGGGCTAGCGGTACGGCCGTGCGAATCATAGGCATCTATGCGGACACCTGAGTTCTGCACTGTGCTCTTTCTATCTTGATCTGTTGTATAAAATGTGTAGCCATTAATGTCGTATCCTTGCCATGTCACAATTGTAAATTTTGGCCCTTTTGCCAACCATTGTAGTGTTTCATTTGACGACCTCCTAGTCAATTGCGCCTTCAACCATTCGTTGAACTGACGGTTGTGTTGTCTCGTGATCTAAACTTCTGACTGGCCTGCATTCTCCTGACGTAGCATGTCCTTGTGCTCTTCAATATATGGGGTCACTTCAGTCATGTGTTGTAAAACCATGAAATGGGCTTGAGCATACGTATTTTGATCCGGAGTTATTGCTTTCCTCCCGATAGTCCCTATACCCTCTAACCTCCCCTCGTGACGAGATAGAGGTACACCTATCGGCTCTACCTGAGCCATGTAGCCGATGCAGAATTCAATGACCTCTTCTGTTGTATAACCTTCGATGATGCTACCCTCCGGTCGAGATCGATTGCGTACATAAGACTTCAGAATTCCCATGTACCTTGCGGTTTGCAAATAAACGCTTCAAACGGGGGATTACAGGAAGATACCACATCACCTTAGCAGGAGGTCCTTGCTTCACCTCGATGCCCTTCCCATCATCAGAGTCATTTTTACGTTTGTATCGGGATGCTTTGCACACCGGACAAACATGTAAGCTAGCATACTCTTTACGGTACAGGATACAATCATTCCGACATGCATGTATTCTTTCTACTTCCATTCCTAATGGACAAAGAATCTTCTTGGCTTGGTAGGTGGTTCTCGGCAACACATTTCCCGTTGGAAGCATGTCCACTAGGAGACCTAATAATACCGTGAAACTCTTGTCGGACCAACCATTGCTTGCCTTCAATTTTAACAGTTCTAGAACTGATGACAACCTCGTGTATAGCGGCTTGCAGCCCGGGAACAAAGGTTTCTCCGAGTCCTCCATCAAGCCCTCGAATTTACCAAACTCTCTCTCACTATAGTTCCCTTCTGCATCACGTAACATCTGATCCAGATTATCATCCTGCGACCTATCCTCATGATCCAGATTGTCATCCTGCGACCTATCCTCATGATACAGATTGTCATCCTGCGACCTTTCCTCATGATCGAAAGAACAGTCCACAACTGGCATATCGTTGCCTCCCTCGACTATGTCATAACTACCTTCTTGTGTACTCTTCTCTTCACCGTGACTGGTCCAACATTTGTACCCTTTTCTGAAACCCCTTCGAATCAAGTGAGCTTCAATCTGCGCTGAGTTGCTAAACATCTTGAGATTATCACAATCAATACATGGGCAATACATATATTTCATCCCCTTCTTCAACATATCCAGCTCGGCCGCCCTTCTAAAGGCAGACACGCCAGTAATGTACTCTTCACTCACACGGTTCTCAATATACATCCAGCTTCGGTCCATCTACGCTACACAAGTGAAAAATGGGTGTCAAAAATGATTATAACCTCTACTACTAACCTCTGATCAGATCGCTAAGAATGTTAAGTAATTGAATACTAATCTCTGATTAGATCACTAAGAATGTTAAGTAATTGAGTATGCTAACCTCTGATCAGATCAATAAGAAGACGCTGATATTTTTTCACCCCCAACTCCCTAAAGCCGGCCGCCTTGCTCCACCGATGCAGCGCAATGAAGACAGATCGGTGTCGACATCCTTCAAGCAAGTACGCCAAGTAATTAATACTACGCAGAATATCACAGACGGTTCCAACTACAAACGGTCTGTGAAAATTATATATCACAGACGGTTCGTATTAATACCCGTCTGTGATAGTTACCGTCTGTGATTTCTGCCTATCATAGACGGTTCGCATAAATAACCGTCTGTGATAGTCTCATTATCACAGACGGTTCGTAACACGAACCGTCTGTGATGTACATAATATCACAGACGGTTCGAAATATCAACCGTCTGTGATTTATGCGTATCACAGACGGTTCGTGTATAGAACCGTCTGTGATAGTCCTTCACAGACGGTTTACACTACAAACCGTCTGTGATAGTTACACGGGGATGAACTGTTTCGTCAGGCGCATGACTGCCAACTCGAAGCATATATAGCATAGCATTCGAGGCACATCCGAGGCCTGCTGCTGTGTCTTGAGAAATGCCAAGAGCTGGTCTTCAGATGTGGCTGCCACATCTGAAGACCAGTGTGGCTGCCACATCTGAAGACCAGCTCTTGGCATTCCTCAAGACACAGCTGCAGGCCTCGGATGTGCCTCGAATGCTATACTATATATGCTTCGAGTTGGCAGTCATGCCCTGACGAAACAGTTCATCTTTCCCGACAAAATTCAAGGCAATTTTATTACAATAGTGCAAAGAAAAGACATTCCCAGATTCTTGGTTGAGCTGGTCGAGGAACATGCAAATACAGAGGCAAGCACAAAAACTCAACAACACATTCAGATCGATCTATTACAGGATAACAAGCTAACAAACCCTTCGTGGCACGACGGTCACACTAAACAAGACACACTTACGACACTTACGGCAAGAGTGTGTTGTTTAGTATGAACCGGTCGTGCCGCGATGGAGGTGCTAGCTCACAGCGGAGGGGAGATGCATGCAGGAAGCTAGCTAGTGGATGAACTCACGCGTGACTAGTACCGGTGGAAAGGTTGATGGGGAGTTATTAATAAGGGCCTGGCCGTGGGAGGAACTGGTGCCAACCATTCGATGTGGAGAGAATAGACGGGTGAGATCGAAATCCTGTGTATACGCCAATTATTGGTGACATGTGATTATTACACACCAATTATCAGTGACATGGGATTATTACAGACGGTTCTTAACAGGAACCGTCTGTGTTATCTGGCTTTTCACAGACGGTTCTTAACAGGACCCGTCTGTGTTATCTCGATTGGTATAGACGGTTCGTATTAAGAACCGTCTGTGAAAGTTCACAGACGGTTATTAACAAAAACCGTCTGTGATGTCTCAATTATCACAGACGGTTCATGTTAATAACCGTCTATGAAAATATCACAGACGGTTGCCAGTAAAACCGTCTGTCATAACGCTTCGCGCGTGTTTCTATTGCCAGAACGCTTCGCGCGTGTTTCGATTGCCAGAACGCTTCGTGTTTCGATTGCCAGAACGCTTCGTGTTTCGATCGTCTAATTAACGTCTCTCGATCGTTATACGAAGCATCTATATCATTAATGTTTGGGTATACGGACCGTCTGTGCTAAAGGTTAAATATGCGTGCCTAATCCAGGTCTCTTCTACGTACGTACAATATGGCGTCTTCTACTATTCTTGTGATCATCTCCTTCCTCTCATCTGTTCATCAAGAATTGTTCGGCCGGAACCTTACACAGGCGGCCAGCAATTTGCATCTGGAGCAGCTTCTCCGCACACGCCCTGCTCTCCTTCCACGACTTTCTTGCATCCGTCAGCTCGACCTGATCATCCGCCGTCGACGGAGGCGTCTCGCTGCCGCTCAAGAAAGGGAAACAGCCCTCACCCTGGTTCTTCTCCACAATGTGCGCAATGCGGAAGAAGCTCTACACGCATTGCAGAGACTGATGGATAGCCTTGCCGATCAAGCAGAAACGGCAGATTCTGAGGAATCTTTTCATGCTATCCTGTACGACATTATGGATGCTGCTGATCATTTGTCCAGGCTGCACGAGGAAGTGCTGAGGACAAGGGCAATCTTAACGGCGTTCGAGAATTTAGCGGCTGATCCTCCAAGTCCCCAAGTTGAAGAAGAAGCTTACGAAGCCCAAAAGAATACAATCTGGGAAACTCTTTACCTGTGCGAGTTTTGTAATAAATTTGCCTCTAATTGAAATTAATAAATTTGCCTTTAATTTGTGACCTCTTGTCTCAGTAGTTCTGTAGTTAAGTTATTAGAAGCAATGTGTACTTATATATTAACCTCTGATCTAGAACATGACAGACAAAGGGACATCACAGCCGGTTCTTGTGAAAAACCGTCTGTGAACATTCCCAGACGGTTCTTAACAACAACCGGCTGTGATAGTCGACACAACACAGACGGTTTTTAATAAAAAAAACCGTCTGTGATAATCCCAGATTATCACAGACGGTTTTTAATAAAAACCGTCTGTGATATTCCAGTATCACAGACAGTTCAGCAGTAAGAACCGTCTGTGATACTCCTTTTTCCCGCCACAAATACCACAGACGGCCTTCAAATTAAAACCGTCTGTAATAGTTTACATTACAGACGGTTTCACAAAACCGTCTGTGATTTGCCGTCTACTATTAGCCTTTCTGTAGTAGTGATAATATGATCTCACCAAAATTAGTTGGGTATCTATTCTTTTTTTCTCTTAATTAATAGGAAAAATTTTATTGTAGGATTCTCTAGATCTTGGAAGCAAATAACTCATATTGAACTTTTTTTTATTGCTTCAGTTTTCCTTTGTGAACTGCGATACCATAGCTTCGTGTTATTTCTTCCCAATGTTGATAAAACTGGAACTTGCAAGGTTTCCAACCCCACAGGTTACGGGTAATCGTTAATTGGCTAGTAGCCTAGTAGGATTGTAGGAACCAACATGTTCCAAGAATAATTTTCATGGTGAGACTCGACCACTGCTCAGGGCTGAACGTTTCTCGGACAAAACTGAAGCTATCACAGGGTGACAAGACTCGCCTACGCGGAATATAGGTCATTAGTCCTCGTCTCCTCGATGTAACATTAGTGGCCTCCTTGTACGTATGATTGGAGAAAAGATACGAATCGAGGTTAACAAATGAGAGCATGCAAGTGGTTCTCATAGAAAATGCTCTTTTCCATAACCATCTGGAATGAAGCTTAGTAGTTTAGTACTGATCTAGTGTGGATACACCATGACACGACATCGAAGAAATGGCTATAAATGAACGAATCATCCCACTGTTCTACTTGACATATTACGTTCATCGTGTGCTGCCGGAGTGTTTCTCTTATGAACGAATCCGGAAAAAAAATATTGACGAGTACATACACATCTGTACGCATGCCTATTGCTTTCATTATCTATTGTATACAGATGATTTACAGCTGCTAAAAAAGATAAATATGTTAGAAATTTTAAAGAAAAAGGAAAATATTTAACCTTTAATTTGGCTGACTATAATTTTAAAGGCTTAGAATTGATAGTTACCTTAAAGATATATTCATTTGAAAAAAAGAGAGATAAGTAGCACTATCTATAATTTAAAGGTTTAAAGTATGTACATTTGCTACAGGAGGCCCCAGCCAATGCTCCCTTTTCAATAGAGGAGGGAGATCTCAAAATGAATTGTATTAATTAAATATGAAATCAAACATCTCTGATGAGTATTTGACTTTGTTTTGTAGATGGTGCTGATGTTTGAATTGTGTTTTAGGAGAGTTTGCAAGTTTTGGGTTGCTATCATGAAGAAAAGTAGTACCACCAAATACAACAGCATCGATTTATAGGTAGTACCAATTTTTAATTGGCAGTGGCCATTTTTCAAAGAAGGTGTTTTGGTTGAAAGCAAAGAACGGTAGCACCGCCATTGAAAATGTGGTAGCACCGATTTTTAGTTGGCGTTAACACCAATAGGATTGGTAGTACCAATTTTTAGTTGATGATGGTTATTTTCTAGAGGTGGTGTTTTTTTATTGAGATAAGGATGGTATGACCAGCCATTGGTTGGCGGTCATAACGGCCTTGGTCGAAATTGTTGAATTGAGTTGGAATTGGTTCTAGGGCTTGGGATTGATGCATATGGGTTGTGCATTGCATGTTTAGATTAATATAGGTTAAGTTGTGAAGATTTTGTGTCTAAAAATGGTTTGTTTGGTTTGTTGATGTGCAGGTTGCTCGAGGTTTCTAATGAGAGCATGAATGAGAATTGTGGCTCCATGAGGGCTTTGAGGTTTGCGCCTAGATGCTATGAGGTACACATTGAGGCTTTGTGCGATATGGTTGGACGAACCTTGATGGTATAGAGTGGAAGGGCATGATGGTGACTGAGATGAGATGGGTGATGTGCACTTGCTGCATTGTGAGCCATAGGATGGGTATGTGGTTTAGTTGTGCTTTCGGAAGCGAAGCATGGAGGTATGTGTTCTTGGTTCATCAATTGTGTCAATTGATGATTTGTATGTTGTGCGATGCTATGTGATGGGTTTGCATGTTTGTGATGATTCCAGGACTTCGAAGCTACGTCATAATGAGACGAATGAGATTGGGACATAGCTCGGAGAGCAAATGTCCATAACGATCAAGGTGCCGCCGGAAGATGATCGGGGCTTCTGCAGTGGTGGATATCACGGGCAATGGTAAGATGGACTGGGATTAAGCTCAAGAAGGAGCTGAGGTCCAGAATGGTTAGGGAGCCGGGTGTGGTCATGGTGTAAGGTGATGCATGTGGGGCGCCAAGTGGTTTAGGCCCATTTGCAAGCGAGAATAGTTTGATGGGATCCGTATGCATGAGAGGCTTGACGGAAAGTCATTAGGGGCCATATGGATGGTGGCAAAGCATGGGCCATACTTCAATGTGAATGATTTGGAAAACATCGGTGGTAGGGCATTTTGGACATTTGTCCAATACTAGTGATGGAAAGCGGTTTGCAAAACCGCCGTGGGGCCTAAGTAGTTTAAGTCATGAAGAGGACAATACATGGAAAATCGGGCTATTGGAGCCAAATGGAAGCAGCACTTTGAGAAGTGTGGATGTGTAAGTGAAAAACCTGTTATGTGTAGGGCTATTGGGTTTGCCCATGTGTTGGTGGATGGAATCCAACTTGTATTCAAATTTTAGAGTTTCTTGAGAATGGCAGGTGAGCCTCCACTATAAAAGGATGAAGAGGAGTTGGCTTAGGACTTAAGCCAAGTAGAGGAGTTCTTGGAGAGAACTTTTGAGAGATGGAGTGTGGCTCTTATGCTTGAGATTTTTGTCACCCGTAGGCTTTGTGAGTGGCCTTAAAGCATTCATCTTCAAGTATTAATAGATATCTAAAATTCGTCCAATATTTCTCCTCTTTGCTCAAGTGTTGAAAATTTGATTTGGCTTGGTTTTGATTTGGTTTGGTTTTTGGTTATTTCTCCACTCTTAATCTTTCTTGGTGCCAAGTACATGTAAGTGATGGAGATATATTTTGGAGACCAGATCTCATCCATCTAGGCATCTTTTTGTGTAAGTTCTTGAATTTGCCCTGTTTTGGCTATAGAAATGGTGATTTTAGCGGTTTTTGATCTTGAGGGTTTTTGGGTTGGTTCTTGCTATGATTTTAGCTTGCTAGGACATGTGGGCACTAATCTAAAGTCATCTTAACCATCCTTATCCCATGAGCAAGCTCTTGGCTCCGGTTTAGTTTTTGGCTCGGTTTGGATGTAATCTTCCTTGTAACGGATAATTGTTGAAACTTTCACCATAATCCTTGATACTATTTATTGTAATATGTTTCCAAGGTCCTAAGAAAGCTTTTTTTCAAGTTTCATGAGTTTTGGAGTTGTGCCCGTTTTGGTTTTGCTCAAGCTATAATTCTCAATTCTGTTATGAGAAAAATATACTACCGCCATGGAAAGTGCAATAGCATCGATTTATCAATAGTACCACTCTTTGGTTGGCGGTAGCACCAATCTAGGTGTCAAGGCCCATCTGGCTTGGTTCGTTGTGTAGCTTTCTTTGTAAGTGTTTAGTCTCTGATCTTTATAGTTTTACATAGCTATTAGAGTGAAGAGATTTGAATCCCATGAGATAAAAGTTTGTAAAGGAGCTATTGTTTGTAGGGTCTGTCTATACAACTTCTAACTATTTTCTTCTCCAAAATCAATCACTTTTCTAACCATCGGATGAAAAATCAAGGGCCCAGATCTCGCACCCACCATATATAAAAAACCCCTCCCCTCCCCACACCAAACCCTAACTCCTCCTCCCTCCCTTACTCCCATCTGCTATTGCCCCAAACTCTCTCCAGCGTGTCGCCTCCCATTGCCTCGCCACCGCCACCACTACTACCACCCCCTAATGTGGTCACCACGCCCTCTCGGTGCTGGTACCACCCGCCTCCTCCTTCGTCCTGCTTCCACCTCCCTCACCATCGGTGTCCCTTATTTTTCGTCTTCAGCGGCTCATCACCGCTAGATCTGCCACCCCCACTACCTGTCGCTGGATTTGTTGTCTCCACCCCCACCGACCTTCTCCCAGCCCGTGTCCGGTGGTGCCACCAACGCCGCCGCCCACCATCGGTCAACCGCCACCTCGACATCCCTCTAAGCCTGGTGGCTACCAGTGGACCCTAACCCTAACCGGTGAACCCTAACCCGAACTCTGTGCCTCCATTGAAAACGACAAGGAGCCTCGCCGAATCTTCACCAAATGTTGAAAATAAGATGGAGGCAGGCGGGAGCATGAATCTTGGCACAAATTGAATGGTATGAAATTCGACTAATTTTCATCTAAAAACACTTGAATGTTGTATAGCACTTCCGTTATTTGTAAGATGCCTATTCAACCCTTTTCGTCACTTCCTTGGTCCTACAAAATATTCATAATTCACAAACAAAGTTATAGTTATACTATGCCATACTACATCGCGTAATTGCGCGGGCTAATAGCTAGTTATATAAGCAAAACAACGTCCTTGTTTCTTCAAAGGCACGGCTAAATCTCCATCTTGTTTCTTCTTCCTGTAATTGTGCGTGTACCATCACGAAAGGATGGCTAGACAATCGCGAGAAGACAAGCATACCCCTTGTTGTTTGGCACGTACAAAGGGTCAGTTCGATTGTGCAGCTCCTAGAATGTAGTGTAGGTACTATTCTATCCTTAACGTAATTCTCGGCAATCTTGTTCCATTCTGCTTATGCCCTACGCTGTACCAAACCATGCCAAAACAAATTTGCAATAGGCTCCTGAGTCCTGATATAGCATTATTTCTCCATTTCAAGGAAAAACCATAGAACTGAGCCGCATTACCGCAGGCAGTACGACATGTGCAAACAAGATCGTTAATCAGTGCAAATCTTGGGGAGATCTCGTGTGGGGATTAATTTGGATGCGTAGGTAGGTGAGGGAGGATTTTATTTGATGATGGTTTTGAAAGTGTGAAATGCAAAGTTTGGAAGCATTGCTAACCTCTGCCGTCTCCGGTTAGTGTTCTATGCGCCTTAAACTAATGGATTTGGTGTTCTTCGTTTGGACAAGTTCCTATCAAGTTTTACTGCAACCATTCGTTTTACCTCAAGTATTTTGCAACTTGTCAGAAAAATGTTTTGCCGTACTTGCTCATTTCAAAGATTCTTCCTATAGCCTTCATCAGGAGGACCCCTGGTATAGTGTCATGCCAACTCCCCAGATGGACATGATTCATGCAACAATTAAGTATTTCCAGTTACAAAGTACATACATATGAAGTTCTGAAACAAGATAATGTCCTATATTATGGCTGTATTATACTGAGTGTGAACAGCTTGCAGCCTTGGGCTGGACATATGTGGCGCAGTTGGTGCGTTTATCCCCGGTTGGAAAATAGGAATTTCATAGGCTATAATTTATGTGAATTATATCGTTTGCTGCGAAATTACTATGTTCCAAACATACCCTTAACTGGAAATATCAAAGCCTTTAATGAGGCAAAATCAATCTACTACTCCAACGGCAAATAGGAAAACATACTATCTTACGTAAAGTTGTAAGCAAAAAAGAGTTGAGTAGAACCACTATCATTGATGTTTAACTATGGGTATGCTTTGGTTAATTAGTGGTAGAATTGCAGAATAGATAACTTGTGAAAATCTTCGGGTTTTTTTGGTGTGGGTGTGGTGGGGGGAATCGGTGTACGGGGGATGGCCTCAAGCCATAGAATGGGGGGATGAAGCTGTGAGTATGCACAACACAGTGCTATAGCTAGGTGTGTAAATAGAGTGGATAATTTCCATTCGATCAACCGAAAGCTTGGAGAGTAAGTACGGAAGAGATAAATGGGTATATGGTATTATCTATGTCCGACTCCGATTCCGCGGAAAAAATATGGAATAAGATACGTGATGAGTGATATCCATCCGTATATATCTGTATATCAAGTGATATGAGAAAGTCTGATGTGACTTCATTTAGAAACAAGATAACATATAAGTGGATTGCTACATCTAAACATGCTGGGAACAATGAGTACTCTTCCTTCGACATCTCGGTAATTAGGCTCTCTGTGCTCGCTTTGATCGCACCCTTCTGTCCAATATCCTGTATAGGGATGCAAAAGAAGCAGATAATTTTCGTTCGACCGACTGTCCGAAGGCTTATGAAATGAATACGGAACGGACAAATGGATATTCAGCATTATCCGTGTCCGACTGACTCAAAAAAAATACAGAATATGATGCAGTATAAATGATATACGTTTGTATATGTTCCGATTGCATCCCTAGCTATAGGTGAAGAAAACTGCCTTGGCAGGCCAGCTAACCAATCTAAACCAACTCATGAAATCATGCAATAGACAAGCTAAGGTAGTTCACTTCATTCTAACAGGCCAACACTAAGAGATCAAGGCCAGCTGACTAAGCAAGACTGCTTTGTTAACTAGAATCGATGTCGGCACGGGTCTATCTATAGCTCGGGCTGCACACATGCAAACATCAAAGAGAGAATTTTGTCTTGGCAATGAGGATTGAATTGATATAGGCATCAGGGAGCCTACCTATATATTCAATCGCCTAATGCTTCGAACCTAGTAAAGTAGTACCAGTAGCAGCGTTCATTCATGCATTTGTGCGCATATATGTCCCCTACATTCTCTAGGTTTTGTGCGGCTTACAACGCATATGATTCCGTTTCATTATGCCAGCATGGCGCCGATGACCAGGCTGCGATAAGTTTTTTACGGCCGTGAGTTTTTTTTAGTCTCCCACGGCTGCGAGTTCAAGGCTCGGTTCTTGTATGGACATGAGCACTCGTCGGACGCAACTCTCAGAGACCCATCTCTGCAAAGAATCTAGCCCGACGTGACGAACAGTGCCCCTGCAGAGCTGCTCTGCCGGGTCAGCCCGTGCCGTACGCGGAGCACTTGCGAGCCACAAGCGCTGGCGCTCGTAACCTGACCTGCCAGTGGTCACGCTCGCGGCCGCGCCGGGGTCCCTTCCTTTGCCCCTCTGCGCCGCGGAGTCGCGTCGTGTCTGCCGCGCGCGCTCGGTTCCAGCCCCGCACCATGCGCCAGACGACCCCCGAGCGGCGCATGCAGATGATGCGGACGCGACTCCCACGGCACGGCCGCCCCCAGGCGCCGTACACGACGCCGTGCTGTGCTGGCTGCGCGGTGGGGGAAGGCTGAGCTCGGCTAATCGTTTCGTTCGGACGGCATCGTACGTACGACGCGGGTGCCCGCCTGGCACGCCACACATGCGCCCGTCCCCCACTCGCGCGCGGCGGATACCGCTTCCCCGCCTCCTGGTTTTCGTGCGCCGCCGCCGGTGCCAAAATAGGAAGGCGGAGCCCGTCTCGTGCCCGCGTGCGCCGTCCGATCGTCTTTGTGGACGGCCAGGACCACGCCGGACTGTTCTAGATTCCTAGCAAGCGCAGGATGATGGACCGAAGGAGGAGCGATAAAGCGTCGGTAAAGTTCGGTTTCGTAGAAGCAACGTTTGCGGCAAGTGTAACGTGGGGGGACCTGAGCCCCCGCCGGGGACAGGAAGTGAAGTGAAGCGACGGCCGATGCGATTCTAGGTCTCTAGTGCTGTTAGTTAGGCATCTCCCTTAATAACATTTTAACTATTTCTTAGTTATATTAAATAAGTAAAATCTTATGTAGAGCAGATACAAGATGATAAGAGGTAATATGTTATCTCTTATGCAAGAAACGATTGGATCCGATAAACCAACTTAAATACTAAGAAAGTGTAAGACATGGAGTTAAAATAAAAATAGTATAAAATAGTTAGAGAAATAATTTACTGTTAGAAAGGTTGCCGCTAGTATTATCTTTAGATAAGATAAAAATATTAAAGACAATGTTAAAAGATAAACACGCACGCTCCGCAGTACCTACGCCGCTGCAATTTCCCAGCATGCACTGGCAGCGTCAAATTATTTGGGCTATCCGATTCGTGAGCCCATGGAATAATTTACGCAATCATGTTTCGCGGCGTGTTAGCACGGCACCTACCCACCTGCGCATTTTATAAGCAAGAGTCCGCCCGTTGATGCAAGCAACGTTGTTCTCGCTATGGTCTATGGAGGCTCATTGATGGACTGATGGACCCGATCGAACACGTTGGCCCAGTTCAATGGCGGACCCACCAGTGGGTTAAGGGGTTGACGTTTACCCTGCTTCTGGCTGAAGAGTAGATATCTTCAGCCCTCTAGCTCTACTGCCACCGACAATGTCTCTTTTACTACTAAAAAAAAATTATTACAGACAGTTAGAAACTATCATCACAGACGGTTTTTGAACCGTCTTTATTTACATGTCAGTGATAATCGGAGATTATCACAAATAGTTTGTGAGCCGTCTATGATAAAACAACACAGACGGTTGTAGCTAGAACCGTATGTAAATAAAACTATTACAGACGGGTCGAGCCAAAAACCGTTTGTGATACTCACACATCACACACGATTCTAGTTACCAAACCATCTGTGATTGGCGAGTAACCATCTGTGATAATCCTTCATAGACGGTTTATAGCACAAACATCTGTGATAGTTCATTCCATACCTAATTTTTTTTTCTTCTGTTTTTTGCTAGCATCAAAAAATAATGTTACCTATACCCTTTGAAAACAAGCAAATATAGTGGCAAACACATCAGCACATGTCATTTTCATCAAGATTAGAATCCACTGTTACAGCATAACAAGATAACGAACCCAACTCTTTAACATGGCAAAAATATATAAGAAACAGAGATCCTAGCAGACAGTAGAAGCTGAATGCAGCACGTGATATCCTTGACGCCCACCATCAAGGAAGAGAGGGGAGGGCATCGGATGGCGACCGGATATCATCGGCAATGGATAGGCGGCGGTAGCGTCACCTTTTATGGTACGACGATGAGATTGCACAAGACACTCTTACGATAAGAGTGTGTTGTGGAGTCGATCGTGGTGTCACAACGGAGGCACTAGCTCACGGCGGTAGTCGGCATCGTCGAGGAACAAGTTAGGAGTGGATGAACTAGCTAGGAGCAGCAGTGCACCGTGGTGTCACAATAGGAGGCGGAGAAGCTAGCTCACGGTGGTAGTCGGCTAGTGGATGAACTCACGCATGACTACCGGTGGAAAGGGGGCATAATTAATAAGGGCCGAGCGGTGAGAGGAATGGATGGGTGAGATCGAAATCTTGAGGGATACACTACAGATCGGTGGCATATCATTATCAGAGACAGTTTGTTATACAAACCGTCTGTGATAATGCATATATCAGAGATGGTTTGTTATACGAACCGTCTGTGATAAGTTATATATTATAGACGGTTTGGTATACGAACCATCCGTGATAACGCTTAAAGATGCACGCCCTAATCCAGCTCTTCTAAACAGTTCTCTCCCTTATCTTCTTCACCAAATTTCTCAATAATGGCATCTAATATTCTTTTGATCTTCTTCCTCCCATATATCCATCATGAGTTGTTCGGCCGCAACCTTACACAGGCAACCAACAATTTACATCTGTAGCAGCTCCTTCGCTCACGTCCTGCTCTCCTTTCTCGACTCGTTTCCATCCATCAGCTGGACCTCATCATCCGTTGTCGACGGAGGTGTCTCGTTGCCGCTCAGGAAAGGGAAACCACCCTCAGCCTCGTTCTTCTTTGCAGTGTGCACAAAGCAGAAGAAGCTCTTGCGACAGTGGAGAGACACATGGATAACATTGCCAATCAAGCAGAGGCGGCCGATTCTGAGGAAGCTTATCATGGCATCCTCTTTGAGATTATGAGCCATGCTAATGATTTGTCCTGGCTAGAGGAGGAATAGAGAGGGCAAGGATAATTTTCACGGTATTCGAGAACTCTGCGGCTGATCCTCCAACTCCAAAAGTCGAAGAAGAAGCGTACGAAGCCTAGAAGACTAAGATCCAGGAATCTCTTTTTTTGGGACTTTTGTAATAATTTTGCCTTGAATTTGTCTCTCGTCTCAGTAGTTTCTATAGTTCATACGACAAAGAACAGAACACAGATGGTTGTACATAAAAACCGTCTGTAATAATGCGTATATCATAGACGCCTTTTAAACCTAACCGTCTGTGATAGTTTCAGATACGGTTTTAGCCATGAATCATCTATAATAATCAAAACATAGACGGCTCCACATAAACCGTCTGTGGTGAGCCATCCACTGTAGCTTGTTTTGTAGTAGTGTCTCCTCCATCTCCCTCACCACTCTTTCAGTATCCTCCCTCTTTCTGGCCCTCCACAACTCATCTACCACCACCCACCCTGTGATGCCATCCACCACCCTCCCCACCTTGGCCATCTCCCACGTCACCCGCTCTGCCTCCTCGATCTCCCTGACCATCACCAGCGTGCTGACAAATGCATTGTAGACCAGCTCTGTCGACACCAGCCCCTTCCCCCGTATTTCGTCAAACACCTCTTGGGTGTTGTTCGTCCGGCCCTGCGCACTCAGGCCGTGCACCAGGTTGTTCGTACAGGGGCCCCATCTGGTGGAACATGCGCAGCGCGTCATTGAGGTGCAGCAACCGTGCGAAGCCCTTAACGAGCTCATTGAGCGATCGCGTGTCTGGCATGACCCCTTCGATGAGCATTTGCCTAAAGAGCTCAGAGACAGTGTTCATGTAGTGGACCATGGTGTCGCTGCCCCCACGCGACAGCAGCGCGATGAAGAGTGCGTGGTAGGTGTTCGCGGAGGGCCACACGGCAAGGTCAATGTGGCTGCTCGTCATGTCTCATTAGCCCCCTAAAATTTGATTCTGGGTCCGCCACTGGGCCAATTCATCTCAAAGAAATGAAAAGAACCCACGTTGAGCCGGTTCAATTCTACGTAATGTCCTGTTGTTATTTGCCTTTTTATGATTTTTTTGTCTCGATTTCTCTAAATGTCGAAACAAACGATGCAGTTTCTCTACGTGACTTTATTTCTTCAAACAGCTTTTCGAAATCAAAATCATATACGTTGTTTGCGTCCGCATCTCTACCGTTCATAACGTATCGAAAAACACACCGCAACCAAAAGCCATTTAATTACAACGTAAAGGAGCAAATCAATGTTGTTCAGGCTCCGTGCCAGTCGCGTCAAGCAAGCGCCTGTCTATGTGGCTCTGTCGTAGTCTATGGTGTGATATCAGTCTATCAGATAGGTGCATGTTTGACGCATGCAATTTAGTCGGTCGTGATGCATGATGACTCATAGCGGTAATGTCTGCATGCATGCTGCGTTTATGCAGTACTTCTCGTGACATATACGCTGCCAGGTCTCTGGCAGTCTGGCGATTCTGGTACAATCCGAGCGGCATTTCGTAACGTGTGGCACTAGGTGTCTGAACCATGCATTGCGAATATAGGTTCGTTGGTTGCTCTGGAACATGATGCTTCAGCCACTACTACAGAAAGGCTAATAGTAGACGGCAAATCACAGACAGTTTTGTGAAGCCGTCTGTAATGTAAACTATTACAGACGGTTTTAATTTGAAGGCCGTCTGTGGTATTTGTGGCGGGAAAAAGGAGTATCACAGACGGTTGCTGAACCGTCTGTGATAATGGAATATCACAGACGGTTTTTATTAAAAACCGTCTGTGATAATCTGGGATTATCACAGACGGTTTTTCATTAAAAACCGTCTATGTTGTGTCGACTATCACAGCCGGTTGTTGTTAAGAACCGTCTGGGAATGTTCACAGACGGTTTTTCATAAGAACCGGCTGTGATGTCCCTTTGTCTGTCATAATCTAGATCAGAGGTTAATATATAAGTACACATTGCTTCTAATAACTTAACTACAGAACTACTGAGAGAAGAGGTCACAAATTAAAGGCAAATTTATTAATTTCAATTAGAGGCAAATTTATTACAAAAGTCGCACAGGTAAAGAGTTTCCCAGATTATATTCTTTTGGGCTTTGTAAGCTTCTTCTTCAACTTGGGGACTTGGAGGATCAACCGCTAAATTATCGAACGCCGTTAAGATTGCCTTTGTCCTCAGCACTTCCTCGTGCAGCCTAGGCAAATGATCAGCAGCATCCATAATGTCGTACAGGATAGCATGAAAAGATTACTCAGAATCTGCCGTTTCTGCTTGATCGGCAAGGCTATCCATCAGTCTCTGCAATGCGTGTAGAGTTTCTTCCGCATTGCGCACATTGTGGAGAAGAACCAGGGTGAGGACTGTTTCCCTTTCTTGAGCGGCAGCGAGACGCCTCCGTCGACGGCGGAGGATCAGGTCAAGCTGACGGATGCAAGAAAGTCGGGAAGGAGAGCAGGGCGGGTGCGGAGAAGCTGCTCCAGATGCAAATTGCTGGCCGCCTGTGTAAGGTTCCGGCCGAACAATTCGTGATGAACAGATGAGAGGAAGGAGATGATCACAAGAACAGTAGTAGAAGCCATGTTGTATTGTATATTGTATTGTACGTACGTAGAAGAGACCTGGATTAGGAGCGCATATTTAACCTTTAGCACAAACGGTTCGTATACCCAAACATTAATGATATAGACGCTTCGTATAATGATCGAGAGACGTTAATTAGACGATCGAAACACGAAGCGTTCTGGCATCGAAACACGCGCGAAGCGTTGTGGTATGAAGCTTATCACAGACGGTTTTTTATAAAAAACCGTCTATGATAATTTATTATCACAGACGGTTTTTAGTTAAAAACCGTCTGTGATAATGACTACGGCATTTATTGCGCTGTTCAGACCGCATCGTCTTCATTTCGATCCAGATCTAGCCACTGCTGCGCACTTTTTCACTCGGGAGGAAGCTAGAGCGATTTCAGGCCAGTTAATTTGGTGTAAGAGGCAGAGATTGAGCTTTGAATTAAGATTCAGACTTTCCTGGTTGCTGTAGATATGATTAGTAATGAAATTTATTTATTTTTAATTGCATTACAATTTAGGTGTAAGTAATCCATGAGTGGTTATTGAAGATGGTTAATTAATTTGCAAAATTGTTGGTTATATAATAGCTATTGTGTTTGTAATATGAATTGAGCTAGGAAATTAAGTCTCAATATAATAAATGTGGCCGGTATATATGTAGTTATAATTAGTTATTCTAGATTTTAATACTAAGTTGTTATATATGTACGTAACGTAGGACCGAAGTTGGATGTATGCCGCGAGCCGTGTGAGTGAAGAGTACATTAATGGCGTTTCTGCTTTTATAAGAGCCGCCGAGGAGGATATGTTGAATAAGGGGGTGGAATATATGTGCTGTCCATGCACTGATTGCGAGAATTTGAAGATGTTTAAGAACCGAGGGCAAATTGAAGCGCACTTGATTCGGAGGGGTTTCAAAAAGGATTATACGTGTTGGACCAGTCATGGCGAAGTGAATGATCATATGCCGCCGGATGACATCGCTGGTGAAGTGAATGATATGCCCCCGGATGACATCGCAGGTGAAGTGAATGACATGCCGCCGGCTGATGTCGATTGTGGCTCGGATTCGGATAGGTTGCACGATGATAATCTGGATCAGATGCTTCGCGATGTAGAAGAGAACTATGATGAGAGAGAGTATGTTAAATTCCGTGGCTTGATGGAGGACTCAGAGAAACCTTTGTACACGGGCTGCAAGTACACGAGGTTGTCGGGCGTGCTTGAACTGTTGAAATTGAAGGCAAGCAACGGTTGTTCCGACAAGAGTTTCACGGCGCTGCTAGGTCTTTTAGCGGACATGCTTCCGGAGGGAAATGAGTTGCCTAAAACCACGTATAAAGCCAAGAAGGTTCTTTGTCCGTTGGGAATGGAAGTAGAAAGAATACATGCATGCCCGAACGACTGTATCCTCTACCGTAAAAAGTATGCAAACATGCATGTATGTCCGGTGTGCAACACATCCCGATACAAACGTAACAATCAATCAGATGATGGCAAGGGAACAGAGGCGAAGAAAGGACCTCCTGCTAAGATGGCATGGTATTTTCCTATAATTCCCCGTTTGAAAAGGTTTTATGCAAATCCAAAGGAGGCAAAACTGCTGCGTTGGCACTCGGAGGAGCGCAAGAAGGATGGAATGCTAAGACACCTTGCTGATTCCGCGCAGTGGAGAAACATCGATAGGAGTTTTGCAGAGTTCGGTGCAGAACCAAGGAATATAAGGTTTGGGCTGAGTACAGATGGAATGAATCCATTCAGTAGCATGAGCAGCCGACATAGCACATGGCCCGTGACTCTCTGTATCTATAACCTTCCTCCTTGGTTGTGTATGAAGCGAAAGTACATTTTGCTGTCGATACTTATCCAAGGGCCAAAACAACCTGGGAATGATATCGATGTGTTCCTAGCACCGTTGGTGGAAGATCTAAAAGTACTGTGGAACGAAGGGGTACAGGTATGGGATGCATACAAACGAGAGAATTTCACTCTGCGCTCCTTATTGTTCTGCACCATAAATGATTATCCTGCCCTTGGTAACCTATCGGGCCATAGTATAAAAGGTGCCAAAGCTTGTACTCACTGTTTAGATGGTACCGAGAGTGTGTGGCTGAGACACTCACGCAAAACCGTCTACATGCGTCACCGCCGGTTCCTTCGGAGGGCTCACCCATACCGCAAGATGAAGAAACAATTTGACGGACAGAAGGAAGACGGTTCAACTCCAAGGCATTTAAGGGGACGCGAGGTTTATGATATGGTTAAGGATTTAGATGTTGTCCTCGGAAAGGGACGTAAATTGAGGGCTCATGAGAAGAACACCTGGAAGAAGAGATCAATATTTTGGGACTTACCTTATTGGGAGTACCTAGATGTGCGGCACTGCATCGACGTCATGCACGTAGAAAAGAATGTGTGCGACAGCTTGATTGGTCTCTTACTGAACATCCGTGATAAAACAAAGGACGGCGTCAACGCACGGCTTGACTTGGCTGATATGCACATCAGGCCTGAGTTAGCACCGACATGCACTGATAATGCACGAACGTACCTTCCCCCTGCGTGTTACACTCTGTTCAAGGCTGAGAAAACAGAACTGTGCCAGTGCTTGCATGGTGTCAAAGTTCCGTCTGGTTACTCCAGCAACGTGAAGAAACTTGTTTCGATGCAAGATTTGAAGTTAAATGGCATGAAGTCTCATGATTGTCATGTGCTGATGACACAGATGCTCCCTATTGCAATTAGAAATATTTTGCCGATCAAAGTCCGAGAGACAATCATGAGGCTATGTTATTTCTTTAACACAATTGCTCAGAAGGTCATCGATCCCGAAGGACTAGATGCTCTGCAGGACGAGGTGGTGATGACTCTATGTCACCTTGAAATGTATTTCCCTCCTTCGTTTTTCGATATCATGGTCCATCTCATTGTTCACGTTGTGTGGGAGATAAAAATGTGCCGGCCCGTATTCCTACGTAGCATGTACCCATTTGAGAGGTTCATGGGAATTCTCAAGTCCTACGTACGGAATCGTTCTCGGCCAGAGGGCAGCATCGTCGAAGGTTATGCAAGCGAAGAGGTCATTGAGTTTTGTGTCGATTATATGGCTCAGATTCAGCCGATAGGTGTCCCTCAATCTCGTCATGAGGGGAGGCTGAAGGGTCTCGGAACTATCGGAAGGAAAGTAATCACTCCAGATATGGACATGTATACTCAAGCCCATTTCACGGTGTTGCAACACATGACTGAAGTGGCGCCTTATGTGGACCAGCACAAGGGTGTGCTTCGGCAACAGAATCCGGAGCGGCCGGATGTTTGGATCATGAGGCAACACAACCGTCGGTTCAACCAATGGTTGAAGGAGCAAATCGCTAGGAGCTCGCCGAGTGAGACGCTGACATGGTTGGCAAAAGGGCCGACATTTACAGTTGTGACATGGCAAGGATATGACATAAATGGGTACACATTCTATACGCAGTCTCAGGATGTCAAGAGCACTAACCAGAACAGCGGTGTCCGCATAGATGCATTCAGTACCGATGGGTCGAGAAACTCGTACTATGGCTTCATAGAAGAGATTTGGGAGCTCGACTATGTGGTTTTCAAGATCCCCTTATTTCGCTGCCGTTGGGTGCATCTCCCACAGGTGAAGGTTGACAAGTACGGTGTCACGACCGTGGACCTCCAACGTGTCGGGTACAAAGATGAACCATTCGTACTCGCCAATCAAGTTGTTCAAGTTTTCTATGTAACCGACCCGGCAAATAAGAAACGTCATGTAGTTCTTCATGGAAAAAGGAGAATTGTCGGAGTGGAGAATGTAGTGGACGAGGAGGAATACAATCAATTTGACGAGTTACCTCCTTTTGGAAATGGCATAAGGGTCGACGATGAACAACGTGACGAAACTAGTTACGTACGCATTGATCATGATGAAGGGCTAATTTTTAAAGGAAATAAGCAAGTACAATAAGAATGTATATGTGAAAATGTGTGACAATTTTGAGATGTATATGTGAAAATATGTGATGTAGTCAATTTTGAGATGTATATGTGAAAATGTGTGATGTAGTCAATTTTGAGATGTATATGTGGAAATGTGTGATGTAGTCAATTTTGAGATGTATATGTGGAAATGTGTGATGTAGTCAATTTTGAGATGTATATGTGAAAATGTGTGATGTAGTCAATTTTGAGATGTATATGTGAAAATGTGTGATGTAGTCAATTTTGAGATGTATATGTGGAAATGTGTGATGTAGTCAATTTTGAGATGTATATGTGAAAATGTGTGATGTAGTCAATTTTGAGATGTATATGTGAAAATGTGTGATGTATTTGAGAATGACAAAATGTATCAAGAAATACACTGTATGAATGCAGCTGGTTGGTGTTGTATATGAATGCAGCTGTTTGGTAGTTGATATGAATGCAGCTGTGTAGTTATTGGTGGTCTTAATTGCAACAGCCGGCAAAGGCTTATCACAGACGGTTCTAAATTTAGAACCGTCTGTGATAACATATCACAGACGGTTCTAAGTTTAGAACCGTCTGTGATAATCTTCCTACATATACCCTCTCGCTAGGGTTTTCCGTGTGCGCTGCAGTTATTCGATTAGATCTAAATCCCGAGCCCGTCGTCGCCGCCGCCTCCCCGAGCCCTCGCCGGCTGCCTCCCCCAGCCCTCGCCGGCCGCCTCCCCGGACGAAGACGTCGCCGCAGCCTCCTCCTCCTCCGTCGCCGCCTCCCCGAGCCCGTCGCCTCCTCCTCCGTCGCCGCCTCCCCGAGCCCATCGCCTCCTCCTCCTCCGTCGCCGCCGCCTCCTCCTGCGTCGCCGCCTCCTCCTCCTCCGTCGCCTCCCCGAGCCCGTCGCCTCCTCCTCCTCCGTCGTCGTCGCCGCCTCCTCCTCCTCCTCCTCCTCCTCCTCCGTCGCCGCCGCCTCCTCCTCCTGCGTCCCTAAGGTCACCAAAACCGTAAGGTCATCAAATCCCTCCCCGAGCTTCATGCTTACTGTTAGTGTTTAGGGTTGATGCTTGATGCTTCATACTGTTATGGTTAGTTGCTTAGTACATATTTAGGGTTGATGCTTCATGCTTACTGTTAGTGTTTAGGGTTGATGCTTGATGCTTCATACTGTTATGGTTAGTTGCTTAGTACATATTTAGGGTTGATGCTTCATGCTTACTGTTAGTGTTTAGGGTTGATGCTTGGTACATATTACATTGGTACATTGTTTACTGCAGTAGCTTAATTAGTTTGCTATTTGGTACATATTACATTGTTACATTGTTTACTGCAGTAGCTTAATTAGTTTGCTATTTGGTACATACTACATTGGTACATTGTTTACTGCAGTTGCTTAGTTTACATTGGTACATATTGCTTGTTGTGTTAGTATATAGTATATAGTATATAGTATATAGTATATAGTATATAGTACATAGTATATAGTTTGAAATCATTTGGGTCCCCCTTCCCTCTACTCCTCTCCTCCCTTCTCCCCCTTCCCTCTACTCCTCTCCTGATCTCTTTCTAGTGTATCTGGATAAAGAAATCTTGCGATTATTGCAAAAGATACATTGACCATTTGGGTGGAAAGAAATACATTGTGTCGTCAGGCTCATGACTGCCAATTTGAAGCATAGCGTAGCATCCGAGGCACATCCAAGGCCTGCAGCTGTGTCTTGAGGAATCCCAAGAGCTGGTCTTCAGATGTGGCATTCCTCAAACTATAAATTATGAATCTTATTCTCATAACCCATCTGAATATCAGCTCTTGGCATTCCTCAAGACACAGCAGCAGGCCTCGGATGTGCCCCGGATGCTATGCTATGCTTCGAATTGGCAGTCATGCGCCTGACGAAACAGTTGATCTTTCCACCCAAATGCTCCATGTATCTAGACAAAAAACAGCAAATGAAGCAAGTGACATACTATAGTGTTCCCGTTCAATGAACCGGATACACTAGTTTGTGTCATTTGCTTCATAGACCTTTGTTTAGGGACTTTGCTATTTGGTTTATAGTTTTAGCAACTAAAGTAGGTGCTAGGATAGGCACTTTGTTTAGAGACCTTGTAGTAATAGTATTACAAAATTCAAGGAAATTTTAGTACAGAAGTTCAAAAAAAACAAATTCCCAGATTCTTCGGTGAGCAGCCGATATAGCCGACTTCTTCGGTGAGCGACTATCCATCTGCTTCTTCCCACTCCTTCTCTTCATCTCTGATCTCTGGATCACGTACGCCAGTAGCGATGATTCAGTTAGATGAATCATCGCTACTGGCGTACGTGATCCGGAGACCAGAGATGAAGAGAAGGAGTGGGAAGAAGCAGATGCATAGTCGCTCACCGAAGAAGTCGGCTATGTCGGCTGCTCACCGAAGAATCTGGAATGTCTTTTTTTTGCACTTTTGTAATAAAGTTGACTTGAATTTTGCGGGAAAAAGAAGGACTTGATACATTGGTACATTGGTAAGATAGGCACATCACCCCCTCTCTATGTCCATATCACCCCCTCCCTTCTCCCCCTCCCGTCTACTCCTCTCTTGTCTTGCAATTCAATATGATTACTTTCTCATCTTATCTTAATAGACCCACAAAATGAGCAACATGTCACCCGCGCATTCTTCAACATCATCGCCGGAGGCGTCCGCTCCAACATCAAGACGCCAAGGAAGAGGGCTATCAAAGAAGCCTGAGGGCCGACAGATCATCACAGCGGTGAATGCATCTGGGGTCCCTATCTTTCCTCAAAAAGCAGTAAACGCATTCCGAACCATGGTCGAAGTAGTTGCACGAGAACGAATTGAGATCACATACAATTCGTGGAAGAACGTGCCTGACACTCGCAAACGTGAGCTGTGGACCGAAATTTTGGCATCGTTCGAGTTCCCAGAAGAACACCTGGACGCTGTGCAACAACAAACCTACAAAGCGGCGTGCAAAGCATGGAAGAACTTCAAGAGCACGCTTGTCAAGAAATACGTGGAGACGGACGAAACACCTGTTCATAAATACCCATTCCTGGAACCACAATGGGAAGAGTTCAAGGCGATGAAAACGACCGAAGATTTCAAAAGTACAAGTGTGGCGCACAAGGCCCTCCAGGAAAAAAATACACACCCTCACAGACTTGGCACAGCTGGGTATGCGGGTAAAATCGCGCAGTGGATGAAGGAGGATGAGCTGGCAGCTGCACAGGACATCGCCCCGCCGTTTTCCAATATCCCGGACGACCGCGCTCGAAATTGGATTAGAGCAAGGTCATCTACAACGACATCAGGGGACATCACCTTTCGAAACCCTTCAGACCAGCAAGTGACCGAGCGCCTGGTAAGATATCGATCGAACTACGTAGCTTGTAATTACTCCACAACTTCGTACGAATTGAAATGACATGTCGTGCTCTTGTAGGAAGAGCTGAGTTTTCAATCTACCCTGGAATCATTCCAGGGAACAAGGGAGAATGATATGCTCTCCGTGGCCCTGGGAAACAAGGAGCACCCGGGCCGTACAAGAGGCCTTGGGCTTTATGTTCCTTGGAAACATGGTTTCCAAGATGACTCCGACATGTATCGGCGCAGGAAGAGAAACAAAGCCGAGCGTGACGTACAGCTACGAGAAGAGCTCAAGGCATCTCTTAAAGAGGAGATACTGGATTCGATGGCTGATATAATCAGAGATGAGGTGCGGAAACAGACAGAAAGTCAGCAGGCCGCCACCGCCGCTCCTGTGCTAGCTAGCCCGCACAACCAACCGAGTAGCTGCGCGTCCAATCCGACGCAAACCCAGTCCAAATTTCCTGTGGACGACATCCTGGTAATAATTATTACCTCTCGAATGCTTGCTCCATTGGTAGGCCTATTCGAGTAGCTAATTTTGTATCGTTATGTAGGAGCCTACGACATGCAGGCTCCAAGTGAGATATGGCTCCATTCCCTTGTACGCTGCTTTGGGCCAGGCATATTCGTCTGGTATCGGGGCCATGGTGCACGGTCAAGCTTTAGCGCCAGGCTTCGCAAAAGTTAATGTGGATGGTGTGTATGCCAATTTTGAGGTGGTCCCGCTACCGAAGCCCCCCAACGACGAGATCGTGAATCTAGGACATGCCATTGGAACATTCATCCAGTGGCCCAAAACCGACATCTCCCTGGAGGCTTCTTCACCGGTGGCAGGACCAGAAGTGCAGTACGAACCACAGCAACTTGCACTGGTGCCATCTCCACACGGGCAGTGCGAACCACAGCTACCTGCACCGGTGCTATCTCCACGGGTGCTATTCTCGCCAGAGCAACTTGCACTGGTGCCATCTCCACACGGGCAGTGTGAACCACAGCTACCTGCACTGGTGCTATCTCCACGGGTGCTATTCTCGGCAGAGCAACTTGCACCGTCTATACCATTACAGTCGACTAGCATAAAGTCGACCCACAATCGAGGCAGTGGCCAGGGCAAATCAAAGACGAAGGATGATGACGAATTCCCGTCCATGCCATTGGCCCGCAAATTCGTGCTAGCTCAGCCGATGGTAGTCCAGGAAGAGCTCCAAAAACTAGGACTTGGTTGCCAAAGATTCCACCTTTGGTATATGGAAGTGTCCAATAAGCCAGAGGCAGAACGGCGCTCAGGTATAGCTGTCAAATTCAAGCCGGAACATTTCTTGCACGAAGCTCAGGACTGTGTCTTCACGGTGACCTTTGACGATATATTTGATCTTTTCACGCTCAACGCTCTCGACGCCTCACTCGTTCGATGCTGGACGTTGTAAGTCTGTACAATCAAAGTCTCTGTTCACGTAATACCGATATATGTCACAATTTGTTGCTTTCCTATGTTATATATAGATTCATGCTGATCGAAGCTAGATCATCGAAATCACAAATTGGTTTCCTGGACCCACGCTTGGTCGCCATTGATACCATCATCGAGAATGCATCCTTCGTCGAAGACTATATTACAAAAGCACTGCTGGCTCACCAAGATAAGGAATTTGTTCTTATGCCATACAATGAGAATTTCCATTGAATTTTAATTGTAATTATACCAAAATGGAACAAGGCTATATACCTTGATTTTCTAAGTAAGAACAAATCCAAGTACACAGCTATCGCCCGAATACTCGATAGGTACGTACATTGTACATTGTACTCTTTCTTTCCTTCCGAATAACTAATCTAACTTTTTCGAATAACGAAGGTCGTTCGCCACATACGTTCAACAAACACGTGACTCGACGACAGGGGCCAAGGCCTTGAAACATGATCGCAAGTTTCGGGTATTCGCTAGCTACACATTAATTAATCATATACAACACATAGTAGTAATGCCACTTGATTTAACACATTATATTTTTTGCAGTGCCACCAGCAGGAGCCGGGCAACACATGTGGATACTACATGTGCCACCATATGAGACTACTCCTCGATTCCACCAAGATCACTAATTCTAAGGTTTGTCAATCTTCCCATATTTATTTCATACATGTCAGTTTTATATATGCGCGCGTTGATATTCCTATCGACAGGCTGCGTCCATCTCTACATCTGCATTAACACAGCCGGATTTTGCAAAAATTCGAGGAGAGCTCATTTGGTTTTTGTGGTCAAAAGTCGTAAGATCAGATGGAGAGTTCCACTGCCCAGAATGATTTTTTATTGTAATTCTAAGTGCAAATACAGTGTAGATCTTTTACAATTGTGTATTTGTTAATGGATATTTTATTTCAACTCAATGAATTGATTTGCGAAATGGATGCTTTATGTTTGTGAAATGAAGTGCGTTGTCAATTGGATGTTTTATGTCTGTGAAATGAATTGAGATGTGAAATGTATCTGAAATGAAATGAGATGTGTGAGTTGTATATGTTTATGTCTGTGATTATCTGCTTGTTTCAGAGGGCATGGCTAGCATTTCCTGAGGCTAGCTATAAACAGAAATAGATTCTGCTGGGGGGAGGAGTATCACAGACGGTTTTTCATTAAAAACCGTCTGTGATTATGCGATATCACAGACGGTTTGTCATTAAATACCGTCTGTGATTATCCGATATCACAGACGGTTTTGTACTAAAAACCGTCTGTGATTATCCGATATCACAGACGGTTTTTAAAATCACGGACGGTTTTTAATGACAAACCATCTGTGATATCGCATAATCACAGACGGTTCAAAAACCGTCTGTGATAACTTGGATTATCACTGACCCATAATTTCAGACGGTTCAGAAAACCATCTGTGATGACGTTTCTGAACCGTCTGTAATGTGGATTTCTGTAGTAGTGGGCAGTTCGTCCTATCCTCCAGTTAGACAAGTTAGGCATACATGGGATACATGACAGTACATGCTTGAGCCCCTAATCTATTTGGGCGGTGAGCTTTGCATTAGGTTCGTAAGTTCAGTCTGATCCAGAGCTGTTAGCGGCGGCAAGTTACCATACTAATTATCAGGTAATCTGCAAGCATAAATTAAAGGATTGACAAAACTTTACTAACCACACATGAAAACTTTTAGCTTGCCCAACTTTTAGTCAAAAAGTTGCGGTGGATTGTGCAACTAATGATCCCACATGACACAACACTTCATAAGTTAGTGCTAATTAACCAAGCGAGTGGGATTTACCCTTCTCATTCTTCATCTCTGGTGCGTCATTGTGCATTTGTGCTGTGCAATGTTTTGTGTTACCGCATATATTATCCCATTATTGGCCACATTACCCTTACCACCTAACTTTTGGAATAGACAAAATTATTATCGAAGCTTGTTATGTCCCTATTTTTTAAGACAAAATGAATGAATAAAAACATAAAATAAACGCCTAAAAGTTATGTTTTGTGTGCGCTATATTGTGTAGCAACTTGCAGAGAGAGAGAGAGAGAGTCTCCCTTGGAAAGTTTGGGCCTCTTAAAAAATGTCACAGGCCAATAGTGTCGTTGAGGGCTGCACGCCCATGGTGCCAAAGCAGGAGTGCAGAACACAATCCTTTGTGGCCCAGCTCAATAAATACGAAACGGCCTTATTGTGCAGATAGAAAACGGCATCACTTCTGGGTGAGCGAGCACTCCAATGGAGATCAGTCTCACGGCTAGGGCTGTAAACGAGCCGAGCTCGGCCTTCCAGGCTCGAGCTCGGTAGAAGCTCGAGCCGAGCTCGAGTTGGGGTCCGAGCCCGAACTTGGGCTCGAGTTCGGCTCGGCCTAAGCTCGAGTAGGCTCGAGTTCGGCTCGTTGAAGCTCGATAACAATTAAAATAATTTATTATGCACTATTTTTCAATAATAAAAAATTTTAAGTTCGAGCTCGGCTCTAATAAGCTCGATAACAGTCAAAATAATTTAAATACACACTAATTTTTAATAATAAGAAAAGCTCGAGCTCGAGTTCGGCTCGAGAAAGCTCGGTAAGAATTAATATATATTACTATTTAAGCTCGAATCGAGGCTCGCGAACTATTCGAGCTCGGCTCGGTGAAGCTCACGAGCTCGAGATCAAGTTCGAGTTCGGCTCGTTTAAAGTTCAAACCGAGCTCGAATCGAGCCTAGACCGAACCGAACTCGAGTAGCTCGCGAGCTTCGAGCTTTTTTTACAGCCCTAGTCAGTCATTCACGTGTGCTGTTCCTCTTCTTCTTTGAGTCGCTGACTGTGCTGCTCTTCTTAAGCGTGTCGCAATGGTAAAGTACCTCGAGAAAGAAGAGGTTGTTCTAAGCTAGCGTCACGTACGCGACATATTATTAATCTCTACACCAACCACCACACATAATTCATATGTAATACTGCACATTATTGATCGTTGCAACGTTGAACGGCCCAAAATCCAAATGACTACGTCACAAGGACTTCAACTACACAGTGGTTGTTGGGAAAACCCGAAGTCCGGAATTAGGAGAGTTCATACTGCACAGGAAAGCACCCAAGATTATAAGGAAAAAAACGCTGCGCGTGACCCAGTATTCAGTAATACGCAAAACTGTATGAACAATCGCATTCACATAGTATTAAGTATATATAAATTACTATGCCAAGCATATATTGTTCCCAAGTTGACACATCCCTTGCTTCGTTAGCTTGGGGATTTTACGTTAATTATGTTTGACACATACCATGCCTGCCTGATGCATGACGCAGGTGGCACGTAGGTCGGACCCAAGATAAACCCAACCACACCGCGGGGCGCCGTCCAATTGCTGCTCTTGGTGTCTCTCGATCAGAACTTTTCTTCGTCTTTAATGAGGCGGGGGAGAACGTTTAAAAAAGACATTTATTAGCGGCCTTTACGAGAAAATAACAAAAGGAATAAGTTCTTGCTGACCTTTGATCCTTAGAGCAGGTTTAATAAGTTTGACTGTGGTAACTACAAGGGAATCCATGTCAGCATAGTCCTATATGGAGGGGAGAGAAAAGGAGAGAGAGAGCCAAGCCGACTCCCATGCAAGAGTCAGGCTATAGCACAGGAAAAGAGGCGTTATCTATGCATGTACCAATAGAACTAACTGCTATACCCATGCATGTATTAAATTATCAATACACATGTATGTATTAAATGATTGAGAGCTCTTGTGGAGACAACTTATAGCCAGCTTATTGTATGAGTTAGCTGCATCATTATCTTTTGATGACATGGAAATGTATTGGAGGTAGCAGCTATCTATACTATTAAACTTGCTCACATAATGAAAAACCCCAGGCAGAAAGTGACATTCTTGTGCTTAATTACTCTGCAGTCTGCACCATGGAGATGAATTTAAGAGAAAACAATGAAAATGACGAGAAAGCAAGAAATGCACCGCAATCGTGCTTGAATTTTGGGGCGAATGGTTCCTATCATGATCAGCGTAAACAACCACATTATCAAAGCTAAGAACAAAGTACAGAATTATCTTATCTGCTTATCTAGGGGCCATTAAGACTTTGAAAGAGAGCGACTGTACGATTAGTGTACATAGCGCTGGCGTGTTGGTTCTGTTCGTAACCAAGAGATTTGTACTCTGACCAAATGCAGGCACGACAGGAGGCCTGAAACCGTGACAAATATACATCGGCAATCATTTTACCGTCTCAACACGATTTACACGCCAGACCGAGTGCAAAAACTGTACACGTTCGCACTGCGCGTATTAATGCACACGTCACCACTCAGTGGCATAGCCAGGTCTCAAACCTATAGATCAATTATTATAATTTTTTTACTTTTACGATTTACATGTAAATATCGGTATTAATTAGATATTTTTGCACGAAAATAGGCTGGCTACGCCACTGTCACCACTCAGCAGCCAACCAGCGGCTGAGTCAGCGGCACGGGCACGGCGCCACCTCGCCCTCACCCACTCCCCGCGAGCTGCACGTCGCACCCCACTCGTACGCTCCAGTCCCTGACCGGTGGTCCCGCTTTACACATTCGCCACACGTACATCCCCATCGCTCGTACGTTACACATTGCAGTATTGCACCCGGCGCAATTAACACCTCCCATTCCTTCAAAACCTCTCCCCTGTCCCCCACACCACGCGTGCAAATCTCTCCGGCCGCCGGCGCCCGGCCGTTCACACCTGGCCGGAGATGGCGATGGCTCGCGGCCAGATCACACTCCTCCTGCAGTTGCTGCTCTTATCAGCCGCGCAGCCGTCTCTGGCTCAACAGAGCAACAGCACCGCCGGCGGGTTCACGCCGACCACTGTCATCGTGCTCGTCATCCTCATCTCCGCCTTCGTGCTCCTCACCATATTCTCCATCTACATCAACCGGTGCGCCCAGGCGCGCGCTCCCCCGCGCCGGGCGTTCCGCGCAGCCCCTCAGACCGTCGACGGCGCCGCACACTCGGACCGCCGCCGCCAGCGCGGCCTCGACAGGGAGCTCGTGGAGGCCTTCCCCACGGCCGTCTACGGCGACGTGAAGGCCCGCATGGCAGCCAAGTCGGGGCCGCTCGAGTGCGCCGTGTGCCTTTCCGAGTTCGCGGACTGCGACGAACTCCGTGTCCTCCCGGCGTGCTGCCACGTGTTCCACCCGGACTGCATCGACCCGTGGCTCGCTGGGGCGATCACGTGCCCGCTCTGCCGCGCCGACCTCACGGGACCCCCCGTGCTCCCTGCAGCGAACAGCTGCGACCTGACGGCGCCCGAGGAGGCGATGCAGGAGGCGGCGGAGGAGTTCGACGTGACGTGTCTGGTGGGTTCTTTCACACCGGAATCCGACATCGGCTTCGGTGCATCACGGGGGCATGACATCCTGGGCGCCAGGTACTACCACTACCGGAGGACGCAGTCGGCCATGGATGCGCCGGACCGGCACACGCTGAGGCTGCCGGACCACGTCATGAAGGAGCTCGCCGCCGTCCGGAGGCACCGGCGGGCCGCGAGCCTCGCCGGGTACCCGGACGACGTGGAGAAGACGCCGAGGTGGCTGACGTCGTTCTGGCGGTCGATGTCGTGGCAGCGGCAGAGCCGGGCGGATTCGGACGCCGGGGAGGAACACGGCGGCAGCAAACGGGTTTTTCCGGTGGCCGGAGTTCCGGTTTCTGAAAGGCCCAGCGGGTCCGGGTCCCGTGGGGACGACAAGGAGAAATCCGATGTCGACGCGTCAAACAGGGTTTGATTGTTCTTTCTTGCATGAATTATTCGTCTTAGTAATGCTACTGTGGGGCACAAATACAACATAAACCATGCACATTACTGGCAAATAGATCGAGAAATTTTAGACCTGATCACCTTGTTTCATGTCGATCTTAATCTTATCGGGTGTATTTGCGCTCCGGACTTTCGGTAGATGCTAAGCTCCTGGGTATCCCTCACAGCGTCTCAAATTAAGGCGCCTAATTAGGGATTCCTCATGTAATCCGGTCGGTCACTGAGGCCAGAAATCGGACTACTTCCCACTCCATACGCTAGTATGCTCGGAAGACTAGCTTTGATTGCCTCCAGCTGACATGCATGCCGGAGAACTTGGCAGATGGTCAAAGACATCATCTCCTTGGAGAATTTATTCCGTCACAGACTATGTTGGTGTTCGTCGTACGCCAAGCTTTCGCGTTCTCACCTGTTTTCTTTTTCCTTTCTGAAAGTCAACTCCATGAAGGCATTATCCTAAGAGCAAGTACAATAATAGTCTTATAGCCAAGCTAGTCAGCATTTTTGCTGATGTGGAGGAGAGAGATGAGAGCTTGGCTCTCATGCAAGCAACAAGCTGGCCACGGGAGCCTATGCAGTGGTGGGCCTAGATAATAAATGTATGTGAGGAGGAATAGGAAAGAGAATGTGAGACATGGTACCACATAATAATAAAAAAAAATTTGTAGATAAATTATTGTATAACTTGGCTCTTATAACTTGACTTATAGCCAAACACTTGGCTCTATTATTGGACTTGCTCTAAGCGATAAGATTATGGTGACCGATCGCATTGGACCTTAGCGATAGTTGAACCCTTTAATTGGCCCTTGACTCCACGCAAATCGAAATTACGAAAATGCTTTAAAACACGCCCGTCAAAAGCCAAAAGGAAGAAACACGATTGGTTTGAGGTTATCTCTTTCTTTTTGCCGCCTATTTGCCACACTTGTATTGCTTGAACACGGTCGAGAAGTAATGTTTTCAGGGCATCAGGAGAAAAAAATTACAAATTTGCACGCAACGAAACCAACAAGCCACAACGAGCCAGGTCGAGCGAAGCCTCTGCCATGTTCAAGCAGGCCATGATCCATCCGTCCTGATACTCGATTCGTCGCAGCCATCCTGTCTTTGCATATGGCAAAATCTGGTGATGATCCTGGATGCATGCAATTGAGGAGCACACGCACACGACCGATCGATGCTAGTGTGCACACCAAACGCCGAGTCAGTTTGCTCCCCCGTCACCGGACTTCCGACCACTTGTCCATGCGCGTGCTTGCGATCATGGCCTGCCAGTGACAAAAACATATATGTCAGTACTACTAGTACTCAACGACGAGCAAAATCATCAGATTTTTACAGGAGAATTGATCCTTTGCTACTGTCAAATATGTGCCAATTGCGTTGCATGGAATGGTTTGAGAGAGATGTGGAGTTGTTGGTCGTGCGAAAAGCCGGCTAACCTCCTTTTCCCAGTCGCAGCGCATGGTTATGATGGCCAGAATTAGCGTCTGGATGGCTGTTCCGCCGATCATTCCCGCCCAGATTCCCTGCAAAAAGTTCCGCACAAAAAATGCAAATTAGGCGCCGCAAAGAGAGACACACGGCAAAGTAAAGTGAGAGAGATGTGTACTGGTAGCAGTACGTACCAAGACGCCAAGGCTGAAGAGCCACCCGAGAAGGATGCCCAAGGGTATTCCGATGAGGTAGTAGCAGCCGATGTTGACGTAGGCCACCATGGATTGCCAACCAGATCCAACAGCCACTCCTGCATTCGGGAAGACGACCACGGTCAGTAGTCAGTACTAGCCGCTCATGGCCCTCCCGGGTCACTCTCGGGAAGGCCCATAAAAGAAGGATTTTAGGCCCAGCACCTGAGAGCACGGGCTGGATGCTGTTGAGGAGGATGGTGAAGGCCAGCAGGACGGAGAGGTTGTCGACGGCGTCGAGCACGACGGCGCTGGAGGTGAACATGAGCGCGAACTTGTCGTGGAGGCCCATGATGAGCACCCAGAAGAAGAGCCCGATCACCAGCGAGGTCGCCGACGACACGATCGTCGCGAACCTCGCGCCCTTCCCGTTGCCCGCGCCGAGCTCGTTCGCCACCCGCACTCTGCAAGCACACACGGCCAACATCCCAAAATTAGTTAGCATGTTGGTCTAATTGCGGCACAAAGAGGAGGAAAGGATCGAACAAAAGTTACGTACTAACGAGCGCACAAGATTCAAGCCTATTTCATGTACGGGGTTACGAACTAACCAACAGTTGCCATAAGAACGTGCTACTGCTAGGCACAGCAAAATGAGCCCCCAAAAGTAGTCCCCGCTCCAGCAAAACCGGGCCAATCTTGCTCAGAATACGACTCCTACCACTTCAGGCTGACCATAAACAGAAAAACGACGTCCGTCTCATAGCAGTTCAAACTGCTCATGGATTAACCTACAGAGCACCATTATTTGCGTAATCTTGAAACTAATGTACTTTACCAACGGAATCATTTTCGCTTAATTCGTACACTATGTGGGATCATCTATTGAGATGTGAGTGGGGGCCTGGGGGGTGAGGACGAGCTGGTCGTACAGACATGGCAACTAAACACACCTTCTAGGCTCGTTTGGAACGTGGGAATTTTTCCCAATTCCTATGGAAAGCGAACTGTCTCCTCTGAAATTTCTTCGTTTCAACGGGCCTATCTGTACAGCGGTGTGATCAGTCAAGCTTAGGCCTTGTAATAACTTTGCAACAGGGGGGGGGGGTGGTTCAGTGATGCAAGTCTAAAACTGGTCCAGTGGGGCAAAAACCATGCATGCACCGCGCACAGTACGCGCACATTGCACTACCCTGCGATTGCACAGCTGGGCAGCAGTGACAAGGCAACCTGGGGCCTCATCTGGAAGGCACACTGTTCTGTAGGGAGAAAGAAACTACACCGGAAAATAAACCGGTATTCATCTGTGTGGTACCCCTACTATCATTCGTTTTTTTTTTGAAACGCAGCAGGACCTCTGCTATTTATCGGCAACTAAGCGGGCAAGCCAACAAAATACAACTAAAAAGGTACTAGAAACGAAATGTACGGAGGATAGGAGTAAGGCGTACCCAGTGCCCGCGAAGAATGCCAGGGGAATCATCATCTCCCATCCGTTAATCGTCATGCTGTCCACGAGAAAAATACTAGTCATCAATCGCATGCATTTATCAGATTGAAATTACTATCGGTGTTGTTATTCTCGAGAGTGCTTTGGGGCGCTGAAAAGTGAAAGCTGCACGAAGAATAGTTACCAGATGGAGAGCGCATCCACCGCAATAGCCGCGTTCTTCAGGTTTCCGGTCAGTAAGATGAGTATCCTGTAGTACCAGTTCTCCAAGCTGTACATAAACAAATTATCCCATAAAATCAGCACAAACGAAACGTTTACCCAGCAATTGCAACGCTCGCCACAGCTGCTTTCTCCGAGATGCTTGTCAGCTTGTGCGTACGGGAATCTGACGCCTGATCCATCGCTTACACGAGGGTCGGCACAGCAGTGGAGAATCAAGCAGAAGTCACATGCATTGCATCCAAACAGCATAATGCCGCTAGATGTGACCTTCACTTTACTACTAAAACTGTTGCAACTATAATAGTCAAAAGTCTACAGCACTTTCAAATTAAAAGATGTTTATGCTCGTATTTGTTCGATGAAGAAATGAACCATATTTAGTAAGACTACTTATTTAGATATGGGGTTTTAGACGAGGGTTCAATATTTCCTGATTTCGTTCCTTTCGGAGGGTAGCAAAAGGTCAAGCATTCGGCCAAACTTTGTCCCAATGTGGCCTCATTTAATATTTGTCCAAAATTTATCTAAATTTTGATTAAATTTTATCAAAATTTAAATGTTTAATTATTTCGTTAATTTTTAGCCGGAATAACAAAATTTCATTCGTTTCGTTTCCCTCCGAAAGATTTTTCCCTGTTTTAGACTGCAGGCAGAGCAGAAGACGTACCATAGCATGACGCCTGAGGCGGCGGACAGCTTGACGAACTCCCATATACCGGCGAACGCCTCGAGGGAGAAGCCGTGCCACGTCTGCGGGCAGCCGCCGCAGGTGACGTATGCGAAGAGCATGGCGGCGGTGGCCCACCACGAGAAGTTGAGCGTGAGCGCGATGCCGACGAGCCCGAACTGGAACCTGGAGACGAAGAGCCAGCTGACGAGGATGTGGATGCAGAGCGCGGCGGCGGAGACGGCGGCGTTGACGAAGTTCTTCATCTGGCACTGCAGGAAGCGCTGCAGCGGGAAGAGGAAGGCAAAGGAGAAGTGCAGCGGGATGAACCACACCGAGACCTGCCCCGCCATCTTCGACAGCTCCGGCGACTGCCCCGTCAGCAGCAGCACGTCCTCCGCGACGAAGTACATGGGCAGCAGCAGCACGGCGCACGCCAGCAGCACGATCCACGACCGCTGCATGTACACCCCCATCATGCCGTACTTCTTCGCGCCAAACGCCTGCCCGCACAGCGTCTCCAGCGCGCTCGCCATGCCAAGCTGCACGCAGCCATCACGCCCAAGCCCAAGCCCCCAACAGTGCCGTTATTAGTGCAGGTTCGAACGTGGCAATGAGCACTTCATGTACGACTTGTACTTACACATACAGTAAAATTTCAGGCTCAGATAAAAGATAATTTAGTTTTTTTTTTACTTTGTCCATATATGCAGATGCGATGATAATACTGGAAAAATAAACAGAGACCACACGAACGTCCCGGAAGGGTCTCGTGCACGCTGTTCTCAGTTCGATGCAAACGTAGACAAGTGGAATAAAGGCATTTATTCGAAGTTGCATGAGAAATGAAAGGAGGCTGCATTGTTTATATTAACTTTTAAAAGATATTTTTTATAGTAAATATTTTTTTATAGTATATAATTTTTAAATAGAGTGTTTTTTAATATGAGATCTACTAGTCGATTGTAATACATACTGTAGTGTTTTTATTTATATCGACTAAAATTGTATATAGGTTTTTCTCTTTCATACAGTTCTGTATAAGTTATTACTAAGAGCATCTGTAGTGTATAAAAATAAATGGTCTTAAGCCACCTTAAGGTCATCCTTATACATTACAGGGGTGACCTTAAGCAGGCTATAAGCAAAAAAGGCTTAAGGCTGGTCCTCAAGCTAAAGACTTGGCCACAAGCATTAAAATACAATTTTTTTTATCTGCCGAGTGGGACCGTCTTAAGGTCCCTTGAATTATATACACTATGGAGTCGACCTTAAGGTTTAGATGAGACCCACTTTAAGATCCTTTAGGTTATATATACTATGGATGCCCTAATTATAAGTTAAAACTAAAACTATCTGAAAAAATCAATATGAACGGTCTTACTCCATTCTATCACTTTCAAAGAACAAATTGCGACCTCCTTTTGGCTTCTGGTGCCTTCTCAGCTCTCACATACCCCGCGAAAAAAAGGACGTGAACAAAGCAGCTTTGTGCTTCCTACTGGGACTTGGGTGGGACCTCCAGCGTTTGTGGACAAAGAACATTATGCACGCTAATCGATTCTGCCTGCATTCTGTTCATATATATATATATATATATATATATATATATATATATATATATATATATATATATATATATATATATATATATATATATATATATATGCTTCCAGTTGTTTCCACTAATAAAACCTTCAGAGAGAAACTTCATAATAGGAATTATTTTTATCCCCTATTTCGCCCAAATTTTTATCCTGGCAAATGACGCAAATCAGCATTCAGTGGGTAGGGCCCAAAAAGTTCAGGAACGAAGACAGCAGGCGACAAGTCAATGGATGCTAATCCAAAAACAGGGGCGCAAGCATGGATGGGATACCTCTAGCCACTGAAATACACATTACTTGTGCATGTAAAACTCAAAGGCATCATCCTTTCGATCTTTTTTAAGGAGGCCATTTCGATCTATTGACAAAAAGAGAAGGAAGAGGACGCACTACACGGGGAAATTTTAGTAAGCACCCGGGATACCAACCAACCATATCACAGTCGAAGAAGTACACATGCACTTGATCACTCGTTCTTCGGCCTAGAACTATCAGCACGTACGTATCTGCTATATATATTTCGAGCTAGCGTGAGGTTTAAAGAATTATATGTACACGAGTATTCTCCGCCGCTGCACTGCAAAAACCGGCCACATTTTTCTAGACGAGTATGTTCGATCAGTTAGCTGTTGTAGAGAAACCCAATGCCCTTGTGGATATGCCACAAATAGACCAAAAAAACTAGCTGGTCCCTACAATGCAGCAACACGTACATGCACCATATAAATCGACTGGGTAGCAACGTATTGCCCCATAGGTAACTACGGTCTACGCTGATCGAACGCCAGCTAGCTCAGAGAAAGCTTACTTCTAATGTTCTTTTAATTGGCGATCACAACTAACAGTACATTTCCTTGGAAATATTTATTAATGATTTACTTTTAAGCCGTTGAGTAAAAATCTTAACCATATTGGGAGGCTGCCCCCCCCCCCCCCCCCCCAAAGATAGCACGAACGCAGCGGACCAACGAAACCACATATTTGATTTTTGTACGCAGGTGTAGGGGTTAATTAAGGATCGAGGGAACGAGCTATGAATGGATGAACGTGAGTGCGTGCGTCGTAGTACCATGAGGCCGAAGTTGAAGCCGACGACGACGGTGTTGGCGATGGAGATGGAGGCGAGCTCGAGGTCGCCGAGGTGCCCGGCGAAGGCCTGCGTGATGACGTTCATGCTGTAGGTGACGACGCGGCTGAAGATGGCCGGCGCCACGATGACCCACAGCTTCTTGGACTCCTCCCATACCCTCCTCCCGAGCTTAGGATTGCCCCCCTTCTCCTCGCCCTGGCCGCCGCCGCTGGCCACCACCTGCCAGTCCTCCTTCTTCGCGTCACCGTTCAGCAGCCCGACGCGGCACTCCTCCTCGTCCCCTCTTCGTCCCCCCTGATCATCCATGGCCAAACAACCGAAGCTTCTCTCTCTTCTGTTTCTCGCTCTATGAATGCGCTCTGCTGTGATCCTTGCTATGTCTGGTTTCTGATGAGCGAGAGAGGACGGGGGGAGGCTACTGCATTTAATAGGAGAGGAGGTTCGGAGTTGCGTGGTTGTGTTGGTGAGTCCAATCCCTGGCAAATAAACCAAGCGGCAGCAGCCAAACGTGCGTTGGCGAGTCCAATCCCTGGCAAATAAACCAAGACAGCAGCAGCCAACCGTGCGTGTACTATATCATATCGTATAATTGCTGTGATTGGGATCGAGCCGGCGCAGGCGCTCGCCGTTTGGGCACGCTCGCGCACCATGTTGTTTGGTGCCCCTGGCTGGGTTTGTCACGGGGTTATAATAATCGAATCAGCTAAATTTTATGTTAACAAGGTTAATTTAATCTAAATTTTATGTTTATCAATAAATCCTGTTCATGTAAAGTACTGGTTGGCTGGATTAGATGAATCAACTAGTCTAGCACTGGAAAAACAAAATTTAAGACGGCTAACTTATTCTACTAATTTAGTGGGTCAACTTAATTCTAAGTTAGAATTAAAACCTTTTGACTAAGTTAAGTTAATTCTCCTAGTCCAATAACGTTGAATTGAATGGGCTAAATCCCTAACTCGCCCGCCTAACTGATCGCGCGTTCGCCGCGCCTTCCATTCCAAGACCGCCGGGCCTAGCCACCGAACCGAATTGCCGCCCCGATATATATGCAATCCCTCGCGTGCAAACAGGAATCTAGATTTTATTTAATTAACGGCGTGTGAAACTAATACACGGCGGAATCAGAGGATCATTGAGCTGTCATGTCAGGTGCGGACGACGCGATCGCTCTTGTTCTAGAAAGGTGGAGAGATTGTACCGTACGCGATCAGGGCGTACGTCATGCATGTCGCAACTAGTTGTCCGGGCTCTGAAAACCAGTACACCAGCTACTGCACGTGGCACACACAGAGCCTCCATACAGATATACGTGAGCCTCCATGCATATATACGTAGGCAACTGCGTTGCCATCGGCATCAACGTCGTTCTCCGTATTAATTTGCTTAATACCTACGGTATCATATACTGGAGTACTACCGCCAAGTACCAACTTCGCTGTGACTATGCTGGACCGATGCCCGCAACCTCGTAAAGCTGGAGTACCACAACAGGCGTCCAATGGACCACATGGAGTCATGGAGAAAAAGACTAGTTTCTCCATCCGGTAAAAAAAACACGTCGTTTTAAATATTATGTAGTTCCCAAATTTTAATTTTGATCACTAATTTTTATTGTAATATTTTATAGAATCTAGTAAAATTATTAAAGTATTTTTTAAGATAAATCTATGCATATAATTTTCATATATTCAACCTATTTAAAAAGATATTGATAAGTTTGATTGTGCGTTTCCTAAATTAACGTGTCTTTGTGACTAAAGTGAGTACTACTGTACATTAATCAAGGACTAGCTGCACCGAAGGGAAAGAGGTCGAAACTTGGAAGCCATCATTGTTCATCATAGAGACAATTTAGGACTCATTGGGAACACATGAATTTTACTGAAATTTCATATAAATTCACAAAGAACATCTCAATTCCCGCATAAATCAAGAAAAATTCACGTCCTAAGCGAAGCTTACTGTCACAGCAGACATCCATCCGTGTCACAAACCCAAGATGGAGTGCTCATTTGGGCTGAATAAGCCTGACTTATGGCTTATTTTTACTGTAGCTAACTTATTTTGCATTGTAGCTGATGGTGACTTATTTAGCATAATTAAATTTTAAAAAAATTTAAAAATAGAAAACATGTTAGCCCATCTCGTATAATACAAATAAATACGAGGAAAAAATAAACGATAAAAAAGCTCAAAAACCGAAAAGGTAAAAAAAGACGAAAGTTATAAATAGTAAAAATAAGCCTGAAGCCAGAAAAAGCTCAAGCCAAAATAAGCGGAGCCTAACAAAAACCCATCCCCACGTTCTCACAGTAGCATTACTTACTCTGTTGAACCTAAATAAGTGGAGTACAAAAGATATTAATTACATGGTATAATAAGTTTCAGAAAAAAGATTGCACGGTAGAACTAAACGCAGGCTTGTATGTTGTAACAGTGTGCATAGCTAGGAATGCCATTTTCTCTATTTCTTATGACCTCCATATACATGCGCAGTCAGAAACTTCTCTTTTTCCCCACCCGAAAAGTAAACGGGAGATGGAAGATGCTTACGTCCATTCACGGCGTGGTTCTCTCTATTCCACAAATTCACACGACTAACTGGTAGTATCACAGTATAGTTTTTTTTTAAATAATAGTATCACAATAGTAGGCAGTAGAAATAGAAGTAGCAGCACCATGCATCATGGATATTGCCCTTCACCAGCTGCAAGGTTCTCTGTGGCAGATTCGGTCGGGGTGCGTGCGGGATCGCTCCTTCCATCACGGACACAAGGGAGGATTAGCAGGTCGGCGAGAGAGACGATCGATCCGATCGACGACAGCACGATGGATGGTCGTAAAACGAGTCATGATTCAGATTTTACTTGTGTTGGTAAATTGTCAGATAACAAACGGCGTTGTTTAAGTGGAGCTGAGCAGGCCTCGTCGTCATGGCTCAGGAGGCACGGCGAATCAGTCTGACGGTGAGACTGACCCGGGCATCTCGCGTCCTCCTCACGGTGCACCGATTCTCTCTGGAAAGATGATGTTAGGCGCTTACGCACACCAGTTGCTCTCTGCATTTGGTGAGCACGACTAGCTCTGCGTAGTTCAGTCGTTGGCGTGCTTTTGTCCTCCGGTCGATTTAGCTGATATTGTTGTGATCGTGGGTGACTGCGATACAAAGAGAAATGAGAAGCCCGCCTGATGTTTGCTGAAACTGATTGGCAGTAGGGCATCAGTTAACATAGTCTAGTTCAGCCACACAGCTGATTAATCATCAGACACCAGGCGTAAAAATGGCAATAATATCGTCAGCGCCAAAGTCTGAGCCTGGAGAGGCGGAGCAGAGGGGAGAAGGACACGTGCAAAACTCGGCGGATTAGTTGCGCAGGTCTTGCGAACCAACGGGCCCGGTGATGGACCGGCCGAAGGGTCTCCGAGCGGCAGTGCGGCTGACGGACTGTGCTGCCAGGTCGACCCGAGAGAGGCCAGCCGCACGGTGGCCAGGCACCTCGGCAACGGAACGTGGACCGCACCGGCCACCAGATTGCCGTGCCATTTTTGCATCGCAGGCAAGGCACCACGACACGACACAGGCCACAGGCCCGGCTGCGTGCTCTGCTGCCACGTTGGGGACGAGGTGAGGAGGAGCGCGTCGGCGCTGAGGAAGAGCGCCATCACGGAGGAGACGCCGGACCGGAACGTGATCGGCGCGTAGACGACGCGGCCGTGCAGGTGCGTCCCATCCCATTCCCACGGTTAGTTCCTTCACTATGGCGGAAACCTAGCAGCCCAGCCCAGTCTTTTTTGACGGGTGGGCTGCCCCGTTGTTCAGCCGCCCGTTTTTATTCTCGCGCTGGGCTAACGGTCCACCAGGTCATACAGGCCTACAGCATTGGTGCTGGAGGCTGCCTCCACCCAATAAATAGTTGCGTTGCCACACTTGTCAGTTGGGTTGTGAATGCAGAGAACTGATGATTTTTTTTTGTAAATGTTCCTTAATTTATTTGAAATTACAGAAATATACTCGTGCCAATATTTTTTTTACAGAAATGGTCTCCAGTCGTCCAACCGATGAGTGACTGGAAGAAGTTGCCTAACGGCCAGGCTACACAAGAGCAGCCCATCGATCGCTGGGCGACTGCTTCCAGTCGCCCATCCGTTGGGCGACTGGACTTACAGTCACCCAACCGATGGTGTGACTGCAAACCCGCCTGTGGGATTGACATTTTTGTTGATAGATTTGTGAATTTCGTGGTTTATGAATGGTAGATAATATGTCATATTCGCAATAACAGTTTGCAATCGTCATATGTTGTTGTAGTGCAAGAAACTATGTGAATTTTTTTTTGAAAAGGATTGAAACAACAATGATTGGTAAGTACGAAGGTAAGTAATATTGTGACGCAACCGGAAATTCATACACAAAGGAGAACTTATTTGTTAATGTTGTTGGATGACTTGCTATGCGAATAATTGCATGCGAAAAGATGAGGAAATATGCTAGTTCGAATTAAAATAGACTTTATAATAAAGTTGAGAGTAATATGGCGCATAGAGTTTGGTTACATGCATAAGAAAGACCTTCATGCACGATGGAATAAACTGAACTACTCCTACGATACATATGAACCTTTTTGGAATGGAACTAAAATCAACCTTGAGGGGACTAGTTAGTACAGGATGGTCCGATTTACTACGTGAACCGGGGCCATTTTTTTCTTGCGAGCTCGGCGTTGAACTCCTTGGTGGCCTCTTTTGCCTTGGCCACCATTTCCCTCTTTTTCTCGCGCTCCCTTTCGCATGCCTCGTGCTTCCTATGCATGCACGCATCAAGATAAGCTTTCGTCTTCTGATGTATACGCTTGGTTTGCTCGTCGTTGCAGTGCTCCTCCTCCTGGATCTCGCAAGCCCTTTTGATGTTCCACTCCTTGAAGTCGAGAGCCCACTGGTCATGCGGGTGGATCTCTAGGTTGATCCACTTGCGGTAACCACATAGGGGTTTCGGGGACTGTGGGTAGACGAAAGAGGTTGTTAGTGCGTACTTCAAAACAGAAATAGAAGGGGGAACACACTGTAAATGGGCCTTACTGGCTGCCGATAGCTGCTCGTATCCCGACGGCGGTTAGGATAGTAATGCATGTCTAAGCTGAGGCGCTACTTAGATTTGAAGAAATTGCATGGGTCTCTGCACCAACATAGGGGTGGCGCCTCCCCCTCGGGTGGTTCTTGTAGCAAACGCTCTGTTGAAACGTTCGAGATGGGGCTATTGCTACGTGGGACATCATTGCGGGGAGCTGACTTTCTGGCATGCTCCGCTTGTTCGGCCCGGGCCGCAGCAGCCCTTACTTGTTCCTCGCGGGTTGCAGCAGACCTTGCTAGTTCGCGGGTCTCCTATCATTGCTTCATCATCTTTTTCCATTGCTTCTTCTGCCTGTTGTCCATCCTGACGTGGTCTTGTCGCTAGCTCCGGTGTAGTGTTGGGTTTGGTTTTGTAGTGTTCTGTCCCAGATGCATTGCACCTCCTTTTATAAGACAATGGGTTAGCATGGTGTGATTTATTTGTTATCAGTAATCTGCGAGGTAGAGTGTTGGCTTGTCTTTCTGAAAAGTTGATGGCAGAAAGCTGACCAGTCTGGTCTTGTCACTGCACAAAGCTAGACAGTGTGGTCTTATTGCTGCATAAAGCTGGCCCGTGTGGTCTTGTCGCTGTGCAAAGCTAGCCCGTGTGGTCTTGTCGCTGCGCAAAGCTAGCATGTGTGGTCTTGTCATTGTGTAAAGCTGGCATGTGTAGTCTTGTCGCTGTGCAAAGGTGGCTCATGTGGTCTTGTTGCTATGCAAAGCTGGCTTGTGCGGTCATATCATTGCACAAAGCTGTCCTGACTGGTGTAGTCATTGCGCAAAGCTGCTCCATCTGGTCTTCTCACTACGCAAAGCTGCCCCGTCTTGCCTTCTCAGTGTGTGAAGCTACACCCTTTGTTGCTGTCGACACGGATCGAACAAACGCACATCGTAAACAGAAGTACAACTGAGATCGCAAACATCACTTAGTAAATAAGAAATGTAAGTATTACATGAATCACAAATGTACAACAAGACCTACACCCCTGCGACAGCACCCCCAGCCTAGTATGTGTCTGAGGCTGATACCAGCAAAGCTACTCACCGTACGCACTGCTGTCGTAGGGGGTGGCCTCCTGCATGTAGTCCTGTAGTGCACCCTTCCACTGTGCTGCCCATGGCTCCATCTTTGCCGTCCAGTCCGTGCCGTGTTTTACTCCCTTCTTGCAGTGGCTGCAGGAGCAAGCATTTGGTTAGTAGTCCTCCAACAAATTATCAGTAAAAGGAGAGTCATGTGAGGCGGTAACTCACGCGTGGACATTCCTCGGCACAGGTACCCCGACTGGTACTGGAAAGACCCGACGTAGGCCGAACTGGCGTATGACACGATGCACCACGTAGTCCTCCATGAAGACGTCGAACACGAGCTTCCGACGCATTAGCCAAAAAGCCTAGTCGCGCCAACACAACGAGGTTAGCCCATCAGGAGCGCAGCTCTCTAGTGCCTCAAGTGAGTACGGCTCTCAGTACATGTCGTCAGCCGTCAGTGTAGCTAATCTTGTACTTGAATTTTTCTCTCGATAGCCACCATGATGTGTGTGACCTCCATGTTCTTCTTCTCTACTATCTCTCCATACATCAGATTGGCTATAAATGCGGATGTTAGGTTGCGATGCCTCGGCAAAACACTATTGAGAATGCAGGAGTGCGGCTCTACCTTTGACATAATTCAGGCCCTGTTTGGCACAGCTTCATCAACAGCTTCATGAGCTGTTGTGCGCTGTTTTTTTGCCAAACACCTTTTTTGCAAACAGCTTCATGGATGAAGCTCCTTAAATCATGCTCTCACAAGGGAATGGGGTAGGGTGAAGCTGAAAATAGTAGCTTTTCACAGCTCTCTCCCTCAGGCTCGTAATTCTAGGAACCCGCTGCCCTTGTAGTTGACAGAAATTACAGCACTTTGCCACTGGGTCCCCACGCCTGTTTCCTCTCCTCCCGTTCGCACTTCTCTACTGTTCGCACTTCTTTAATGATTTTAATTTTTTTATTTTAATTTTTTAATTCATACTCATTCAAATATATTATTTTTTAATTCATATGACCATATACAAACATACAACTCCAAATGTTAGAACAAGTCAGGTAGACAGGGGCATCTTGGACAATTGCTCTCTTTCAGCCATGCATGAAGCTGTTGGTGAAGCTGTTTTGCCAAACAGTTTTTCAAAACAGTTTTAGCTTCACTGGTGAAGCTGCTCGTGAAGCTGAAACAAAAAAAACAGCTTCACTAGTGAAGCTGAGCTGTGCCAAACGGGGCCTCAGTGAGTCTCATACTTTAGTCTACATGCGTGCACCCTCCAAGGACAATCGGCCTACTCATACTTCACGGTGTACCGCTCCTTCACTTCACGGTGTACTTTCCTATTATTGAATAGGAAAGTGGAGTGGACCCCACGGATTGATATCATTTCTCTTGGAACTTAGTTTTCATACATCGGGAGAGGTAAAGTAAAACATTTTTTTTACAAGGTCATGTTAAGCATCTGCAATAACAGCATTAATGAAACTAACAGAGATGGAGTAATGTGGCACTACTAGGCAAATTGTGGCACCTTGAAGTCTCTATTCTCATTGTGCATAGAATTTAAATTTTCTGTAATTTTGACCAATAAATTTTATTTTTGTGACTAAGCAATATGTTTTTCGATCAGTGAACATTACTAGTTGAATGACATTTCTTTTCGTATATATCAGCTGTTGATATAGTATATGGATTATAGTTGATTAACTGTTACATGATGCAGAAAAACTACAATACTCTTTACTTTACCTCTCATTTTGCCCGTGTTTGTCTGCAAATTTATATAATGTTTTCTTGGACGATGTGAATTTATCTCCTTTTGCCCGTGTTCGTTACGAATAATACAAAGGAAAAAGAAAGGAAGACACGTTAAAAAAATCAATACGTTTTAAACGGCTTTTGCCTACTGGAATATGAACAAGAAGCGACAATAAGTAATAACAAACATAACATCTATAATATGGATCTTATCAGGGAGCTAATACTAATTTACAAGCACAAATTCGTATATGCATCTTGAACACCAAAATGACGAAGCTTTCTTGCGATCAGTCCTCGCTTCATGTAAATCTGCAGCTTTCACAACCTGCCATGAAAAATTAATGTCACGTGCAAAATACACGATAGAGTTGAACTTACTGAATATTGTATGCTATACCAGTAATCAGCCCGTTGAAATGAAAATTCTTACTTGGATCAACAGTAGTAACAACGCTGGCCGGTCTGACTGTAGTCACAGTCGAGCATGCCGTCCGATGGACAGAAAATAAAGGTTCATGGCACAGGCCGCATGGCCGTGCACTATGTGTGGCTCGTAGCATATACCGCCCAGTAGTATGGCGCCGCAGTCAATACCCTCTTGCCCGTAGATGGCTTATAGTTACGATGAATGGCTTTTAATCTTAGCACAAGTAATCATGTGAACATATCAAACGCCGATAAAACGCTTCGAAAAACTGTCTCGAGAAGGCCATTCGAAAAGGTACCGAAGAAAACATCTTGTTTATTTGTTAGGGAGAAATCATATGCCATAAGCTAAAAAGAAATAGGCCAAAGTCTATGTTCTCCTGCAGTACTATCTCGTCCGCTGTCGGTTTTGGCATGCATCGCTGCCCTACGTCCGCCGCTCTCGAGCCTGGCTCCGGTGTCGCCTTCGAGCTCACCGGCCCAATAATGCGTATACATGTAACTGCTGTCACCCATACGAATTGTCACCGCGGGCACGGGTGGACTTGGTATGGTTCATGAGCATTCAGTTAAACACCCAAAAAATTTAACAAAAAAAACTAATATATACAAAATATAATATATATGTATATATTTAATTAAACTAAATTCACTATGTTCATACCTAATAAGCTCAAATGTCCAGCGGAGTCATTAGGCTATTCGCCCCTATCTAGGCCCTGTTTGGATCCCTTGACTAATTTTTAGTCACCTAAAGTTTAGGTCTAGTCCATCCAAACAGGTGAACTAATACTTGGACTAATTTTTAGTTCACCCCTAACTAGCTATTAGTTCATTAGTTGGCAAATATGGACTAATTGTGGACTAAAAGGTGGTACTAAACAGTAAAAGACGAGAATGCCCCGCTATCCTCTCCACGACTCCACCCGCGCGGAGCGTTCGGAAGGCTGAATCCACGACTCCACAGCAAAAGCTTCAGTCTCCCCATCTCACCGTCGCCTCCCCCATCTGAGCCGCCGCCGCCTCCCCATCTGAGCTGTCGCCGCCTCCCCATCTGAGCCGCCGCCGCCTCCCCATCTCACCGCCGCCTCCCCATCTGAGCCGCCGCCTCCCCATCTGAGCCGCTGCCGCCTCCCCATCTCACCGCCGCCTCCCACACGTCGCGCCTCCAGGCCCGAAGGCTCCAGATCCCACCGCCGTCGACCTGGAGCTCCGCCCCCTGGAAGCCACCCGCCTCCTCACTTCTTGGCCTTACCATTAACGGTGGCGGCCTCCTTGACGTTGGCCTCACTTCTCCACCAGGCGACCGCCGCTGGGAGCCATCAAGCCGGCGATGAATCCGTCTGGGAGGAATGGGGGCCAGGGATCCGTGGATCCAAAGAATTCGAATCCCACCGCCTTCGATTTGTTCCCTCAGCCGGATTCCATGGTGCCGCCCTTTAATGCTCCTGGCATGGAGTTCTTCGTAGAATCGCAGCAAGGCGATAACTCAATGATGTGGCGCGACTTGGCTCCTCGGCATAGTACCGGCGGCATGGAGGACGTCGACCTCAATTCACAGGCTCTGGAAATCCCAGATATGTTTGCCTACCAAGATGTTATGCAGTCAGAGCATATGAATCCTGTGGTTATAGAGGTCGGTGGTCGGCAGCCAGGCTCTGTTGGTCATCGATCCAGCAAATCAACCGGTGGTGCACTGCATCCAGCAGAGATGCAGGTGCCAATTCTGGCAGAGATTCAGCTGCTAATGTTGGGAAGCCATTCCGCGCTCCTCGCACTGCTGGGATGCGTAACAGAGGCGGCCGTGGAGGTTCTCGGTCCGCCGGTGCCGCTGCTAGTAATCCTCGAGTCAACGTTGCCGCTGGAGGGAGTACTGGGCCTGGCCGGAGCACCGTTCTTGTTGGTGGGAGTAGCTGCAGCATGCCTCGTCTCCCCACCGATGTTGCTGGAACCGCGGGCACTTCAATGGCGGAAGATGTAGATGATGGTCTAGAAGACGAGGATGAAACATTTGACCATGAACCTTCGGTGAGAACTATATGCTTTATCAAATTTTCATGGCAGTTCATATATGTCATCAATGCAATACCTTCTGAGCCATTTTTCTTGGATACATACTTTTATTTGACATTAGCAATGATGTTTAATATAACAGTTAGCATGAACATTGCAAGAAATTAATTAGTATTTTTTGAACTAAACCTTTAGAGGGGAAGCTGTTTCAGAGTTAACATTCATGTTATGTTTGTTCATATTGTGCCTTACATTTCACATATGACAAATCTGCACTAGATGGATGGTGCATATGACAAGGCAAACTGGATATCTGCAAATACGTATGTCTTTTGTGACCTTTATCTTGAAGAAATGAGGGCGGGTAATACCAGCAATGGATTCATGACCAATAGAGGGTATGACAACATAGTTGAAAAGTATCATTCAAAGGTTGGGTTGAAGCACTCTAGAAAACAGTTGAGAAACAGATGTGATCAACTAAAGGACCTGTACTCATTTTGGAAATGGCTAAATACACAAACTGGTTTAGGACGGGCAAGTAACGGCACTGTGCAGGCTGATGCCAAGTTTTGGAAAGAACAGACAAAGGTATATCATTTTGTCTCTACTATTTCTTGTCTAGGTAATGTATATTTTTTATGTTCGATCTTTTTAATTCATGAACATCTACTTTGTTGTTTCAGAAAAAACCCGAAAGGAAAAAACTTAGACATGGTCCCCCAGAAAATCTTGATCAGCTTGAGGAGATGTTCCAGAATGTGGCTGTCGATGGTTCATCCTCATGTATTCCTGGTGAGCACCTCGGAGACGGTGATGAGGGCGAAGAAGGGGACGATGGTGATGAAGACGATCCCCAGAATGTGACTCCAATGAGCAACAGTACCCGGAAGAGGGCCAACTGTAGTAGCACAACAGCCACTAGCCCAACAAAGAAGACAAAGAGTCCTATGGTGAAGATTATGAGGGACATATTGGAGAATATGAAGTCTGATACTGCTTCTACTCAAAAGGTGCTGCATGGGGACACAATGGCTGAATCTGTGAAGAAATGTCAACAATTGGCTGTGGAATGTGGGGCAACGGAAGATAGTGTTGAGTATTTCATGGCAAGCCAGTTGTTTGTGAAAGCTGAGAATCGCGAGTGGTTCCTTAACATTACCACGAACGAAGGAAGGCTTACATGGTTGAAGAGATGGTGCAAAATGAAGAAAATGTACTAGGCTCTTAAGTTCTTGTGATGAGTTATATGAACCTGAACTTTAGTTGAAGGACTATGTCTTTTGGTTTTATTAGTGACTGTACTCGTTACGTTTGTGAACTGTGTGGTGAGATATTATCTATGATGAAGTCGTGTGTGTGTGTGTGAACTATTTGTTTGCAAGTTCATGAACTGTGCTTCTGCAATATTAATTTGGATGATGTACCTGACATCTTTGTGATGAAATATTTTATTTTGTAGTTGCACTCTTCTTCAAGTGATGAGGAGGATGAAATAAAACAGCTTGCACTGGATCATCAGAAGAAAATGCGACGATATGGTACCATTGCATGCATGATTGGTATGTACTACTATGACACTTTTATGAACAAAGCTAAGATGAGGGAACCTAAAGTGACCGGATATGATTGGGTTAAGCAAACCCTTAAGAATCCTACATCTTGTTACAACATGTTTAGGATGAGTAGGCCTTTATTTCAAAGACTACATAAGTTGTTACAATCATCATATGGATTGAAGTCATCAAAGAAGATGTCATCAGTAGAGGCTTTAGCCATGTTTTTGTGGATTATTGGTGCCCCTCAATCAATAAGACAAGCTGACAATCGATTCGAGAGGTCAAAAGAGACCATTAGTAGGAAGTTTGAACAAGTTTTGCATTGTGTCTATCGGCTATCAGCAGATATTATCAAACCAAGAGATCCGGAGTTTAGGACCGTGAATCCAAGATTACAAGCTCCTCGATTTTCACCATATTTTGATAAATGCATTGGAGCGATTGATGGGACACATGTTCCTGTTGTGGTGCCAGCGTCAAAGCTTATTCAACATGTTGGTCGCCATGGATACTCCTCGCAGAATGTTTTAGCCATATGCGACTTTGATATGAGATTTACCTTTGTTGTCGCGGGCTGGCCAGGATCGGTACATGATATGAGGGTATTTAATGATGCCATACACAAATATGGTGATAAGTTTCCACATCCACCTCCAGGTAAACACACTTGTTGCCATCTTCATGACAATGGTGACCATAATATTGAGATTGCTATTACCATTATGTGATATCTAATTTTAATTGGTTTTTAGGGAAATTTTATCTTGTCGACTCGGGATATCCTAATCGACCCGGTTATCTTGCACCATACAAGGGGACGAAGTATCATTTACCAGAGTATCGACAAGGCCCAAGTCCAAGAGGGAAAAAGGAGGTATTTAATTATGCACATTCATCTCTTCGAAATGTTATCGAGCGTTCTTTTGGAGTTTTAAAGATGAAGTGGAGGATTTTGTTGGACTTACCTAGTTATCCAATGCAAAAGCAAACTAAGATAATACTAGCATGTATGGCCATCCATAACTTTATTCGAGAAAGTGCAATGGCAGATGCAGACTTTGACAGGTGTGATGTTGATGAAAACTACATGCCATTTTCGGAGTCTTCTACATCACGACAAAGTGCTGCAACCAACCAAATGGGAGATGAGGATCAAGATATGAATGCTTTTCGAGACAATATAGCTAACGCTTTGGTTGCGAGGCGAGAGTGATGAAGAGACGCTTCTGGTCTTGAAAAATAATTGGTTTTGCACAAATAAATATTAGTATCGACCTTGTCTCTTTTTATATATTTGTATGCACTGTGACATTACTTTTTATTCATGCTATGTGATGATAAATAGATTGCGTTAGCTACTTGGTACTGTTGTGTTGTCTGTAAAAAAATGGGATTCCATGTAGAAAATAAACTGTTGTTTGCGGTATCCCAGTCTCTTAAAATAAAGTGATTAAGCACTAAAGTGTTTTAGTTTACTAATAGTGTGCCCGTGCTAACGCTACGGTAAAATACAAAACAAGATAAAATTTGTAAAAAATAAAACGAACAATCAGATTCATTAAGATTCACGTCTCATATATTGTATAACCAAATATTTTTGTCACATAATAAATGTCACATAAGAATTAGTAATACCCTGCAAAATACATGGAGTTAGTTTGGAAATGCACCGGGATGAGCTGCTTCACCTAAATTACTCTGAAAGTGTGAAATGACATCTGAGAAGAATTGGTTTCTGCCTTGCTGAATGCTATCACAGGATACAGATGGTGGATTCATCATACTTATCAAATACAACAGGAAAACCATTGTGTATTTCATACCAATATTTAGCACATTGGCAGTCGCAGGCTCTCTGCTGAAATTAACATCACATGTACAATTTACCATATTATACACAGCACATTACACCAAAAGCAGAAGCAAGTGATATGTGGTCAAATTGACAACATCGAAATGTTGCTCAACAACACTACAAGCATGAAGATAGGAAGTGTTACCTTGTCAACTATTGAGTTTTCCGTCAGGATTAGCAACTCTGAAATAAAATCGCCAATAGTACCTACCAAATCTACAGCAATGCATTTTGTTGCAATAGGAAGGAGCTTGATAGAGATATTTAAGGTCAGTGAAATTATCTGCAGTCAAGAAGTTAAACTTCTCTTAGAGTTCTTTAGAGATAATCACTACCACATGAATTAAAAAAGGATGTGATGGCACTCCAGATGTAGAAACATGGAGTATAAAATAAGAATGAACAATTTAGTGAAGAAATGTGCCAATATAGAGTACTACTATCTTTCCTGCTTATAAATGCACATAAAAGGTCTGCATTGAAAAGATTTATGTGTACATGTTCTTTCTGTTATAACTTATAACAAACTTCATGTGCTGATACAGTGTGATGTGTTGTCCATAATTTATGCAGTAAGTAATAATTGGTCCCAGTGACAGCTATAAAGAATTGGACATGTGCTGCCTGCAAGTTTCTCTACTTTCCGCTGTCCTTATGGTAATTTTATCCACTATTCTTGGGAATAAGGTGAAATTACAAATAATGCAGGACTCACGTGGTTTAGACACTCTAGGCTATAAGACATCTGGAGGTGGTAGAAGCACTATAAATGCAGAAGATATCTTGTTAATCCAGTTACCACATTCTACCCAAAGAAACACAAACAAGCTAATCAAACTTAAAGGCGTAGTTCCCACAACCTCTGGAAATAATCTGGTGTGCTCTTCTTCTTGGACCTTTTCAGATTCAACAATAGATATGACAGACCATAGGAGATGCTTCCCACACCATGAACTGGCCTGGTACATAATTCATTGGTTGAGTAAGATAGCGGATAGGCAGGTACAGTTGGCAAATAACTTCCAAAAAAAGGTTGGCAAATACGGTGAAGTAGAACTCCGTTTGAAAATGTAAGAAGTACCTTTGCACCAAGAGTAAGAAATTGCCCCAGACAACAGGTTGTATCTACATATGAGCATTTCAGAGCAACCTGCAAAATTGACTTGTGTAGCATGCAGTGTGATACACCTGAACATGCAGAATCATCCCAAGATACCTAACATGCTGTTAAGGCAACATACCAAAAGACATTAATAGCAAGTACTTGAAGCATCAATCAATCAAGGCAAACTGAATCAGTAGCCTCTTCTAACTGGCAAGATATACCATCATGACCCTGATTTGCAAGTAATAAAGGGAAGCATACCAAGATAAAACGGCAAAGGGGGAAAGGATACAACAAGGCTTCCGAGTATTAGGCCCAGATCATCTGCAGAAAACTGGGAGGAATCCTCAAGTTGGTGCCTTATTGGGTTCAGCAGATGTGGTGTCATCTACGTACACTTCATCAGTCCTACATCCTCCTGCAAAAATTGTTAGCCCAACTCAAGTTTTTATTACAGCCAACAACAATCACAATCTAAGAAAACAATCCATGTACAAGGTCGCCCTCACCTCCCTGCCAATTAGCCACCGCACTCCTACTGTCGCCTCTTAGTCCTCACCTCTAGCTGCCGCCTCCTCTCTCCCTCCTCTCTGGTCACTATCCATCCAAATCAGGATGCACAAGGCTATCATAACACACGGCAATTCCAATGCATATGCATGTTTTGAACAACACCTCTAAAGACTCCAAGGACTCCAACAGGCATGTAGTTTCTATTTCTGAACCCAATCTTCTTGCAAGCCTAGAGTTGCTCAGCTGTTAACAGCTTTGGGTGAGACAAGGAGCTGGTAATTCTGGTAGCTCATACTTCTTGAGTTTTTCAAGAAGCAAAGCAACTTTTTTCTTGCCATGGATAAAGTAATCAGAAAATACGATAAGTCAATGACTTTTGCTATTAAAAATGATTTTCCAATTAAAATAGAAACCAATCATATTAGAACAAAAGTTGAGTAAAGAAACAGTGAAACACAGACCAAAGAATATAGATGTTGTACTTAGCGAAATCTTCAAAGAGAAGGAATGAAATGATGAGACAAGAAACACAGAATTCATTATTAAATGGGACACACTGTGCAGAGGGAGCACAAAAAAAGGATAAAGGTGTTCAAATCAAACTTCGAATGATAGATCTGGAAGGTGTGAATTCTATTTTAGTAGGTGTCCGAGTTCAACAACTAAATATTAAAAGTTCAATCATTGTCAAGCCTTTTTTTAAAATGTAAGCATTAGACTCATTCTAGTATTCCTTTTTCCACTGAGAACAAGAATGCTCTAAACAAGGGATTCCAATATACAACTGTATATTCATGACACATGTAGCAATGTGGGATTTACCTGGGCACCGAACTAAACAGCATGATCAGCATAAGCAATGAGCGAGTGGTGGGAAACTTAGGATGCTTGTGTACAAAACATCCAGTGTGCCATGGGAGCCACACACTGAGGTGTTTGGCTGAGGGGTTTTCAATGAGGGCTAGCCTTGATTGTCTTAAATGGAACTTCTAATTGACAGGCATACAAGTTGGATTAGATGTCCGTAAGGCGGCCACTCAATTCGTACAGTTCAACAAAGTTAAATGCCAACAATGTAAGCATTTTAAATATTTTCTGGAATGCACAATCAAATTTACCAATGTGAATTGTTTTCTCCATAGCTTTCCTACGGCATTAGTAATGACACAATCCCATCGTCTTCATAAATCATCTAGCTAAGAAACCTTTAGCCTATACATCTACAACGGTTTACAGCAACTTAACCCTGGATTACTTAGCTATCCTATTCCAGCATGAAGACAGATGGAATCCAACACAATCCAACAATCATAATGGGAAGCGGGTTACAGCGAGATGCTACAGGCACTATCACTATAAGCGGGGGCATTTCGCTGGCACCGACAGACAGAGACAGGCATAAGGGGGGAAGGAAAATGGCACCTTACCCTTCGCATGTTGTAGATGAGCCTCTCGTAGTCAGTCATGAGCTCCTTCCTGAGCTTGACGGCACGGCTCCCGCTACGTGCGGCCAGTCTCGCTCCCCATCTGCTTCTCCACCTTGCTCCGCATGCTCCTCCCCCTTGATCGTCGACATCAGCCGTCGCCACAACCTGTGCCCGACGGCAGCAACAGGGCGGAGGCTAAGGGCACGGCCCCACTCCCGCCCCTCGCCACCAAGCTCTGGAAGCTAATCGATGGAAGAGGCATTCACACGCAGAGGCATCAGAGAGAGGGAAGAGACGATGCTAAAAATCACAGCAGCGGTCCGTCAGATCTCCAAATTGCAACCGCCACGAGCGCCAATCAACGCCTAAATTCCCCTCAAAAAAACATCTCGAAATGGAACACACAGAAACGGATCGCTCGTTCACCTGCGTGGGGCAGGTCGGGATGCGGCAACGACAGCGGGGGTAGCGAGGCGAGGTCGAGGAGGAGGTCGTCCTTGGCGGCAATGGTGGTGAGCAACAACGCCTCCATCGGGAGGACGACAGCGTCGGCATCGAAGACATGGATCAAGTCATCAAACCCTAGATCACCGCAGCGCAGACGGGGGAGGAGGCGAGCTAGAGAGAGACATAGGGGGTGGGAGCTCGCGGCGGAGCTCCTCGGCCGTCTTCTTCGTCGCGGCAGCCATCGCCGTCAGGGAGGGAGGGTTTGGCACGACGGATGCTGGTGGTGTGGATCTAGCAGCTAAAAGTGGGAGGGAGGAGGCGGCGGCGGCGCGGGGTGGGAGGGAGGGGAGGAGGCGGCGGCGCGGGGTGGGGGGAGGAGGAGGCGGCGATGGAGCGGAGGAGGAGGCGGCGGCGCGGGGTGGGAGGGAGGGGAGGAGGCGACGGCGGCGCGGGGTGGGGAGGAGGTGGTGGCGCGGGGTGGGGAGGAGGGGGAGGAGGTGGCTGGGCGAGGTGGGAGCGGGGGAGGACGCGGCGGCGCGGGGTGGGAGGGAGCGTCGGCGGAAGATTCGGGGGGTGGAGGCAGAGCCGCACGCCCCCGTTTAGGGAGGAGGGTGGGGGCGTCGGGGGCGTGTGCGTGGCGTGGCGCGGGGTGGGTTCTGGGTTCAATGATGTGCATGATCCGGATGATTTTGGCCTTACGATCTTCAATGAGTAAGAGAAGAAGGCTTGAGGAGAGATCCAGATCATTCATTTGTATGAAGTTGGATTAATTTGGTACACAAATCTGGGTGGACTTAGATTAGGCATGACTGTGGGGGTGGTTGAGAGGGGTGGATTTAGTAAAGAAAATTTTGGTGTATTATAGAGGGGTAGAGATTGACGTAGGATCCTTAACTTGAGACAGATATTGTATTGCTGACATGTCCCAGTATAAAAAAGGCAAGGTACGGTGCTACGATTCTATAACAATAAGTGCTATGATCTAGGGGTATAAGTATTTTTGCCCATGAAAGCCACTACCTTTTAGTCCATGTATCCAAACAACACTTGACTAATTTTTAGTCACCTAAAGTTTAGTCACCTAATCTTTAGTCCACCAACTAGTAAACTAATAATTGGTTTTAGGCGATCCAAACAGGCCCCTAGTGATGGCAATTGTGCCTATTACCGGCATGCAAAATACTCTAATAGAGCTGGCTATGTGATATTTTTTTTCCGTAGACAGGTATGGACACAGATATCCGTCTCGTCACTTGTCAAATACACTCAGCACTATAAAGCTTAAAACCCTAGCCCATTGACTCGGTACACTCAGCCCGCAGCCGCCACCTCCTGGCTCATCCTCCCAGCCCGGGCGCCCCCCACCCGGCCGCCATCTTGCTCCGCCACCTCGCCTCCAGCCCCAATCGACGCCATGGCTGGGAAGAAGCGCAAGTCCGCCTCCGACAAGCAGCTCAAGCACCGCCTCCCCCTCGGAGCCGACGCCGATGCGGTCGCCTATGCCTCGAAGCGCCGCCGCTCGGGCGCCACCAAGCAGCACCAGGCGGAGGAGGAGGCATCTGTCCCCTCCTCCATCAGCGCCAAAATCCTCCGCGAGGCGCTCAAGCAGCAGCAGGAGGAGATCCTCGCCGACTCCCGCGACCAGCGCCCCTCCGTTGCCGCCGCCGCCCAATCCACATCATTCTCCTTCCCCGTCCCCAACGCCGATGGCGAGGAGGAGGGGGACGACATCGACGAGTTCGACGGCTTCGACGCGCAGAGCGAGTACGACGGCGGCGTGGTGCGTGCCTTACATGACTAAAAATAACAAGACCTTTGTTTGGGCAAGTGACTGATTTGAATCTGCTGGTTTTGTGGCATTGGTAGGCGGACATCGATGAGGAGGACGAGAAGGCCCTTGCTGCCTTCATGTCAAAGGACACCTCTTCCAAGCGCACACTTGGTGATGTCATTCTCCAGAAGATCAGAGAGAAGGACGCCGGGGTCTCAACAGGTGAGCGGACATCTCATCTCAACTGTTTCTTCTCCTGTACTTAGGATAGTAGTCTATTCACCCAATGACGAGCTCTTCAGTAGTCCTTTTTAGTCGCCTTTTGGATACAAATAGAGTTAAATGTATGGGTTAATGACGAAAAAAAGTAAGTTGATTATGCAATTCCTGATGTTTATATATGTTTGTGCAGAAGGGCGGCCTCCTGTCAAGTTGGACAGCAGCATTATTGAGCTTTACAAAGGGTATGTGGCTGCGTCGTTGTTTCCTGTTAAAAGTAGTTTTTCATGTTTTTACTTAGTACGAAATTTGTCATATGCAGGGTTGGTGAGTTCTTGAGCCGATACACAAGTGGGAAAATTCCTAAAGCATTCAAGCGCATCCCATCGTTGGAGTGCTGGGCAGATGTGCTGCAGCTAACTGAGCCAGAGAATTGGTCTCCTAACGCAGTATATCAAGCAACACGGCTCTTCTCTTCAAACATGAATGCAAAGAATGCCGTACGATTCTATGAAGCTATTTTGCTTCCGCGGGTTCGTAATGACATAAGGCAGAACAAGAGGCTTCATTTTGCACTTTACCAGTCGTTGAAAAAATCCCTCTACAAGCCTGCTGCATTTTTCAAGGGAATTTTACTGCCACTCTGTCAGGTAACCCTCTTTACAGTAAAGAGTTACTTAGAACACATAGCATATCCATTTCCTTTGTAATGTGCAATCTGGGCCATTAGTATCTCACAGTTTGTTTTGGATGGTGCATGATTGCATTTCTTACCCAGTTACGTTATGTTGTTAAAATTCTAGCAAGCTCCATGCCCAACCCAACAATCTGTGATTCAAAGGAGCTGTATTGTCAATCATGTAACCATAAGGCATTGAACAACAGCTATTTCCTCTTCCATCTACTATGTCTACCGGGTCTTGCTTGCCTTTTGTCACTCCATAATCGCATATGATGACTGCAGGAAAGGAATTGCACTCTACGCGAAGCAGTAATTATTGGTAGTATTATCCAGAAAGTCACCATTCCTCCACTCCATGCAAGGTTAGCTGAATATAGTATAATATTCATGTCTAAGATGGTTGTGGAGTTGATGTCTTATCTCTACTTGACATTTTGATGCAGTGCAGCATTAATGAAACTAGCTGAGATGGAGTACTGTGGCACTACTAGGTAAACTGTGGCACCTTGAAGTCTCTATTCTCATTATGCATAGAATTTAAGATTTCCATAATTTTGGCCAATAAAGTTTTATTTTTGTGACTAAGCAATATGTTTTTTGGTCAGTTAACATTACCAGTTGAATGACATTTCTTTTCGTATATATCAACTGTTGATATAGTATATGGATTATAGTTGATTAACTGTTACATGATGCAGAAAAACTACAATACTCTTTACTTTACCTCTCCTTTTGCCTATGTTTGTCTGCAAATTTATATAATGTTTTCTAGGACGATGTGAATTTATCTCTTCTTTTAAATATATAGTTGTTACTTGTCCCAATATTTTTTAATAGCTTCCTATTACCTTGAGCATGCTGTAACCTAATCTATCTCTTGCAGTTACTTTATCAAGCTATTTCTAGATAAGAAATACGCTTTGCCGTACCGTGTGCTTGATGCAGTTTTTGCTCATTTCATGCGGTTTCTTGATGAAGAGAGGATCATGCCTGTTATATGGCATCAATCACTGCTTGCTTTTGTGGAAAGGTTAGTGATGGATGTGTAAAATTCAAAGCATTTTTTTATTAATATGAAAGACATCACTCTTTAATGTATGGCATGCAGTAATAACAAGTTGTCTTATACATGTTTTTTCTTGGTTTACACATTTTGCTGATTACTGGGGCTAAGTATTCACCTGAAAAAATGTCCTTGTGGAAAGTGTGCAGTTATATGGTTGCTTCTTTGCTATCTGTCTCAGAGGCCTGATGAGTGATGGTGCATATAGGTCATAGGTGTTTATTTATAGATGCCTTTGCTAGTTTATTCATGTATGTGTTGCTAAATATATTATGACAGATACAAGAATGAGTTAGAGAAAAAGGATAAGGAGAAACTTACACGTTTGTTGGATCACCAGAAACACTATTTGGTATGTTCTTTTCATTTCATCATTCATATGTATGTATGCATGAATCTCAGAATGCTGTCTTCTGAAGTTCATATGAGCTAACTGAAAAGGTGTTGCTTCCTTAACCTTTACTCTGTATATTTACAGGTTACTCCAGAAATTCGTAGGGAACTTCGGAGTAGCAGCAACAGGGGTGAAAAGGAGACCAATATGTCAATATATATCCTTACAGTGCTCTATTATGATATTTTGCTTTTGTGTTATATTCTGTTGAACAGAAGATTATTTCAAGTGTTGTGCATTTCAAACTTTTCTACTACTTATTACAAAGTGCTCGTGCGAGTATTATTGAAGTGTGATTGTTTCCTTAACGTTGTTCTTACCTTCACCTATTTATGTGATCACCAAGCCAATTGAAGAAGACAGGTGGAATGTTCCAGAAGTACCAATGGAGGACTAATGGGTTTGAAGAAAATGGTTATTGAAAGTGTCACATTTTGCAGCGTAAACTTCATCGGCATTTCAAGTTTACTCACAACATAAATTTTTGGGTGATATGTAAGAATTGTAATGAAAGTTTGGATTGAATTGGAAAGGAACCCGTGGATTCGGTAGATATTCAGCGTGTGATGTACGCGAAGAATGGTTTGCAATTCGGAAGGAAACTAGCCGAACGTCGGGTATGTTGAAACGGTTTTTAGATAAACATAATATTAGTTTTAAACTAATACATAATTTGCATCCAATCAACAAGCTATATAGAATTTTATTATAAGTTGCATGTATACGACAACAACAAAACGTTTTATCTCAAACAAGTTAGGATATACTAGAAATAAAACTTTCTTAAGGTCAAAGAGATGAGAACTTTGAAATAAAACCTACAATGCGAAAACTCTAAGCCATACATTGTGTTATCTAAGCCGAGAGCCTAAACATTCTCCCTAACTTAGAGAAGTACCATCCTACGGCATACTCTCTCCCTTGTGCCACCCCTCCCCTCTCTCTTCTCTTGAAGTGACGTTGCTCCTCTCTCCCCCTCTTCTGCTTTAGAGTAGCTCTGTGTGCCTCCTCTGTTAGCCCTCCTCCCTCCACCACTATTCGCGGACAACGGTGTAGTTGCCGCCTCGTCGTGCGCCCCCTCGACACCTCCCCACTGTGTCGCGCTGCCCAACCTAATTGCCATAGTCGCTACTGTCACTTCTCTTCGACTCCACTAAGCATCCTCCTACCCTACCTATAGCCCCTGTCGCTACCCACTGTCGGGCCATCGCCTCCCCTGACCTCCTATGCCCGGCAGTCGGGCGATAGGGCACAAGCGCACCGGACGCCTGCCAACGTACGACCACTAGCGATGGTCGACCGCTCCCGACCTACGATCGCGCGCATTAGTCGACAGCTTCTAACTTACGACCACGAGGTGTGATTGACGGCTTCTAATTTATGATCATGAGCACTGGTCGATGTGTTTCGACTTACGACCACGAGGTGTGGTCGATGTCTCCCAACTTACGACTACGAGCACTGATCGATGTGTTTCGACTTACGACCACGAGGTATCCTCGATGGCTTTCGACTTACAACCACGAACGATGGTCGTCGGCTTCCGATGTACGACCGTGAGCCATTGTCGAAAGCTCCCAATTTAGGACAACGATTGATCGTCGATCATTTCCAACTTACGACCACCAGCGATGGTCGACTGCTCTCGACCTACTATCACACGCGATGGTTGACGGCTTCTGACTTACGACGACGAGGTGTGCTCGAGGGCTCCCGATCTACGATCACAAGGTGTGGTCGATGTCTTTCGACTTATGACCACGAGGTGTGATCGACGGTTTCCGACTTACTTGACGGATTTAAAAACTTTTAGAACATGTTTGTATGTATATTCTAAAATTTTTACCACCCGTGAGTTCTAAAACATGTAGTATGATTAAATTTTAAAAATCTGTAGCAACGCACGGGCATTCAGCTAGTTGCAACATAAAGGGGAATTGGGCGTTTCTCAACACCGATGTTCTTATGTTTCCTTGAGATTCTTAGAAGCGACGACACATCTATTTGTGTGGTCGGGTAGACGGGATCACAATCGTATGGTTGGGCGAATTTTTTTACAGGTTGCTGTATTGAAAAAGTGGTTGACGCCATTAGTACATCAAGTTGCATGAATTTAAAGTTATTTTTGATCCTATGTTGTGAAGATTGAACATCCCGTATCATGTAGCTTCGTATAGCAACGTCTTATTTCTGCCTTTGAACTTTGCCTGCCTGTGGACGTTGGAAATTCGAGCGCTCCCGCACAGGCCCACAGCACGCCGAGCAGGCGAGCACCCAATCAGACCGCTTGCCCACGGTCGCAGTCCTTAAGAGCAAACGGGCCATCCAGTGAGGCAGCTACGCCGCCCACGCGCTTCGCAGCGCAGCGCGGCCCACGCAAAAGGAAAAAGGCCACCTTACCACAACCACGTACAAAACCCCACGAAAACGAGCGAGACACGAAGCCCACCCACCGAAGTGGAATCATGCACACAGGGAACCGGAACGACCGCACCGCGCGGCCGCGGGTGGCGGCACCGCCAGCACGTCTCGTCTCGCCCGGTCGGCCCCTAGGGCATCTCGCGCGTCACGGTGTCGCCTTGCACCGCTTCTCCGAGCCACATTCTACCACGGCGCACGCGTGAACAATGGGCGCACGCGTGCCTGGCTTGCATAGATACCTTAATTTTTTTTTGAAAATTATGCATATACCTTTTTTGCTATATGTTTTAATTAAAATTGAACTTTTACTGTAATTTAATAATATTCGAGGGAATTAAATGCAAATGGTATTCTATAATATCTTTTAAGTTTTGTAGACAATGACACCTATTTTTTCTTAGCTTATGTGGCACTATGTAATGGTATGAAAGTGTTTTATTTTGTTTTTTTATTACAAGAAAGACTTACACGCGTACACACACCACTAATCACATACACACGAGTGTCCTTTTAGCACAAACCTAGAAAAATGCAAGCCAAGATAAATCTGTGACCTCACAAATTTCTACTAAAGGGTTAGGATTTGAACCCTAATAGGTTTGAGACGTACATCCACAACTCTATCACGTCACCAAGAGGTGGTTTCTGTGCTTTATTTTATTTAGCTATTAAGGATATTTTTAGTTTCTAACTCAAAGATCAAGTGTCCGATTCTCATTTGTTTCAGTCATTACGACCATTACTCTGACTGCAGTGATTTAAAACTAATATAGGGTATCTTATGTGAGATATTTTACTTACAAATTTAAAAGTCATATGTGACATTAATAGGTCACAACAATATTATCGTACTAAGTATATATTTACTTAAAAACCCTACGTGCTTGTCGAGTGGTAGAGTATATGAACTGTTATGCAGGTTATGTAGTGTACTAATAAAAATCTGTGAAATTTATTTGTCAATGTTAGTATTTATTATCGTTATGATGCCATAAAATTAAATTATTTTCACAACTAAATATGTAAAATAGCCAATTAATTGAGATGAAAACCCAACTAATTATATAGTAACGTTAAAGTATCATGTGAATACAATATTCACAATTCATGATTTATCCAGCGCTAATATTTTATTACTCCATTCGTTCTTTTTAAGTGATATTTTTTTATTTTTCACGAACTATGAGATGTGATTTTGACTATTACTATTTGTAACCTTATCTTATTATATGCTAATAAAATAATAATATTATGAAAGTATTTTTAGCAACAAATCTAGATAGTTTTAAATATATTAGTAGTCAAACTTTAGAAAGTTTAACAGTATGGATTACAGGATGTCAGTTACAAAATTTGCATAGGTGGTACGGCGAGTCGACGACTGCAAGGGTGCGCTTTAAGAAGTGCCCAATGGCCGAGGTGAGGGCGTGCATATAAGAAAACGTGGCACCGTGGTTAGAAGTGTATCCAAGAAGCTACTACACGCATAGTGTGTACATCCAATGCAAATTTTCTAGCTCTGTGTCTCTGCGCGTGAAGCCTTGCCTTGTGCATAGGGGTGCAATCAGGTCGGATTCGGACAGATATTGTGCATATCGTATCCTAACCTATTTTTCCCCCGGATTCAGAGTCGGATATGATAAGACCGGATACAAGTATGAATTTGGATTATTCAGAGTTTTGGATATGGTACAATCAGGACGGATACATGATGGTTTCAGATCGAAAACGGATAATATAAGCGGATAGTATGTGCATACATAAAGGAATATACATTGAACCATACACCATCACTTCAAGCATTCAACTAGTAATAAATTCATCTAGATTACTTAAGTATGATAGCCGATACAACACAAGTTCAACATAAGAGATAAATTCATACATAAGTTCAAAAAAATGATAAATTCATATATTAGTTCGAAAACCGATAAATTCATATGCAAGTTTAACATAAGCGGGAAAGATTGGTGGCGACTGGTTAGAGTGGCTGGACTCTGGAGTTAGGCTAGGACTTAAGTAAAATTTAGGCCGGTTGGTGTTGAGATGGTTGATGGGCTGAGTCGGTTAGGGTACTAACCTATTTGTCAGATATCCGGTCGGATAGTATCCGGTTTACCATTAACCAATGCTATTCGGTCAGATTTTAACTTTTTTATTTTCACTACTGTATCTGGCAACTATCTGCTACGGACCAGATTCAGTATTAGATGTTAAATTATCTTTCCGTATATAATACCAATCGGATTTGATATCGAATTGATTGGGATTAACCCGTGCTGCCGTGCACCCCTACCTACGCGGCGCACGGGGGATGCAGGCACCGCACAGCACTACGGCGTCACGCGAGCGTGCGAGTGGCCACGATGTGACGGCCGAGAGACGTACGCTGCCGCGTGCATCTTTCGTTTATGTGCCGTCTCGATGGGCCGCTGCCGACCCATCGGCCCGATGGACACCACGCAAATGCAATGCAGCCGGTTGTGCCTTTCTTCACCTGGGATGAGTTTTGGTAGCTGAAAATGCAGATACGGATACTACCGTTTCACTTGAAAGCTGAGCCCCCTGCTGAACTTCCGACCTACCACCACCGACAAAGAGACCAGAACCACCTTTGGACGAACGCTGCTTCCCTGTTCCTTCTTTCTGTTATTTCTGTTCGTGTTTTCTTATACGTGTCAGCGAACTATTCATTCTGTTTTACTTTTTGTGAGTCTAAAATAGTACTCATCTTTCACAGACTGCTGCCACGTATAAGGAGACACAGAAAAAGGACAGGGAAGCTGTATTCCCTTTGGACATGCACAAAGGAAGTAAATTTTCTGGGAGAACCTCACATGAGGCTTCTCACTAGATACTGCGACGTCGCTCTGGGGAGCCATATGGCAACATCTAGGGGCCTCATGTGATGCCCTCCCTCGTAGACCGATTCTTCATGCACAGGAGTCCTTGGCAAAAGCTCACGACCACACCACACCTCCAATGAACTACTACTGCTATATCTATTTGCTTCCTCCTTTTGTTTACAATATATCTTGAATTAGAGCAGGCCAATTGAGGGCATAAGTTGCAAAAGGCAACAGCCTTTCTTTTTGTAAGCGGAATAGGAAAAAGGGGAATGGTCTTTCACAAGCATGAGATGAGAGAACAATACACTTTTGAAAGGGTTGTATGTATGCTTAAATTACAATTAGAAAGGGGTTAAAAACAAAAAAGGCGATTAAATTCAGTATTCGGAGTCCATTTCGTCATTGCAGAAGTATTGACAGGCACGTTGGGCCCTTGGACTACCCTCCGGCTGTCCGTGTGGTTTATTTCTGGACACTGTCTTTCCCTTGTAGTCTTAAGAAATGAGTTCACGGATCATGTCTTGCTCCTTTTTTTTTACTACGATTCTTGTTAGCCTAGACCGATCGACGAATCTGTGGATATTAAAGACGCAAAAGTTGTTGAAGAAATTTCTTAGCAACATTGAAAATGAAACTATATTGCTTCCGTTTTTACTTCGAATAAAACAGTGATCAGTTCATGAATCCTAGATATGGACTAGACTATACAATCTCAAAAGAAGCGTATACTTTAAAGAAGACTTCCTTAGTTTTTTGTGCTTGGCAGGGGATATCAAATCAAACGTTATTGTAGCTCCTCCGTGTGTGTCGAATAATAGATGGGCCTGAATGGGAGGAACTTTTTTGCCTCTTCCTTATCTCCATCTCCCTTTGTATTATAGGGATACAATGAAGTAAAAACTTGGCCAGCAAAAGGAAATACCTTTCCATGGCATGCATATACACTTAGTCATGCACGCGTTAGGTTTAAGCTAGCTAGATTGTGCAGGCATGCACATTCGCAACTGAAGTGCTGTCATGCTTTATAAGAAGCTTACAATTTGGGCAACATGAGAAAATAGATGCCGTAGCAACACAACTAAAAGAGCATTATGCCTAATTAATTAGCATGAAGGATCTCTAGACACTGTAGTAGCTGGTTTGATTCCAGCTTGTAAACAAATCATTAAAAGTACAGTGTTTGCTCAGCATTACATAAATAACAATTAACATGGGACAGATCAAAATGTATTCCCACCATGAAATAAAATAGCTTATCATCAGGAAGGACTCAAGAAAATTCTATGCTTTGATGAACAGAAATTGATATGGAGTCACATGGCACAGTACGGTGTGATTTTTTTAAAAAATAAATGTTTGAACAGGCTGTATAAGTTTATTGGATAAGCAATCAACTACTATCACACGAAGCAGGAAATTTACCGGACAAATTCAAGATTTGACATCAATAATATAATTTGTATTGGGGGGTGTAACGTCCCTATTTCTGGGGTCGTTATGTTTTCCCTGTAACGGTGAGTGTACATCATACCAATACAAGCTTCTTCAAAAAATCCAAACTTTATTACAGAACTAGGGCCTAGCAGCCAAATTTTATACAGAGGGGTGAGGTGACAGGGGAGAAGGCGGATTCCGTGAAATGCGCCAAGGTTTGAGGAAAGCGGCAAGTCCAAGGGAGGAAAGCGTAAAGCTAGGGAATGTCAAATTAGGTAAGAATTTGAATTAAATCAAAATTAACAGAAATTCAAAAAGAGTTTGAATTTTTGGGGCATTTGAGGGGGATTCTCCTGCGATATCGTGAGGCCAGGGTGCAGTAAGTGCCTGAGAGGACAATCTGAATAGTGCCTTTATCGTCATCTTTCGGGAAAGTAATTGACTTGGCTTGTACAGACAGAACCGAATCAGAACGGAATATTGCATCATGTACCTCGTCAAAAGATCAACAAAGCAGAACACCTTGAATGCATGCAACCCTTAAAACGAATTAAGAGAATTTGTACATATGATCTAGCGTGGAGGCACTGTGAGATAGCAATACTATGGATCAGAAACAATGTAATTATGTAGATGCACAGTTCTATGAAAGGCCTACTAGTACTTTGTGAGTTTGAGTTGTAAATGATCAGTTCAACCAAAAAAAGGACAATCAAGATATGCAGGAAGTCCACTGAGAAAGGCGGCCAATTTTGCCTCTAGTTTTTATTTCTCCGTGCGGGTAAATGCATTATGTTATTGGCAGGTCAAATAATTGTGCATGGCTGTTGGTGTTAGGAGATGGACAGCTCATCTGCAATTTAACAAAAAAAGAAACCGCAGTGCTCAATAACAACACAATCAACGATCGGGTCTTGGATCTCATGCTAATAAACAACGAGCAACGCGTAAAGTAAAACTGCACCAATCTTTAAAAAAATATCAGAAGCAAACTAATCCGATCGACACCCACCGGCCAATGTGATGTGGCTAAGCATGATGTGATGACTGTTCTCTGAATAAATCCTACTACTACATCGCATTGCAAAAGATTACCAGATGCCAATCAAACGTCGCAAAAGGTTATGTGTGTGGTTGTTGCTTTTCTCGAAGGATGCTGAAGATATATGTACTTCAGTGGTGTGGTGAACAGCTTGTGACTGAATTTGCCTGGCATCTGAAGTTCTGAACAGCAGCAACTCGCAGGACAGAAAGACAGGGCCTCGAGACCACCTGAGATGACTGCAAGCACCGAATGCTCATTCTGCGCACTGCTCAAGTTCTACTAGCTAGGAGGGGCATACATTGTACAGATACCGCGTTTCTGGAGCATCAAGCATGTTCTTTCATCTCAGCTGCATGTCATTCAAAAAGGCAAAAGAAAAGCTTGATTTGGAGCTGAGAAAAGTGTTGCTGATCGATCAGGTACAGGAATACAGACAATGGTTAGTTTCAGTGACTTAGGTTCAGGGTTGATCTCTCCAAAGTCTTAACATATAAACCGGCCTTTTGAATATACGCAAGGTGCTGCACAGCACAGCGGTGGCTCCATGGATCGATCATCTTTGGAGAATAGACAAATTCGGGACAGTATGAGCTGTGCTTCTTGTTTTCTAAAAAGAAATGTGTAAACAAGGGTGCTTAAACTATTGGCTGCGCTAAGAATCCCAATGCCTTGATTGACAGCAATCCCTGCCTGAAAGGCCGACCAAGCGCAATAAAAGGTGGGAAGAAACAAAAACAAAGAACCTTTCCTTGGCCTATCTCTTGCTCTTTACTGTTGTGTTCTAAACAAAGCCCTGGGGTGCATGCATGTGGGCTGGGCAATAGTGGGAATTTGTTTTGGATTTGAACTGCTTTTTCGGATGGGCGAGCTCATCACTGTCTATGACAAATTCAAAGATCAGTAATGACCGCCATGCTCGTACGTACACCACCTAAAAGAACCAAACAAGAAGGGGGGAATACTGAAATTCCAAAACATTAAGCTAATGGGATTTAGGAGCTGTACATGGAGTCTTGTCAATGGAGGTCAGCGTGGCTACTTGCAAGGGTTTCTTCGTCACTAGCATGGCTAGCTGGACGTCTTTACTACTTCAGAAATTAGTAGCAGTCACTTTAGTGGCGAATAGTCAACATATCCCAGCAAGAGCAAGTTTGCTTCCCAATCCCAACCTACCACTTCTCTCAGATCAGCAAATCCTGGCTCTACCCTAGCATCTAGTCATCCCTCTGACTGTCAGGACAAATCATTGGTCTCAACTCAAACGATGGGTTCTTCGAGCTGACACTTATGACTGTGTTTTCTGAATTTTAATCATAACAGTTTATGAGAGGTAGTATATAGAGAAAAATAGTTACATATGATTTTAATTGGTATAGCTGAACTTAGTACACTTTATACCATAATTTATTTATAGATTCTATCTTAAAAAACGTACCATTTAACAACGAATTATTATAGAAATAGAAGTCAAAACCTAAATATAAGCCAAAAAACTAAGTCGGGGGAGTGTCTATACAACATTCGACTATTTTTTAAGGCAAAATTAGTAAGATTTGGGATGTTAGATGGAGATCCAACGTCTCAGATCTTTTTTCCGAGGGGTTTTGTATGAGTGGATCCGTTGGATAGAGATCCAACACTTCAGACCATTTTTTATGGGGACTTGTATGGTGGATCCGTTTGATGGAGATCCAATGCCCCAGATTAATTTTTTTGGAGAGAGTTGTATGGGGGACCCATTGGATTGAGATCCAATGCTCCAAAATCTGATTAATTTTACCCTAAAAAATAGTTGACTAAAAAATAGTTGAATATTATATAGCACTTCTCTTAAAACTATTAGATATAGATCAATATGTGTGTGCTAGCAACACCTCTAGGCTATTCACACGGTTGCCAAATTCATCATCTCACTGCCATATCACATTGGTGCTAGATTTGCTTTGATCCTACAATGTTTAGCATCTTCTTCGGGCCTGTTTGGAACAGAGGAATTTCACAGGAATTTTGCAGGAATTTTGCAGGAAACAGTTCAATTCCCGCAGGAATCGGGAAAAATTCCCGCATTCCAAACAGGGCCGAATTCTTTCTCCAAAACAGGATCCATCGCTAAATAAAATATCACTTTTTTTTCTCCCACCACACACTATCTCCCTCTCTCTCATTTCATTTACAATTGGGCCAAATTTTTTTTTTGTGCTAGCACCTGGTGTATCTACATGCACCGGTGCCAGGAATCTTTTTCCTGGCACCGCTCCGCTTCCCTTGCTGCAATGTGCACCGGTTCCAAAAGAAAAAAGGTAACTGGCACCGATACACTGCATATGGCCTTACCCGTCAAATACATTTTTTAGAATCCTTTACCCGTCAAATCCACTGTTCAGTACATGAATGAATCCATAACACGATGCTCGCATTTAGCAATATGAATAATTACCTAACCATATACACTTGCCGCCTCACCGGGCCGCCGAAGACCTCGCCGAAAAACCCCGCGCCGGCCGGAAACCTCGCCTCCAGCTAGAAACCCCGCACGAGCTGCCGTCGCCAAAAACGCAACAGCCCCCGCCAGAAACCTCGGTTTCCTATGAGGCCGCTAGATACCCTCGCTGCCACCATCGCCGTCGGATCTAGCTCCTCTCTCACAGCACTGTCATCTGAAACCTCGTAGCGGTCACCGGATCTGAGGGTGCCGCATCACACCTTCGTCGGATCCAATTGCTACTGGATCCGATGGTGCCGCGTTGCGCCTTCATCGGATCGGACACCGCTCGTCATCGGGGAGTCACCGGAGAGATAGAGGAGAGAAATGAAGAGATTTTATATAAAAAACTAAAATACATAAGAAATACATAGGTATGCCATATAATCAAAAACTTATTCTTTTGGGTTGTATGTTATGACTGCTTATGGCTGCGTTCAGGATGGCTTTGCTTTGGCTTATATTTGTTATAGTAATTAGCTTTTAAACGGTGTGTTTTTTAAACTGAGGGTGTACAGATAAATTGTAGTTGACACTGTACTGAATTTAACTATACCAACCAACATCGCATGACTATTTTTCTCCTCTTATTATCTCTCACAAACATCTAAAATTCAAAAACAAAAAAAATTATGTCTAACAAATAGCGATGAAACTAAAATTCGATTGAAAGAAAGGGCTGAGATCCGCCACTGCCACTAGCCCCGTGTCTCCTGTTGAGCACTGCCGGGCGGGGCGGCCCAGGCGAAGCAGCACTAGTCAGGTACACCTCACAGGCTCGCACCCGCACGCACGCACCCACCAGCACAGCACACCCCCACCACCCAGCCCCAGGAGCCTGCCCCGCCGCGGCAGCAGCCACCTCCCTCCGCTCTTCCGCCGCGCGCTCCATCTCTTCTCCTCCTCGCCACCCGCGCACCCACCGCCAATCGTACGCCCGCGCGCCATGTCCGAGGAGGATGACGACCAGCCCCCCGCGCCCAAGCGGCCGCGGGCGTCGCCGCCGCCCGACCAGGTACTGGACAACGTCCTCGAGACGGTGCTCCAGTTCCTCGACGCGCCCCGCGACCGCGGGGCCGCCTCCCTCGTCTGCAGCTCCTGGCACCGGGCCGAGTCCGCCACCCGCGCCAACCTCGCCGTCCGCAATATCCTTGCCGCATCCCCCGCCCGCGCCGCGCGCCGCTTCCCCAACGCGCGCCACATCCTCCTCAAGGGCCGCCCCCGCTTCTCTGACTTCAACCTCCTGCCCGCCGGATGGGCCGCCTCCGCCTTCCGCCCCTGGGCCACCGCCCTCGCCTCCGCCGCCTTCCCCGCCCTCTGCTCCCTCTCTCTCAAGCGCATCACCGTCACCGACTCCGATCTCGACCTCCTCGCCCGCTCCCTCCCCGCATCCTTCTGCGACGTCTGGCTCCTCCTCTGCGACGGTTTCTCCTCCCACGGCCTCGCCTCCCTCGCCTCCCATTGCAGGTAATGCGTCTTCTCATCCCCACCTTCTCTTTGCCATTCCGTTCCAACTCGCTCTTACGTGGTAATGTTGCATTTGTTGCGAGATATGTATTATTGCTCTCTTGTTGGTTGCCACAGGGGGCTGCGAGTGCTCGACGTGGTGGACTGCGAGATGAACGAGGACGACGCCGACGAGGTGGTGGACTGGGTGGCGGCGTTCCCGCCGGGGCCTACCGATCTGGAGTCGCTTTCCTTCGAGTGCTTCGCGCCGCCGGTGGCCTTCGCCGCGCTCGAGGCGCTCGTGGCGCGCTCGCCACGCCTCAGCCGCCTGGGCGTCAACCAGCACGTGTCGCTTGGGCAGCTGCGCCGGCTAATGGCGCTCACGCCTCGCCTGACGCACCTCGGCACGGGCTCGTTCCGGCCGGGGGAAGGCGACGAGGACGAGGGGCTCGACTTTGGGCAGATGGCGACCGCGTTCGCGTCCGCCGGGCGGGCGCACGCGCTCGTTTCGTTGTCCGGCTTCCGTGATCTCGCGCCAGAGTACCTGCCCACCATTGTCTCTGTGTCCGCCAACTTAACGAGCCTCGACTTGAGCTACGCCGCAGTCACCCCCGATCAAATCCTCTTCATCGGCCAGTGCTACAGTCTTGAGACGCTATGGGTACTAACTCGATAGCTTCATCAGCTTGGTTTTACCTGGGCTGCGTGGTTCTGGTTTTTCTGATGATTTCTGATGATGAATTGTTTGCTAGGTGCTTGACACGGTGCGCGACGAGGGGCTTCAGGCTGTGTCCATGTCCTGCAAGAAGCTTCAGGTTCTCCGTGTGCTCCCATTGAACGTACACGAGGATGCCGATGAGTTGGTGTCGGAGGTTGGGCTTACTGCCATCTCCGAGGGCTGCCGTGGGCTCCGCTCGATACTATACTTCTGCCAGAAAATGACCAACGCTGCTGTCATCACCATGTCGCAAAATTGCCCGGAGCTTAAGGTATTCCGGTTGTGTATAATGGGGCGGCACCAGCCCGACCATGTGACGGGGGAGCCTATGGATGAAGGGTTTGGCGCCATTGTTCGGAACTGCAGCAACCTTACTAGGCTCTCCACATCTGGACGCCTGACTGACCGAGCATTTGAGTACATTGGCAAGTATGGCAAGTCCTTGCGGACGCTTTCTGTGGCGTTCGCTGGAAACAGTGATCTGGCGCTGCAACACATCCTCCTGGGGTGCTCGAAGCTAGAGAAGCTTGAGATAAGGGACTGCCCGTTTGGTGATGTCGGCCTCCTCTCCGGGATGCACCATTTCTATAACATGCGGTTCGTATGGATGTCGGGCTGCAACCTGACATTGCAAGGTTGCAAGGTGGTTGCACGCCGGCTGCCGCGCATGGTGGTGGAGTTGATTAACAGCCAGCCTGAGAATAAGAAGACTGACGATGTGGATATCTTATACATGTATCGGTCACTTGAGGGGCCAAGGGAGGATGTACCACTATTTGTGAAGATCCTATAAGCTTCTTGTGCAGGGGCACTTGATACGCTCAGTGCAGATCAAAAGCAGCATATGTAACAATGGAAGGTAAGACGCCGGAGTTGCGGATATGGTTACATTTTCTATGCTTGACGTCTGGAGGAGTTCCAAGCCATCTACGGGAGCAGCGGAGCGTTCAATTGTTGCTGTACTAGTTGCGCTCATCGGTATATGCAAAGTTTTCTACCACAAGACCGTAAGTGCAGCGGAGCAGGCTTCTTTGAGGGGGCTTCATTGTCGCCTCCTCAGTTTTGTTTGCTGCTCTGAGAGCCTTCTGTTTAGAGGACAATCCATCTATGCCGGCACAACCACCATGGTTTCTCTAATGTTTCGAAACGAAGCTTTGTCATCATATTAAATTCATTAACTCTTTCCTGTTCTTGTCGCATAATTTCCCTTCCATTTTCGTGTTCGTCAGTTGGAACTCTGAACACCCCTCCCCCCGGGCGAGCTGTGGTAAATTTTCAATGTTCCCTGTCTCAAGTTTTGTGATCTCTGGTGGAAGTTTGAAAAGTCTTGAACTTGTCTTTTCGTTATCTCCTCTGAATCCTGAACTTCGGCTGGTGCTATCATTCCTAGAGGTCCTACGGTCACAACCTGAAAGCTCTATCCATGGGTACCTTACTGAAAGGTAGGGGTGCAATCGGGTCGGATTCGGACGGATATTGATCATACCGTATCCTAACCCATATTTTTTTCTCGGATTCGGGGTCGGATACGGTAAAACCGGATACAAATACGAATTCGGAATTTCGAATACGGTGCCGTCAGAACGGATACTTGACGGTTTCGGATCAAAAACGGATAATGTAGACGGATAGTATGTGCATACGGAAAGGAACATATGCTAAACCATACCACCATCACTTCAAGCCTTAAACTGTTAGACATAAGTACATAATAGTGATTATAATTCATCAGCCGAATATGGTATGGTGTTTCCCCCAAAATTGCCCATTGAGGTGTGGCGTTTCAAGATGAATCTTGATTCTTGACGGACATCATTTTCATTTTCTAGGCTAAAGAAATTTTACTAAATTAAGGTAGAGACAGTAGACAATTGGGGATAATAGACTTTTGAGAAATTTACCTGTTCATTTACTAAAGCATGCCAAAGTTCATCGTTTAATAATACTCGGATTACATGCTTTTCATTCCATTACCTAGGAAGAGTGATCTTAATGAGCAAATTTAGGATTCCAATTACACAAGCAGCAGAATTAGAAATAAAATAGTATTTTAGTATTTGTATATTTATAGTTGCCACAACTGAATGTTATATTCCTTTTAGAGAACTTAAGCTTGCACGATCCAGGAAAACTTTTTATACACTGCACGTCGTCTGCACACCTCAACCAACCAACATGACAAAAAAAAACAAATACTAGCAAAATAAAAGGTGAATTCTTAGCTCTTACCAGATATCCGACCGGATAATTATCCAGTATCCGAATACCGATACTATTCGGTCGGATAACAACTCTCCTAAATCCGAATCCAAATCCGACATGAATTATCCGAATTCGATTCCGTCCGGATACCAAATTCCCTTCCCGATTGCGGTACCAACCGAATTCGATACCGGATCGGTCGGGATTAACCCAACCCATTTGCACCCCTACTGAAAGATCAGCAAAAGTTAGGCCCTGTCCATCAAGTGATGATCGCCTGGCGTCGATTTGTCTTGACAGCCCTAGTTTCTAGCCGACGTGTTCACCTCCCACGGCCGGCGAAAACACGGCGATTTAACCTCCAATCCAGTTGCTCTGCAGGTTAGAAATTATGTGACAGACCTGATTAAGTTTTCCAGTGCAAATCCCATGCTGATAATACTCGTCTCACTGTTGGCGTAATAGCCACCACAGCCTTTTCTTTTTCCCTTTCTTTCTTTTGGTTGCTGTTTATCTGATGCCTCTGCCGGCACAGTTTGGGTGAAAAAGCTTGGATATTGACTAATCATACTGTAGGATTGAATACCGTAATCAGAGGGAGGGTGAATAATTGTTTCTGTTTTTTGAATCTCTCAGTGCTCGACGAAGGTTTCGACCGTTCGGCGTTTGACTGCTCTTTCGGCTGCTTGCTCTGTTCCTTTGTATGTAATTATAATCTCCCTTCGCACGAATGCTTCAACACCGGTACTGTTAGCAACGATCAAGTGACAGACTCAGCGAGCTATCTAGTCAACGAAGGAACGCTATGCGCCGCGCATGACGCACTTGCAACGAGAACGAGTTGAGGATGATGTCCAGAAAACAACACCGTCGGCGTTGACGAACTTCTCAAGGAAAGATCTGATCTTTTATTTCTAAAACATGTTCTATGGCTACAAAGTGTCCTTACAGCACCCTTCAAACTCTAGCATGAAAGCTTTCTCTCCAAAATCCTACGAAAGCTATAAGTTAACTCCTAACCTCTTCTCCTTTTATATGCTAGGGTCTTAAACTGTGTCCTCATCAACCCAGACACGAATCCTATCTTATTTCACAATCAAGAGACCTGAAACTCTTCCAAATACGGGTTTTTCAATATATCTAAATCTTCCAAGTTACAGACTCCTTCCATAATTTCTCCCAAATCATCATGTGATGAAGCTTCCAGGATCGTACCTCTTATAGTTTCTCCACGCACCATTCTCATGTATTGAAGCCTCCAGAACCGCACATCCCGTAGCTTCTCCATGCACCATCCTCACGTGTTGAAGCCTCCAGGACCGCACCTCCCGTAGCTTCTCCACGCATCATCCACCTTAGATTTTCACATGCTCTAATATGAGCCCGACCACCTCGTGATATCCTCGATCGCTTGGACCTCAGATTCTCTCAACCTAGTTTCGGTCCTCCTCGTCACCGGCCATGAACATCACCACGCTCAACCTGCACATGCAAAGACCAAAGAACATATTTTCCGGCACAAGTTCTTCTCTACACACTCAAACCACACCTTTGATCATCCATCAACACGAACCAAGTCATCCACGATCACAATTTCCATGCCTTCCAGATTTCAATCTCAGACCACTTAGAACACTCAAGAATCACAAACATCATAGCACTCCCAGCCTACAACTACCGACCATTAACCAGTCACTGCACCATCGACCACTGATCAATGAGTACCGATCACCGAGTACCAACCAGGTACTAAATGCAGACTATCGACTCCCATCATCAAGTATCAACCAGATACTGTAGCACCACCTACCGAGTACTGAGTACCAATAGGGTATTGCACCAATGATCGCTCAAAAAGATCAGTCTGACCGTCATGCACATGCCAGTCAAACTACTGGCCCATCCAACACAAGTACTCGAGGTACTCGAAGATCATAAGAATTGAAGTACTTAAAGCCTATGAGTATCGACCGTGAAGTCTACGGCAACCGATCGTAAAAACCTATGACTACCGACCAGCAAAGTCTATGACTATCAATCACAAAGTTTTCGACTACCGACCAACAAAGTCTACGACTACCGATCAAAAGTTTTCGACTACCGACCAAAAGACTGCGAAGTCTACGACTACGACAACAGTCCACAAAGTCTGACTACAACAATAGTCCGCGAAGTTTACGACTACGACAACAGACTGCTAAGTCTTTGACTATGACATAGCACTGTAACTACGACCACCGACCAGTTACTGTAGCTCAATCTATCGATCACCAATCGCAGTCGACGCCTCCGACTATCGACTGCGGTCGTAGCCTACTGATCAACCAGCAAAGTCTACAACCACAAAGTACCGACCTGGTACTATAGCTACGACAATCAAGTACCGACCAGGTACTATAGCTCCGACCACCAAGTACCGATCAGGTACTGTAGCTCCGACCACCAACTAGTTCATTCTCGCTTATGATTGGTTTACTATTTCATGTGACCGGTTTCCTGTAGCATATGACCGGTTCCCTGTAGCATACGACTGGTACTATAGCCCCGACCGATTCATAGTAGCTTATGACCGGTTTACTGTTCGAGGTCGAAGCCTATCGATTACTTATCGTGTTCATTCTGTCGTGATCAGAATGGTGTGGTCGAAACCTGATGTGGTCGAAATACCGTGATCGAAGCCTGCCATGGTTGATATATCGTGGTCATTCTACTGTGGTCATTCAGACATGGTCGATATACTGTGATCGATTTGCCATGGTCGTTCAGCCGTGCTTGATTTGCTGTGGTCGATTCCTGCTGTTCGGACATACCGATCGGACCATCCATCACAAGGCCGATTAGATTACCATCCGTGGTCGAAGGCTACCGATCGACAACCGTGGTCAACCAAAACTTTCACAAACGTAAATTTCAGTGCAACCCAAAATTCTATTATTCATCATTACTGTATTCACAACCTCCATATAGTCTAACAATCTCCACCTTGATAAATACATTGATAACACCTCAAAATCTTTCGAATGAAGTTGAGTTTTGAAAGAAAAGTAAAATTTGCGAAAAGAAAGTTTCAAAGCTACAGAGAAAGGAATTTTGACAAACCACTGCAGCAAGTACTCAACAACCATAGCAACACATACTCAGTAAAGACAAACCGTAGTAGCAAGCACTCGGCAACCACAGCAGCAAGCACTCAGTAAAGACAAACACTCATAAAACTCTCGCTCAACACAAGAGAGTAATTTTAGCAAATTTCTCCAATAACTCCAAAAACAAAATCACTTCTCCAATTTCTCTCCCCCTTTGACAATTTAATCATCAAGAATTTTAGAGAAATAATAATTCTAAGAAAGAGCAATAAGAGTAAATATCCAGAAGTTTTGTAGATTATCCGACTCACTTTGCATTGATTTAAGAATGTAACCAAGCCATCTTTTTTAGTATAGCTCCCTAGAACATATAAATTCATATATCATATAGCACTGTTAAAACTAATCTTTAACATAATTAAGCAAATTAGATTAATGACAGGCATCTCACAGTGACCAAACTGATCTATAAAAAGCACAATGGGATATCACACCAAAAAGAGTAAGTCTAAAAGTGAAGCAAATTTTAAGTCTAGACGAGCTAGTAGTCTCATATAGTAACCTATTACTCTACATTGAATTCTTAAGCATGTGGCATGCTTGTAGCATACTTCTTTTTATGATGACATATTGATAGCAAACTTCTTTTAAATGGTGGTATGCTCGAAGCATACTTTTTTTATTTGTGCACTTTTTATGCTTTTTTTTTGTTTAACCATGGTATACTTGTAGCATATATCTTTTCAGTCTTCTCTTTCTTATTTTTTTTATATATAACACGCCAACTTGATTGTGTATAAAAAGATTGCAATATGAAACATAAGAGCCTCGTAGCAATGATTTAAAATAAGACTCATAATCAAGCTAACCTTTTTAGATGAACATCACAAAGTGCTATCTATAATTAATTTAATCAAAGTATTCCGCCATGTCATGCTCTAGTTCAGATGTAGTAAATTGATTATAACTAGTCATGATTAAAGGTACACAACATATGAGTAAATATGATAAAGAGAGCTCTTCAACTCATTTGATCTCAATGGTTTGGACTTGGTGAATTACTTAGCAAGTATAATAGATGAAACTTTTGAAAACTTTAAACCACAAGCTCTCCCTCAGAATAATCTCAAAAGATGCAACATACCAAATTCACTTCTCGCAGAGCACAAAGAGAAGACTTAAGCAATTAAGAGAAAATGAGCAATCTGAAAAAGGAACTCAATCAGGTGTAGAATAACATCACTTTTTCCACATGGTCTTCTCAGAAGGTGAAATCTCTTGGACGACATTAAAGAAGGTGAAGAACCATCAAGTGTTCTAATCAAACAATGATGTAAAAGACTGGAATCTAATCAAGCACATGTTCTTCATTTCACGTTAGCTAGTCTTACATCACAGAAAACATTAGTCACACAATACTGGGGTTAGTGAGATAAGATTTAGGAATCCAGTACTATGACACACGATGCACAGGAGCAACAACAGACACTGATAATAGTTTAAGTGAAGTGTTAGCCTCCGTCAAATTCCAGTCAAACCGCTGTTGAAAAGCCGGTCTGACCGCCGAACAGTATGAGCGAGTAGAAAACACTAGTCAAAACCGATCTGAGTGCCTCTATAATGCTGGTCGAAACGTTGATCCGACTACTCTGTTCTGACCATGGGAAAAAGCTGGTCTGACCGTCGACCGGTTTGATCGAGTTGAAAGCACTGGCGAAACATTGGTCACTGAAATGCTGGTTGAAACTCTAGTCTGACCATAGGAGAAAGCTGGTCTGACCAGTCCTACTGCAAAAACTCCCGAGCCTACAGACGATTGATTAGAGGGAGCAAAGCAACAACTTATAGACGTTTAATTAGAGGGAGCACAGTGACAATAAGAGGCTTGCATAGATTTCACTCAAGTATCCTTTCTTAACTTGTCTTTCTTGTCTTTCTTTACTTTCCGAAAATGAAATTGAAGCAAATGACTGTCTCTACCACAATAAGTGCACTGATACTTGACTTAATGAGCAATTATATCTTTCTACTTCATAGCACCCACTTTGGTAGAGAATTCTTTTGCAGTATTAGTAGATTTAAAGATAATTTGTTTTGTTTCAGATTTTACTTCAAACTTTCCTGATTTGAGTAACTTGATAACTTAATGAGGATTGTTCTTAGCATGCTCAACAAAATTAAATCTTATATCATGATTTTTCACACTTGTTTTTGACTTGTCCAGGATCATATTCAAAATTTTCTTGCCAAACAAAAATATTTTTAAAGTGTCTTTAAGATACTCGTTCTATTTAGCTAGTGAGGAACAAGATGAGCACTTAACAAAATCATTTACAAGATCTTTAGAAGCACTAGACTGAGCCAATTTCTCTTTTTTTTTGGCAAAATCGTTAACTTGTCTAGTCAATGCTTCTATTTTAGTGTTAAGTTTAGGACAGTTAGACTAAGAAATAGTCTTATGATAAAGTATTTGTTGAATTAATTCTTGAGATGAAGTAAGTCTAGCCTTTAGCAATTCACAATTAGAGCAAGTTTTAGATCGAGAATTTGAAACAATTGACTCTAAACATGTAGAAGAATTAGACTTGAGATTTTTAATTTCATCATTTGCAAGTTTTAACTTTTCATCACGAGATTCATGTGCCAATTTTAATTCATCAATTTTGGTTAAGTAGATTTTGAGTTCTTGATTTTTCTAGCCGGCCAAGTTGATATTTCTTGACGGTCAAGTTGCTGAACTTCTTGTTTAGCTCATTGTATTTTTAGTATACTCTTGGTGTTCTTGAACCTAGTGTCTTACTAATAGCACTAGAGTTCAAGAGAACAAATATTTAAGTGCGGGGAAATTTATTTTGCGTCTATTCATCCTCCTCTAGTCGACATAACCGATCCTTCAAAATGGCAAATGATGAGGGAGTGATGACTGGTCGATCTTGATGGAGATTGATCGATCGTTTGACTGATCCCCACGAGTCACTGGCTGTCTGAGTGAGTGAGAACTCAGAAGGGGGTAGATGCCAAGTGAGGATCAAAGGACAGTAATTAGGCCTGTTCTTTTCAGCTTCTAAAAGCTGTTTTTCGGCTTTTCTACAATAACTAACTTTTAAATGGGGTATTTTTTTCAAGATAGGGTCTACTAGTTAATTGTAGTACATACTTTACTGACTTCATTTATATCGGCAAAAACCGCACGTGAGTTTCTGTTACTTTATAAGCTCTCGTACAAACAGCTCAAAAGCCATAAATCGCAGCAAAAAAGAACAGACCCAAAATCTGCAAGAGGTGAAAAGGCTTCCCTAGCAAGCTCATTGGCTTCCTTGACCATTTCCATCAAGGAGCAATGTGTACTTGCAAGTGAATTGTTTGTCGTCGTCATCGAAAACACTGTCAAAAATACGAATTTGGCAGGAGAAATGGACGGGAAGTTGGTTCAACAAATGTCCGAACACATTGCGAAGATTTCCCGCTTAAAACAGGAGATCTCTATTGATTTAGATCATCCTAGGCCGAACTGAGCTTTTGGATGATGGTACACTTGAGGTCTAGAGGTTGGGATCGATTGCCCTTCTCATCTTGAAACATCTTATCAAATAATTGGCTACTGTTCCAACTCCGGCTGAAGGGAAAAAAAAAACTCTGCAGATCTAGTGGATACCTTCTTAACAAGACACAAACCGGCCATGGGAAGAGATGAGGAAGAAAGTGCAGAGCTTGCTTGTTTGAAATGCAGTAGTAATGGGCAAGCTCACGGCCATCTGATAAGGGGACTGTGATTGATTCACCTCGCAGAAAACTGCAAGGGCTATACGCCATATGGTACATCATTTTCATATGTGTAGACTTTATTACCACTCCACTACATGAACAGAAAGAACAATTACTACTGCATGGTAATTTGGAAGATTGCTGCTTGTCCAATTTTATGTGTGAACAATTCAGGTTCAGACAAGCATGTGAGTTACAACCAGAAGATAATTCATGTCAAGATCACAGATAAGATAGATGTCTTTTGGGACGTTTGATGAGACTGGTGTGCACTGTGCAGTGCCTTGACACCGGCCGCTCCATTGCTGTACGCACAGCGGATCAAGGATCTGTTTCTAATTCTACCCTTTTCTCAAGTTCATTTCAATTGCATGTTCTTGCACATTGATTGTGTTATACCTGTATTCATGGCCCATGCTTCTTGTCTTGCATTCTAGTTCAGGTATCATGATGTGGCTGTGCCTTTTCTCTTCTCAACACGATGAAAAATAAATTACACCTTTTTCAGACGGGAGATTGGATCATATACCCTCCCTTTAGTTGGGAAATTGAGGATTTACCCTCCACATCTCAATGACACGTGGGGTCATCATAAGTCACTGACACGTGGGCCAGGAGGGTAAATCCTCAATTTCCATCTAAATGGAGGGTATATGATCAATTTTTTCTTTTCAGACGCATTATGTTCGGTAAAAGGAGAGAAATGATAGCATAAAGTTGATTTACTGCCGCTGCTCACCTATTTCTACCAGCTCAGTGGCTCCAAAATTAGGAAACGGTAAATCAACTCCTTTTTTCTGGCCATGAGTACTGCGTGCATGGAAACATATATCATCTGGTGTGACCATCTGGTAATCTCTTCTGAAAGGCACCATTCAGGCAGGCATGCGTTTCCATATCTGTAGAAACATTAACAGTTTTTAATCAGTTCTTGTCAGTCATGGTACAACTGCATGGACTGGGAAACCCTTTTATCACTAGTTTGGTCAGGAACTTTTGCTTCTGATGATTATTAAACGATCAAGCACAAGTTTAACTGCTAACTACTTCTCCAATGCGGGCCTATGGAAATAGGGCAATCATATGAGTATGCGAACAGTGATAAGATTGAATTTATAGGCATACTTTATAGTGTGTCAACACCTTGGTTTTATTTTTATTTTTTTTGTCACATCACCTTTTCTGACCCTTTGTTGATTGAAGTAGTAGTGTCATGTTCCTAAACGTCCAAGATTACATGAACAGCATGTCCACATGTATATGAAGCCCTAGAAAAGTGAAATGCTCCACTAAACCCCAGAAAGCTATTCATTCACTTCATGGCCTTCTCTCTACCTGATGTTTTGTACTCGGAATCATCATCTACTGCAAATGTGAAAGTTCTTGATGAAACACTGTAAGCGCATCTTTTGTCGAAACATGAGCAAAGTATATTGCTTTATAGGAAAAAGGAAAAGCGAAGTGGCTTTGTATTTGTGAAAGTTGGATTGCGAGAACATATTCTGTAATCTGAACCATGAGTAATACTTTGTGTGTGTGTGGGGGGGGGGGGGGGGGATATCAGATTTAATGTGACAATACATAAGTCAACGATTTCTGGTAGATGAAATGGTTCTTGATGAAGTGATACCTGTGACTTGGAACATAGTGGTGAGGACTTGGTTTCAAATCAAGTAGATAGTACAAGCTGCAGAGCACATGGCAGCTACATGCCCATGTTTCTTTCAAAATTTGGGATGATTTAACGTGAAAGGACAACGAATCACCGACAATGCTTGGACGACAGTTTATGAGTGATCATAAATATAAGGTGTCTGGTTGGAACAGGAAAGGGATTTTTCTATTGGCCCTGCAAAAGACATTTATTCATCTTCTAGCATTAGCTTTCCTTGGCATGAATAGCATGAATGATGGCAAGTTCTAATCTGAACCAAGAGCTTGCATCGAAGTGTCTGCCTGTCTGTTTAGAAAGCTCCCCCTAACAGAATACTATTTGAGGACTCATTCCCTGAAGCCTTGCTAAATATTCTCATTAACCAACAAATGCCAAACCGATGACCCAAAGAATTTTTTTTTGAACAGGGGACCCAAAGAAAATTTGTTGTGTACTGTTGGATGAAGACACACCAAGCATTCAATCGTCCCATCATGCGTCCTTAGGTAAAGAGTTGCTTGAAAAAAATTAAGGAGAATTCAGCATTGCACAAGATCTTTGGACCATTGGCCCAATCAAACACTTTGCTGTTCAGCACTGACTCCTGTTTCTCTACCCCTTTTTTTCATGTGGTGTTTGCAGTGGGTTGTGTAGCCTGTGGATTCGCATTGTTACCGGGGACAAGACAATGTACAAGTTGATGCTACAGTGACCAACCAAAAGAGAGGACAACTCAAATGGGGGGGCATCTTTGGATCTGGAACGCTCCAACCAATCCAGTCCTCACGATGTCCCTTGATAATGAACATGGTAAAGCGGCCATTGTTGCCCTAGTAAAGTGGCAGGTTTGGTTGTGTTAAACAATGGGCCATGCCGTTTAATGCCTTGCAAACCCTGAAAAAACAATGTGATTGTTCAGAGGCCAGTTGCATGCATGTATGCTGGGACAAGCACATGATTGGGCTCCTAGCTCGGTATGATTTGTAAAGGCATCAATTTTACATTGATCTGATCTACAGCAGAGCAGGGACTGCATGCTGCATGCATCCCTCTTGTGCATGCAGGTGACAGCCACTATACAAACAACACAAAAGGTGATGAGGAGATGCAAACAAGGAGTCTAGTTAGATAGTAGCAACAACAGGACAAGATTGAATCGATTCTTGCTCCCTCTCCTCTTTATTTCATTTCAGACGCTTTGGTCTCTTGATTGTTTGCGTTATCTTTGGTAAGCCTGATAGACAACCAAGCATTTGATATTATGGGAAGTACTCTATTTTAATCCCATCTACACGCTGATCCCATGTTTGAAGCAATGCTTGATCTTTTTTTGCCCTTTTTTTTCCTCCTCTCTGAAAGTAAGCGTAGGGAATCTTCCTCATCATTTCAACCCCCAAGAACCATGAACTTATTGGTAGGTGAACCACATGAAATTGTGACAACCATATGCAATCACAGCTATATGTGAGGTGCTCAGTAACACACACCCAGCCAGGTAGAGAAAAAGAGAAAAGCTGCCTTATACACCAAAGTAGCAATTCGCAATGCATTCTGTTGCCTTCATCCCTACTCACTTCGGAAATTGTTCACCTATTCCGACCAAGCACCGGCTGATTTTTTTCACTACTAGATTTTTCTAAGCCCTTACTCTTTTTTCTACTCACGGAAGTAGTTACTCTCTATATCGTATCTCACAACATAGAGTATTTTGCGCAATAGAGAGTATGTACGTGTAGCATATAAGTATATTAGATCACTAGATGGTATATATATTTTCTAGACATACCCCTTTTTATATGTGAACATAAAGGTATTTACAAAACACACTAAAAATCATGGACTCTCTTGTAATTTTTCATGTGTAACACATTTAAGTATCTTATAATTAGTATATAAGTGTACTTAAAGTGATAAAGAAGTATTTCAAATTTTTTTAGGTGGCATATCAGAAGTGGGGGTAACTATACTTAGGAGTAAGGATACAAATCTCAAAACCAGGAGAAAATCCGCCCGACGGCCGATAACGGTAACCGGAAAACCGGCCAAAAAAACCGATCAAATTTCAAAAATCAAAATTTAAAATTTAAAATTTGGGTTGTTTTGAAACCAGTAACCGGAAAAACTATCCAGTAACCAAAAACCGATCAAAATTCTAAAAATAAAATTTGAATTCGACCGGTTTTTCGGTTACCGGTCCCCACCAGTAAAACCGGTAACTGTCGGGTTTTTGAACCCTGCTCGAGAGTAGAAGGTATTTTTCATATACAGCAACCTAAGCTTTTGAAGTTGTTTGTGGCAAATGGGAGTGTGGCTGTGGCACTGTGAGATGGTCAAAAGCTTCCCCCCATTCAACCCATTGTGGGGTGGGGTCTATCATTGCAAAGGCAAAGCAGTGTACTGCCCTAATCCAACCCAATTTAGTTCAGTGTCTGCTGGGGCCAATGCATGCACAGCACATCCAGGGTGATCCAACTTACTTCCATAGCCTCAAGGTGTCTGATGGATGGATCCAACTTGCTTCTGTGGTCTTGGAAAGGCTCAAGTGTTCACAAAAAGACAGCAGGGGAGAGAGAAAGAAAGAGGAAGTGAGGCTGAACAGAGCAAGAAAGGCCCCCCCCCCCCCCCCCCCCCCCTCTTTGGTAGAGATCAAAAGAATGGGAGCTCCTCTCCTCTTGCACATCACCTGTGCTGTGCTGGTACTACATGCTGGAGGAGGATATGCACATTGCTGGCGTCCTATCTTTCGTCATTGCAATGATGTGCCATGGTGAAAGAAAGATGATACAAGACAGAACAGACATATCCTTGTTCCTCTTCACTTCTGTTTCATCATCATCTTCTTCTTCCTTTTTGACCTAGCGGCTTTATTTTGAAACATTCTGGGCCTGGGGGATATCTCAGAAACTTGCAAAGCTTGTGCCTGGTTATGGTCTCATGGAGCATAAATAAATAAAAAAACTTATGAACGTGTGTGTTCTTAACTAGTCAATAAAATTCATATGTACCATCTACATATTGAAAGCAATTATGTGCACATCCTTGTTCTCACAACTAGTGTATGTACAGTTGTTTTTTTAAAAATACTGTATGTACAGTTGTACATTACAATTGCAGCAGAAATGCTCATGTTTCTTCACTGCATGGCTCCTAGCAGGAGTGCAGGACCATCCAGGAGCAGCAGGGGAGAGAGTTTCGTTTTCAGGTCAAGTTTCTTTTCTCCCCGTTAATGCACGCCCCAGATCCACAGCAGGCATAAAACAATTTTGGACGAATTTCGGTTTTCTCGGCGGGGTCCGGAAAATTTCTAAAACATGAATTTCGGTTCGTAATTTGGATTTTAACTAAATTTACTAACCAATACAATGTAAGTATTACTTAACTAATCTAGTGGTAAGGAACGGTGGTTGGTGAGCTCTAGGTCTTTGAGCTCAAATCCAAATCCAACACTATTTCTTGTTTTTCCATTTCTACTCAAAAAATCAGATTTAAAATTTAAAACACTTGACAAATTTTCCCGAGATTTTCTGAAATTTCCGAATTTCGGATTTACCAGTGGGGGACAAAAAAATTTCTGAAAAAGTTGCGGTAGCACCCCTAAAAAAACAAAAAACCCAATCCCCTAACCGATCTCTCTCTACTACCTCTAACCTCTCTCTCCCTCCTATATCTCCAATCTAATCTCTCTCTCTCTTCCCCGTTTGCATGCATGACTACGGCAGCGGCGGCGGCCAGCGGCCGTCCCGGTGGCAGCGGAGGCACCGCTGTGCCAACACCGCTATACGCCTGCACGCACATGCACGCCACGGCATGGCGACGGCGGCAGCGGCGGTGGCACACATGGCGGCGCCATGCCTTCACGTGCACACGCGCGCATGCCACGGTATGGTGGTGGCGGTGGTGGCCGGCGGCCATCCCAGCGGCGACGGCGGCACGCACGGCAGCGCGTGCCTGCACGCACGCGCACGTGGCCACACGCACGCGCGCGCCGAATGGCCGTTTGTGCAGCCGAACATCCGTTCGCGCGACCGAACATGGTTTCGCACGGCCGAACGGCCATTCGTTCGGCCGAATAGTGTTTCGCTTGGCCGAACGATCGTTCGTGTGGCCGAACGTCGTTTCACTTGGCCGAACGGGATTTCACACGACTGTGGGAGCTAGCGAACATGCTTCTTTCTAGTCAAATTCACCTTCTGGCATTCCTTTATTAAATTCATCTTGATCTGATCGGTTGCCTTCCTTACCACCCTGTAGGCTCGCATGCAGCTGTTGAGGGAGCAGCTGGGCAGTTGCGCATTTCGGATCCATCGTGTAGCGTGACCGTCGAGCATGCGTAAGGCAAGTACCTCGCGGTCGTGACTTTTCAATTTCGCGTATCACGTGTTCCAGTTTACTTGTCATTGAATATAATTATCATATTACTCATGCTTGCTTATCTGATATTATATCCTTAAAGTTACCTGACTGATAACATATCATTAAATTTACCTGTATGATATCATATCATTAAAATTACCTGTCTGATATCATACCCTTAGAACTATCTGGCTGATATCATATCACTAAAGTTACCTGACTAGCATCATATCACTAAAGCTTATTTGGTCAATAACATATCACCAATGCTGTCTGGCTATTATCATATCATTCGCGTTTGCATGGTTATAGACTTTTAATATGGTATTCAAACCATGATGTTTTAGGTTATTTTATTTCATTTGCTTTGATATTTATTAGGATGCTCAGTTAAAAGGTTCTAGAGTTCCAGCTTTTAATTAGTGTTTTAGAATTTATGCTTAAATCGTTAATGGGGGTAGCATATGAATATGTTTAACTTAGGTTTAAATTATTGATACTCTTTCGATATTAGGGCTGCTATATTTTAGTTTCTAATATTATGTTCCAATAATCATATGATATTGTATTGGAGCCATGAAGGATGTATGTATTAAACCTGTTAATCTGACTAATAATCACTTATCACATAATAAAACTTGATTGGTTGGTAACCTTGTGTGAGCTATATTATAATACCTCTTTAGGTTGATTACTATATCACTATCACCTTATCATTATTCCACACTGCCCTCATATCAGAAACTAGGTCTTTCTATTTCAATCCTAACACATCTTTTTCACTTCTCATAACTTTATTATAGCTTTTTCCTCGCCATCTCTTAGTTTGCTTAAGTTCATTCTATATGATCTGTCCATGATGTATCGATTACCTTATCACCATAGTATCATCCTCATATCGGGAATTATGTGTCTTCATTTTCAACCTTAGCAAATTCCCTCACTTTACCTAATTATCTCTTATCTTTCTCTTAATTCCTTAAATTCACACCATATAACATGTTAATAAAATAACGGTTACCTGGCCTGGGATTATCCACATATAGGGAAGATTTTCACCCACCTGGTAACGTACGGAGGGCCGTACACTTTCGTTACTCAGGATATTACACCCCATCGGCAGTTATACAGTTGAGCACGATGGTGTGCCTGACTATTCTCGTATAACTGGGTATGTGGGGACCAGTGCCTTTGCCATAACTTGCTAAATAACGATTATCTTGGTTGACCAGATGATAGTTACCTGGTCTGGGGTCATCCACATATAGAGGAGATTTTCACCCACCTGGTAACGTACGGGGAGCCGTACACTTTCGTTACTTAGGATATTATACCCCGTCGGCGGTTATACAGTCAAGGACGATGGCGTGCCTGACTATTCTCGTATAACCGGGTATGTGGGAAGTGATTGCCGGTGCCATTGTCATAATTTGCTAAATAACATTTATCTTTAATGCCACTGTTCCTGTGATCTCTATCTCCAGACTGTATCAGTGTTTTCGATAACCAAGCGTCATTGCACTTGACCTGTATCAATTGCTTGCTTGTCCATTACATGTCTTGCTTGCATTACCTGTCCTTTACTCACTGTGTTGCGACCGTTGTTGGGTACTTGCTGAGATTCCTAAATCTCACGCTTGCTCTTTTCATTCTTAGGTAAAAGGCCAGTGGAGTGATAACATCATGCATAGGTGGGAGCACTCGAGTTTTCAGCACCGTGACTTGCCACTATTTGTTGTTTTATTTGTTCTTACGGTTAGAAGTGAACTGGTCCCATATTTCAAACATTTGTTTCAGCCTCCGTGGGTTCTCTATCAAAGTACTTTTAAAGTTTTAATTTTCTCATGATTTCTATTGTTGCTTTTATTATTCTTCTTCACTTTGATGGTGACATTTCATAGTAGTATCTTACATCGATATGTAAGGTGCTACAGTTGCCCTGACAGCAGGTGCTGCCACGCCATCTGCTTCTCTGCATCTGAACGATCTCCAGGTTGTTGGTGCACACGCTGGTATCACAAGTTCACAACTCACACACACGTTTAAAAGGATGAGAGATTTGCGCGGCATTTGGCCGTGCAAGATCTGATTCAGACATTTAGCGACGTGCAAGTTTTGTTTCGGCGTTGAGCAACGAGCGCCATGCACTCGCAGAAGCATCAAGCATGCGTCGCGCTAATGCTTGCAATTGCATGCGTGCCTCTGATCTGCTCATGCAAACGAAGTCATGGCCCCCTGCTCGCACATTCAAGTCTTCAGTCACATAAGAAGTCACTCACTCAAACAGGAAAGGGAGAAAGAATCACCATATCGGCGCATCCCGCTTTGTTCATCGTCTTATATGTAGTGCACTCAATGGTGCATGTCCTGCAGGGCAGTTTTCTCCTCACACTGACACAGAAACCAAACTGGAAGATCAGAGTACAACTATTAACAATAGGCAACATACCCAAACACGTATAACGTCCTGTCAGGCTGTGTATTCAGGAGACCAGAAATAAGGTGACCTACCCATAGGCCAAGATAAGATTCTGCTATGCTGGTTCAATGAGTGCCATCCACTTCATAATCTTGGTATCTCACAAAGTGAGGCTGAACTAGACTCCTCCGTTTTCTTTCAGAAGTAAAAATGCAGAATCATTCGAGGGAAACTGGTGAAGACTGAGCTTAAGGGCATGTTCTTTTGGACTTTTAAAATCGGTTTTTGGCTTCTGCTACAGTACCTAACTTTCAAACGGAGTATTTTCTCAAGATGGGGTCTACAAGTTAAACGATCTACACGTTAAAAGCCCAACATTTGTACCAGCCAAAATCGCAAGTGAGTATCTGTCTCTCCGTAATCTGTACCGTAAACAGCTAAAATTCAAAAATTTCAGCCAAAAGCTATAAGCCGCAGTTGAAAAGAACAGACCCTTCATTGTTAAGGGGACAAACTTTTAATGTGTCACACACTTGACTTTCAGATACTTCTCCCAGGGAATACTGCTAAAAGATCGAAGATGGCAACAGAGGAGGGATGAATGGTGCCTTAAACTTTTCCTCCAAATATTCACCAATCATTCACTTCAATAACTATAGAGCTATGAATATTAGGATGGAAAACCATCACAAATACTAGCAATTCAAGACACTGAAAACTCACGAAAAATCAGCAAAAATGAAACTCCCACTGTTGTAATTGTGGCACTACCGCTTGCTACAGTAAATATGGTACTACCGCTACAGTAATCGCGGTACTTCCGCTGTTGCAGTAAAATTAAGGTGAATATTGTTTTCAACATGATTTCAAAAACCAAAATCGAGAGAATTTTTTATCTGTAGATTCAAATGACATGAAATTTTGCAGGAATCTTCTCTAGGTTATTAAGAACCTATTCCAATAAACGATCATGAAAATCATACCCAAAATTGAGATATTTTTCAGCTTTGGTTGAGCGATGACCAAGATGGCTTTAGATATGCTCTCATATGTCCTAGCAAGCAAGATTACGAAAGAAATCACGTTAAAAACCCTTAGATGAAGAATTCACATTTTAAAGCCAAATCAAGTAAAACCAAGATTTCTTGATAAACTTGCTATCAAAGTGCTTAAATGGGTGGAGATAGATTTCCAGAGGTTATCTCCATCTCTTACACATCTTTGGTACATCAAGATCATGAAAGAGAAGAGTAGAGATAAAAAACATCTAAATCAAGAATAAATCAATCAAAATATAAGGGATCCATAGGGTTGATCAAAGATTGATGTATTGCTTACTTGAAGAGATAGATTTTACATCCACTCCATATTGGAGGACAAAGAGCACTCACTCTCAAACCCTAACCTTAGAGAAGAGAGCACAAGAAATGGGTTGGATGATTAACCTTACATGTCTCCATCCCAACCCCTTTTATAGGTGGACAACTAGCCACTTATTTACCTTAGTGGATACTATCCACTATTACAATGAAGAAAACCCGTTAACCCCGCATATCGGTTTTACTCGCATAAATTCACTTATGCATGCCTTTCAAAACATATAAGTGTGCATTCGATAAATCCTTAGTCTTGATTCGCCTTGATCAAAGCAGCTCTACCTTGACATAAATTGCTCTCCAACGCATTGCTCATGCACTGCGATTTTGATTCAAAATGGTTCTTGATATTTTGGTCAAACTATCAAAATACCCTTACTTGACCCGGTCATCACCAACTACTGCAAGCAATCGACATGCTTGCCATGTGTAGGTGCACCATTAGCTTGCCACACGTCGCCAAGTCTCTCCCATTCCAGTTCCACCGAACCACGGCTCACTTGGACCGTGCAAGCCACATGGCGTCATCCCGCCGTTTGAACTCGCATTCAACAATTTTCACCTTTCTCGTGCTATGCTTGAGCTCACCGTCTCACATAGCATCCTCGATCGTTTTAGGCCTCAATTCCTCTATAAGCCTAGCCCTGATCATCGCCGTTGACCACATTTGATTCCAAACAACCCTACACATCCAAAGACAAGGAAATCGTTTCTAGGCACAAGTTCTTCACAACTTGACCTACATTAACCAAGACATGCATCATGTAACCTTAATCAAATGACTCAGGTCATCCCAACTCAATCTATGATTCAAATCCCAAAACCCTATTTTTTTTGGAAAGATCGGTAGTACCACATTTAACATGCTGGTACTACTGCACTGTGGTACTACCGTTCCCCCAAAACAGTACTTCCGCATCTTACAAACTTGAACCGGACCTCTCTGGAAAAACGTTCCGCACCTTTGACCAGAACTACCGTTATTCGGTATTACCGTGCTCACAACGCCGGTACTACCGCTCTGCGGTACTACCACATTTACAATTATGGTACTTCTAATTTTTCTTGGACTTCCAGAATTTAGTACAAATCAGACGTAATCTTTGCAAAACTATTTTATCACTACTCAAAACTTATAATGATTTATCATAATAATATCATTGACCTTCTCAAATGATCCTTTAACTACATCATTCTTAAGGGAAACTGGTAAAGACTGAAGTGCTGTGATAACTAAGATTCTGAAAGAAATCGTGGTATGCAGAATGGTCAAGGGGACACCTGTAATTCGATGGCAATGGGTCAATCGAGTTAGTGCAGAATGACAATAAAGCAGCAATGGGGACAAGAATGTAGCTGCTACTCTAGGCTTTACATATCAAGTTGATCAAGCTCATTAAAAAATTATTATAGTTTACTCAGTAGCTTAGTCTGAGGCCCTCTCCAACAGGCAGAACTTCCCCCACTTTCTTACTTTCTGCCTGCATATGTGCTCTTGTCCTCTCAAAAAGGTATAGTACTAGTAATTGCAAATGTAGAAGTCGAACTACGTGCCACTAACCCTGCATCTCTTAAAGTCAACGTAGGATTTGCAAAACAATTTGTAGCATGCCAAGTCAACAACGAGCAGCAGCTAGCTCCAATGGAAGATAATCATAGTGCCAGTGGAAGAGAATCATAGTGGCGAAAGATGGCGCACTGACCAAGCATCAGGATAGGAATCAGGAAGCGGCACTAGTAGAGACTACAAGTCTATAACATCGGGCACTAAAAACTGAGCACACTGATGGCTCTTTGAGATCGCTGGTCAACATGAGTGAGGAACACCTGCCGGTATTGCAAGAAGCCAGCTGACTTCCTCGACAGCGACTGTGCAAATGTTCATCTGATTCTTCTTCTGGAGCCTTCTGAATGGATTCCTCAACTCTAACCTGCGTAGTAGTAGTATACTATTATTACGGATAGTGATAGCTCAGGCGTTAACTGAACTGATGGAGAGCTCGAGTGCCGGTGTAAGAAAAGTCCATTCAAGTACAGGTGGATGGATAACTGATCAGTTTGGTGAGCTGAAACAAGCATGGCAGAGAAAGTGGATGAGGGGCACCCGGTTTTTACTCCTCATTCGCTGTTGTTAAAGCCATAGGATTTAGCACAGGAGGCCAGTGGATACTGGATACTGCTTTATCAAACCTTTTCCTTCCTTAAAGAACCTTCATCAGTGGATTCGTGCAAGGAAACCATGTACAGATTAATTGTACAAATATTCAGCAGAACACTGTTGCAACGAAAAGCTTATATGACAGTTAAAGACTAGTTGTTCTAGTCTATGGACACCTGATTGATCAAATAGAACAGCTAGACATCAATTGATCCTAAACAAGTTCAGTGGAATTCAGTACGTTTTCCCTCAGAGGTCAGAGCTGAAATCCACTGATGGAGCTCTGACTATTCACGCGCGCCCATTGATGCACAACGGCAGGGCAGAGGGGGCTGCACCGCTGCACTACGTTTGCTGATAAAACGACGACGAAAAATCAACTCCGAAGAAGCACACAAAGTTCTTCTGAATACGATAATCATAACCAACATTACATAACCATCCCATGTACATTAACTAGTGCCGACTGCTCCAATACGAACAGCAAAATTACAATAGCATGGATACATAAATAGATTAATTATTCACTTGCATAAAAATTTGGTCAGGCTGTCGAATTTGAGGAATGTTTTCTTTCCGAGTTATCCTGGACAACTCACCAACAGTTGATCGATGTCTTGTCAGTTCATTTTGCATAAATATCCCGGAGAGCTTCTTGCCTTTGTTTTATGGTGGCAGCTAGCCCTTTCTGGTTAACTCGTCCCTTGGAAAAGGGAGATTGAATCATATACTCTCCTTTTAGTTGGGAAATTGAGAATTATCCTCCACATCTCAATGACACGTGGGGTCATCATAAGTCACTGACACGTGGATCAGGAGAGTAAATCCTCAATTTTCATCTAAATGGAGGGTATATGATCAATTTTTTCCCTGGAAAATGATGGTAGTACTACTGTACTAGCTAGCTCTCAAAGCCGCCTATTTAATTAAGCAATAACGTAACTAGGACTAATCATTATACGTAAGCTTAGAGCAACTCCAACAGTAGCCCTCAAAACAGGGTCCCTACTTTTTATTTGAGGGCTCCCCCTACTTTGGAGGGCCCTGTTTTCTGGGCTGCACTCCAGCAGGAGCCTTCAAAACAGGACCCCTACTTCTCAATTCCCTCTATTTCCTCACACACTATATGCATATGTATGGGACAAAAGCACAATACACAATAAAATATTTATGATTTCACAATGAGGGACAATATTTAAATTTATAAATTCAAATACGAATATTCAAATTTAAATTCAAATTTGTACCGAATTTAAATTGAAAGCACAAAGTTTATCACATAACATCAAATAAACTGGTATAATCCATCATAACATGTAAAATGAAGTCTACGAAAATTATTAAACAACTAGCTAGCACTATGTATCGCCCACAAATGTTCCACAAGATCATCGCGGAGTTTCTCATGTCCCTGTCTATCTTCAATCTCCCTGTGTATCTTGAGAAACTCCGACAACACAAGTGGATTGCGGCGTTAGTATTCCTCCTCCCTCAGCTCCTCACCCCCATTTTTCTTCAATCTGTTCCCATTTTTCTTAATGCCACTAATGACACATTGTTACAGTTCCGAGCTTTGGCAGACCAGATATTTTGCAATCCAGACTATCACAAGCATGTGAGAAAGGCAGTCATGAAACAGGTACATTTTTTTGCCTCAACCCATGGACCTTATTTAGTAAATTAAATAAATACATTTCTACAGTGCATACTTGATCATATAGTTTCATGGATATCCAACTATGCTGAAAACTATCCCTGCTTTTTAGCTGAAGGAATTCAGAAAACGATATGAAGGCTATGTACCAATGGAATATAAGGTGTACTTGAAGAAAATGAAAAGGTTCCCACTGAACACAGACTTGAGCTGCTTATCATGTGCAGACATTCAATTAGTTTTTGAGTTGTTCATAGCTTCATATGTATCTCCCTGCAGATCTGGGGAATGGGGGGATCATCTGACCTTACAAGCGGCTGCAGACCGGGTAACGTGGCACTTCTAGTTTCAAGATGGCCAAATGCTTATTGGAGCAAAGCCTTTTAACTGCAGCATTTTTTGCATTGATGTTATTGTGTTTCTAGAATTCTGACTATAGCTGGAACTTATCTTTTATACCTTATGGATCCTACTTCAAGATATGAAAATAACATATGTGTTTGATGCCATTGGTTCATTGTTGATGAAAATTCCATGCAGAACTTTTTATCTAGGTAATATCTATTATGATCTGCATTTCCACGACAGCATATGAATTCTGGCAAACAGAACAGGGTTTACCTCGCTGTGGGGGTGGCGTTCACCCGGCAGCACCGTGCGGAGCTTGCACGGGGACGGGGACGGACGGGCGGGCCGCGCGGAGCTTCGACGGGGACGAGGACAGACGGCCGGGGCTTGGTCCCAGCTTGCACGGGGACGGACGGCGGGGCGGCGTCGAGCTGCGACGGGGACGGCGAACTCAACAGACGGGCGGCCACCGCGGCGCTCAGGGAGGGGCGGCGCTCGGGGTGGCGCGACGCTCGGGGAGGGGTGGCGCTCGGAGGGCGGCGGCGCTCGGAGAAGAAGCTCGGGGAGGAGGCCGGCTCGGATGGCGTCGGTGCTCAGGAAGCAGACCGAGTTGGAGGAGAGGGGCGGCGCGGGTGGGGGGCGGAGGAGAGGGGGCGGCGCGGGTGGGGGGCAGAGAAGGGGCGGCGCGGGTGGGGAGCGGAGGAGAGAGTCGCGCGGGTGGGGGCGGTGGTTCGGCTTGTGGGATTGGAGATGTGGGAAGGCGGCGGGGGATTTTGGCCGAGCGCGGGGAGAAGTTTCACGGTGCGGAAAAAAATAGGAAATTGAGAGGCAGGGGAGGGCCCCTGGGAATGAGGGCTTGGAGGTCTCATTTGAGAGGACTCCTATTTTTGAGAGCCAAGTAGGGGCCCTGTTGGAGCTGAGTTTTTTGCTCTGACTCTCAAATTTGAGTTTGAGGGCTCAAATAGGGGCCCTGCTGAAGTTGCTCTTAGTCACAATCAATCATCTCAGCTTGCTTCTTTGACAAGATTAAGAATTTTCTGGAATCATTGATAAGAGTAAGACCAAAAGTTTGAGCTCATAGCTCCTTTATGATTTGAGAATCAAGAGTATGATAGCTGCATAAATAAATAACTACTGCATAAGCGAAATTTATGCGAACTATGGATAGTGCAAGCAAAAAAGTGCAATTGTTAAAAAAATAACTGGATTTCTATCTATTCACACAAAATATCAAACAAGTAAATAATAGTATGGTTCATAAAAGTTGCCGTTGAAAAATAAAAAAGTAAGAACATAGGGAGCAAAATGAATTTATTTTTTAAGAACATGCATGCTTAATGCACAGGCACAGCAAAATTGTATTGCCATAAACTAATTAAACACTTACCAGTTGTAATAAACACTTCCATGCATGTTTGTACCGCAGCATATATGCATGTTTGTACCGCAGCATATTGTAGAATAATTGCATGCAGGCACAACTGGTATGTGTTTAATTAGTTTATGGCAATACGATTTTGTTGTGCCTATGCATTAAGCATGCATGTTCTTAAAAATAAATTCATTTTGCTCCCTATGTTCTTAATTTTTTTGTATTTTTCAACGGCAACTTTTATGAACCATATTATTGTTTACTTTTTTGATATTTTGTGTGAATAGCTAGAAATCCAGTTATTTTTTAACAATTGCACTTTTTTTGCTTGCACTCTCCATAGTTAGTTTTATATGTGAACAATAACACTACCAAACACTGTAGTAAGTGCAATTTTCAAGAAAAATTTAGAGCGGTGAAAATTATGAAAAAAAATTACACAAGCAAATACATTGTGCCAGGAGGCTCCATAAAAAATTTATTATTTTTCGAGCTCATTTGACATATTTAAAAATTCTTACAAGGTGTGTATTTAAATGGTTTTCCTGGAAATTTGCTACAGTATGTAAACACTGTAGCAAGTGTACCTGGCGCGATCCCTAGCCGCACGAGGTTGCTGGCACAGCCCATGGGCTCACGAGGGGGTTACAACCAGAATTGCTACGTAGAGGGGACTATAATTGGGATTAATTGGCCGCATAGAGCTAGATTGGCTATGTTTTCTAAGATAAATAAGGAAACCTATCCATCTAATTAAAGAGGGTATACATACCATCAAATGTCCTAAGAAGTTAGGGACTGAGCGATAGCTCAGTGGTGGATTCGGTTGTTAGGAACACACCAATACCGAGTTCGATCTGAGTTTGATCCTAGATCAAACGTGATTTCCCACCTTTCCCCCAGGTTAGGTCTGGGACAGACGAGTACATACATATATAGGTACTTTCAGTGGTCAAACATGTGCTCGCGCTTCGTGAGGTTTAGACCTCCACTCTAGTTAGGCTTGTGCAAGTGGACGTACCCACTTGTGCGTGTGTTGGGGTGTGCGTTTGGGGTGTGTATGCGTGAGTGCATCCTCTGTTCTTAAAAAAAGAGGTCTTGAAAAATTGTAAACCAGCATAACTTGAAATGGTTGGAAAACGTCAGTGTTGAAGTATGAATAGATTGTCTATCTTTTCTCGATAGTTTAAGCCTTTTGTGATGAACTAGTTGATGCATAAAACTTAACATGATACATATTAGAGCTAGAGTTGTCAAGGAAAGATATAATTGTGATGGTCAAAGGGTTAAGTTGGCAACAAGACGAAGCTAGGATGTCAAGGCGTGTGGATCATGTCCCAACCCATCATGTCGATTGCACACTGTAGTCTTGGCTGAGCACTGATGTGTGAAGTACAATGTTGAACTACGGGTGGATCATCGTTCATCCTTTCCATCATAAGTTGAAATTCAGCATGAACTAGTTACTATATGAAAACATCTATGAACAACAATCCAAGGGAAACGTAAGGTAATCATCTACACATGAAATAGTGGAAGCTGCCTTTCATTAATTACCTTGATTAAGATCGAGATTGAAAGTGCCCATTATAAAAAGGGTTTTATTGCATTCATGCAACGCATACTAAAAACAGATATGTTTATAAACAGAGTGAAAGACTAAACATAGCAATAGAGTAGGTGAATGATGCCTTCTAATTTTCTCCCAAGTATTCAACACCCCTTCACTCTAATAACCACAAATCTAACACCAAACAAGCAAAACAAACATCTAAAATTTTAGAGAAAAATCAAGAAAATCGGAATTACCTTTGTTATAATTGTGGTACTTTCTTTTCTCGATGAACAGTAAAATCAGCCTAAGTTCAAAAACTAAAATTGATGGAACTTTTGATTCGAAGATCCAAATGACATGAAATTTTGCAGGAATTTCTCTAGGATATTATGGATCTATTCCAACAAATGATCATGAAAATCAAGACCAAAGTTGATATCTTTTTCAGTTTGTTGAAAGGTTGCACCAAAACCAACCCAAAACCAAAATCGGTGAACACAACTTGCTCGTGGAATGATAATAACTAAGAAGAGTCTAGATGTATTTCTACATATCACAGCAAGTTAAATTACCATAAAACGAATCCAAAAACCCTAGGATCAAGAGATGGACCAAACAGGCCAAAGTCAAGCAAAACCGAGTTTTCTCACTTGCTATCAAAGTACCTAGATGGGTGAAGATATATTCCCAAGGATTATCTCCATGTCTTACATATTCTTGGCACATCAAGATCATAAGTAGGAAAGAAGAGAGATCAAAACCAATCAAAAGTCAAGCACATCAATAAAAAACAAGAGTGATTCAAGAGTTGCACAAAGATTGATGTATTGTTTACTTAAGAAGGTAGATTTTACGGTCACTCCACCTTAGAAGACAAAGAGCACCCGAGATATTCACTCTCAAACCGTAACCTCAAATCTAGAGAAGAAAGTACAAGAGATGGGTTGGATGGTTAACCATATGTCTCCATCACAACCTCTTTTTATAGGTGGGCAACAAGCCACCTACACCACTTAATGGATCATATCCACTATTACAATGGGGGAATATGATAACCCCACACATGGGTTTTACTCTCACAAGTTCACTTATGCACACTTTTCAAAGCACATAAATGTGCATCCATTAAATCCTTAGCCTTGATCCAACTGGCTCCACCTTGACCTAAACCGCTCTCCAACACATCGCCCATGCACTGCGGTTTGCATCCAAGATGGTTTCTAGTATTTTGGTAAAACTACTAAAATACACTTCCTTGACTCAATCATCACCAACCACTGTATGCAATCGCCATGCTTGCCACGTGTAGGTGCACCATTACCTTGCCACGTGTAGGTGCACCATGAACTTGCCATGCGTCGCCAAGTCTGTCCCATCCCGGTTCTACCGAACCACAGCTCACTTGGCCTGTGCAAAGTCACATGGCGCCATCCCACCATTCGAACTCGCCTTTAATATTTTTTGCCTTTCTCGTGCCATGCTTGAGATAACCGTCTCACCTAGCATCCTTGATCTTTCTGGGCCTCAACTCCTCCATGAGCTTAGCCCTGATCGTTACTGTTGACCACAGTTGACTCCAAACGACCCTGCGCATCCAAAGACAAAGAAATCGTTTTCATACACAAGTTCTTCACAACTTGACCTACATTAACCAAGACATGCATTATGCAACCTTAATCCAGTGACACAAGTAATCCTAACTCAATCCATGACTCAAATCCCAAAACCCTATTTTTTTGGGAAGATTGGTAGTACCACACTTAACTTGCCGTACTACCATACTGTGGTACTACCGCTACCAAAAGTGGTACTTCCGTACCTTCACTCCTTACACTGGACCTCTCTGAAAAAAATGTACCACCATATTGTTGGAACTACCGTCTTGCGACGCTACTACACAAACCCTTGTGGTACTACTACCCCATGATACTACCACACTTATACCTGCGATACTTCCGATGTTTCTGGGACTTCCAGAATTTAGTCCAAACCAAATACAATCTTTGCAAAACTAATTTACCACTCCACAAAAGTTGCAATAGTTCATCACAACAATATCCTGGACCTTCTCACATGGTCCTTCATTATCTCTATGAACTATTTAGTTAGCCGGTGATCAAGTGAAGCTGTTCACAAGATCGATCGAACTGTCCGTTAGCAACTCATCATGTACAGTATAAGCATAGGATCATCATTACAGCTAGATCTCCATGATCGCAGCATTCGTTGCTGCCTATGTTGGCCCTACAGATCTTGATGGTGCACTTTGCCGTGCACAGAAGAACTCGACGAAAGAAGAATACAAGAACGTTCATGCAAACTGTAGACGTTACTTCTTTTTATTTCTCTTGCCCTTGCTAAGTTAAGGGCTCGATTGTGCTTTATAAAGGCTACGAGATTACAGGACCAGCAATTAGACTCAAAAAACCAACTCGAGTTCTACTTCCTTTCTCTACTCGAACTCAGACTCCTATACGTATTCAACACTCAAAACTCACACAGGGACTCATATCTAGTTTGTATACGTCTACTACATGGATACGACTCTAACAACAAGATTACTCTAACTTACATTCATTTCCTTAATCTTGTTGTTTTACTTCTTGAAGTACGATCTTCTTGCGCATCTCCATAACTTGATGCGTCCAAGAGGCTTCATCAGGATGTCGGCTGGTTGGTCTTTGGAGTTGATGTGCTCTATGACAATCTTCCCTCCTTCAACACACTCCCTAATAAAATGATAGTGGATATCAATATGCTTACTTCAATCATGATAAACTAGGTTCTTGCATAATGATATCGCCGACTTGTTGTCCACCCTGAGCACAATGTTCTTGACCTCCGTCTCCGTGAGATCACTGAGTAGTCGACCTAGCCAAATCCATTGACATGCCACAGGGGGTGGCAGCAATGTTCTCTACTTAGCATGAGGAGAGTGCCACCACTTTTTTGCTTCTGTGACTGCCAGCTAACCATGCTTTTCCCAAGTAAATATAGCACACCTATTGTACTTTTTCAGTCATCAACATCTCCACCCATATCGCTATTACTGTAGCCGATCAAACAAGGTTCTTCATATTCTCCACCTCTCTCATAGTGATAGCCAAAATTTAAAGTGCGACAGATATACCTCAGTATATGCTTAACCACTGTCATGTGCTTACTTGTTGGATTTTCCATGAATCGACTCATATAACCAATAGCATAAGCAATATCAGGTCTTGTATGGACTAAATATCTCAAACTCCCAACAATACTTCTGTAATAAGTAACATCACTGGTGGATTGCCTTGTGCGCCACGCTTTCTTGGAATTCGGTGGTCGTCTTCATGCCCACAAAGGCATCCCATATGTCTGAATGGAGGAAAGGATACTTCATGAACGGCATCCCATCCTCGTTCATGTACTTCCTAACAAGTATGCTCTTGAAATTCTTCCATGCTTTGCCTATCGCCAGCAACGCTTGTCATCACACAAGGCCCTAGACTTCTTCTTCGATCTCGAAGGACCTTAAGACTTCCTCCTAAAGTTGCTATTTCTCTTCAATCGTCAGAGACTTTTAGCTCGGTGTGGTGATGGGGACCCATTGCCTTCAACTATCCTGTAGGTGGTATGGAATGTGGCTGCTGCTTTCTTGGGATGTAAAGTGACTCCAACTAGATTGACCTCCATGATAGTCATTCGGCTCTCAGGCATTTTCGATATGCCTCGGACTTCTCACTTAGTTGCTCCTTTGGTCTGGTCATCGGACGCATTCGACGAAACTGAGCCCGAAGACTATGTGGACGTCATCTCTCTTAGTTGCTATCTATGAAGCATTCAAATTGTATTTCAGTATGTAGTGTATAAAATACAAACTGAATATCATAGATGAAATTTTATTGCTCTCAGGTGTCGGCTACACTCTATTATCATAATAAAGCCACCTCAACACGATTGATCCGAAGACTATTTGTGACAAATATGGAATTATCTTTTATTGGAGTACTAACTAGAAGATACTCTACAGTAATGTACAGGATAACAACACATATATGTCTAGGCTGGTGCTAGTTTGTGTTTTGGTTTAGCCTTACAAGAATTCTAGTTGTCTTGCGAGTAGTTTGTTCCTACCAGTTTTATTTTGTGCTTTGCTTGGTAAGCTAGGTTCCCCCAGTTGTATCTCCCTTAAAACCTTGTACTCTTCCTGACTTTCATTAAAAGTCGGGCCATGCCTTTTATCTAAAAAAAGAAAAAAGAAACCGAGGTATATATGACAACAGAAACTTTAATAATGGTATGATGCTCCACTACTCTATGCCTCCAAACATGAACAACCACATGCCCACATATGCCTATATATGTCTCTAATAGGTCATTTTTGTTTACAGGAAAATGAAATTAAGTGCTACATATATGAGCCCCTAATCCTCTAGCTCATGCCTCATTGTTTGCACAGAGACTACAAGCTGTTAGATGCAATAACCAATAAGCATCATAAGCAAAGCAATGTTGATATAATGTAGAATGTACAGATAAGTTCAAACACCGATAGTAACCAGTAAGCATCATAAACCAAGCAAGGTTGATATAGTGCAGAATTTTACACATAAGTTCTACACACTCCAAACTTAGGTAGCAAACATATTACATATGGCAATATCTTCATGCACAATTTGCTGATGCACTAAGCAAAGCCAATCAAAATTTCATACTAACAAGAGTCACAACAGGATAACAACAGGTTGGAATGGCGTGTTACTTGTCAGCGAATGGATCACACTCGATCTCATCGAGTCTGCCTAGCACCTTGTCCATGCGTCCCCTGAGGTTGTCCCTGCCCTTGCTCTCCCGCCTCACCTTCTGCTCGTAGTTGAAGGTGGCGAGCGCTGGAGGGAGGCGGTGGAGAAAGCTGAGCAGGCCCAGATCAGGTGGCAAAGGAAGCTAAGAAGGCGCGGGTGTGTTGAGGAAAACCTAAGTGTGCACAGGAATAGTGAGTTAGATTTTTGTCCTAAGTGTGTATATATAGAAAAAATACTATCACATACGGTTTTTAGAAATAACTATCTGTGATAAGTCACATCACAGATGGTTTTTAAAAATAACCGTTTGTAATATCTGACATATCACAGACGGTTAAAACAAAAAACTATCTGTGATGTATCACTGATGGCTTTTCACAAAAATTGTTTGTGATGAGTCCATACATTACAGACGATTTTTTATTATGAGCCATCTATGATGTATCATAGATAGTTTGTGTAAAAAAACTATCTATGATAAGTAGGTCATCACTGACGATTCTTACCATTGGTTGCAACATAGATAGTCACGTTAGTAAAACCATCTGAGATAACTACACTGCAACTTAACACTGATGGATTCTATATAACCATCTGTGATGAGATGTCTAGTATGACCTTCTCTATAGTACTGTTTGCATCTCCCTTCTTCTTGAGCATATACACCCACATCGCCCTAGAATAATCATCCACAAAAAGCATAAACAACATTAGTCTATGGCGTAATTGGGCCGCATAAATTGACATGCACTAATTCCTGTGGGCGCGTTGCTCTGAACTGTGCCTGCACTGGAAATGGACTGCTTGCTTGTTCCGCCACTAGGCACCCTTCACATATTTGCATCGGGTGATCAATCTTGGGCAACCCAATCACCATCTCCTTGTCTGTCATGTTTTTTAGGGACTGAAAATTAACATGCCCTAATCTTGCATGCCATAGCCATGTTGGCTCCTCCATACTAGCCTTTAGGCAGACTAGCTTACAAGTTTACAGGGAAATCTTGTAAAGCCGATTTGGTGGTCTCCTCACCTTCATTAGCAAGTCTTCATATCTGTCAAAGACCCTCAAGAACGGGCCCTTGAGCTCAACTATGCATCCTTCTTCTGTCAACTGTTCGAGGCTTAGTATATTGTTGCACAGCTTTGGTATATAATATACCTCTGATAGCAGTTTTTGATCTCCATTTTTGCACTTCATAAGCATTGTCCCATTTCCTTAATCTGAACTGTGGAGCCATGTCTGAAATTTACTTGACCAAATTTTTTTTCATCAAGTTCATGAAACATGGAGTAGTCACCTGTCATGTGATTACTCGCCCCATTATCCAAATACCACACATCAGTGTGTTCACAACCGCCGTCTTCTATCAGTAAATTGGGCACCACGTTCACCTCATTTAGGGCCTGTTTGGCAACGGCTGCGGCTTATGGCTTTTGGCTGAAATTTTTGAATTTTGGCTGTTTACGGTACAGATTACTGAGAGAGAGAGATACTCACTTGCGATTTTGGCTGGTACATATGTTGGGCTTTTAACGTGTATATCGTTTAACTTGTAGACTCGTCTTGAGAAAATACTCCATTTGAAAGTTAGGTATTGTAGCAAAAGCCAAAAGCTGCCAGCTTCGGAGGAAAAGAACAGGCCCTTAGTATCACCATGGCTAGTGCCTCTTCCAAACAGAGACGGAGGAGGAGCGTCGGCTCGTCGTTTTCGTGAGCTTGGGCGAGATTGACTTCCTCAGTCTTCCTTTTGTTACAGCAATCCGATGCATTTTGTTGCGGCAATCCGATGCATAGTGTCTATATTTCTGGCACTCATAGCATTTGACGTAGTTGCGGCACTCTGATGCGCAGTGACCAAACTTTTGGCATTCAAAAGACTTGATGTGCAATTTATCTTGGCTTGTGTCACCACCACCATGCCCAACCCTCTCTCCGCGGTCAGCACTGCTGCCCCAACCGCCTCTGCCGTGCACGTGGCCACGACCGTGGCTTGCCCAACCGACGAACCGCGCCCTCCTAGCGCTGATGTAGGTTCCCTACGCCCCTGGTGTCTGTCATTTTTTGCATACCCTTTCAGCAACAATGCCCACTTGTGGTGCACTTGGAAACCCTTGAGCAGTTCCTCATATGCCTTGAGCATGCCCATGACTTATTCAATCTTCATCTTCGAAAGGTTATCAGAATACATGAGCGTGATCACTATTGGGAGAAATTTCTCCAGTAGCACGCGCAAGTATTTCTTCACCGCTACACTCTCCTCCACTTTGTTGCCAAGAGAACGTATCTCATTGACGATGGAATTTAGCTTGCTAGAGAAATCGTTCACCGACTGAGTTTTTCCCATCTGCATGCTCTCAAATTCAGCTCGCGCGTTCTAGAGCTGAACTTCCTTCACACACTCAATGCCCTCAAGCATCATCTAAAGCGTCACCCACTCCTCATGTGCAGTCTCCTTGCCGATGAGCTGCCGCATCATGGAATCAGGCACCGCCTGGTAGATGATGGTCAAAGCCGTCTGATCTACCTTGTTATTCACCTCTTTGTTCTTCCCTTCGGATTGACTACACCCCAGAGTCTCTAGACGTGCATGTTTGCCTTTATCATCATTATCCATAGTGGGTAATTGTCAATAGTGAGGATAGGATACTAGAGAGAAACTAACCCATTCTTCTTGGCCCTCAAAGTTGACGCTTCATCTCTCATATTCTTCGACGGTGTCACACAATAAGTAAGCAAGTAAGCACCTAGCTCTGATACTAATTATTTGGCCCTATGGATCGTGACAAACTTCTCGCCGTGCACAGAAGAACTCGACGAAAGAACACAAGAACGTGCATGCAAACTGCAGACATTGCTGCTTCTTATTTCTCTTGCTCTTTTGCCTTGCTAAGTTACAGGACTCGGCTGGGCCTTATAAAGGCTACGGGATTACAGGGACCAGCAATTGGACTCAAAAACGGACTCGGCTTCTACCTCCTTACTCTACTCGGACTCTTTTGACTCCTATACGTATTCAACACTCGGATCCAGACAAAAGGGATTAGTATCCAGTTTGTATACGTCTACTGCTTGGATACGACTCAACTACTACACAACAAGATTACTCTTACAACCTACACGTACATCCACGAAACCAAAACTACTTACATATTAGTGATCAGCTCTTCCAAGAGCTTGTACCTCCGAATCCTCGGTCTGCCCCGCCCGACGCCGGGCGACGGCGGCGCGTCGTGGTCGGCGCGGACGCGGCCGCCCAGGTCCGACGCCGACCGCCGCAGCAGGAGCCGCTGCTGATTTTGCTGCTGCTTCTTGATAGGCTTGTTCAGGTTCGCAGCGAAGTCGCGACGAGCGGCGACCTTCGCCTCTGCCGATCTGCCGCCGCCACCACTGCTGGTCTGATCGCCGTGAGCGGCCGACCGGACGGCCGCTTTGACGGTGGATCTCGGCGAGCTAGAGGTGGCGCCGCTTCCCTGATCCGCCCTCAGGCACCAGTTGCACGTGCCGTACGAATCCGCCTGCGGGTACCGATCCGTGCAGTATCTGATACATGACCATGTGTGCAGATTTAGCTAGGCACATGCAGTGAATATGTGATTAATTACCAGATTATGAAATATGTGATTAATTACCAGATTATGCAATCGATTTACGTTATTGCATGCATATTAATTTGAGGTAGACAGGCATGCATGTAGGAAAGATCAAAGAACTGATCAACGTAATGACGCACTGAATTACTTGAACACGCGTGCATAGTTGGAACTTGGAACACGGGTACAGGTCAGATTAAATCAACATCGACGGAATATATATAGGCCCCATTTCGATTGACAATTTCGCGTCGATCGTGCGAAACGTGGGAATACATTAGCTGGACGCGCTCGCGGGCCGGGTGGCGAGAAGGACCGGCCAGCCGGAGAAATACAAAATCGCATACGAGTATTTCTCTTTCTGTAGGCTTTTCACTGTACTGTTATTATTCATAAACCAAAAACAAACACCAATATGAATGGTTCGAAGTCATGCACGAAACTATTCTATTGCTGCCATTGTACATGCGGTGGGCATTGTACATGTGGTGGGCATGTCTGGATTCAAAGCTAGCTGCCGATGGAGAACTGAAAAATAGCCATTAGCAACTTGTATATACGCATGTTTTGTGTGTCATGTCATACGTCATATCGACCATGAATATATTTTTCACAAATTGACCGCGAATATGACGGAGAACGCGCGAGCATGAACAAGAACGCGCGAGCTCACCAATAGTAACAGATTAGAGACGGATTTTATGTACGTACGTGTAAGGTACTCCTATGTATGTTCGTTGCAAGTGTACGCAGGGGGTATACTTGAGCGATGTGCATAGAGAGAGAAGATATGTGTGCTACTTACGTGTGCTGGGAGCGGAAGGAGCAGGCGGCGCAGCGGAACAGCTCGGGCAGGAGGCCGTGGTCGCCGCACATGCAGCAGACGGCAGCCGGTGGCTGCGGCGGGCCACCTGCGCCGGCGGCGGAGGCCGGCTTGCTGCTTCCCATGGATCGATCAATGCTAGCTTGGCGATCTCAGATGGACTTGTAAAGTTGCCGCATGAAATCGATCGATAGGATCAGAAGGGAGAAAGAAAAATGTACAGGAGCTCTTCTTCTCTTCTGGCCGATGCTTTTTTTGGCAAACTTTCTAGCTGGCTTGGGAAGTGAAGGTAAGAATTGGGGGGTGGTTGGTATTTGGTAATGCCAGCTAGCTGATGCGGTGCCTGGAGTCTTCACTCATCTCAAGATCTGTGGAAGCTGCACTCTTTTGGCCTCTTTCTTGGTATATTTGGCTTTTGACTTTTAGTTTTTTAAAAATAAAATAAATAGTTTTCTAAAACGAATTTTTAAGTAGTTTTTTTTAAAATCATATGTATCAATAGTATCAGTATCATTATCGTTCATTATCATTTTAAATAATACAGTAAAGCTATCTATCACAGTTCAGAAGAATGTCTTTAGGTGGATTTGTTTTTGGCTTAAAGTCAAATAATACTTGTACTATCTACAGTAACTAGCTTTTAAACGATATGTTTTTTAAGATAGATTAATAAGAAGATTATAGTAAAAAATATATTGAGTTCAGTTATATCAGCTAAAATAACATATATTATTTTTTTACATACTACCCCTTATAAATAACTAAAATTTAAATATCTAAACCATAAATTATAAATTATCAGCACAAAACAATCCGTCTAAAGTCGTTCGGCCTGTAAAGATTTTTCTGAAATTTTTATTCGTGAGCTGGCTTTTGCATTTAAGACCCTAACGTATGTGGTTCCACGTGGAGAAGTTCTCCATTGATCCGAAAAGAAAACTGCTGGCTTCGTGTCGCGGAACATACCAGTTCATTGCACGCGCTTCTAGCGAATTAATTTGTCATGTCGGCAGCCGTACATATGTTTTTATTTCGTATCAGTAGAAATAGTTGCTTTCTAGTTCAAGAGCTCTAGTTTTCTCGTATCAGAAGTTTTGTAAAACCCTTGTCGCAACTAAAATTTGTTTAGATTCATTCAGAAAATCTATTTATACACACCGAATTTCGAAAGAAGGAATTTTGGACGTTTTTGGTACTTTTGCTACCCGAAATTTCAGAAATAGCCTCTTCCGAAACGAAATTCCACCTCTAGCCCCCACCTGACCGCACCATTTAACCGCGTCGCGACACGTGTCCAATGGTGCGGCCGGGGAGCGCACCACACCTGAGTGGTGCGGTCCCCGACCGCACCACTCGCCTGCCCATCACGTCGGCCAAATAAATAAATATCCGAGCGGGCGAGTGGTGCGGTCGGGGACCGCACCACTCAGGTGTGGTGCGCTCCCCGGCCGCACCATTGGACACGTGTCGCGACGCGGTTAAATGGTGCGGTCAGGTGGGGGCTAGAGTTGGAATTTCGTTTCCGAAGAGGCTATTTCCGAAATTTCGGGTAGCAACCATGCCAAAAACGTCCAAAATTCCGAAAGAAGATGCATATGCTGTTGTTCGTAGTCCGTAACAAAGTAGAATGGGGCTTCCCTATCCCCTCCCTATTCCCTCAATCTAAACCACTCATATCTTATCCAATAGAAAAAACTAGCCATTGAATAAGATATGAGTGGATTACATTGAGAGAATAGGGAGGGGGACAGAGAGAAAGAGATAGGGAAGCTCCATTCCAATAACCGTAGAGAGGGCGCGGGGATCGGTCAATCGGAGGCAGGCAGCGGGCGTGGGGGCCCACATGGGATCCCACGTGGCAGGTGGAGTGCTCTGCCGCGTTCGTACATGTGGTTAGGAGGAATGCTAGGCCAGGAGAAGGCAAGCCGACACACACTCACGGCCTAGCGTTTATCACGGTAATGATAAAAACAACGAACGTTTTTTGCTTTTTTTTTTTTTTGCCTGATGCGTGTGTGTACACGTGAGATTGGCATATGATCTTTGACTTTTTGTAGCCTTTGGAAATCTTTTGTAAAGATCGTTATCATGACGTGGAGACGGCGTCCGGTCCGGCCTTAGTGCCTGTATGCGTGACATAGCACTTGCATCTCCGTCTGATCCATCTACTCTACTGGGCAAGGAGAGCTCGTGGTTGGGATTCATCGTGCGATCACCTCCGGTTGTTCCTTCTCTTTTCTCACCACCCCTACAACGACAAGCGACTCCCACCGCGTGCTTCTTCTCTGGCAACGGTGGCCACGACGGCAGGTTATGTTTAAGGTTTCTCGGGTTAGGGAGAGGATTCACCGAAACCCTAAGGTATAGAAGGAGCTAAGTGGGGACATCTCGGCGGTGGGATGCGGTGGTGAAGTCGCCGGTGATGAGATCAGAGGAGGGTGGTGGGCGACGGAGGTGGGCAGCATGGGAGGAATTTTAGGTTGGGCGAGGTCGGTGTAGCGGCGGTGGGGAAGAATGGGCAACATGGGCGCCATCAGTGGTGGAAGAGGGGGGACGTGCGGAGCCCGTGAATAAGTAGAGCAGCGACAGCGACGGTGGAGGCGCGGAGGACGACAGCGGATGCCGATCGTGGAGAAGGGCTGCCGAAGGTGAGGGAGAAGGGATAGCGCGATAGCGCTACAAGAAGCGCAGTAGTCGCTCCCTTTAGTAATTATATGTCTATGTCTTACATTGGTGCCACTACAGTAGAATAAGAGACTGTCTTGGGATCAATGGGCCAAGCTACTTTGGATGCGCCCCTGACACTATGTACTCCGAAGTAAGTCTAATGGCCCATTTCAAGCAGCTTCTGGCTTCAGAAGAATAAATCCGTTTCGAACGTATTAACTTCTTAACATGGCTTCCCCCCCCCCCCCTCCCCCCTTCTTTTTTCCTTTGCATTATCTATAAAGATATAAGGGTGTTTTCATTTTTCTATTTTTATGTTTTTTAATTAAATACCTCATAAAAAGCTAACAGCATCTACAGTGTCATTTTAGCAAAAAAAAAATCAAAAGCTATATCACTGTTGAATGGGGCTTAAGCCATGTTTGAAATGAAAGAATTTTTTAAAGAAGTTTTGATGATTTATTATGTGTCATATGATTATCTTTTTTGCTTCATTCGCAGATAGATAGGTACATACTCATTCTTGATTTTGCCCGATCTATAAATTGTTAGAAATTAAGACCATATAAGTGTGAGGCCTATTTTCTATAATTGTAAAACTAACATAATTTAGTACCACATTGCTAAAGCAAAGTAGAAGAGACCAATATATAAGGTAGGATTCTTGTTATTCCTAAAAGCTTAAGACACATGACACGAGAGGACTTTGACTAAATACACGCACGCACACGCGTACTCGTATATTTTTGTATGACTTGTGATGCACAACCGCGCCATGATGTGATACACTACTTGGCAAACCAAGTCCACCTTATTTTTGCTAAATCATGCATCTCTCTTTCTCTCTGTTTGAATGAGATTCGAACGTTTGAATTTGAAACTTTACTGAGTATTGATGACATGTAGTTACCAATGGGTAAATGGCTGGTTAATTGCATCAGTTGACAGTGGATAATTAGTTGATTAATCATGTCAGTTAACAGTCTGTATCTATATATATACTTGGAGACGTCCAGAGCAATGTGTCTTGAATCACTACCTCTTCCATTTCGTTTCCTTCCTCTTGCAAACATGCATTGTTGTGTTGCGCTGTCTACACCTCAACGACTCCTGTTCCAAGCATGCACTGTGAAGGAGGGGAGCGGTATCTTCAAGCCATTAGTGCTATAAAGACCTGCACAATGGGCGACAATAAGGTTTCTGGGTATCACACATCTGCACGACCGCTCGCTTCACTACTTCATCTATTTCTACACCACACCGAGCGTGCACTACTTCCTGTTCTTCATTAGGCAAAACTGTGAGTCATTTGTATGACCGATCGACTTTGTTTGAATTCTATTTCTGCATATATTTCACAGAACAATTTGTTGTCTGCTATTTATATTGATTTATGTGTCACTAGTTATTTACGATATTTGCCTCCTAGTAAAATATAGAATTAAAATATTGTGCATATTTACATCAATCCAAAAACCTTATTGTGAACTTTATTGTAATTCAACAATGACTGGTGCTTCGAATGCAATAAACCTGAGAGGTTTTCTAGTCAAAACTTTTGTATATGGTAGAGTAGAGCCAAGTTTTGACTCATATTTTGGGGTTATGGTGGGTTATCCACCCACAATATCTATTAATGATTGACCAGTTCATACAGTTCAAAAATGCGAGTAACGTCACTTTTGGCTACATTCTGACTATTTTGGCAGATCAGCTCTATGATGTATATATGGACTATAAGTTTATCACAGAGTTGTAGAATACACTAGAGCATAAATGTGCAAAGACAGAGATAGGTCGGTGACTCTACATGTGTGAGTAATTCTTCAACTTTAGCATGGATGAAGCTAAGTCCATAATTAGACAAGCTCATAACCTGCAGCTACTGGCTAGTGAGATTGCGCATCTAGGCTATGTGTTGCCTTCTAATTTTGTGGTTGTGGATGTTGTTGCCAAACTTCCTACTTTTTGGCAGGATTTTGCCATTATCTTCAAACACAAAAGGGAAGAAATTTTTATTAAGGATCTCATTGGTGTCCTCGATGTGGAAGAAAAGGCAAGAGTGAAAGATGCACCCAACACTTCTGGTTAGAACAATGCAAATTTCATAGAGAAAAAGACTACATCAAAGAAATACAAATTCAACAAACCGAACAAGACAACTAGCTTTAAGAAGAATAAAACTAAGAAAAAAGCTTCAAGGACATCACGTGCTTCATGTGTGGTAAAGAAGTTCATATAGCAAAACTTTTTTGCTTCTGCAAGAGTAAGGATAGTGAATAGCCAAAGAAGAAGGCTGTCAATATGATCATAGGCGAGACCTCGACTTCATGAGGGTATGGTAATTCACCTATTGTCTTTTTAGCATATTAATACATTAATTGGTGGGATTGATACCAATATTAATGTTCACTTATGTTCTTGTAATTATTTATTTTCTTTTTATCAGGTAACAAGAGCTTCCTCTGTCCTAATGAAAAGCAGGTCACATGATTTAGATCTTAGTGTTGGCACGGTGGATCTGAAACTTACTTCAGGGAAGATTGTCCACTTGAAAAATTGTAGCATATTCCAACAATACAAAAGAACCCTATTAGTAGTTATGTCCTATACAGGGATGGTTATAAGTTAGTGTTTGAGTCAAATAAAGTTATAATGCCTAAGTGCAAATAAAGTTATAATGTGTAAGTACTTTACAGTCTTATTATTATCTAAATGCTGCAACTGGTTTAAATAAATGTGAGGCCAATATTTGGTATTCTCGTTTCTGTCATATTGGTTTTGATAGTATTGCTAGAATATTCATGTTAGATTTAATTTCAAAATGTGAAATTATCAAATGATCAAATTGCTAGTCATGTGTGCAAGCAAAGCAGCATTAAAAACCCTTTAAGGGATTAGAGGACGAAAAGAACTTGGCACCATTAGATTTTGTTCATTCATATTTGTGTTAAATGAATGAATTGTTGACTAAACGAGGCAAAAGATATTTTCTAACTTTTATTGATGATGCAACACGCTACTGCTATGTATATTTGCTAAAAACAAAGGATGAAGCTTTATACTGTTTAATATTTATAAGGCCGAGGCTGAGAACCAACTAGAGAAGAAAACTAAAAAGACTGAGGTCTAATTGTGGAGAAGAATACATCTATCATGAATTCTCACAATTTTATTCTAAGCATAGAATAGTCTATTAATTTACACCACCATATTCATTCTAATCAAATGGGGTAGCTAAGAGAAAAAAATCGGACACTAACATACTTCGTTAATGCTGCGTAGAGAGTGTCGGTATGCTTAAGGCATTGGGGGAAACTATATTGACAACAACTTTTGTTCTAAATAGAGTAATAACTAAAAAGAGTGTGATTACTCTATATGAGATATGAAAGGAGAGAAAACATAATGTCAATTTTCTACAAACTTGAGGGTGTTTGGCAAAAGTCAATATATCATTGCAGAAAAAAGCTTAAACCTAAAATAATTGATTGTGTTTTTATAGAATATGCTCATAATAGCACAGTAGGTAAATGGCTGGTTAATCACGTCAATTAATGTGCGCACGTGCATGCACACATATATATGACCGCTCGCTTCACTGCTTCATCTACATTTTGCACCGTATCAAGTCTGCACTGCTTTCTATTCTTTATCAGACCCAACTATAAGTCATTCGTGTGATCGATTGACTCTGTTTGAATTTTGTTTTTGCATATACTTCAAAGTACAATGTGTTGGTTGTTGTTAGTATTGATTTATACATCAATATTTACGATATTTGTCTCTTAATAAAATCTAGAATTAAAATATTAAGCATATTTACAACATAAATAGAGCCTAGTTGGTCTACTGGTCCTATAAAAAAGTAGTACATATTCGTTCAAGTGCTAGTTTTTTTTAGCTGCAGCTTATGGCTTTTGGCTCTAGTGCCAGTGCTCATGCGAGTGAATCGAAAGCTGATAAACCGCTTCTAAAGGACTATTCCGATAAGTCACTTTAAAATGACGATGAAGAATCTATTTCATTTGTTTAGTCCAAAAAATTATAAATTATAAACTAAAATAAGTTAAAAAGAACAAACTCATATAAGATGAAACATTCTATACTACCACCAAATCTCAAGCATGAAACCGTGTGCTGAACCTGCTCCAAGGCAGATGCAAATGCGACTAGAGAAAGCATATCAAAGCATATCGTGGGAGGAGACTTCATTAATTCATAAGAAAACTGGCATTATCTATTAAGTTATATACATTAGTCAGTTTATCTAAAAATTTAAATTAATGAGAAAAGATAAATAATTCACTTATACTTTAAGATAAATAATTCACTTATACTTTAACACTCTCCCTTATATATACGTTCTCTCAGCTCTCAGATGTAAAATGGAAGTGTGCTACAATTATTATTTTTAGTTGGGCTAACTGGGTCTTAAACTTAAGATATTTTTACTCTGATACAATATTAAGTTATATACATCATCTAGTTCATCCAAAAATTTAAATTAAGCAGAAAATGGTCAATTCACTTCCTTCAACATTATCAAATCGGCAGCAGGCTGGGCCTAGCCGTGCCGACATGCCACCCAGCAGAGGGTAATGGCCATGCAACTGGCCGGGCGTTCGTCTCTGGAACTCGTAGCGACATCAGGTGCAGACTTATCGCTGAAGTGTTACTACTCTTTCGGGAGAGGGCATACAGCGGATAGACATGACATCTAAGATCAGCATGCAACACAAGCCAACTAGCCAAGCAAGCAGCACATGGTTCCGTCTTCCGTGTACAGACTGGAAACTGGAACACACTTTCAGCACAAGAGAAGGACGGTGCGTTCCTCTCGTCTTTTAAAAGAAGCGCACAACTTGTTAATAGGTCTGTTCTTTTTGGCTGTGATTTATGATTTTTGGTTGAAATTTTTGAATTTTTGCTGTTTACGGTACAGATTACGGAGAGATCGATACTCACTTGCGATTTTGGCTGGTACAGATGTTGGACTTTTAACGTATACTACGTTTAACTTGTAGACCCCATCTTAAAAAAATACTCCGTTTAAAAGTTAAGTACTGTAACGACTGTCAAAAGCCGATCGGCTTGTGCCCAGACGAACAGGGCCAATTAATGTCTTGTGTTCGTGTGGCTCCTGGACCCGCCTTACCATGGACCACCTGGGAACCTTGCTGCCCCGCATGGATATTTCGTCCACGATGCTAGTCGTCGAGGCTCTGGTTGCTTCCAAAATGTAATACTGCTCCCTCCGTTTCTTTTTTTTAGGGTACAACGCAGACACGCAAACGTATAATTAAGGTACATATTATTACACTACTCATATGCACACATATATGTGTCTACTACACATAACTCTAAATAATAGTTGATCGAAGGCTACAGGGCCTTCGGAGTATGTGCACGTGCTGCCGCACTCCGTGCACATGCATGTGTACCAATTTTATTTTTATGAGCATACACACCGAACCTAAGATTTGAACATAGGTGGACAGCGTGCTCATCAGTGGCCTTTGTCAACTGAACTACGCCCTGTCCTCCTCCCTCCGTTTCTAAGTATATAGGTTAGCATGGAGGATACGTATAGTCAATTATTTTTAAATGTAGGTAAAAATATACGGATTAACTATGTAAAAATAATATTTGCTTTGCCTTGTAAAATAGGTTTAATATTTATTATTTTTACTAGTATATTATAATATAAAAACCCATCGTCAACGACCATAAATAGTTGAAAACGACTTTGAAAAGAAAGTACAAATACCTCTTGCCTCAAGTTGAAGCAGAACTTGTTTTCCGATCATCAAGGACATGTTTGGTTAGAAACCTCATTTTGTCAAACTTTTTTTGTGACAAAGTGTAGCATAGTTTTTGTGACCAAAAATTTCTCAGCCACAAGTGTGACAAAATTTAGCGAGAATATTTGTCCATGACACCTGAGACATAGGGCTAAAAATATGACACACCACAAGTGCAGCAACAAACCAACACTAGCGTACGAAAATCGAATTTGCCTGACTCAAGTGTGGCATGTTATTCCTATAAACCACACACCCCCTAAACTTCTTAAACATGAAGTACTAACTCCAATTGCAAATACAAGTTGGCGCTGTAGCCTTGCATAGGAATTAAGGAACAACAAAAATTACCTTAGTGCTCCATTTCATTTCCAAACCTACCTGCTTTTCTCTTAAACGTGTGTGAGAGATTGGGAAAGATCCCTCATTTGAAGATCATTCAACAAAAATAACAGAGATAAATATACCTCAAAATTGTCAAACTACTCACTAGAGAAATTCGTGGTGTGTTCAAATTCGTGGAGCTTGAACGACTTCAGGAACTATTGGCTTTCGCTTCGTTTGTTTACAGTAAATAACTTTTTCATAGTACTTAGTTTCTTTCGAACGAAGTATCTTTTTAAAACAAAGTATACTAGTTGATTGTGATATATACTATAATAATTTCATTTATATCAGCTAAAATTACATATGAGTATAGGCCTATTCTTTTAGCTGAAGCTTATGATTTTTAACTGCAGCTTGTGACTTTTGAACTGTTCATACGAGAGATTACAGAGTAACAGAAATTCAAGTGCGGTTTTTACCGATATAAATAAAGTCGGTACAGTATATACTACAATTAACTAGTAAACTCTATCTTAAAAAGATACTTCATTTAAAAACTACTTATTCGAGAAAAGCTTAAAAATAGTTTTTAGAAGCTAAAAAAGAACTATTACTATTTATAAGCCAAAACCAAAAATCATCAGCAAAAAACAGCATGAATATCTCATCGATCAGAGGGAGAGATAATTACCCTACATTTTCGAGCAATTGCTATTTTCGAAGGATAATAAGCTACCTTACAGATTCACCAAGAGCAGGCCAAATTATACGGGTAAGTTTCTGAACTGGATGAAACTTCACTACTTCAGTTTATCGACTTGATTCACGTACGCATGTAGTAACCTACGCTGGTTGTCCGAGCAGGGGCCCCTAACAACCGCTAGTCAGGGACTCAAAACAAAACCAATAGTTACAGAATCAATCACAACCACAGCAGAAATTTACAAAATAGGAAGTGCTATACATCATTCTTACAGCTTCTACCCACACTAGGAGGTCTCACGGGTATATAATTATAGGCATGACCCAACATCCTCCTAGCCTCGGAATAGCATTGCCAATTTGCCCTACGGGCCAATAAGAACAGAACGTTACGGCAGAGGCCTCTGCTGCTGCAGCATATGCATACATGAACGGTTCGCTTATTACAGGACTTCGCCTCTCTACAATCTGTACCAAGGGAATGGATCCACATCGCATAGCAGGTATGAATCACTATAACCAACCAACCAACAGCATTGCACTTTTTATTCACATCTCAAGCAACAACTTTCAGCACCAGCAGACCTGCTTAGATAAATCTGAGGTGTACCAACATAATCTATTAATCCATGTCTACAATTGCAACAAGGCCTTGCAATTTCACTCCTACCGAGACATTGACTGCTTGCATATTGGATGAAATCTCCATGTATTACCCTTTTTTCTGGAAAGCTGAAAGAAAAAGCAAATCAAAAGCCAAAAATCAGATGTCTACTAATTGAAACATGGATATTTATCCAGAGCAAAAGAGATTTTTCATATAATTTGTTCCACAAGTCCTAACTGCTAGAGTACAATATATGGTAGGATAGAGTCCATTGGGATTACAATCCCTTGTACCATCTTGCCCCCCAAGTGTTGTACCTCTATATATACCGCCCGAGAGGCTCAATCCAATACCACCCAACTCTATCTTCCTTCACTAACTGTATCCAGCAATCCAGTTCAACATATATTTTATTGAACTTGTGGTGAGTCCTTAGATTGTAAGTTGCTAGGGATGCCCTAAAATCTCCAGTGAACAGCTGTACCTCAGCAACTCAAGCAATAGTAGATCAAGTCTGAGCACACTCTAAAGGATGTAAACTTCCTTCAGCAAACTCATGCATCCGAAATCGTTCCAAAAATTCGAAAGGCCTGCAGATAGATATGTAACCCTTTATGCATGAGAACAGAAAGATAATACCAACTGAACTGTGCGAGTTAATATCATGCATGTTAGATGCAACTCATGGTAGATAAATAAGGAACAGCTGAATAGATTGCATCTCTTTCTTTTAACTTGGCTTATCTCCTCCTACCACAATAAAATGGAATAGTTTCAACATTCACTAAGCTACTATACTTGCGTACACGGAAGCAATTTACTAACTGTATACGGTAACATAATATGAAAAATTCACTACTAGCCTTATTTCGTATATAACTGGTAGCCAGATTAAAAAATAAAAAGCATGATGAAAAACGCAAATTATGGTAATTTAATTCCAAGACAGCATAGTATGGTATGATGTCTAACTCTTGGTAATGTTTGACATCTTACAGCAAAATTTCACGGTTGCGGGATAACTTTCGCTGATTATTCTCTATTGCACTTAACACATCAATTTCTGGTCCAGCAACCATAGATGTAGCTTTTGCATCTGGTGTCCATAACTAAGAAAGAAACGAAGACAAGAGAAGAATGAGAACCAAATATTTAAAGTACTTCAACAAAACAAATCAGATTATATACCTTTACTGTATTATCAATTCCACTTGTTGCAACAGCACAATCGTAGGGATGAGACTGTATACAGTTCACAACTAAAGAAAATATAAGGCACATGAGAAGCAGTACTCAAGGGATAGCTGCAGTGGTAAAATCAAAACATAATTACCAGCTCCATCCCCTGCAAGCATTTTAATAAGCCTTCCTGTTTTTTTCTCCCATATGAACCATCTGCCATCATCACTTCCGCTGGCAATAAACTCCCCTGTTGCAAGAGGAACGCATCATTAGACAGTTAGTATATTTACATTAACTTGAGCTATCCTCTTACATGAATTCAAGGGAATTCAAATCAATGCAAGTGATTCTACATACGTTAATTTTATGCCACATCTAGAATTTAGGATCCATTGCAAAGACCAGATAACAAAAACTCCACAAGGAAATTTAAACTTTGTACCGTTTATTGGTTCAAGATTTTGATTTATAAACATCAAAGGGTATTTGATAATATAGTGGCAAAGTTGCTAGCTATGGTGCACAGCTGTGTGACTTACTTGAAAGGTCAGTGTATTTCTGGTACCACAAAATCGTAAATAAAAATGCAAGTTGCCGATGGGAGGACCAAAAATTCAAATACATCTAAACATGACAGCAAGAAGGAACAACGTAACCTTGTTCACCAAGAAAGCTAGCTTGCTTTATATCTGTCCCCACATTGCAGTGCGCAACATATCTTTGTTTCATATCAATGGCAACTTCCGGCTGCATTATGTTAAATCCATGCAGTATCAATAAAATACAGATATAAACATCATAAAAAAGTATCTCGTATTAGGAACTTCAGATAAAAGAGAAAGCAAGATAGAAAGAACCTGATAGGCAGAATCACCGCCATGAGCGGACTCCATCGATCCATTTTCACCAGATTGTTCATTACTTTGATCATCTCTTCGGTGGAATCTTAGACTTAAACTACCCCGAACAACACCTGGATCACTATCACGGCTTTCATCACCCGATACTGATGTCTCAAAGTCTAACTCCATTTCGTCATCATAATCTGAATCTTCTCGGCCCTCCTGTGATGATGACCCACTAGCATCTGATCTAAACAGTAGATCACTCAATGAGCGTAACCTTCCATACTGTGCATCGGTGTTGGTCTTTTCTACTTTATCCTTTTTATTTTTCTCAAGTTCAGCTGTTTGAACAAAACAGAACTATCAGATATTTCAAAAGCATAACAATCAATAAGTCGGACATCACATCTTCTGCATCAATGTAACAACTAAACCTAAAATCTGTCGGCATATTAAAATTCTTAATTTCAATAAACCCTCGACATCAAGACCCAAAGCTACAAAGTAATATAATCAGCAGCGACACCAAACATTACAAACAAAAGCAAATGAACATGGTATGCTCACATAAAAAATCTAGGTTCCCTTGTTTATATATTTTCTTGTGAGCTACTTATCTTCATGGCAACAACCACCAAACATGGAAGATTACTAGGTGGTCACCAAGCTCAGTACACTGGAGGACAACCAACTACATGATCTTTTAGCATGTGAAGTTGTGATCACATAATCTCCAAAAAATCAATTCATATGCCATAGTTATGTGCGACAAAATAATTGTTTATGTCAAATATACTCACCTGCAGCAAGTCGCTCCTTTATATTTTCCACTTGCTTCACAGATTCAGAATATGGTGGAACAAGACTATTTGCTGCTTCCGCATATTCAGATGCCTCCTTCAGTCTTCCTAACTACACAAGGCACAATACATCTTTCAAGAGATGGAGGATAGTCATCCAGTTTCAGCACTTCATTTAAACGGGAAGTTCTCACTCCATTCTTTTATAAATAATGCTTTAGAGAGCAAATCAGCAAATTTTGTTTTTTATAAATGATGTTCTCATGTTCTACGTTTCCAAGGTGAAACGTAACCATATCTTCCTAAATTACTCCTAACTTGCTTAATCCATGCTACATGTAAGAGGTTCAGTCTCTTTGTTCATTGGTCCGGGACTAAAGGTGGGGTGGTTTGGGAGACAAAACAGATTTAATGATATAGTAAGAGACATTTAATAGGCATATAGTGGTGATCTTGTCTTTTCTTAATATGTGTGCAACAGTCTAAAATGTCATTTATAAAAGAACAGAGGGAGTAAATTTTATCAGCAAGTGCAACAAGTGAAAAAAATGAAACATTTTGAAACCAAATATATCCAAGATACAACTAATACAATTGAAATCAGTCATGATTAAACAAAAGTTGCTAATCAAATTGGTATAATATAAGCACCCATCTAATCAGAGTAGCTCTAAAATAATGCTCAGTTTTGGCTGACAAAGAATAGGCAGCACAAAAACACATTCCAAATCTGCTTGAACACTTCATGCTAGTGTGGAATTTAACATCTTCTAACAGATGCAAAGCAACTCAAGGTATTAAGGTTAGACCAATTTTGGTTCTGTGTGATACAGAGCTACAATACTATTTGACAGTACATGCACACACCGTTCTCACTGAATTACACATGTTTACCTGTAATAGTGCCTCTGCCATGTACAAGTGTGCTTGAAATGATGTAAAATCAATATGCCTCGCTTTGTTGCAATCCCGAATAGCCATGTAAACATCATGTTTCCACCTCCTCTGTAGATCAAAATTTCATGATCCATACTTTTTACACAGAACAGAGTTTCAACAACAGATAAACAAAAGCAGGCAAACCTTCAGGTTCAATCCTGCTCGAGTACACAAGCAATCAAGCCTCATGCTGTCATCAATATCAGGTTCCAGAGACTCAAGTACTTCACAGCATGCTTCAATCCCATGCATTAGGTTAGTGCCCATCTTCAAAGATTTTCTTGCAACTTGCATAAGTTTCTTGCACATATCTACCTGAAATGGGTGCCATGAAAGGCACAGAGGTTCAACATGTCTAGCACTAGCAGACCAAGCAACAGATGTGATATAAAATAGTGGGCCATGTTTACAAAAGTGAAAAGCACAAGTGCATGTGCCCGTGCGAGTGCACGTGCACACACACACACACACACACACACACACACAGAGCACTGCTCACCCTGCACAAATTTCTCGAAGTTGTGTTTACTGAAAGCTTATTTCGTTTTGAATTTTGTTTTGCCGGTTCTTTGTGAAAAGGGGGTAAACATAATTGATCCTGTACATCATTTGCTGTGTATCTCACTGAACTCATATTGTCTGAACCCATAAACAGATAAGTTTGATCAGTATAATATTAAAGATATATAAATGCTGGGAGATAGACTAAAAGATAGCAAAGGTGTGATAACCAGAAAGAGGATACAAAAAGGAGCCAAGCGATCATACCTGGGTCAACATCAAATAGATATACATGTTCACCACTGAAACTCAAAAGAACCTCCTTCCCATTTGGGCTGAATGCAACATGTGTAAGGTGCAAATTTGACTTCCCCTGATTACAAAGCAGAGGCCCAAAGTCAATAAATATAAAAGAAGTATTTTGAAAGCTTCAGATAAAAAAATCTGAAACTCAAAACTAAACAAAGTTGCCTATTCAACTCAGATGCTCTAGCCAAATTTCAGGGAGAATCTAAATGCTCCAGAAGTTATACTTTCTATGAAAATGATCAGACAGTTAAAACTCATCCACAACTCCAGAATAAAAGGGATATCCATACGTAACGAATCATAGAGATGGCCAGAATAACAGAACTATTTACATTGACATGACAATTATATGAATGTCAGCGCTCTAGGGCTAAAGAGAGGCAACCAGAAATGCTTCATCTATTTTTTTTTTAGGGGAGTACTTCTATTGTTCTCCTACCACATATTGCAATGATTTATAGTTTAAATTCAAGGTTCATTTATTTGGGCAAGACCAAGTCAGCATATCAAATATATATAGCCACCGCTGTGAATTTAACATATATGGACAATCATTGCCAGCTTTACCATACACGATTGAACCAGCACAACAAGTTACTCAAGAACCAGTGTAACTTACATTATCAGCAAGGTGCAACGGACAGAACATTTTAATACAAGGTGGCGGCTTCCTTTTTGTTTGACATGAGCTCAACGGCGGAAGCATTCTCCTATCGTACAGCCGAGCAAATGAATCGCTGCACAAACATCAAGTCGTAAAGTGTTGTTATTCAGGTTGAAAAAAGCAAGGTTTGTTATGCACTGACTAATGGATGGCAACAAGGTGGGTTACCTCCCACCAACAAGGAGTTGATGGGGCCGAACAGAGCTAATATCACAAGACTTCAGCACCAGTGCTTGTCTGGGGAGATCAGCTAAAGACTTCTTTGCTCCACATCGTAGATCTAGCTGCCACAAGCACACGTAATGCAGAAAATGGAATCAAAACCAAGCCCACACCCATATCAGCTAATTTTACAGCCAGCAATTATTCTAGGGCTGTAATAATCCCTGCAGTTCTAATAGGATTCATAAGAACAAAACAGTTAATGATACAATACGATTACTACGCCTAGCAGCTGGAGAATGAATGCCACAATATGCTGCACAAAGTTAACTTATCATATGATCATAAGCCAACAAGATGCAGCATTACAGGTTCATCCATCTGCTAAATAGGAAAGTGATCACAGATCAACCCCAAAACAACATAAGCACACTTAGTTCCGTTCTGGTCCAAGTGTTCATGAAGCACAAAAAAGCACTACAGCTGAACTCAAACAGAAGAACATTTAAAATCAAACAACAAAATATTCGTACAGTAAAATCTGCCACCATATTTGGCTTTCAAGGACCTAAAACAAAAATATATATATTGTCCTAAACTAAATTGCAAAAGCTGGACATATAGGAATTGAATAACATGTTCCACAAGAAGACTGCACCAAAGAACCACAACAGAAACAAGGAACCCAACAAGAAGAAAAAAAGGGATAGAATACTCACAAGCACATTACGACATTCCTGATTAGCAGATCCTGCGCGAGGACAGGAACTGCACTCCCGAAAATCATGCTGTCTTAGAGTTCCATCCTCACTTGCACTCCACACTACATTAGGGTTGCCAATTTCCACCTACATTTGGCAAACAAACAAAATTATGCATGATTGAGCCAAGCAGAGGTTTATTAAAGAGTAGAAAAACTTAATGTGTGGGAAAGTAGAACACATCTCGAGTGGTGCAAAGACTTAAGTATAGGACATCGATTTTCTCTCTTTATTGATAATTAACTCTAAAAGCAGTTCATTCAGGAACTACCTCAGACCTATGTCAAAATAGATGCAATGCAAAGACTAATTTCCTTCATACTCTAGAATATCAAATCCCAAATAATGGCCTATCAGCATGAAATCTTACAGCTAGTTTCTTGACCCTCCTTGAGTGACATTGGTAAACTGAAGATGGCTCCATAGAAATTTCTCTAGGCCTTCTGCCACTTATAAGAGACAAATTGAAAACACGGACCTGGAAAAGAATCGGTAACCCTCTCCTGAAAAAGCCTCAAAATAACCAGGATACAGGAAATGAAAATAACTCTTAAATGGGTGTACCTCTGCATCTCCTGCTCCTGAGGCTACTACTTCATCAGATGTTTCCGGGACAAATTTTGTACAAAATATGTTTGCTGAATGTCCGGTATCAATTTCATGCAACAGCTCTTGATTAGCATAACTCCAGATGTTGATCTGTAGAACAAATATTGATACAAAAACACTGAATGAACCATAAAATCTCACACTTTGCATAGTCCCAGGTTATACCATTGAAAATGAAGCCAGCCACAAAGAATATTCGAAGATTAATTACAACTTATGTCACCACTGTGCAACATCTCTTTTGCAAGAAAAAGGCATTTTATCATTCAGATCAGTTTCTTCTCCTCTTTTTTTCCTTTAGTCTACAGCTGAACAGAATGTTCAATTCAACAGACAAACAAAGGAGAAATTCTTGAAAACTTCTTATGTTTGCTGGACAAGTAAAGCATTCATGAGCTACCATATTTTCAAAGACAAAAAGGCCCATTAGATGATTACCCATAGTGTATCTAGTCCTATAAAAGAAGCACAATAGAACATTCAGAGGCAAAGGAAAAAATAGCAGGTGAACAAATTTCTCCCAAAACAGGGTTCTAGGATAATATAATATCTTTACTATTATAAAAGTATGAGTTAGTGGTTGGTCCATTCTCCCCCCTCTCTTCTCAGCCATCCGATTTGATCTGGATTGTTCGTCTCTCTCCTCTCTCTCTCTCTCAGGATACAACCGCCTACCCCCTCCACTTTCTCCATCTCCTCGCGCATTCTGGCCACCCTTCTATCTTTATCGCTTGCTCTCCAATGTTTGATGTGTGAAGTTGGTCAGACAGTAAGTTTTGTCTCACCATTTTATGACTTCGTTGCAACGCACGGGTCTTTAACTAGTTGGCAGAGAAATGAGAGTCCTAGTACTAAAGAAAACATGAAAAAAAAGGATAAGAAATTAGTAACGTTAGCCAACCAAACTATGTTCAGAAACTTACTCTAGTGTCATCTGATCCTGATAGCAGAAGAGAGCCATTTGAATTCCACGCAATAGAATTCACGCAACCTACGTGACCCTGTCATATAGCACAGTAAAGACCAAAAAGCAATCACAGTAAAAATCAACGAAAGAATTAAGGAACTTCAGCTTTCTTCGTAATGGCAAATACAAATTCCAACACAGGAAATTACTATATTTCTCTGTCCTCGTGAGAAAACTAGTGCAAATGATAAGATGAACATAAAAAAATAGTCACATACCTTCATCTCCTTTTCCAAAGCAAGCCTTTGTACTAGAGAAGAATGGAACAGAACTCTCTTATTAATGTCCTGGTAAGGAAGAAACTATTAGTTGTATCTGCACAACTATGCTTCGGCTGGTACTGTGATCAAAACATGCATAATTACACCATGCAAGACCAAAGAAGAACATTATCATAAAAGAGTGCCAACGAATCATAAAAGAGTGCCAACGAAGTGTCTCAGTAATTCATGATTTAATGTCCAACCAAACAATGCTGGCAAAAAAATTTGCTGCACCTTACAAAATCAAAATCCAAAAATAATGTCTCTTAATGCTCAAGAACTCCTAGTTCCCATGAATTCACTTCACAGCCAATGTCCATTCAAGGTCACCATATACATAAAAGTTGAGGCGAACCGAAAGTTCAGAGTGATAAACAGCTGGCCCAAAGAGCATACCACAAAAAAAATACTCACGAATAGATCATGACCTCCCATCACAGTTGTAAGTTGTAACCAAGGATAAGCATAAACACAAAGACATCTGCTTGGTTATGCAACCAAAACATCAACAAGCACCTGCGTCACTCCCAGATTCCAAAATTTCGAGCTATTGGCAGCACTACGCCAAACCTCGAAGGAATCCATCTAAGGCTACCGGATTCAAACAATACGTTGCGCACACAGAAAGCACTCGAACATCAACCGATTCCCCCACGCCCATAAACCCTTGTAAATCCCAAGCGGATCGAGGAATCCGAAACCGCCTCACTCCATCGACTGATCCACGCAAACCCTCCACCACCTAAGAACTCCGTCGAATCGGGCAATCCGCCCCCCCCCCCCCCCCCCCCCCGGGCGACAGCTTGCCCCAAAGGTGAGCACAAATGCAAACGATGCCTAGAACGGAAGGGCGCTGGGCCATGCCCAGGAGTCTTACTGGGGAGCCGTGGAGGCTGCGGGCGTCGAGGAGATCGGCGACGCTGCCGTCCGAGAAGCGCCACCGCACCTTCTCCGTCATGTCCATCTCCGGCGCCTGGCGAGCGAGACCCCAGAAGAAGCGGCGGGCTAGCCCTCGCAGCTCCCCCCCCCCCCCCCCCCCCTCACACTTCGCCGCCGGCTTCGCCCCCCGATCGCCGCGGGGCTGTTTGGGAATGCTACTGGAGGCTTTTGCGCCTTTCAGGGGTCGGAATGGTGGTGCGGGGGTCCCGTTTGGGTTCCACTCCCTTCCGAGTTTTTTTCTATTATGGTACCCTCTAAGTTGGGCTTCGCTGAAACGGTACTTATACCGTGGGCTTTTTCTAAATAGTACCTTTGTTGTTAACACCTCTCCAAAATAGTATTCTCAGGGATTTTAACTCAAATAATTTGATTTTCGAATTTGTACTCCCCCAATTGACTGAACTGCCCCTGCTCATTTTGTTTAACCCTAATCACTTTTATTTTCTTCTTTTCACATGTTTGGGTTTCATTGGCGACGGCGGCACGCCGACTGGCCAATCGGAATACTCGGCACGGCGCCGTCAACACCAGGCGAGAGCGCGGCAAGGATCGCACGGGAGTGCGCGCACCCCAGGCCACGGACGATCGCACGCCAGCCAGGGACGGTCGCACGTCGACAGGGGCAACCGGACCACATACGCGGCAGGTGTGATCGGACCACACGCCAAGGGCAAGACCCTGTCTTCACTATCGAAGAATTCGTTCGTGCTACTGAAACTGGAAGAAACAAAATGAGCAGGAGCAGTTTAGTCATATGAAGGAGTTAAAATTCAAAAATCAAATGAAAATTAGTTTAAATCCCTGATAATACTATTTTGGAGAGGTGTTAACAACAAGGGTACTATTTGGGAGAAACCCACGGTATAAGTACCGTTTCAGCGAAGCCCAACTTAGAGGGTACCATAATAGCAAAAAACTCCTTCCAAAGAGGGCTTGCTGCTTTGCCAGGCCTTGCCGGGTTGGCATTGGGAAGTGGGGCCAGCCGGCCAGGGACGCACGCGTGGAGCGAGCCGCTGGATGAGATGTGGCTTTCGTTTTTCTTTTTCTTTTTCTTTTTGCTTCCACTTTTGCTTCCTTCGGACTTAAAATCCGTTGGCTTTTTAATTTCTTTTTTTTGTGTTTTCTTTTTATTTGTATTGCCCATAAAATATAACGATGTTTTTCATTTTCTTTTTTATTTGTGTATTGCCCATAAAATATAGCGATATTTTTCATTTTTTATCTTTTAATTGAATGACTCGAAAAAGGCTAATAACCGTTATAATGTAATTTCAACGAAAAGCTAACAGCCACAGTCAGAAGCTAAAGTTGGTTTTCTCCTTATTTCTTTGCATTGCCTGTGAAGGTATAATGGTATTTCTCATTTTTTTTAATTGAATGACTCGGAAAAGCTAATAGCCGCTACAATATAATTTCAACCAAAAACCAAGAGACACAATCGAAAGCTAAAGCCGGTTGAAGCGGGCCTCAAGTGGCTTCGGCTTCTTGATTTCAGTTTCTTTTGTTTTTTCGCCTTTTTTGCTTTTTTTTTATTCATTTGCATTGTCTGTGAATATATAACGGTATTTTTTTTCTAATTTTTCTTTAATTGAATGACTCATAAAAAGTTAACAGACACTATAGTGTAATTTTAACCAAAAGGTAACAATCACATCCGGAAGCCCCAATCATAAGCCGGTTGGAGTATGGTACTTGCGGCCGTCCGATCTGATCATCCAACCGTCTGATAGCTGGTTAAAACGAACATGGTGCAGAAATTTCAAGCGTATTCCGATAACTGAACCATGATACTGTTACCTTAGAATGTACATGTAGTAGTTCAAAGTTTTACTCACATTTCCCCATCATTTTTCTTGTATTCTCTGGGTTTAGACACGATGATCAGGATCGATTGGTCGGTTTCTACCACTGGTTTAGACTGTAGAGGTCACAGAAGCGTCAACCTTCTCTGAGAAAAGGCCGCAGATGTATGGTGGCACTTCGAGATGTAGGACAGCCCAGAGGAAACCCCGCTTGAAACGTAGTTTGAAATGCAGGAATTTCATACGAGTTTTGAAAGGCCCCAAAATTTTCAAAATATTTTTATGAATTTTTCTGAAATTTTGAGTGATTTTTGAACCCTTTCCCTTTTTGGAAATTCCCGGCGGAGAGCGTTTTCCTTTCTCGGCCATCCGCCTTCCTTCTCCGTTGATGCCCCCTCTTTTCCCGCTTTCTCCTCGCGCATGTGCCCGCGCTGCACGCAGAGCTCCGCCGCGCCTTGTGCTGGCTCGCCGTCGCCGGCCGTCCCCGACCGCTCCCGACCCGGTCTTCCTCTCTGCCACCCGTGGCCCACCTGCCAGTCCCTCCTTCTCCCTCCTCCGCGCGTTGCGTCGCCGCCCGTCACTGCCGTTCACCTGCTCCTGCGCTACCCCGCGGCTTCCCCATGCACTCTGCAGCTCAGCAGCTCGCCCACGTCGCGCCATTACTCCCCCTGAACTGCCCCGAACTGCTCCCTCGCCGCCCGCTCTCTCCCTTGCTTTTTAAGCCCAGCCAACCCCGGCATTGTCTTCCCCACGCTCCCAAGACACTTCTCAAGCACTGTAGCAAAAGGCCGGGCCGACACTGTTCACCCGATTTTTCAGAGATTTTTCAATTTCCAAAAATCCAGAAATCAAATAAAATTCTAGAAAATCCCAAAAATTCCCAAATTACACCATTTTGCTCATTTTAATGCCCTGAACCCATTTTTGGCCTCCAATCCACCAAATTCATCCTAGAAAAATTAAAAAAACCCCTCATTTGAATTTTTATGCAATTTACTCCTTTTTCATAGATTTTATTTTTCCTTACTTGATTAGGCTCAAGCCGGATTTATGTTATTTTTGTGTGTTTGTGCTAGCTTTGGAGTTTTCGAAGGCTTCGGTGCAAGGGCAGGATCAAAGGAGTGTTGTTTACGAGGTTGTCGAGGTCATCAAATTTCAAGGTAAGTCGCAAATTCTTGACCATATTGAATCCCATGTCGTTTAAAGTATGTTAATATGCTATTTGCATTATTGTTAATTGTGAAATGTTAATTGCGTAAAATAAAATATTTAGAATGACTTGATATTTAGATGATCCCTGCCATCGACAATTGCCATGTTAAATTGTAGCCCTACCTTTGTCAACCCTAGAATTACTCTAAATTATGGTATAAATACTTGTAGTATTTACTTTTCATGCAAAATTTCACACTACTACGAGGGTCGGTAGATTTGAAAAATTGGGAGTTAGGGAAAAGGTGTTGTGGGACACCGCGAGGTGGTCTTCGCCCACCACTTTACCCTGAGTCGGAAGTTGGTCGCTCGGTGATATGTTAAGGACTAGACCCTTACGCCGAGCAAGTGACATATTGGCCGCTCAATCACAGGTGTTGACTTGTCAATCCTGATTTAGTAGCTGCTTAACACGAGTGAAATCCTACATTGGGAGTTGGTATGGATCGGCAGATCCAGATTGGACAACGATAGGTCTCCACAACTCAACCCTGGCGTTCCGTGTCGGCCAACGGATACCCGAGGGTGTGCGAGCCCCTAACCTATCGAGTAGAGTGTATACCAAGGGTTGAGCAGTGAAACGATCCGGTTCCTTAACTTAGTCATGAGGGTTTAGAATGCTTGTGGGTAAAGTTGGGCAACTCTGCAGAGTCAACAAAAAGGTATTCGAATACGCCATGCTCCTGGTTAATGGAGTTATGTCTATTGGGTGATTCCAGCAGCGAGGCATAAGTAGCTTTTACAAGTGTTTTAATTGGATTAATTGGTTAATCAAATTTATCAGAAACCCCTTAATCCTAAGGAGTAGTCATAGGTTTTTGGGTTTCCAAAAATGTTTGCAAATAAATATGCATCCACTGAAATTAATAAAACAACTATACTCCCCTCCCTTGTTGATCCTTGCAATTTAGCTAAGATTGGGTGTTCCCTTTGTGACTTGTTAAGTTGATTAACTCACGGCTTGTAAAACCCCTCAGAAAGTTAGGAAGCCGATGAAGGTCTCCCCGTTGAAGAAGCTCCAGAAGAGCCGTTCTACGACAAGGATCTCTGGTTTTAGGTTTCAGCCGTGCTCAGGTTTCCTGGTGGTTTTGTAATGTAAGATACTTTGGGTTTGCACGCCCGTTCCAGCAAAACTTGGTTGTTAAACCATATGTTGTAATATAAGTTAGTTCTTTTGTTGTAAGCATGTTCTGTGATGATATTCTCTTACTTGACGTTCCGTAACTGGTCAAGCTTGAGTAGTTGCGAAATGACGGGTTCTGACGCCCCTGGAAACGGGGGCGTTACAAGTTTTGAACGGGCCAGTACAATTCCCGCAGCCTGCAGGAAACAGCAAAAATTCCCACGTTTCAAACAGGCCCTGAAAGTGAACCGACGATAAACAGATCATTGCTCCTCATGTCAAACATATACTATTTCAACACCTGCACTGCGTCCACGGTGAGATTAAAAGAGTTACTAATAATTGCGAGAGGAACACTACCCACCACCTTCAAAACTTCTCTATTTGGTCTCCAGATATGTACAGAGTTAATCGACTTCAATTTGACACTGATCAAAATAATACAAATGCGATGTACATAGCAAAACGCCAGGTGGGGAGATATCTCGCCGAAATAAACAAACATCTACAGAGGGAACCGCCCCGTCACAGTGCCCATCTCAACCTGCAAAATTGCTGTTGTAAAGCCGCCTCGAATATAACCTCTGTTCCATAAGTTAAGCTTCGCCCGCTCACGCTGCCACGGTCATGTGGAGTAGCTGGTTTTTCGTCTTTGTGTTGCATTGCCCTCCGCCGCTGTGATCACTATATGAAATTCAGCAGAACAATCCACAAAATCGTGAGCTTCTCAGCTTTCCTGTCACTGATGAGTGTCTTTGGCTGAATGTTCAAGCCATGGATGTGCTTCTACAAATGCAAAGCATAATGCCGAGGTTCCCAACATTTTCAGAGTAGATGCTGAGTGACAGCCTCTGAAAAACAGTTGCAAATGCCCTGCATGATCATCACCAATCAATACTGAAGTTGGTTGTCGACGTTTCAATGTACTTTAGGGAAAATATTACTTAGAACATCACTTACATGTTATGAGCGCACATCAATTATTCATTTGAATGGACCTCTGCTGCAAAGTCTTTAATTCTTTGCTTGATACTCTGGGGGTGGGGGTGGCGGAATCCAAAAGAATCAGAATGCACATGTTACACACCCCATGTGAAACAAAACACACGGAGGTTTAACTAGAATGGTAGTGAAAGTAACTGGAATCAATTGCCTAGTAAACTACCAAAGACACACTCAAAGATCATATCACGCACCTGCAACTCTTCATGAAGCAATATGAAGACCTTCTTCATCAATTTATGCCTCTGCAGCATATATGTCCACAATCAGAATCAGGATGAGCTTTAGATTAACAATCATTAATTTGTCAAATCAAATACAATTTCAGATAATGCTAATTTTTTATTAATAGTCTCCCTTGTCTAACTGAATGGTTAACTTCTGAGCAAAAGTAACTGTTGGATTAGGATGCTGGCAGAAATTCCAAGACAGAAAATAAGAAATGAGGAAAAATTGGCCCGCTTTCAGAGTTTCAGGTTATGAAAAAACTGAAGATAGTCGTATGCTCATGTATAAGCAATATGTATATGGAATTAATGGAAAGGCAGTCAGAAAGCATACTGTGCCCGATTCCTGATACATGTCTCTGAGTCTTTCCACGATGTTATAATACTGATCCTTATCTCTTTCTTTAGCAACATTGAGATCCTCCTGAATCTTTAGGAATTCAGACCTGTACAGAAAGGCATCGGTTACAGGAGAAATTTACAACATGGACTATGAAGAAGAAAAAATAAGTACAAAGGGGAACTAAAAAGGAACAGTTACAGTGTAACACATACCGAGTTTTCTCCATCTGACTATTCAAGTAAGAGTAAACCTTGTATTTATCACTGTACTCCTGCACATAATCTTTGTATCTGACAAAGAATATAATCAGTTAGTTGTCTGAACAAACTTAAAACTACCAATATGACAGATACCGGCGCATTTATAAATAGTTTGCACAGTGTGATTTTGGGCAAAATCAATCAAACTTATATGCCATGAACTATCATTAAAAAGCATATCAGATTTACAGAATCACATTGCTTAAGTGTGAGATTGGTCGTACAACCTATAATATTCCAGACAACACAGACATCGGGACACTGGTCCAAGCCAACACTCCAAAGGAGCGTGTAGAATTAGAATACCTCATATACCAGTCTAAACATTTATACAGCTCTAAGAGGAGGGTGACACCATAATGAAATTTATGCAAACTTTAAAGGAACCTGCTGGTATTTTGCCTAAAACAGAACCTGGTTAGTAAAATTACAGGGCCAGGCCTGCTGATATGGTTTCATTAACCTCCCAAAGGTAAACTGGACAAAAAGCAAAAAGAAAGAAAAGAAAAAAGAAGCACATTCTAGTCTAATATATAATACATGTTACTAGCTTAAAAATCTCTAGGAATATCCCAGATTGGATCAAATAATTTCATGAGAAGACAAGTCAGTGTAAAGCTTAGCAACAAGAGTGAGAAAACAAATCAAAATGCACTAGCAAAAATACTTCAAAGGGGCATAAAAGAACTGCATCAACGATACTGTGACTTACTGTGAGAAATCTTTTATTGGACCTTTCAGTTCTGGCTCATCTTTATCGTACTTTGAGAAAAATAAAGTATCTTCGTCCGAAGAACTTTCCCTTCTCTTCCTACCTGTCTCAGCCTCAATCAAAGAGTTATTCCTATTTCTTTCCTCATTTTCTGCAGGGGAAATTGATTTCCGTGTTGTAGACTCTATGACATTCCTACTACCATTCTGAGGAAGCTTGGGAGTAGTTTTCTTCTTCGGATCTACATGATCTAGCATTCCACCCTGTGCCATCCTTGTTTCCCTTTTGCCTGTTTTTTCTCCCAACTTATCTGGATAGAATATGTTCTCTGAATCTGGATTATCAGTCCTTGGCAATTGCCGACTCTGTGGAACATTTACTCTTTGTTGAGACCTATTATTATCAAAATCATACCCTGGTGTCTTCCTGGGAAATCCTTCCTGATTTATATTACCTCCAATACCAAATTCTTGAGGTGATGGTTCATGAAAAGCGGATAGAGCGGCCTTCCTGTTATTAATACTGGGGTAGGAGTTATCTACATTAGTTAATTTAGCATCAAGCAACTTGGAAGAACTATTTCTCTCAAATTGATTCCTTGTCCTCCCGATGTCATTGTCCAAAGAAGCCTCACGAAATTCACCCAACTCAAGATCTGAAAGCTCTCTCTGGAGCACCTTTTTTCCATAAGGTGATCTCTCAGCACTATTTCTTTGCAAATATGATGGCTCTCCATTACTTTCATTGCATTCAGGAAAAGACATGATCTCATCATGATTAACATTTCCTTTTGTACTTTTGGTTAAGTTGATGGAATTTACACCAATATTACCATCCTTTGAACGCTTGTGCATTTTCTCATCAGCGAAAGGTTCCCCATGTCTGCCCCTTTTTCTTGTGGCAGAATCGTCAGAGTCATCAAAATTGGCTTGGTGGCCTTCACCATGTACATAACCTCTTCCAAAGTTACCGTCCATACTATTCAAAGGTTTCTGTACCTTATCTGACTTTTTCTTAGAACTTGATTTCTCAATCTTTTCTTGTGTTCTCTCAGAGTGCATTGTTGTGACAGGTACATTTGGGCTCTGATTTATCTTTTGTAAATTTCCAGAACCCAAAGGTCTTCCTTTCATAGCAGGGCTACTATCTTGTGCATGCAAATCGTTATGTGTGTCCAAGCCAACATTCCCTGTCTCCTTGCTCAACCTCTCATTGATATGTTTGTCAGGAGGTAAGTTTCGTCTGTGCTCTGAGAACGAACCTGTAGCTCCTGAATATGCCATGTCAACCTTGGCCTTTTTGGCACTTTCTGGCTTTGCAGTAGAGTTCTCATCACCACTTCTCTCAGTGATCTTTGTTGGGCCCTGGTTTGATCCATCCTTTGATGTTGATTTTCTTCTGCTACTATGCTGCTTCGTGTATTGACTGGCTTCTTCCTTGGGTAAGTTCTGACTACTCGGTGCTAAGGAATCATCAAAAAGGTTGTCCTGATAAGACATTTCATTTGCGGGATACTTGCCATCAACTATACTAGGATCTATTCTGGTACTCGCCATGTTTTTGCTTCCTGGAATTTCTGATGGCCTGTCTAAGTTGCTTGCACCAAAGCTCTCAATTGCTGCAGGTGTATATGCTGCCTCATCATTGTCGGTATTAAAATTATTCAGATCGATGTGTGACGATGTACTCTTATACTCCAGATTTGTTCCAATGTCAATTTGCTCATCATCGCCATCCAGTGTTGTCAAATCTCTTTGCGAGGAAGTCAATTTCAGTTCATCTGCTAATTTTCTTTGTGCTGTATTTGCTTTGTCATCATCACTTGTGATATCCACAAATGCATCAGATGCTTCCTTGCTGCTCGATGAAGCATCACTATCACTGTCGCTGCTGCTCCCACTGCCGTTTGCTGCACTTCTGCTTTGACTCCCACTATCACTTCCACTGCCACTGCTGTCACTGTCACTATCACTTCCACTGTCACTAGACGTGCCTGCTTTACCATCACTGTCATTATTGACCTTTTCATCTCCTGCAGCAGAAACTGGGGAGCCCCCAATGTCAATCTTCTCAAATATATCAGGATCATCTGTCTTTAAGCTTAAAGCAGCTTCCTCGATGTTCTCATCAATAGCCCTGTTAGATACATCCATAGCAATAGATGGCTGTTGAGGTGCTTGTGGGAGAGAGTAGCAAACATGCAGAAAAATAATTGTATACGAAACTACGGAAGGAACTTCATGAAAGCAATGCCGCTGTGTGACAAGAAAACAAGAGATTGAACTTGTACGAGAAAAAAATTGTACCTTCCACTGCCAGATGCATGCCTTTTAGAGCTTTCCACCTCCAATCCATGTTTGAGCACATACCTCCCTGGTGCTTGGAAATTTGCAATCTGGAAGAATATTCATGTGTCAAGTGTGCATCACAATATATTGTTAATGTTTCCATATTGAAAAAAGAGGTGGTGTATAATATTTGTTACTCACATTCTTGATGATACTCTCTATTTTCTTTGACGCGTTTGGAATTGCAACTGCAACAGCTTTCTCCAAGGCCTGCATATGTTTCAGAACATGCCATGGACAGAACATCAGACAATTGCTTGTGAAGTAAACCTAAGTGATTTAGGTAAGTAAACAAATTGCAAAAAAAGGCATCTATCATGATAAACCAAAGCATTTGTAGTATACGATCAAGCCAACTATGGATATTACAACACATTATGTACAAAACTGAAATCATGAAACCATATAGTTCAAACGGTAAAGAACAGTTATCAGACCACAAGATCAACCATGAATTAAAATGCCAATAATGCAAGCAGCAATATACTCAAGGATCAATAAAAAACTTATTTTGTCATAGTGCGAACTATTATGGAATAACTGTCACCCATATAAGTTTCTACACCTGTAACTCAGTTTTGCCTTTTACAAAGGAGTACAGAATAATTATTTATACGTTAACAATTTAGCCTGAAAGCATTTTGTGTCCATATAACGTTTTCCCACTGCTCAGGAATATACTCCCTGTTAGTTCATCTTATAAGTTTCCGGATCCCTTTTTCATTTGCACATGCTACATAAGAGGGGAGAGAGAGAGAGAGAGAGAGAGAGAGAGAGAGAGATTACCTTTAAGTTCATCCCTTTCGGATTTTCCGAGAGAATAGATATCAAGAGGCTTCGTAATTCAGTTGTATCATCATCAACACTTGCCCGGCAATTTGTTCCCTGCGACATCCTATTTGGTGTTGCTTTCTCAACTTTACTATTTTCCTCTTTATTCAAATCAAAAGGTATTGTGACTTCATTATTTGCATCTGATCCAACAGGAAATGAAGGTATGCTTGGTCCAGGTTGCTCAGGAGAAGGCGCAGGTGAAGTAGAGAAATTTCCTTTGGAAATATTGTTAGACAGCTTCACTTTGGAAACTGATTTGGTTGGCGCCATAACAGCAGCTGGCATAGGCCCATAAAAAACATATGGAGTTAATTGTGTGCTAATGCAGGGTTCTCTTAGTGGTGGGAAATGTACATGCATAAAAAGAAATAAAGCAATATAAAAAAAAAAGATCGAACAGGATGAAAACCTGACTTCTTCCTGTAAAATTCCCTCTTCTGCTTCCAGTTCATCCTCCGCATATTACCTTAAAGAGATAACAGCACCAAATTAAACAGTCGAACTTTAGCCATTATACAGTATCTAACAAACTTTAGCCAGAGATTCAATTCAGAACTAGTATTACTATTGCGCATAGAAAAAACTGAGCACATTTACACACTAATTATCCAATGCAAGTAATTAAATCATATACGGATTTTTGGAAAACAATTACACAGAATCACATTCACATATTTCTACTATGAAGGCAAAATCCAGGTACAAATAATGAACTCATAATTCATCATGCAAAAGAAACACGATATCATAGTTCAAAGTACAAACCTTCTACAGCTGCAGCAGCCATTGACTTGGCCTGACTCTTGACAGATGGATTTGCAGGGTCCAGCACAATTGATCTATAGCAGACAATTTTACAAGGACGCATAAGAAAATTACTAAAAATATGAAAATAAATCTGCAATATCATAAAACAGCAAGTTTAAGAAAAATGTATGCATCAGGATGACGCTTATTCAATGGAAACCAAGAGAATTATGGAACAGGGAAAGCAAACAAACTTTCGAGATTTTGAGAGACGTTCAGCCTCCTCTGAGCGCATTTTCACAAGGTTCTTTGCTGATTCATCCAAAATACGTTGCACATTCACCTTGCGCCAAGCAGAGCCACATTCGAGAAGCAATCCATTTCCATCCTCTCCACTCTGATTTTCTTCATAAATATCACATAATTCACCACGTTCGGATGCCCATGTAAATTTGAATTTTTTACCACTAACATCTATAACCTGGTGGAAGACAAGAGCTTTCAGTACTCAATTCAACCAATTATATGTACAAGAGTATTTGTCATGTTGAACAGATTTTGCTTGATAAAGAAATTTTAGTTAGACTGACCTAGTAGAGTTACTAAAAAATCATACCACTTCCAAACATTTTAAACATTCTCCACAACAGGGTTCCAAAAACCACTGGGAACCAAAGAGTTCCCACCGGTTTCCAGAAATCCAGTGGGGGCTGGAAGTGAAATACCAGCTGGAATAGGCAAGTTTTCTGTTATTTCCACAAAATTGGCCATCTGTGATTATTGCATAGATAGGAAACATAGAAACTTCAAAAAGGTAAAAGACAAATCAAATCCAAAAAGGCTGGGAAAAATTCCGAAAACTAGCCTATTCTGCAAATCAGAGGGGAGAACTATTTCTTCAAAACCGAGATTCCAAACCCTGCTCCAAGGCACCATTCCAGATAGGCTAACTAGGATGCACCATTTACGACACTAGTAGATAGATGCTGCTCCAGTGCACAAGGGCCATGGCACTGGTGCTACTGAGGCTACAGGAAAAAACATGAATGCATACTTGGATGCCATCATCAATACGAGCCTTACTTTTCCCTTCATATGTACATAAAACATGTATCCATTTCATGAAACATGAATCACGTTATGCTGTGCAGAATAAGCTAGCCAATTATTGATCTTCCAGCAACCTTACTTTGAAGCTTAAAAAAAGGGCCCTGTACATGATAAAGTAGGGACACTACAATGTTACAACCAGTAAGCTTATCTCTTGCCAAAACATGCATATTATAGTAGATAACAACACAAAAAATTGTGGTGTTTAAGCAACACGTTATTGAAGCAGCTATTACAAACAAAACAAAATAGTAGAACTGGGATTCATAAACATCACCAACCAGACATAGCAGTAGGGGTTCACATCTCTAAACTGACATGTCATGTAAGCTAGAAAGATAAAAATCCAAACTGTCTTGACAAGAAGACCCAACACAACAGCTACCTGTTATTTCCCTTTTCTTTAAAACCAGCTCGCATTGTGCAAAAGTAATTTTAAGATTTGTGCAGTTCACAAGAAAACTAGTTCACATTGTGGATTTTGTGTGACCTGTTTGACATTAGTGAACTCTTGTGGAACTCGCTACCCATCATTTGTGTGATTCTTTAGCAAAAAACAAGTGGGCGTTTTTTAAGGAAAAAAACATATATAGGTCCTCACTGGCAATTCCAAAACATCACTGAGTTACAATAAAAAAAATAAAAAAAAACCCAAATGAGAAATGCATGAGCATGTCATGCGCTAACAATTACAAAAGTGGTATTAAACTAAATCATGTGAAAATACATTAAGAACTTCGAACGTAAGTGCTAAAAGCCTAAAAAGTATAGTGTGATCTTATTGAGCTGAGTTAAGCTTGGATTATCATGGGGGAAAACTTTGAGCAATCCTAAACAGCATAAGAATCTAAACTCATCCTAACCTAAAAATAAAGAATTAAATAACCAACGCAAGAAACCAATTGCACCACCAAAAATAATAAAATTATGTGTAGGCACCATGAAGCCAAAGTGAATTTTCAACAAATTCAAATTAAGATGTATGCCACATAGACTATCCAAAAGAATCATGAAACAAGCAATGCACTTGCTCCCATTCTACCTAAAGGATAAAGCAAATCAAATTAGGCAGGACAATAGATGCATGTAAAAAGTTAAGAAATCATGCACGAAATCACCAAATCCATCGCCAACCAAACAGAAGCTTCCAATGAGAATGTAACAGATCATTGTGCTCCAACATATCAAACTAATACGAACTACACAAGTGAAATCCTTGAAATTTGAGCATTCCAATACCGGAGAAAACCACATGATCAATTTCCAAGCAACAAAGGAGACAGCAATGAAGGCCCTAACAAAAACCAAACTACAACATGAACTGTCACTAAATAATAAGTAGGCAGCATTTGAACAAATCCTAAGTCAAATTCGCTACTGAAAGGACCGAACAAGCAATGGAAGAGATCGGTGTCATAAGAACCAAAGTACCAAGGCTACCGCACAAGAAGTGAAAATTGGCAATCCTAACGTGACTTAGGGTAACAGATCACTATGTCCTAACAATTCAAACTATCTCGTAAGTACCACGCCGTAAATTTGAGCAATATGAATGCAAATTACAGAATGAACTAACCCAGACTCGGGAACAGTATCACAGAAAAACCAGAAAACGGATGCTTCGTAGCAAATTAATCTCTAGTTAGTCTATGCCGTAATGGGCAAAATATCGAAATTGGTTAGGTTATAACTTGGAAGGGACTCAAGGGAACATAACTAAACGACGGAGGAAGAGAGAGAGAGAGAGAGAGCTCACGTTCTCCGAGGAGTTGTACATGTTGGAGTTGAACTTGATGCGGGCGCCGCCACCGGCCTCCTCCGCCCGCCGGATCTCGTCAACGAGGTCGGGGGTCAGCCTTATAATTGCCGCGAAGGCAGGCGGTCCGCTGGACTCCAGGCGGAACGCCTCGTCGCGCCCCACCGCCTGCGCCGCGAAGGCGGCGGCGGCGGCTAAGGCTGCGGCGCCGCGACCCCGGGGAGGCGCAGCCATGCCGCCGGCGCCGATGGAGGAGGCGGCGCCCCGGCCGCGGCTGTGGGGGGCCGGCGGGCGCTTCGCGGGGCCGCCGCCGCGCCCGCCGCCACGGCCGCCGAGCTTGTACATCACCCGCGGCAAGCGGCCGGGCCGGCGGGAGGGTTGGTCGTATTGGGGCTCGCTGGGGAAGAGTAGCGAAGACGCCGCAGAGGAGGGCGCAGAAATCGTATAAGTTTTGTCCTTTTTTCCCGAGTAAAATCCATTATCGATCCTTAAACTTTTTATGATGTGTCATTCTGATCTATAAATTTTTAAAGTATGTCATCTCGATCCTTAAACTTTCAAAGTGTGGTAATTTCTTTTGAAAGTCTATGGACCAAGATGACACATCATAAAAAATTCACTGCTACAACTACATAGGATATTACCAAAGTTTAAGGACCGGGATGACATACTTTAAAAGTTTATAGACTGAAATGACACAGCATAAAAAGTTTAAAAACCGGTAATGGACTTTACTTTTTTTTTCCTAAGTTGCAACTTGTCGAGACTCAAGCGCAAACCCTCTCTTACCGTAAACACGTGAATTGTTTAATGAGAAATTCAATCCGCTGTGGGAGCATTACAGTGAAAAGGATGCAAAATCAATTGTAGATCTTCTGCTGCTGTAACGCATAGAGATTTCTTACTGAAATCTTTAGTACAGGTGAAAAATTAGGCGTGAATCATATCTTTCTTTGATTAGATTGCCTTAGAAGGGACTTGATGTCTAAGAGGTATGAATTGGATTCTTTTTCGTGGAAGCCTACATTAAAAACTTAAACTTTACTAGCTCAATCAAAATGTTCAGGGTTTATAGTGAAGTTTTGCAGCCTAGTTTCAACCCTACACAATTTTAGTAAGTTAGAAAATAAGAAACAATAAGATAAATGCAGAAACATAAAAGACACAAAGAACATAACCAATTTGTTTACTAAGATCTCGTAGATTCAGTGAACTCTCTACCCTTCGTTGGAACACTCTTGTACATGTACAACTCTGACTTAAGACCACGCAAGTTATCCACTCGACTCTAAACCTTCACAAGCCTCCTGATGCCTCTCATAAGCTCCTTCAAGGAAAGGTCACAAGCTAACGCATCCAACCTGTTTCGGAGACGCCGATCTCCAAGAGTAATAGCCAAACAAGGTCACTTGAATCCAGCAAGATCAAGCAACTAGGAGTGGTGCATAACTTAGACCTAATCTACTCTCAATCTCTCACGAAAGCACTTAAGATCTTCAATCCAAGTTTTAAAGTGCCACTGAGCTCCTCAATAGGATGATACTATAATAGAATCCTAAGAGAGCTAACTTAAACCCCATAGGGTCTATATATAGCTCCCTTCCTTATAAACTAACCGATACATATAGGTATTTCAAAATACCTCTTTGAGTCGAATCATCCGACCCACTTGGATTATCTGGCTTAGACGCTTCCAACATAAAAAATATAGCTGTTGCACACACTCAAATCGTCCGACCAAGTTAGATTATCTGACCCACTCGAATCATCCACCTGGCTTGGATCATCCGGTTTAGGGCAACTTCTCAAGAATAAATTTTCTGCTAAATTGATTTGGGTCAGGCTCCGACCCACTCAGATCATTTGACTCATATGAAAACCATCTCATACCAAATCTCTGTTAAATTGATTCGACGCATAGTCCGATCTACATGGATCATCTAGTCCCTTAGAGCACTTCTCAGTAAAATTGATCTAACCTATACTCTTGATCACTTGGCATCCAACTTCCATTGAAACTCAAATACATGCCCTATGGAGAATTGATTTGGCCATGCTTCAAGTCACTCAAATCATCCGACTCACGTTATAATCCTCTGGACGTGCTCTCTATTGAATTGATCCAACTGATGATCCAACTTAGTCAGGTTATCCAACTCAAGTCTAAATTTTCTAACTAAGTCTAAAACTCCACACACACATATCAAAATTGGCATCCTCACTAGGTTTCTTTGCTTTCTATGGCTATATATATATATATATATATATATATATATATATATATATATATATATATATATATATATATATATATATATATATATATATATATATATATATATATATATATATATATATATGAGCTATAGAGATCTAGTGTGTATCACAACTAGCTGCCCAACCTCTCCAAGCTCAAGCTGTTAGCTTTAAATCCTCTTAATAGTATGGCTAAAGTAAAAATAAAATCTATCACTCAAATAATCCAAACTCAACTCTTAGGATTGTTTCTAGTCACAAGGTCATAAATATTCATGTTTTGTTATTATTTACACTTTTTTTGGGATTCATAGTTAGTCTTGACATATAAGTGGGCCCGTTCTTTTGTGGCTGCGGCTTATGGCTTTTAGCTATGGCTTGTGGCTTGTGGCTTTTGGCTGTTCGTGTGAGAGATTACAGAGTAACTGAAATTCACGTGCGATTTTTGCCGATATAAATGAAGTTGGTACAGTATGTACTATAATTAACTAGTAGATTCCATCTTAAAAAGATACTTCGTTTAAAAGCTAGTTACTGTAGAAAAATCAAAAGCTGAAGTAAAAAGCCACAAAAGAACAGACTCAGTATCATTAATCATCAAAACACTAAGATTACTAAAAGTAGGAGCCTACATGCCTACAGACTTTTGAGAAGTTCAGTCCGCATGAGTATGATTGTCTTAGTTATTCAAGATTAGCGTGTAACTATTGCTTTTCGCACGACGGTAGACATGATTCATTCATTGGTTGATCACACGTATCACGGTTACACGAAAAATGAGCCAAACGTTCTAACATGCAGGACATGCTACGTTCTGTCCACGTTCCAAAGTTAAAGAACATACAAGAGATTATTTGGGCAAAAATGATGAGGCTTGAGGCAAGTATTTTTTGTGTACCTTTTGGTCTAATTTTATCTTTTTTTTTAGCCTTACGCACGATCATTTTTATCCCCACAAATGTATATGTGTGCGTACCCTAGTGTGCCTTCTAGAGTAAGATTTTTTTTGGAAGCTATGTCCCAACCAAAATGGGAGCGGTCGCCCCTAGCAGAAGTACTTTTCATACTGTATGATCTTATTACACCATAGCAGTATTTTTTTTTCCACATGAGAAACTCATATTCCATTTTTAAGATAACGGAATTTATATAGTTATGCTTCAATGTTTTTGAGCTATTGTTATTGCGGGTTTACTATTTTTCCCTCTTGTCCCCTGTCAAAGTGTACCAAGCATAGCAACAGCAAGAACCTAAGCGAGACAATCACAACCAAAGCAGCTGTAGTTCGATAAAAAGCGAAAAAAGAAAATTAATAACCAAGCTAGATACAAAAAAAATCAGTTTTTCTTTTTTTTCAGAGGAGCCTGAATTTACCATTCTGCGCTTGAGAGTGCCTTTAGCTTCCTCTTCTCATGCGTCCTCTTCATTTCTGTATCCCGAGGGCTTCACTAATTGCGCCGGCCACTAAGACCTCTTTCTCCTCTTCCTTATGAAGTTCTGTCCAAAATTTTTGGAAGGTGCATATATAACATATGATCTCAGTTGGAAATTTAATCAATTTTCTTCTCAAAACTTGTCTTGTTCCTTAGTTTAGCCCAGCATATAGCCGACAAATCAACTATATGAAAACTTGATTTACCAAGTAGATAATGACTAGCCCACCACAGGTATTGGTCAAAAGAATCATGCCTACAATTGGCTCATAGAAATAATCCAATAACACCACATACATATTTAGCAATCACACAATAAAAAAAAGATGATTTATAGTCTCATTCTCACACCATGGCATGTTAAAGAACCAATCCATAATTCCAGGTTGCCCTATATTTATAATAACATACCTAGTGTAAGTGTTGGTTTTTGCACTAACCATGACATTTGAACGAGCGTTCTGCGATCAACTTACAAGGTAAGTACATGTGTTTTACGGATCTTCGGTATTTTTCACACCACCATGCACTTTAAATTAGTGCAACTCAAGCATAACATCTTTAATATAGTTCGGCCACTAAAAATCACTGGCATGCTTACCGCATCTTTACTCTCATGTGGTCCTTTTCATCCAAACATCTAGTGGTCAAAGCCAACATTACTCTAGGGCTGGTTCTCCAACTTCAAATATAGTTCATGCATGCCACGTATGCTCCCTTGCATGCTAAGAACATACATGAGCTACAGTGATCTAGGAAGCGAGCGAGCTATCCCATGCGTCCAAAGCAAACCCTCCCAACTAAGGTACACACATATACATGTTTAGCGAAAAAAATATAGTCCCTAATCACTCTATGAAATCTCGGTGCCTTCAAAAAAATCTTAACATGTATTAAAAGATACGTATTTGTATACGTGCGTACGGTGGTAGAAGTGAAGTGGGGTATGTTATCTAGATCAACCTTATACGAAAAAGTCAGCCGAAAAAGACTATACAGGCAGGTGAACCTTATCCACTCTAGCCCACCCACCGTTCGTGCGCGTCCCAACAAGCGAGCATCCACATCGCCCAGAACCAGCTGCCACGTCTGCTTCACGAAACTCAGGCTCGTATCCCCCAATTTGACGATCCCCTTCTAAACGCAGTTGCAAGATCTGTGTTTTGCTACAAGTTGCTTTGCTTTTCTTTTTTTTTTTTGTCATGATTTATAGCTTAAATTTTTAAATTTTGATTGTTTATGACAGAGAGTATAGAGAGACACTCGTGTCCGGTTTTGACGATATAGATAAAGTTGGTACAATATCTATTATAACCAACTTGTAGATCTCGTATTGAAAAAACAAACTGTTTGAAAGCTAGTTACTGTAAAATAACTAAAAGCGATAAGCAAAAAAAAACTTGGTCTAATAGTAGCTAAAACAACCCGAAATTCAAAACTCTAATTCAAAAGTTTTGAATTACTTTTGAGTCTTGTTTTCATTTGGTTCTTAGCTCAATTCAGTATCACCCTCACCCATTCGTGCCACCTTTTTCCCGCCACACCATTTCCCCATCCATCTGTGCGCCGCTCGGCTGGTTAACACTATTCATCATCCGACAAATTTACCAAGAGGATGTCGTCTCTGACACCTATTTAGTGCCCCGGACAGCCGTCAAGCTTTGCCAAAGCCAGAAAGGCCGCCGCCGCCGGTTTCATCTCACGGCCCACCTCCTCGCTGCAACTTTCGATCAATTGCTGCAACCCCAAGTCATCCTTCCTAGGGGTGAAAACAGGTCGGATTCGGACGGATATTGCTGTTATCATATCCTAACCCATATTTTTTTCTCCGGATTTGGTACCAATCGGATTCGGTACCAATCGGATTCGGTGTCGGATCAGTCGGGATTAACCCATTTCGTTTGCACCCCTACTTGTTTGTAAGGAATGCATACAGTGCAGTAAATGGAGTAGGACGCACTGACTTGATGTTACTATTTAATAGCTGATGTGGAAGATTTTATTTTACCATTGCAAAAGAAAATGAAACGTCAAATAGTAGCACTAACCTGAAATCAAACTTGAAGATGTATCAGATTCGGACGGATATTCGGATTCGGACGGATATTGCTGTTACCATATCCTAACCCATATTGTTTTCTCCGGATTCGGTACTAATCGGATTCGGTACCAATCGGATTCGGTGCCGGATCGGTCGGGATTAACCCGACCCGTTTTCACCCCTAATCCTTCCATACATCGTCCGCCGCTCATCTCTGAGGCTGTGGGCCGTGGCACATCTCCTGTGTGTGGCATTGAAGTGGTTTAGGAATTCATGTTGGTGATTACTCTACAATTATTTTATATTTGATGCTGACTGCTGTTAATTTAAATAGAAGGCTAATCTGAATGCTAAATCTTGGCAAGAGATATCCCAAATAGAAAATTCTTAAGTGGCCACTTGTCAATTTTCTCACCTGTGGCTCTTTCTTAATGTTCAGTTACGCGATGAGCTTAGAAAGGAAACATTGCAACTTGCAAGTGAGTTACTCATTTTATTTCTATAAATCGACTTAACAGTGTTTTCAAATCAAGTATATTTTTGGGTTGGCTGACCTGTGAAGAAAATATAAACAACTTGTCATTGTTTCTAAATGGAATATTGTTGGATATATGGTGAACTTGCAGGGGAAAATTTGGAAAAGGAGCAACGGATCTTGGAGCTCAGGAATCAAGTTCAGTAGAATTACCTCCATCTCAGCGACTACTGTAGTTATGCTATTCATTATTTTAAACCAGTAATTATTCAATTAAACAAGTTTTTTTTCTTTTTATGTTGTCTGCCTTCATAAATTTCCCTTGCATTCTAATAGCATTTATGATTTGTACAGTGCACTATAATAAGAACTACAGAACTAGCTGCTGCTCAAGACAGGTTGGCTGACTTGGAAAGGCGGAAGGACGAGATTATGAAGTCCTATTCTCCTGCTGCACTGCTCGACAAGCTCCAAGGTAAGCGCTCTGAACAATTGCAGTTGCAAGTCCTGTCAGTTGAATACTTTCATTTGAGATTGCTTACCTTGTGATTTGTAATTGTATATGATGTACATTAATACACTGCACTCATGCACATGTTTGCTATGCGTGCATCGACATCTGAATGTTTGCTATTCATGCACCTCATTCATGTACCGGCCATTGATCAGCGGGGAGCTGGTTCTGGCCACCCAGTGGTGTATGTGGTAGTGCCAGTTCCAGAAACTTTGATTAGTTGCTTCTAAAATATTACTTGAAGTTTAATAGTGTAATGCTATTTGTCACAAACCCATCTCTGACATGCATGTACTTTACCTTGGCGCTTGCTCAGAGTCAATGGCAAAGTTGGATGAATCCTGGAGAAGGACATCGATCTGCCTACGTTTGTGCAGAAGTACAAGAAGCCCCGCACTGCCTACCACAAACAGGCGTTGCTCCATCTTGCCGGCAAGACCTCGCTTCGCTGAGAACCAATTGTCTGTCTTGTTGGGCGAATTATTTGTGGCAGCTTTGTTGTATCCCATTTCTTTCTCGTTCTACACTAATGGTGTCTGTCAACTTGGCCCTGTTTTTTGAGTGCAGCGTATTGTAGGGCCTGTCAAACATCAAACTGAGATTGCATGTAAAGTTATGACTTACCACATGAGCATCCATACATTTTACTATGGCGTGCTGCTGCTTCCTGCAGAGTGGGCCAGTCAGGTTTTGTTAGGGCTTCTTTCTGCATGATGGTTGGTAAACAAACGCAGTGAGGTTACTGAGGTATTTGACCATAGTCATGGAGCCACGGAAACAGATTGAACTCTTCTTTAATGGTTATAAACAAAACACGCAAACGACGCAATGTGTTCAGACAAGCCAAACTAAGATCGTATCGAATTGAAGTGTTCTTATCAGAATATTCCCCTTCGCCCTAACCTGTCTTCTCCCTATTCACTGCACTCATAAAACTGTTCTATTTACGTAGCAATTTGCTTCTACACAGAATCAAAGCATCAGACCTATGGGTTCTGGTTTTACTGGATTTACATTGCAAGTTGCCAAGAAAGATGAGTTGTACATTTGGATAAATGGATCCTTTTCAGACCCATTTTCTGGTTCGTTCATCGAACAATCTATTAGCCATTGTACGGGACAACAGAATTCTTGTCGACGTATTCACAAAATGTTAAGAATGGTAAACCATTTTTCCTTTGCGGACGGCATAGCGCAGCCTTCTTTTCCTCCTCCTCCTTGTTGCCTTTGGCTCCGGATCTGGCGAAGCACCACTGCATCAACGAGTTCACCATGCCCCTCAAGATGTCGAGGGAGGCCAGAGAGGCGGTGACCCGGCAGTGGGCAATGGCGGAGGGCATTGGGCGGCGGGCGATGGTGAAGGGAGTATCGGGGCAACACAGCGGTGATGTGAATATCAGGTTGGACGGGGTGGTGGCAGCGGGGGAGGGAGAGATGACGGCGTGGTGAGGTGGCAAGATCGCTGCCGGCCGCTGGTGGTGGAGGAGGAGGTGAGGGAGGCAGAGGAGGGATGTGAAGCTGCTCGCGCCGGAGAAAGGGAGGAGGGGGAGCGGCGATGGGAGGGAGGGGAGGGGGAGCGACCAGCGGCTATCTCGTTGGATTATGGTCCAACAGGATACCGTAAGGTTGTATCTCTCCTCTTCTTTCTCCCTGATATCTCTCAAAGTCTCAATCCTCAAATCGACACATGAAGGGCGATGTGCTGAGCTAGACGCAGCTTGCGATCCCTCCCGAGCTCTCCCTGTTGGCCTCGAGCTACGGCTCTATCAAGCCAGCCAAGGCAAACAAATGTAGGCGAACACGTCGGCAAACAGAGTGGTCGTGTTTATGCGATTTGGCACGTCCCTGTACTGCCAGGAAGTACAGGAAGGCGCTTTTGATCTTGTCGGTACTGTTCCTAGCATGCTGTTAATGTTTTTTTTTTTTGAGCTGTGCGCCTGTGCGAGCGAAACTTGCATCGTCCTTCCCTGCGTGGTTGGAGTCTAGACCAGTGTAAAACCATCTCGAAACAACACCCATTCCCGCCGGTCGAGCCAGGCAAGCATGCGGCCGTACATCCCCAAGCCAACCTTCGCGTTCTGCCACTCCCTCCTCGCCTCCCGCCTCCTCCCGTCCACTGCCGCCTCCCCCGCCGCGCCGCTCCTCCCCGTCCAGACCCTCCTCACCACCGCCGGCCTCCTCCCGCGGCACCCCGACCTCTCCCTCCTCGCGCTCAACTCCCTCCTCCGCCTCCTCTCCCGCCGCGCCTCCTTCCCGGCCCATCCGCTCCTCGCCCTCCGCCTCCTCATGCTCATGCTCTCCCCCGCCTCGCCCCTCCCCTACCCCGACCACCTCTCCTTCCCCTTCGCCCTCTCCGCCGCCGCCATTGTCGCCCCGTCCCCCGGGCCCCAGCTCCACGCCCTCCTCCTCAAGAACGCCCTCTTCCCATTCGACCACTACGTCACCACCGCGCTGCTCCAGCTCCACGCGCCCCGCCCGGACGACGCGCGGAGGGTGTTCGATGAATTGCCGAGGCGGGAGGCGATACACTACGACCTGGTGATCGGGGCGTACACGCGCGCGGGGATGGCCGCGGAGGGGCTGGCACTGTTCAGGGCCATGTTCCTGGATGGGGTGGCCCCGGATGCCGTCGTGCTCACGACGGCCATCGCGGCGTGCGCGCAGGCCGGCGCGCTGGAGTGCGGGGAGTGGGTTCACCGGTACGTGGAGAGCAGCGCGCCGGGGCTGCTCGCGGACGCGTTCGTCGGGTCGGCGCTGGTGAGCATGTACGCCAAGTGCGGCTGCCTGGAGGAGGCGGTGAGGGTGTTCGAGGGCATGCCGGAGCGGAACGAGTACGTCTGGGGCACCATGGTGGGCGCGTTCGCGGTGCACGGCATGGCAGGGGAGGCGGTGGCGTGCCTGGAGAGGATGCCGAGGGAGGACGGGGTGCGGCCGGACGGCGTGGCGGTGCTCGGAGCGTTGTCCGCGTGCGCGCACGCCGGGAAGGTCGATGACGGGCTCAGGCTGCTGAAGGAGATGCACCGCCGGTACGGCATCGCGCCGGGGCACGAGCACTACAGCTGCACGGTCGACATGCTCTGCCGGGTCGGGCGGCTGGAGGACGCGGTGGGGTTGATCGAGACGATGCCGATGACCCCGCTCGCGTCCGTGTGGGGCTCGGTGCTAGCAGGCTGCCGGATATACGGCAACGTGGAGTTGGCGGAGGTGGCAGCGACGGAGCTCGAGAAGCTAGGCGTCGGCGCCGACGAGGGCGTCTACGTCCAGTTGTCAAACATTTATCTCGATGCCAACCGGAAGGACGACGCTCGGAGGGTCCGAAAGCTTATCGGCAGCAGGGGGATCAAGAAGATCCCTGCGCATAGCGCGATAGAGGTCGACGGCGAGGTTAGCTCGTTCGTCGCCGACGACCAGGCGCATCCGCGGCGCTTCGAGATATGGGAGGTGCTCGGGCTGCTGGCGGACCAGATGGGACGGAGGCCAGATGAGGAGGCAGAAGAAGCCAACCTCGGTTGCGTTCTTGTGACAAGAAGAAACTGAGGGAACCACATTGATTTAACCCTTGAAACAGTGCAGTGAGGTTGCGGGCTCTCGGCGACTTGGCCGATACAAATACAAGCACTGAGATTGCAACCGGCATTCTTTGACGAAGGATTAAGGAACGAAATAACATAGCAGAGCAGAATTCTGTACGCTGACAGTCCATCGACCTGGAAGATTTCGTTCAGGTTGTACTATGAATTGACATACGATGGAATGGTTCCGTTTCCATCATAGTTTGAAATGAAGAAATGATAAGCAATAGATGATTTCATTACCTGTCTGAGATGTATTTCACTCATATTGTGTGTTTCTATTGAACTGTCAAACAATTGTAGTATACAGGAGAAAACCGTACATTCTAACGAGTCTGTAGATTCATTTTTTATCATATTACCATGAAATGTCGAAACCTAGCTTCCTGGGGCGTAGCCAGCCCAACAGCCAGCCTTGGGCCCAGTCCACTACCAAAAAAAAATTCAAAACCTTTACTTCTTAATTGCTACAGTAAATTAAAAGAAATGTCTAAGATGGGCCTCGAGCTGTTGCCCCGGGGGCCCGGGGGCCCGAGGCCCAGCTCCGCCTCTGCTAGCTTCCACACGTCTCACCAACTCACTGAAAGTTTGCAAACTGAAACAGGTTTTGGCCTCTGTGAAAAAAACTGAAACAAGTATGGCTGAATATTCGGTCAATGAGATGTTTATAACCCAATCAGTCGACCTCTTTGGTTTCCTCCAAAGTTGTTATTTTCTCAAAGAATGTAATATGATTTAACTGCTATAGATCATGATCTAATGAGTCACGGTGCTAAGATGATCCGCTGAAATGTTTTTTTAATCTTGTTTGTTATTTTTTTTTCTAAACTCACTGTTCAACATTTCTCCTGCACCAATCAGGTTATAGATGTTGCAACAAGTGAAGTTTCAAATGTATTTCACCCTATGAGAGATGGATGGAACAAAAACATCTACCAAAGAACCACCGGTTACGAAAATGTTTCCGAGCGCAGATGGGCAGTGGTTGGCTGCTGTTAGCTGCTTTGGGGATATCTACATATTTATCCTTGAGGTGCAGAGGTATGTTACATACCAATTTGATTCTTTGTGACTTGTCTTGAATGTGTTTCATGTCTAGTAAGATAGTGATTCGCTACTGCAAAATTGTGTTTAATCCGGCAATTCACTCTTTGTTTTGATTCACAGTCCTTTTTCCTGTGACTTGGCTGATTTGCAGGTAGTATTAATGATTATATGCATCTTTTGTTTTCAAGTAGCCATTCCTGTGCGTGCTCACCTGCCAAGTTTCAATAACAGGTCGTGGGTGATGTGGATGGCCCTCCGCCTCTGCTGCTTCCGTCAGGGAGGGATTACTGGGAGTTGGATGATCACTACATCCTAATCCTTTGGACCACTTGCTTGTTGCCTCTTGCAAGGCTGGTCTCCATCGGAAGTCGATTCACCCTAGATGATAGTCTGCTGTGAGCACTTGTCGACAGGTGGAGGCTCGAGGCGTACACCTTTCACTTTTGGTGAAGTGAGATGACGGTTACTTTGCAGGACGTCTTGTTCTTGATTGGTCTCGCCAAGTTGGCATATCGATTCGGCTTGCCTATCCTGGAGAATGCTCGTGGTGCCCCCAGACTTGGATGAGGCATTTCAGTTAATGCCCGTAGGATACACCTGACGAGGTCGTCAGGACGCACCTCGTCGCTTACCTTCTTCAGCTTTTTGGTTGGGTTATGTTTCCATCCACATAGGGTAATTGGTGTTGTCCCGACTTCATCCACATCGCCGAATCTTTGGCTAACGCGGTGGCTGGGGCAATGTCTCAGTATAGCTAGGGATTAGCCATCCTCTACACCACATACAGGGGGTTGTGTGACGCTTCGCAATGTGGCATTGGTGCTAACCCGAACCTGATCGTTTGCTATGTGCTCCTGCAGCTGTGGAGTTGGGAGCACTTCTCTGTTGGGTGTTCGGTCTTCGAGAGACCAGTGCACCTGTACACCGAGTTGGACGACCCGATGGACGGTGCCCACTATAGGATTCTGATGAACTGCTACCCGTTTGCATAGGGCCAAGGATAGACCGGTATGGTGCTACTCGTTGTTCCACAATGAGTTCGAGTCGTTGCACAACAACAACAACATCTAGGCTCCATAGACTCCAGAATTCGTGCAGACGGTAGTGCCACATGGGATGTCCATGCAATGACCTAGTACACCAGGTTATGCGCGACGACCTACCATCTGGTGTTCTCACACATGGTGGATCCTTATGCGTCACAGTGTGTAATGCGATAGTTTGCTTTGTACTAGGTAGTGCCCCCTCTGGATGGCAGGGTCCTGCTGCGAGCCATACACCTATGAGTCAAACTTCGTCCGAGTAATATTTACAGTTCTTATGACTTCTTCTGTAACATCAATCCTTCCAAAAATGCAGGAAATCGAGGACGGGTAGGCATGCTACAGACTGACAAGTAGTGCAGCATGAGTGGATGACGACATGGATGGACAGAGTGTAGTAGGAGGTCATACAGGAGTAACTTTCATATGATGTTCGGATATACGGTGAACACCTAGTGTGGTACATACCACGGTCACTTGGCAGACTCACCCTTCCTCCACTGGAGCACCCAGAGTAGGTGACACACCACTACAACCTCCACCACTCATTCGATCATCACAACACTTCGCGGCACGATGACACCGTAAGCCACTTGCAACCTCTTATTATTTCATTGATGATATTTGTACTATTTGTTACTAAACATGTTTGTATGTCACTTTAGTTAGAGCGGGCGCAGCGCATGGCAAGCACATCTGAGATCGCCATCTACAGCCCAAACATAGCACCGGGGCTGTAGAAAACTTTGCAGTACATCTTAGTGCAATCCAAGAAAATAATAAAGAACCTGAGCTGTGGTTGTTCTACGGACCATGCCCTGCGCATTGGCCATCCAGTGGGGAGGCCGTGCTCACCCGCCATGTCATCACGACCTAGCGAGTCTGGCCGGTGTTGTAGTACTACCTATAGATCATCTACAGGTTAGATCAGTGAGGAGGTAAGTTACATACAAATCTACACTTTGTTTTCTTGTTATACCTTATGTTCCTCTAACATCATGGCATTCTACCGCCGCAGGTCCATCGGGATGCATCACTTGTACCCTTCGAACCCCCTACACAGACTAGTGTTCCCCCTCGGTCATCTGCACTGCACATCTGAGAGGTATGAGATTCGCAGTCTATGTCCAGAATGTTTATTTTGACTAACATCGTTCTGTCTTACAACCTATAATTCACCGTGAGGGTGGCGGCTAGTCCACCAATGAGGATGCGGGCCTCCCGGCTGCTTACAGGGAGCAATACACAACGCCAGAGTTTGGAGCGTACGTAGGGCAAAGCTCAGCGTTAGGACTATATGCAGGGATTTGAGTGTACGTAGGGTAGAGCTCCTCTGGGTTTGTGGCACATCGTACGGTGAAGGCCAAAGCTCCTCCACACAACCAGAGTTGCACACAACATATCTTGTGGGCGGTGGATTTCTACGGTCCTCATTCAGGACTTCATCGCTGGCGGCCCCCAGTGTGGCAATCCCCCATACTCAGTCTACTGGTACACCTTCGGCCACCTAACAAACTGAACAATCTCTGTACCTCCTCCAATCCGACATTCGCTCTCCGGACTGGCTGACATATCCCACGAGACATGCTTGACACAAGACAAGGCCACGCCCGCGGGCGCAGACGTAGCGAGAGAGTAGAGGCTTAGATGAGTGAGCCATATCACATCCTATGTTATGCGATTTTATATTGCTATATCTGTATTATTTTTAGAAAATATAAAATTCTGCAAAAAATTCACAATCAAGTCCATTACATAAGGATCCTTAAAAAATTATATTTTTTAGTGCTCATTTCCTATATTAAAAAAATTCCTACAAATATTTCAATTAAATACGTTTTTGAGAAAAATTTAGAATATATAAAATTATGAATAAATTACACAATGAAGTACATTGTGTGGGGAGGCTCCATAGCAAAGATACCGAGGGACCACGTGAGAAGGCTCAACTAAGCTGTGATGAACCATTGTCAATGTGTGTTGAGTTGGATTTTAGAGTTGGCAAAGGTTGGCAAAATTTCAATTCCTCTGTCAGAAAACTGGTCTAGAATTTAGCCAGTCTGACTGCCACCAAGCGGCTAGTTTAACTGCCCCTGCACAATGTTCGACTAGTGAAGCCAATGATCTAACCGGTCCTGCCTGCATGTCACCTTGAGTGGTATGCAGGGCTGGTCAGACCGCTGTGCAGGGGTAGTCAGATAGGTCGCTTGGTGGCGATCAGACTGAATAAATTCTGAGTTTCATCTAAGAGTTCTGAATTTTAGGAGTTTGATCATGGATTGAGTCAAATTGCCTTATGTTAGTGCATTCATGTTGCATGAGGCATGCTTGAGCTAGCGTGGGCCAAATTGTGATGAACTTGTGCCTGGAAATAATTTCTTAGTCTTTAGATGTGCAAGGAAGCTTGTAGTCAACTGTGGTCAACAACGAGGACCAGGACTATGTTGATGGAGGAGTCATGGTCCAAAATAGTCAACGATATTGCGTAAGATGGTTGAGCTTGAAAGTGGCACAAGAAAGGCAAGAATATTGAAGGGAATGTTTGGGCGACAAGTTGCACCAAGTGGCTTGATCAATCCAAGTGAGGTGTAATCCAGTGGAGTGGGAGAGACTTGCCGATACATGGAATGACATTGATGCACCTACACATGACAAGCATGACGATTGCTTGCAAAAGATGGAAAAGACCAGTCCAAGGCAAGAGTATTTTGATAGTTGGTCAAATACCAAAAACTTTGTTGGATCAAAATCATGGCATATGGAAAAGCAATTTAGGGCAAGGAGGTGTTGAGAAGACCAAGTGGATCAAAACCTAATGACTTAGCAGGTTCGGACTTATGTGCTTTGAAAAATGTACATGGTTAAGTGTGAGTATAAAACCCATGTTGTATTAGGTTAACATGTTCTCCTAATTGTACTTGTAGATAGTATCCATTAGGGTTAAATATGAGCTGGTTGCTTCATTTATTTAATGTGTAGGGGATGAAAGCTTGTAAGCCAACCACCCAACCATTTTATTTTTGAGTTATAGGGTTAGGGTTTAAGAAAGAAGACTGAGTGTTGTGGTATACTCTCTAGTCCTCCTTATAGGAGTTGCTATGAAACATTTATCTTCAAGTAGCAATAAATCAACTTTATTCATCTCTCGTAAAATGTTCTTGTCTTGGTTAATTTGCTCTTGTTTTTGTTGGTTTTTTGCTTTTTCTCTCCAGTTCATGATCTTGTTGCATGCCATGAATGTGTAAGTTATAGACATGACTTATGTAGATCAATTCACATCATCTAGTCATTTGGTTTGCAAGATTTTGAAGTTGCTCGATTCTTGTTTGATTTGGAGCATTTCTTGATAAACCTTTATCTAAGGGTCTTGGCTTCGAATGTTTAGGTGGTCTTGCTTTTTATGATATGTGGGAACTCATATAGAGTTATCTTGCCTGTTTTTAACCCATGAGATGTTGTTTCTCTAATTTTTATATTTGCCCAATTTTTGTGCAATCCTGCATGTTTTGAGTAAAGGTTGTAACTTTGGTCGAGATCTATACGATCCTTAGATGGAATAGGTTCCTACGACCCTATGGAAGGTGTGTGCAAAGTTTTGCTTCATTCGGACATGGATTTTGAAATTTACACCAAATTTGGTTTTGGCCCGGACTGATTTTGTCAGACCGCTCTAGTGGCGACTTGACCGGTTAGGTAACGAGTTTGTTAGTCCTCGCAGTTTTGGGTTGTTGTTTGGATTTAGACTGTTAAATTTGATCTTCACTGTTCTTTAACTATTGGAGTAAAAAAAATAGATGTTTGGGAAAGATTTTAAGAACACATGTTCACACTTCTGTTGCCATTTCTGATTCTATGTATGAAAAAGGAGCTATTCACATAAATGGCATCGTACCACTTTATTTTCAAATTTGGTCTTCGGACATCTGATTTTTTAAATCTAGCTCCCTCCTCGGACTTGCTGAGCTCGGCAGGCACGCCTGCCTCTCCTTCCAGTCCGCAGGTGTATAATTATAAACACACACACATGTATGTATGTATGTATGTATGTATGTATGTATGTATGTATGTATGTATGTATGTATGTATGTATGTATGTATGTATGTATGTATGTATGTATGTATGTATGTATTACACAGAAAGTATCTGCTAATGCGACTGCTATGGCTGCAAAGAATTGCGAGACTCTAAGAGCAACTGCAAGAGAGATTGCGAAAGAGCGACTGCTAGAGAGCTCGCAATTTATAGCGCAGGCAAGAGCGCGGCATAGTAACGAAGCGCCGATAATAGCGGGACTGAATTGCGCGCAGGGGAGACAGACTCGACGCAAACCTCCCTTTCGGTGGTCTGTTCGCTTGTTGCGTCTGCACGAGCACTCGATTTTCATATGAGCCAAATGGCCTTCGGCCCACTCATTCGTTCGTATGCGGAATAAAGTAAGTAAAGAAATACGTGGGAGTCACTTTTGAAGCACAATGTCAAGAGCCTGCCGTCCGGTGGCTAGGCGGCAGGCCATTAGAGGCTGTTTAAGCTTGGTTTAAAGGGGTTAATTACGGGTGCTAATCACCTGGAGCTCTGTAGCCAAGCGGCAGGTTGCTTACCGTACGACTACGGATGTCCAGATCTCACGTGTCAGCTCCACAGCTTTGCCGTTCGGCGATAAAAGGATTATTTTTTGCTAATACTACGTACATATTAATATTTTTATAAACATGAGTATAAACAGTATTATATGTGCAAAAAAAACTCGGGAGGGGATGCTGCTAGATACGGCGACCAGGGATGCCTGACCTTTCGGAAAAAGCAGAAGCGACAGGCGAGGTGAGGTGGCGCGCGCGGACCGATGGCATCGTTGGAGCTAGTATGGAAGGGGTGGTCTCTCACTCCTGACCACCTCGTGGCAGACACTTTTGGCTCCATCCCAGTGACACCACCACGAACATTGCCATAAAAAGTTACCGCTGCTGCCTTCCTCTGTCATCTGTCAATTGGTTTGTCCCTTCGTTCCATAAGTAGTAGCCCAGCTGCATTGCTCCCACGCAGCCCTGGTCCTTTGCGCAAAGAGGAAAAAAGGAGCTCGCGGCCGCACCACACAGCCCCCAAACGCCGCCTCCCCCGCAGATCTACTACACCTGTAAGCGTCTCCGCCTCCCAAACCTGCCGTCCGTGCTTCGCTAGCTCGTGCTGTGTCGTTCCGGCCAGTCAGTAGTTAGGGTTTTCTCTACCTTTTGTCATCTTCTTTACCTAAAACGCGTGCTTCGTCCCTTCTTCTTGTTCCTGCAGTGGTGGTGAGTGGAGGGGATGGCGGGCAAGAGGGAGAGGATAGCGATACGGAGGATCGACAACCTGGCGGCGAGGCAGGTGACCTTCTCCAAGCGGCGGAGGGGGCTGTTCAAGAAGGCGGAGGAGCTCTCCATCCTCTGCGACGCCGAGGTCGGCCTCGTCGTCTTCTCCGCCACCGGCAAGCTCTTCCGGTTCGCCAGCTCCAGGTATCTATTCTATACACGTGCTACCGGTCTCTTTCTTCGATCGCTCCCCATGTCTAGGAATTAATCTTGCCTCTCGGATCGTATATATTGTATTGTTGGGGTTCTTCCAGGTTTTAGGGTTAGATTGATTCTGGTGGTGCTCGATCGATCATCCATCGTTAGGGGTTCTTGGGGTATCTGAATGCGCTAATTGATCCGGTACTACTACTTCTTTAATCTGGCGTGCTAATTAATTCCATAGTATGTATGTCCTGATTTGTGCTTCTTGAGTTCTTGAGATCGAGGGTTCTTGTTCTCCAACTTATCCGGGCCATTCTCTTTCTTAGGCACAACAACGACGATGTGTCGTTGATATTTGATGGGCCGGTTGTGGATTGTATTCTTAATTTCTGGCTATTACTCGTTCGATGTTTCCAAATAGTTAGAACAGATCTGTTATAGCCTAGTCCTGATTTGGTTAGAACATATGTACAGTTCTTTTGTTCATGCTCAGCTTTTATTTCTGTATCTATAAATGCTTTAACTGTTTGACCTATATACTGTATTTTAAGTATGGAAGTATTACATGTGTGCAGACAAATTGACAAATGCATGCTTGCTTCTTCTGTAGAGTTGTTGTGGAGTATTATTAGCTAGATTACAGTCGAAATGTCTAATAAGTTTTTTTCCCTGCTAAGATTTTTTTTTTGGTTTGATGCATATCTTTCCTTTGATCTGGCTCGAAACGTCCATCATAGATAATAATTTCAGGTTTAATTCTGTGTTTTTATTTTAATTTCACTACTGTTCTTCTGTTAAGAGACATACATGTGGAAGAGACTATACAGTAGGGATGCAAACGGATCAAATACGGACGGATAATGCCTCTACCATATTTGTTTTTATATTTTTTTTCTCATATACGGATATGAATACGGATACCTCGGATACGAATAATATCGAATACAGATACGGAGCGAATACGAATCGAAACGAATATGGTCACGAATATTTATCGGAACATGAAAACTCCTAAACTATACATCCAAAATAAATGAAAACACATAAATAGTTTATCTTGTCAAAACATTAATGAAATCTAAATAAGCATAAGTATTTTTATCCACAATAGTCATACCATTGTATAGATTTTAAATCTTCAAATGACAGTTAATTTTTTCTAAAGTTCTAAATAATTCTTAATGGATTTCTACTATTTACATGTGACTAATAAATTAATTAAGAATTTAAATTTGCGTCAAAATGACTTAAACGGAAGTATATCAATTTAATCGGTACAAATTTTAATCTACCAACAATACTAAATTTATTTTTAATAAACATAAATATTTGCTAGTGGGCTGGTGGCATGGGAGACGAGAGATGCTGGTTGGGCTGGGCAATGTTGGGCTGAAATCTCGGATATCTGGATCCGTATTATCTGGATAATCCGTATTCGTATTCGTCGGATATCAAGCCTACTGTATTCATATTCGTTTCCGACAAAAAAATCTGTATTTGTTTCCAATCCGAGAATTATCCGAAGAAAATCCGATCCGACACAATTCGTATTCGTTTTCATTCGGATCGGTTAGAAACTATCCGATCCGTTTTCGCCCCTACTATGCAGAGGAAGGATTTTCCTTAAGTAGTGTAGCCAGTAAAATTAACATTGTACTATTATCTCGGAGAAAATCAAAGTTGGACTTAATGCCTGAAGTGAGACAACTCTTCTACAAGCTGGTTGAACTTCCAAGTCTCTTCTCTACCTTTCTGCTTTGTTTTGTTGCTGTCGTTTTAGCACGTTCTAACTTTTCTACATTGCTTTTGACTTCACTATTACTCCAAGTCGGGCATCCTACATACATAGCAAATCTTGCTTGCAAGATGGCTACTTGCATGTACATTCCGCAGCTTACCGGGCAATGCCTTGGTATGCTCTTGTGACCTTCCTTGAAACCTCATTTCGAACTTGGTTATAAGATTAATATACTAATTTCTCCATTAAAAAGGGAACAAGAAGAAGTTAGGACATGTAATTTTGGACTTCAAATGCTGAAATTAATACAACTTACAAAAGCAGTAGTTTGATCGTGCATGATTAATTCTGGGCACGCATACAAAGCTAAACACCTTTGGTGTGGAAAAGGCTGGAAACATGCGTTTGTTATTAAGTTCAAACATCTGATTGATATATAGCATATACTCTAATTCACAAACTTGGATGCTGATTCTAGCTAGCATGCTTGGTATCTGAATGCGCAGCAAGTCAAGGGAAAATTTCGCCTTAGTTAACTATATGTAGAATGAATGCTATACAATTTTTTTAGTGACATGATTATGAACACATGTAAAGAAATGCATCTAGTCCAAACAAATAGGGAGATATATACAGAAAAACCACCAGGTTGTTAACAGTGTGACAAGCTCTGGAGTCTGGGGTAAACTCCCCCGAGTTGCGGTGAACTTGTTGGAAACAATGGTACGTTTTTCTGCAAAGAAAAATGTACTAACAAGGGAAGTAGAAGTATGATTTTTTTTTTCTGTGAGAGATGAAAGTAGAAGCATGTTGTACACTAAAAGTAACAACATCATTATGCACGCTAGGAAAATATGCTAATCCGCATTTGGTGTAACTAATCATTGGACTTGTTCTTTTCGGCATGTTTTTGGTTCTGTTCTTTTCAGCTTCCAAAAGTTACTTTTCGGTTTTTCTACAATAACTAGCTTTTAAACGGAGTATTTTTTAAAAAATAGGGTCTACTAGTTAATTGTAGTACATACTTTACTAACTTCATTTACATCGGTAAAAACTGCACGTGAGTTTCTGTTACTCTGTAATCTCTCATACAAACAGTCCAAAAGCCACAAGCTACAGCCAAAAGCTATAAGCTGCAGTAAAAAAGAACAGACCTAAATGCCCCTAGAGAGCTTTGAAAACGCGAGGAAGAAACCGTTTCAGCTGTTTGTAGGGGAAGTCATAATCCATGAGCAGAAAAATGAAGTCAGTGTCAAAATAGGTACTAATATAGTACATGGAAAGTGAAAAATTTTTCTTTTGCTTTTTATCTCTATATCAGTAGTCTTCTCATGTTACGCAGTGAATTCGTATATCACTGACACTAGTTGCCTGTGCATGACATGATTTGTCAGGGTGGCTAGAGAAGGCTACGTCTGCATTGGTAGAATGATCGGGACGCTTGAACCAAAAAAGGATAAAAAAAAGATTGACCAATCCACTCAAATTTGACCCCGTACTACCATCAGAAGGGCGGCATCATGCATCGGAATTCGTCCCAGTTTTAGATTCGAGGGGTGTTGAAAGTTTTTCCATCTTTTTTTCGCATTAGGCAAATCTTAAAAAATGATATATGGAATAATTTGATGAGAATTAGTTATATCAAAAGGATACTTATGATTTTCTACGTGCAAATCCCACGGGAGTCGTTGGCCGATTAACACATGAGAGAAATATGATCTATCATCTATCTATCTATTTATTATTATTATATATTATTATATTATTAAAACAAAGAAAAAAGTACCATGTACGCTCGTAAGGACTAGAAATTATCGCTTTAATCAGAGAAAAAAGATAAAGATCTACACTATTTATTTTTTGTGGTTACATATTATAATGGTGTAAATCAATTAGATATATAAAAGAACCGTTAATGCAACTGTCTTCGGTCATGAGCATTAGAGTTGGATAACAACCAAATAAAACTTTGTTTCCAAATATAAACGTATGTATTGTAATATCTAGCCGCTCAATTGCACGAGAGATACAGTTAGTTGTGTTCAAATCATATATTCACATCTTCATGTAGTAAACTAGCGTTGCTACGTAACCCCAAATATTAAATAACAACAACAAAGCTTTTTATTCCAAACAAGTTAAGGTAGGCTAAAAATGAAACATCCTCAAGATCAAAGGCGAGAGCTTTAAAAACCTATAATGCTAAAGCCCTAAGTCGTACAATATGCCATCTGAGCCGAGAGCATAAAATACTACCTCTAAACTTTCTTATAGTTCCGGTATATGGATCGCTAACTTTCATGCGCTTCTATCCAAACTAATTCTTTAGATACATTTCAATCCTTCAAGTCTTTTTTAACTGCTTATTCTTACGTCAGTTTTGGTAGACATCTGGCTTTTCTTACGTTTTGAGTACATCTTAAAATTTCATTATGTACCGGTGCCTAAGGAGGTCTCCGTTGGAGATGTCCAAACCATCTCAAATGATATTGGACAAGTTTCTCTTCAATTGGTGCTACCCCCACCCTATCACGTATATCATCATTGCGGATGAGATCCCGCCTTGTGTGATCACAGATCCACTGCAGCATCCTCATCTCCGTTATACCCATCGCGGGTCTGATCGCCATCCTATAGAACGTACCCTTTAACTTTTGAGAGACTTTTTTGTCACACAGGACATCAGATGTTTGGCGTCATTTCACCCACTCTACTCTTATCCTATGACTCATGTATTCATCAATATTACCGTCCCACTGTAGCATCAATCCTAAATAAAGAAACGTGTCCTTCCTAGGCACTACTTATTCATCTAGCCTAACATCTCTATCATCTACCTTGGTATCACTGAAATCACACCTCGTTTACTCAGTTTTAGTTCTACTAAGTCTTAAAGCCCTTCAATTCTAAGGTCTTCCTTCACAACTCCGGATTCCTATCAACACCTATCCTATTCTCGTCAACTAGCACCACATCATTAGCGAAAAGTATACACCAAGGGACATGTTCTTATATGTCCCGCGTGATCTTGTCCATCACTACGGCAAAAATGTATGGGCTTAATATTGACCCTTAGTATATTCCTATCTTAATAGAAAAGTTATTAGTAACACTATCACATGTTCTGATATTAGTGAATATCTTCGTTCATGTCCTTAATTCGGGTACTATATCTTGTTGGGACTTTTTTTTTCTTTGGAGTGTCCACCACATGACCTTTCTTTGGTACTTTGCCATAGGCTTTTTTCAAGTCAATAAACACCATGTGAAGATCGTTCTTTTGCTTCCTATATCACTCCATCAACTATTGTAGCAAGAAAATCACCTCCGTAGTCGACCTGTTAGGCATAAAACCAAATTGGTTTGTCGCACTAGTTACTCTTCTTAAACGGTGCTTAATCACTCGTTGACAAAGCTTCATTACGTAGCTCATGAGCTTAATTCCTCTATAATTAGTACAACTTTGAATCTCCTTTATTTTTGAAAATTAGTACTAATATCAAACAAACAAGTTTTATTTTTCACTAATTTATAACATGGAGTTTACACTAGATATGCCCCAAGCTTGATGCGCTCTTTATATTTTTAGCAACCTATATTATAACCAAACATTTAATTTTAGATAACATAATTTGTCACATAGATGAAGTGATAAGCATATATCTGAATATCTCTGCTAATTCTCAAAACAACCCTTAAAAATGCTTGTTAACGAAAATACATGGGCCGAACCTTGCATGCATAGAATTTCAGGTATGTTCAATTAATTTCACATTACACTATTCGGCTGTCTTCTTTACATGTTACCTATTTATAGCTTATCATTGTCCTGTAAATATAGGGTGTATTTTGACTTTATACAATAATTAAGGAGATGTAAAATTAAGAAAGGTAGTCCTGGCCCAAGTAGAAGGTCCATGTATGAAATATTGATGGTGAAAGAACAAGTAGCTCTGGCGCGTGGCCTTTCTTGGCAGAAGCAGCTCTATCCTTTCTCCTTTTCTGAAAAAATTATGAGGGTAGTTCAGAACTTCAGATCAGGATAGAAAAACCGGCGGTTACCAACCGGTAACCCGAAAAACTTGTGTTAATCGGTAAAAAAAGGTTGGAATTTTCAAATATAAATTTACATTTATGACTGCATAATGCACCTTCTAGATTGGTTTAGGTCTTTTTGCGCTAGATTACATATTGTATGATTAAATATGAATCAATCCTGAGTTTTTTTATTGGGTTTTCCTTTTTTTTGTGGTTTTTTTTGTAACCGGCACTGTTATCGGTTTGAAAACAGCCCGAATTCAAATTTTCATATTTAAATTCCAACACGTTTTTTCCGCCGGGCGGGAAGTTCCCAGTACCGGTTTTTCTACCCTTGGTTCAAATCAAGGTTCCAAAATCCAGAGCCGGGAGACCTAAATCTGATTTAAGCTAAATCAGATCATTTACTGCTCGTTTTGGTGGGTTCGGAGTATATAAATTCTTTTGGTAGTAGCATCATCAAGGTTGGAGGGGAGAACGCCAATCTTCACACTGTACTCTGGTTGATCTGTGTTTCTGCGTTGCTGTAGCATGAAGCAGATTATTGATCGGTACAACTCGCATTCCAAGACACTTCAGAAAGCAGACGAGCCTTCTCAGCTGGACTTGCTTGTAAGCTAAATCACATTTGCAATTACCATGCATACACTTTTGTTGCAAACATGAAGACAAATGCATCGATTATGATGTTGATGCTATGCTTATATCACTTATTTTTAAAAGTGTGGCCCTTAATTTTTGTTTTTAAGAATTACTAGTACTTTTTACAAAAGCCATATCATTTATCATCACATAAAAAAAGAAACGCATCTTCTGACAGCTTTAAATTTTTTTGTCATATGCCCCTTTCAAAAATTTTTTTTTTGTCATATGGTAGGCGGAGGACAGCACTTGTGCAAGACTAAGAGAGGAGCTTGCAGAAGCAAGCCTTAGGCTCAGGTTCATGGCTTCACATTTAGCTACTCAATTTTTCAGACAAATACGCCGAGATTACACTATTACCAGAGTAAAACAATCCTATCGATTAGTTCAACTACATGTGGCCTTTCGCTCTATCTCATTCCTGCAGGCAGATGAGAGGAGAGGATCTGCAGAGACTGAACGTCCAACAACTGCAGGAGCTAGAGAAGAGCCTCGAGTCCGGACTAGGCTGTGTGTTGAAAACTAAGGTACGTGTGACAACACGAGGCTATCTATCGGATGGTCTTGATGAGTTGCACACCATGATTTTTTTCGTATTGCAGAGCCAAAAGATTACGGACGAGATCAACGGACTAGAAAGAAAGGCAAGTTTTCCACACTTCAATTAGAGCCCTGTTTGGCCGGACTCCGGTTTCAGCTAAAGATTTCTATGCTAGAGAGTGTGGGAAACCGGGAACTTCAGAGAAATTATTGGCACTCCATAATTTCATATGCTACTACAAAATATATCTGAAACTTTTCCATTGGATTTTGTTTCCCTTTTCTTTTCCAAACATATAACAGCTTCACTATTGCTGTTGAACAGAGAATGCAACTGATAGAGGAAAATTCAAGGCTAAAGGAGCAAGTAAGCCCTGATTTTTTTTTTTGGTGTTGTTTCCATTTTGTTCTGTCCTTTCTGTCTCTTCTTCCCGTAGCTTGCACGCCTTCCTTATTGAGCGAAGATCTGAAGCTGCAGGCAGGGGCGGATCCAGCGCGGGGGGTGGGCTCGAGCCCCCCTACCGCTACCGAACCCTTGGAGCCCCCTATAAATTTTTAGCTATGGATGTATGGTGTAGGAGAGGCATAGTGGAGTTATGTCGCTGTATCGCTTTTGTTCAGCCACTCCTAAAATTTTTCCTGGATCCGCCACTGGCTGCAGGTGTCCCGGATGTCAAAGATGGAGAAGCAGCTCGGTGCTGATTCAGAATTGGTATACGAGGAAGGGCAGTCGTCTGAATCCGTCACCAATGCGTCGTATCCGCGCACTCCACTCGTCACCGAAGACTGCTCTGATACGTCGCTTACGCTCGGGTGAGTTCTTGCTAGATGCACCATATCTTACAGGTGTTCCTAGTTCATCTCAAGCCAAGTCCAATACGAAATTAGTTGTATGTGAGGGAAAAAAACTAGAGGTTGGTGATATAATGAACATAGAAATGGGAATTCATGATATGAATTTTGCATATTGCAGATTGCCACTCTTCCACTCGAAGTAATTGGCTGGAAATTGTCTCTTCAACTCGGAAGTGATTGGCAGTATTCCTGAATCGGGAAGCGATCAACGGATTGCATCAAATAAACCATCTTAGAGTGCCAGATAATGTGTGTTCTGAAAGTCACTAGCTTTTGTTATACACACAAGCTTTTGTTATACACACAATAATAAGAGAGAACGGGTTCTCGAACGTTACCTGGCAGCCTGCTACTATTCCCATCCATGTTCTGTCCTCTGTTCATCTGTTACGTAGGCTTTTTACTGTAGCCGGGGGGTTTACTGTATCGGATGGTAACTTTTTATGAGTCAAAAAATAAGAAAAAATAGTAAAAAAAATCAGAAAAATTGGAAAGCAGAGCGAAATCATTTAGGACAATACAAAAGAATAAAGAAAAAAAGTAAAAAGTAAAAAAAAAGCTAAAAATCTGAATTTTATAAGCTAAAAAGTTAAAGCCGTTGGAGCGGGGCAAAAATAGCCCTCGGTGATCCATCAGAATTATTTAGCCCTGCAAGTAACCTTTGGTACTATTGATTTCTAGTTTTCAACAAATCTGTCATGGTAGTCTTCACGAAGCTAGTGGCAACAAATACAACAGTGGTAAACAGTGAATTTGCAAGAAAAAATGGCCTTCGAAGTTAAACTAGAGATATTGGCATCCACAGGTGAGGCATCTCATTTGAACTTTCTGCCTAATCTGCACGTGTTACACAGTTACACAAAGCGCGCGTTTTTGGCACTAACGAATGGGACATTCCCCAATAAAATAGAGGCCTGCATCAAGCACCTCTCCTCCTGCTTTTGGCAGGCGTAAATGTTCCCTTGTGTCTTCGATTCGACGGCAGTAAAGTGAGACATCACCTTTATAATCTTTAGCTGGAGACGGCATATGAATGTTAAAAAGGCAGATCAAGTTTGTTCAGTGCACGGGAATGGTTCATGTTTCTCTGAATTGCATTTGCAACGAAGCAAAAATGCAGTCAGATCTTGCCTTACATTTTCCAGAAAAGCATCTGAAAGAACGTGTTCAACTTCAAAAAGTTTAGTGGTTTTTTTATTTTTTTCAGATAAAATTTACAGATGTTGAACTAAACAGTTTAATTATCATTTATCAGTGGTGAGAAATGTCAGCTTTAGTCTTCTACCCTTTCCTTTTGCCTTTTTTGAGTTTTAAGCTTCTGAAGTTACGGATATGGCAGTATGGTTAGTAGAAACGCAGAGCACAAGAATGCAACATGCAGGGGGAGAAACGAGAGTCGAAATGTTTCAACTTATTAATTTATTGCGTAGCCAGATGCTACATCAGGCGGCAGCGATCCGCGGTCACGAGACACGGGTGGTGCAGATGATGGCTTCATCATGAGGGCCTGGGGCTCTCTTGCAAAGAAGCTATTGGAGGCCCCTTCAGAAGCATCAAACATCTTGCATGGCGCGGCCTGCCTTGCTTTCCCCAGCAGATGTCCAGAGAAATGATCTCCCCATATGTCATATGTGAACTCTTACTTCGGGGCGACACCCTCCTCTCTCTTCACAGCCTTATCTTTCGTCAGGTTGGAGCCAGGAGCGCGAGCGTGCGGAGCGATTGGGGAAGATGCGGCCAACACGGGTGAGCGCCATGCAGTGGTCAGCACAGTGGCTGAAGGCAATGGATTTCCGGATGTTGCTGAAGGTGCAGGATGTTGCTCCTTGGCAGTTTGCAACCAAGCATTCTTCTGGTAGTTATTTCCAGTTGATGGTGCCTTTGCCTCAACATCAAACCCACTCTCGAGTTTATTGCTGTGCTTCAGTTCTGATGGTGTCCCAGAAAAGGACCAACCTTGTTTTGGGGTTGAACTTGGTGATAGAGGTGAAGACGGAGTTGAATTCCCACTGTGGCTGCTAGAAACCTCAAACTTTGCTGCCAGTCCTGCACCACCAACTTTCCGCTTCCTTCGCCTCCCTTTGTCTCGAGAAACTCTGATAGTAAGATTCCCACTAGCTCGTGGAGCTTCCATTGATACCTTGTCTTCCACAGGATTAGCTGGGGGGACAGATATAGTCGAAGTTGTATTCAGTTGTTCATCTGGATTGTTATTGTCACATGTCTTCTTGGGGCTATCAAGAACATTAGCAGGGTATTTCTCAGTAAGACCTTCTTCAGCTCTTTTGTGATCCCTTATCGACCTGTGCACAAGGCATAATCGATCAAACCTAAATCATGTAAAATCAAGGAAATGTGAGAAAAAAGACAACAGTGGCCAAACTTTTACCTGGAAGTTTTGTTGCTACACTGAAGAAAAGAGGGCTTAACAGCCTTGTTAACAGTACCTTTCCTGTCATCAATCTTGAGATAGTAATCTTCAAAGCCCACTGGCAAAGAAGGGACACCACGGACAAAGACCAGAACAATCAAGGACACAGTTCCGAAAAAGAGTATCAACGCTTTCCAATTGATGGATCTGAGGTAAGACTTTCTGCACTGGTTAAGCATACAGACAGGAACATTTGCAGTCATAGGGATCACAAAGATGCCAGTAGTCATAGCTAGCTCAAGATCTCTCTGAACCTTAGCTGAAGAGAAGTCAGCTTTAAAAGAAATTAGCATTCTTATTGATTCACTTGGTGCTAAGCTAAATCCCTTACAGTTGTCCACGGTAAATCCATCCACGCCACAATCCGCTCCAGAAACTTTTACCTTCGTCACTCGAAGAGGAAGGTCACCACTATTTTTTACGTGTATCTCCTTGGACAACTGTTGACCGCACAAAGGGCCGGTGATCCCTGATTTGGACAATGTTGATTTATTGTGAATAGACCCAAGGTCAAACTCTAGCTTCCAAACAGGTTCAGATCCCTCGAGAAGGGCAATAGATTGCCATCCACCATGTGCTCGAAGAGGCAGCCACTCCATGCCCGATAGGTTGCTTCTGATCAAAACCATGCTTGACCACATGCACCGATTTGAGGGACGGAAGACAATAGGACCAAGTAAAGCACTCTCCAAAGGACCAACATAGGCCTCAGTAATTGCTGCATCGCTTAATGAGAAACCAAATCTAGTCTCTATAGAGTCAATTTCTGGAGATCTACTTGAGAATGTGTGTTCACATGCATCATTTACAGTTTTGCACTGGCCAATGATTTCCTCAGAGTTCAGAACCAGCTGCATGGCTGCATGCTCCAGACTTGGGTTATGGATGGCTATCCATTTAGAAATCTGTGATCCAACTTGCACAACAGGAAACAGCAGTTCATGATCTGTGAGAACAGAAATCCCAGTCCTTGTGCCATGAGATCTCCATCTTCTAAGTACCATATCATCAGCTCTGACTGCTCTCATGATTGTTGACTGCAAATTATTTCATAAAATTACATGAGCAGATTCACAAGCAGAAATATTTAAATGCATACAGGTAGAAGACACTTGGGATAAGCAATCAAACAGTTTTCATTATATAAATGTAACAAAAACAACAAAAAAAATGAAAAGCGAGTAGAAAAATATTGTACTTCCAGGAGCTACCAACTACTTGATAAGCACCTACTCTTCTCCAATGCATTCACAAAGCCACCACAAAGGTATTCTGCTGCCATAGGAATCACTCTCAGGACAAGCTAAATCTATCGCTAGAAACTGTATCCAAATACATTGGACATTATTATGAAATGAACATTTAATCCGAAATATCAAGCACAGGTCCATCAGACAGGCTGGCTGACATTGATATCTCAAATGCTAAAAAAAGCATTATTCTTTAAGGGAGCAAGAATACCTCATGTGCCTGTCTTGATCTATTTTATCCATTCATTATTCACATAGATGATTAAGACTAATGACAACCAAAATCAAGGCATCCAAACCTTTACTTTAATGAGATAAAAGTATGCTATAGAGAACAATAAGCTTCACGTGCCCATACGAACATACAACCTAACAATATACTGGGGTGGATGAGTCTAATGAAACAGCACGATGCATGACAAGGTGCTATCATTACTGAGTTCATATATCATTTTTGTAAGCATTGATTGCTTAAAAGCAACTCCCAGTCCAGCTAATAGAACAATGTTTAAGACCAACTGAAACAACACAAGGTTCTAAAATCAAAAACATGCGCAACGGAATTACCTTCATGTTATGCGGGCCTTCTATTTCTAGGATACTGCCCAAAGATCCCGACCTTGAGTTAGCAGATGTCTCTTCTTCAGAAAATGGTCCAACAAATGGCCCATCAGATTCAGCAGCAACAGGATTAGTTGTATAAGAAAGAGATGCACACATTATATCTTGGCAGGGTATCACGATTGAACTACCAAGAGAGCTATTTGTTACTACCACTATATTGCAGTTGTCAAGTGAAATATCCTTTGGAACTGAAGTATATCTTATCAAAGCTATATCTGTTACGGTATCAGGAAAGAGTATCAATCCACTCAGGTACTTAACCTGAAAGATCATTGGGCCATCCCTGTTATCCTCAGTCACGCTTACAATCCTCAGTAACTTTGTTGCATCATTCTGTAAAGAAAGGGAAAATATTGATCCACTTCCAGCACAAGATGATATACGCTCAAACGTGACAGAAACTAAGCTAGTGGAATCATAGTAGGTTCGCGCATGCACTACTAGCTCAATAGGTATAACAACAGTATCCGTTGTATCAGTCGTGCAATTGCGCAGTTTCATGCAGATAGCACCAAACACCTTGCCTTCCAAAAGAGGTTGCAATTTCAACTCTACGACAGTGTTGCTTTTTGAAGGAAGCACCTCCCATTGCTCACTAGGCCTAATATGGATCATTGGCCATCCAAATTCAGTACTGCTTGCTGCATACCAGTTGCTACTCAAAGAAGTTAAATCCAATGCCTCATCTAAAGGGCCTAACTGACAAACTACGTGAGAAGATTGTTTTGGGCTATCAAATGTAGACATCCAAACAGCCACTTCCTCAACATAGAGAGAATCATCAAAAGGGTTGTGTATCGATAAGTTCCTCTCCAGGTGTCCACCTATTACGACCTCCATCCCAGTCATTGGCAGTATCTGATAGGGTGACCTGACAGCCATGCCCTTAGCTTGTATAATGAACCCACCAAAATTCATCTGCAAAACCAAATGCGCTGACGAATAGCCCAACATCTTTGGCAAGAATATGAAGTTGACCGATGCATTCTCTCCGGGCTGCAGCACCAGATCCTCATAACCATACACATAGAACTGCGGATCAGTGCTGAATGGTTCATAGACACGCAAGGCACTGTCACTGTTCAAATTAACCACAGTCAAGGTGGCCATAGAGGCTGCATACAAGTTACTCCTGCCCCAATCCAACACCGGTGGATTTATGTCCACGTTCATCGATGAGGAACCGTAAAGGCCATTTGGGTTGACACCTGTGGCCGTGCCATCCAACTCCGGCAGCACCCCGTGCGATGCCCGCATCCAATTGTCATGCACAAGCGGCGCCTGACACGACGCCACATTATACCTCCCACCATCCTTGCCCTCTAGCCCCAAACCATTACTCACCTGAGTGATCATCGCGTCTGCAGACGAGCAAGTTACCACGCCTCCGCCGGACATTGGGAATCCCAATGGCCGTGATGGTCCCCGGTCCCTTGAAACCTTTAAATCGGGCTCCTTGATGCGGTCCTCGCTTGCAAGCAAAGTCTGAACCACCGAGGACGAGAAGCAAAAGGAACTCCGGTCTGCACACACATCCCGGAAGCCGAGGCAGCGACCGTCGTCATCGTTCTCCTCCGCGCAATCCCCCACCGCCGCCGAGACGGACAGAGCAAGGGCCAAGAACAAGCAGGACAGAGCAAGCAAGGACCCCCTACAAGAAACCGAAAACACCACAAAAGAATCAAGAACTGGCTGCGGTTGATCGCCAAATAGGCGAAGTGTACTGAACACTAAACCACCCAATAAAACCTCAAGAAAAATAATCACAAGAACCAAAAAGAAAAAAGCTCGAGTATTTTTTAGCGCCCTAAGCATGGATCACACAGGAACTCAAGAACAACAGCAAGAGAGAGGCGAGAGGCAGTTCCTTGTTTGTTTCACGATGTCCGGAAGCAAGAAAGCAAAGAGGGCCAGAAGGGAGTTAAGTGGGGAACTTACCGAGGAGAGGAGGAGACGAAGCGTAGGGGCCTGAAGGAAACAGAACTCGCCGCCGGCGAAGAGCCGCGGCGGCTGCTGGTCATGGCGAAGAGGACATGCGGCGGGCAAGACTTCACTGTGGCGACCATGGGAATCCACGGAAAACGGAGAGAGAGAATAAAAAGGAGAGGAGGGGAGGGGAGGGGAGATGAGAGGGACAGGCGGAGAGGAATGAAAAGAGAAGAAAGAAAGGCGAGAAGAGAAGAAAAGAAAAATACGTTGGGTGTTGGTTGGTTTTGGTGTCGAAAAGAAATTTGAGGCTTTTTTTTGCAGTTTGAAGATGACTGTTTTGCCCCTGCGGTATTCTGGGCTGTGAACCGCGATCATGTGAGGGGTTGGATGCACGAATATTTTGATCGAAACGGCTAAACCATGATTCATGAGTCACTAGAAAATTTGCAAAAATCATTCGGATTTCTCACTGTCACATAGAGCCCCGTGAATTCATGCATAAGTGTTGCCGGTAGCATCTTCCACTCTCATCATGGCAATCTTTTTTTCCCCAGCTTAGGTTTACAGAGTCCAATCGGTCTCAACCATGGATTAGTGTTGGGTTGGGATGATTTTAGTGATAAAATAGCACATTCATATTCACGTGTTTTAAATTGTTATGCGTAAATACAAATCCAAATAGAATTTCTACTTGATTCGGTCGGATCCTCATATTCTACTGCATAATGTTGTTTAATAAAATGAGCACATTCCATTTTGATATGTGGAGTGGCATACAAAATCTCCACGCACAACATGACATCTAGAATTGCATGCAAAACCTCCCCGCACAACACGACATCACAACACAGCTGGGCAAAATTAAAGCATGTAACGTGTGAATCATGGTGCGTCATAGCATCATGCAGCCAGAAACAATGTGAGGCAACAATCAATTTCAAGCAAATGACATTAAGGTCTCACTTATTTCAGCTTGAACTTCTGACTTCATTTTTACTATTCATACACTTCGTCTTTTTCTGACTTTTTAGCTTTTTTGAGTTTTTTCCCGGTTCTTTTTTCCCGTATTCGTTTGTGTTGTCCATGATGGGCTAACATGTTTTTCTATTTAATTTTTTTAAATTTAGTTACGCCAAATAAGCCACTATCAACTACAGTGTAATTTCAGCCAGCTATAGTGCAATTTCAGCCATAAATCAGCTTATTTCAGCCCAACCGAGCAGCACCTAAATGAGTCCATAGCCTACGCCAACAAAAGTACATATCAATGTAAGGTTTAACAAAGTTTTCTGGGTTGTGATGATATTAGGAGTGAAACAAATGGAATAGAATTCAAAGTATGTCTATATTCAGGTGTTTCAAATGAATATGCATAACTATGAATTTGAATTCGAATGGAATACATAATGTTGTTGACAAAATGAGTTCCAATCCTAATGGCAACACGTTTAGTTTTCACATGTGGAATTGCATGCGAAACCTCCATGTACAATACGACAAACAACATAGCTGGATAGAAACAAGCAATGTGTGAATCATGGTGCGCCACATCATCATGCAGCCAGAATCAATATGAGGTAACAATCAATTTTAGGCAAATAATGTTAAGCAAGTCCATAGCATTGGTAGGAACAACGTACATACCAACATACAATAAAGCTTAACAAAAGACAAAGAGAAAAGCTTACAAACGGTATACCGTTCCTTCCTTCGCCGACGGTATAGCGTAGCCTCCCCTTCCTCCTCATACCTGTTGCCTTCGACTTTATATCTGGCGAAGTGGCGCTGTGACAATGGGTTCACTACGACCCCCCTAGATGTCAAGGGAGCCCGGGGAGGCAGTGGCTCGACGGTGGGCGGTGGCAAAGGGCATCGGGTGGCAGCGAAGGGCGGTGGCAGAGGGAGGAACGGGCAAGACGGCGGTGTTGTGAATATTAGGTTGGGCGGGATGATGGCGACGGGGGAGGGGAGACGGTGGCGTGGCGAGGCAGTGAGATCGCTGCTAGCCATCGGTGGAGGAGGTGGTGGTGGAGCGGTACGGAGCTGTTCGCGCTGGAGAAAAGAGGGGAGGGGAGCGGCAGCGGTGGAACAGTTAGGAGGGAGACTGGGAGCGGCGATGAGAAGGAGGGGAGGGGGAGCAGCTAGACAGCTATCCTGTTGGATTGGGATCCAACGGGGTAGCGTTGGGTAGTACTAGTAGCCCTCAAAGACAAAAGACTCCAGCTTAGTACCCACAAATTTACGTAGATATATTATATAGTACATAACATCATAATACTGATCGGTCTTAAGTACTTAAACCCCTCAAAGAACTCTAGCCTCCTCTCGGGACTCCAGCACAATCACGTGGAGGACGGAGGACAAGCAATTGGGCCGCGCTGTTAGGGTTGGATGGTTAGGAAAGGAAAGGGCGTAGTTAAGGGGCTAGGACTTGGGGCAATTGTTGGGTTGTTAGATGCTAGTGGGTTGATAGGTGGCAAATAAAAAATGGGTATGAACTCTTGTTCAATTTGACAATTTGTTTCATACCACATTCGAATTTGAATTTAAAAAACATAATGTTTACGTTCATGTACCAATAGAAACGTTGTTTGCTTTACTAGATTCACAACCATAAGAATACGGAGGTCAAATAAAATAGGTAACTCGTATCCATTTTACACCCCTAGGTGGAGAGAGGTGGGCATGAGAAACAGGGAGGAGTGATACTTGTCACACACCTTGGTGGGGTAGGAGTTCGTCCATTTATTCAAAATTCAACTAATGTTTTTTGCGAAAAAAACAGACAACTATTAGGTACACACCAATATTAGAATTTCTTGCATACTAGAAAAATATTGGAATTTTAGATATAGCAAAATAATAGATAGAGCTAGGATTATATTCTCAGGTCATCACTGATGAAGAATCATGATTATGCGATTCTTAAAGAATTCGCTATAATTCAGGGCCTCCAACATAATTTTCTCTATTTATTTTGTTTTAAGTTAGGATGGTATCCCGCATCCTTCGAAAGGCTGCGTCGATGTGAAAAATGAGATGTACAGCACGTAGCACGCTTCCTTTGTTTGGTGTTTTCTGATTTGTTCGATCGCTCAAGCAGGTCGGCTGTTGAAATAGACCGAGTCCCAAATCAGGTCGGCTGTCTCTAGATAGCAGCTTCCCTTGTACATATGCAACCCAAAAACACGTAGAGCTGTGGCCAGGAGAAACCTATCATAGTCTAAAAAGAACAGTGCTAATGACAAAAGCAGTGGCCCCGTTCGGTTGGGCTGAAAAGCTGTGGTTTATGACTGAAATTACATTGTAGCGGCTGAAATTTCACTGTAGCTGTAGATGGCTTATTTGACGTAATTAAATTTTAAAAAATTTAAAAATAGGAAAAATATGGTAGGTCATCACGGATAACGTAAACGAATACGAGAAAAAAGAACCGGCAAAAAAGCTCAAAAAATTCAAAAGTTCAGAAAAAAAACGAAATTTATAAATTGTGAAAAATAAATCAGAAGTTATAAGCTGAAACTGAAACAAGCGGGGCATAAGGAGATGTGTATTAGTAGCAGCTCCCTTTCTGGCCAATTAGACAGCTCGGGAATCTCTAGTCGTCGAGCTAGCTAGCATGCATCGCCCTTGCACGTAAGCTCCTCGAAGCAAACACAGCTTTATCGACCAGGTTCCCGGGCACGTCCAAGAGATTTGGATGGCGAGATCGATAAGTTTTTTTGGTGCCTTGCGATCACGGCCACGTATAGGGAGCTAGCTAGGAACGTATACTTGTTGTTCGTCTTCTGCACGTCGATTGGGCGGTCTAGTTCATCTGGACGGAGTGTGTTTTGGGTATACGATGCGTGGCAGGGAATGCCTAGGATTGCATTGGCAATACTAGTATTAGGTGGCACTCGGTTAGACTAATTATTTGTGATTTATAACTGAATTTTTATTGTAGCTAACTAAAATTACATTGTAACTGATGGTGACTTATTTGGCATAATTAAATTTAAAAAAAGTAAAAATAGAAAAAACAGGTTAGCTCAGCACGTATAATGCAAACGAATACGGGAAAAAAGAACCGGCAAAAAAGCTCAAAAATCCGAAAAGTCAGAAAAAGACGAAAATTACAAATAGTAAAAAAAATCAGTCGAAACCAGAATCCTAAGCCCAAATGAGCGGGGCCTTATTGCGGCAGAGATCAAACAATGTTTTGGACCGTCTAATCAAGTGTTCAATGGTTGGGAGCATATGTTCGGTTAAGGCTATGTACAATAGTGTAATATCAGTTGTCTATAAATCTATTACGTAGGATATGAGATAATATAGAGAAAAGGAGAGAGCATAGAGAATTAGAACAACTCTTATGCAGTAGTCGACTGTAATACAATAAACAAGATATATTGTGTCGTGAAAAAACTGTCTATAGAGATATGTAAAAAATAATCTATTATATAAACTGTCTTTAGTATTTTTTATAGATATACGATGGATAATATGGATAGCAATTGTAAAAAAAATTCGCGCTCTAACCCGAGCATGATAGTTATTATGTATAAAGCACAAGTTTTTGTTCAATAGCGTGCGGATACAGTCACCCTGGTTGGAGTGAGAGGACTGAGGGCATATATGGCAAGCCAGTTACTGTGAGCAGCAGATAAATATGAGGCGAAATGAATGAACTGGGTCATGACTGATGACTGATGAATGACATGCGACTTGGACTTACAAATTTAACATGCATGACCCGGCCGTCTGACCGGGAATTGATTGATCGGACGGATTCAAGTCTAGAATGAATTGACGCCATCAATTGTCCACCCATTATGTTCAGCTTTCTTGATAAACAGCCATGTATGATGTATTGAATTTACCTTTTCAGAGAGAGAAAAAAACTTCATGGCGTGATCGCCAGGTGAAAAAACAGGATATATATGGACGCTAAAATGGGGTATTATGGTGTTTAGATATCAAGTCTTTCTATTTTTAGATTGCTTTTAGATGTGTGCAAGTATAATGATATGTAATATATCAGGATGGAAAGTCTTAATAATGAGTGGAAAATCTCAATCATATATATATATATATATATATATATATATATATATATATATATATAATGACGTTGAAATAGGACACTAGGGTGTCTGGATACGGAACTTTTCTGTCTTTGAATTGCTTTTAAATGCGTGCAAGTGCAATGATATATAATATATCAAGATGAAAAGTCTTAATCATGGATGGAAAATCTCAATCATAAGTTTGAGCATCATAGTGCCCCAGTTATTTATACTATTGTGTGTGTACAGGAGTGTGTGTACAAATCATTTCAGTCAAACCCTATTTTTGGGCCCAAGAAACCTTTTTCGTTCGGATCTCGTTGTTCGGCACACGGAATTATTGAGCTTTCCTGACAGGGCACTGTGGCCGATTGGCCATCGATCGTGCTGGCCACTAACAGCAGCTTGCCTTAAACTGCTCTGTTAATTTGTTTAAGCATCATCGACCTGGTAGGTTCTAGTTAGAAACTTCGAATAATCCCAAATCAGAGGTTCCTAAAATCGCCATTGGTCAAGGCAGTGGCGGATCCAGGAATTTAGGAATGGGTATTCGAAGTTACCTTTTGCGTCGAGATGGAAGCAACCTTTTGCGTCTTTCCAGCTCTCTCTCATAAAGATTTTAAATTTGCAGATTTTTTCATTTTTCAAAACTCAAAGATCTACAAAATCAAACATATAGATATCATTTTCAGATTTAGGGAGAACAGAAGTGTGTGTTCTTATGTCTAAGTCAATTGCATAACCAAAGTACCAAACGTCCATAATCCATTACTCCATTTCCAACTTCCAAGTATTGCTATATACTCATATACACAAATATTGCCATATACCTACACATCTCAGACTCTCAGGAACAGGAGATAACAATAAAATCAGTAAGCAATGCAAAACATCTATATGATCTTAACATGTATTATGCCATTTCTACTCATCTCATACAAAATCTACTCATACTGTCATACATAAAGCACAGCAAATGAGGCAACACAGATCAAAGTAGAGATTATTGATTAACTACTTTCTCATGTTATCCAACACACATATCAAATTAACTAGCGCGGAGGGAAGCTAACCAACAACCAATGTAGCAGATCTGAAGGAAGGGGAGGCCGGGAGGGGATGGATTACCACGGCACTGCCGCACTGGCCACTGGGGGCGGCGGGGAGCAAGCTGAAGGAGTGAAGGGGAGCGTCGAAGGCGGAGCAGCCGGCCAGCCGGGAGAGCAGCCTGAGCTGAGGAAGCCAGGAAGGAGCGCGCGGCGCGCCAGGGAGAGCCGGAGCCCGGAGTGGCGGAGCCGCGGAGACGCCGGAGAGGGACAGGGACTGCGGCACTGCGCTGCGGGCCGCCGGCGGAGAGGCGGAGAGCCCGAGGAAGGAGCGCCGAGCCGCCACCCGCCGAGGTGCCGAGCACGCCAGCCGCCGCCCGGGCACCGGATCTGAGGACTGAGAGCTAGGGTTGGAGTCTTGGAGCTCGCTCTGTCGCGGTGTCACAGGAGCCAGGAGTCCAGGAGAGGTGGAGTCGCTCCGCAGCCTCCGCGAATGGGCTGTGGGCCGTTTTGGGCGTGGGTCGTGGCCGTGGGAGACGGAGACGGGAGACTGCAGGGCGCAGCGGACTGCCGGGCCGCCGCCGGACATTTAGAATCTTCCTGAGACCTAATTACATCTATATATATATATATACACTATACCTAATATACAGTAGATTTTTTGCAAAATTTTTTTAGGTATTCAGCTGAATATCCATGATTTACTGTAGATCCGCCCATGGGTCGTGGGGAATCATCCCTGAGCATCAGGCAACCAAAGTTATCATGCATCTTCCCGCTGCTTTGTTAATCTCTCACGTCAAACTTCTCATGCGGCATTAATGGGATCGGATAAATTAAAGGAAATTAGATACGGTTTATTGCGTCTGTTCTTCGTTCCTGTAAATCGCTTATAAGAAACTGCCCGCGTGAGACATGACCCAATCATGCATATATATGCTTAATTTGCTTATCTGGCTTTATACGGAGTACAACGCAGTCTGTGCTGCACACAAGCGCTTTCTATGCCTGTGTGTGTACGCACTATCTTGGTTTGTAAACATGCTTGATACTGATACTTCTGCTAATTGCTTTTGAAAATTAGCCTAAGTGATCTCATTATATATTTAATTTCTACGAACTCAATCAAAGGTATGATTGCTAATCGTAATTCACACCTGCCTCTCAACTCTCACGGATCTCAAGTGATAAGTTAAGGCCCCGTGGAATGCGAAAATTTTACCCGATTCGTGTGGAAATCGAGCCATTTCATGTCAAAATCCCTATGTCTCAAATGGGACATAAGGACAGTCCCAGTGCAGAAATCATTTAAGTAGTTTCTATCTGTGTCATATCATATAGACACTACTTTAGACACTATTATCTCTAATGCACCATGCCTATTTATAACCTAAGCAATTAATTAAGCATCAAAATCTCTCTCCTCTCCACCAATCATAATTTTTCTCTATCTATCATGAAGATACCACAATCTCTCCAATGCAAAATTTGGTAGTGTCTATTGCATTGGTTTTCTCATAGAAACTAGGTCTTGTATGAGACCCAGTTTCTTCCTCTTTTTCTTCTCTCTCTTATTTAATATAGCGCCACATCATCTAAAACTCCTACATGACAATCTAATTAATGCCATAGACATTATCCTACGTGGAGCATTGAGACTGCCCTAAAGGTGTCCTATTATAAGATGCCCTCCCCGGCTTCTCACCAACAAGCACACAGCGATTCGGGATTTTAATTGTAGCATCCGACTTCTAATATTCATTTAATCCACGACTCACACCGAAGGAAGCTCGAACTACAGTGCAAATTGACGCATTTATATATGGTTTTATTTCAAATAGCTTTTGGCTTCTTATTTCTAATTTCCAAAGTCAAAACTTGTTTGAAACGTGTTAGCTTTTTAACATATTTTTTCTTTGTATTGTTTCTAGAGATATAATGATATTTTTTATTTTTCTTTAATTAAATACTTTTAAAAATCTAACAATCGCTATAGTATTATTTTAACAAAAATCATTAAAAAAACAGAATTGATAGGGGCCTTTACGTGTGTGATTAATTGGGGGTCGAAGCTTACCATTTAGCCTGACAGCATCCTACTGCACGGCTTGAGGCCTCGAATCCACCGTCCATTTGCTAGTGTATGAAGTACTAGTACTACACTGATGAGTATACTAGCGATCCTTCTGGGATGGGAAAACCTCTAGCGCTGTTTTTCATAATTCTTTTTCTTCACTTAATCATGATTAACATCGAACGAAGAGAACGGAATTCCAATCTCCAAAATTTTACATGATGCTATCTCGAATTCCTAGGTGGCAATCGTGGCAATTCATGCACCAAAACAGGAAAACGATTTGTGAGGGACAAAAAAGGGGAGAAAGCTACTCCACTTAACGAGCTATTTAGCGGCAGCTTTCCCTCCTCTAAATTAATATAAATTAATATAGGGCATGCTTTTTTAACTGCGATTTATAACTTTTGGTCTTAATACAAGTGTACATATGAAAAAATTGAAAGCTGATAAACCGATCCTAAAAAACTATCCCAACAAAACGCTATAAAAAATGGTAAAGAAATCATTCTATTAATTTATTTAAGAATAATCATAAATTATAAGCTAAGCTGAAAGTAACAACTGTAGTTTACTACGCCGCCAAAGTCCATGCGCCTCAGCCTCAGCCGCAGCTCGCCGATCGACACGTGTCCACCTAGGTCTATCCAACGGCGCGGAATCTCGCCCCGGCGGCGCTGTCGCCCTCCTCGCGGATTCCGCACCGGGCCCGTCCTTACCCGCCCTACGTGGCGCCCCGCGGATGGTTCGTCCAGTGGGCCCATGTGGGGTGGCGGGAGATTCCGGTGACTAGTTTACACAGAACTATCCTGCTACAGTGCTACGTGGGCCGATGAGGGGCGGTGTGTCCTGTGGTGGTGCCGTGACGCTTTCCGCTTGGGCCGAGGGGAGAGGGAGCATTGTGTAGTTGGACGCTGGATATGCGAACAAATTACCAATTTGCCATTCTGTCTCGACGAAGAACAACTGAACAGTGCAAATTATGCAAGGGAGGGTTAGTTTAATAAGTAGGGGTCTTGTTTCTTTGCTGATATCTTTTATCTATATTTTTTAAAATAATAGTGAATAGAGGAGATATCGACACGAATGATCTACACGGTTTTAAACTAGATAAATTGTTTGAAGAATTTATTTAAAAAATTGGTACGTTTATTTTAATTTTTGAAAAAGCTAAAAGCCCACAAAAGCTTAGTCCAAACCAGCATGTGCGCACTGTCATCAACAATAGTTAAACTGTACTAGTAGTAGACAATTACTAGTGATGACATCTAAATGAGTACAAGCATTAGCTATTAGGATTTGTTGTGGATCAGTATTGTTACGGATGTGTTTCGATTTGATCCGGTGATTTTTTATGCCATCGGTGAAACAAAGTGCTCCTCTGCACGGATTCTTCTGTCCAACTTCTTGACTAATTGCTGTGTACAGAGGTGGAACCAGCCCAAACTCAGGTCCAGGCTGAGCTAGCTGCTCTTAGGTCGACTTTTAGGTTAACTCTGTTTTTTTTATGATTTTTCATGAATTTTGTATAGGTTTTGATTGCCAGGCCTCGGGCTATAGCCCAGATAGCCCAAGGCCTGGTTCCGCCACTGGCTATGTAAGTTACCAACCTCGCAACAGTTGAGTGAACGCTGAAACAACCTAGAATTTAAAAGCAAACTAAATTTCATTGAATTTTGGTTTCAATTAAATCTTTGCTCAATTCAACACCTTCTCCACCAAATTACGCTTCTTTTCTTGTCGTGCTATCTTTTCTAGCCATCTGAGCAAACCATCGAGCCGTCTCTATTCACTATTCCCCATCTGGCAAAATGGTGCAGCACCCTTTTTCCGCCACCGTCTTCTAGACGTCACCACAAATATCAGTCAATCGACCGCACTTCTGCCTGGCACACTCCTGGCATCCTCCATCAATGCACCATGACCGCACGGAAGGGCAACCGGGCCAGAATTATCTTCCGTCAACCGCCTCTGCACTTACGGCCGACCTTCCACTGTCGTAATTCTTGACTCCGCGAGGTCCCTTGCTGCCAGCACAAGCCATCGTACCTTGCCCCTTAAATGCCACAGCACACACCTGGCCAACCGCCATGGCAGCCTCCCTCTGCATTCTCACCAACGACCTGACAAACCTTGATGTCAATTGACCACTGCCTTGCATCTCCCGAGAAGCACATAGCACGAGATGCCAGCGCACATGCCGACCTCCTTGCTGCCTCTCTAAACCATGCCGAGCCTTCCCACACCTCACCATAGCCACTACCAGCTTTCGCATGGAGGCCGCACAATGCCAAACCACCTTAAGCTCACTATAAAAGGTCCCAAACCCCTTCTGTGAATTTCATTGGTGTCCAAGAAGCCCTAGACACCCCCAATACCCCCTCGTCAGCCGTCGCTTCGCCATTGCCACTGCCGACCACCCAAGTGAGCCCGATTTTCAATTTCTCTTAAGCAATCAATTTTGTTTCAATTGCTTGCACGTGTAGCACCCTTATGTCCCTAGGAACTCCATCGAAGTGTTGCCATAAGCCCCCAAACCCTTTACACCTCCAACGACTAGCGTCACCGCTCGACCATGAGGCCCTGCCATGGACAGCCTAACTCAGCCATCCCCGACCCAAACGACCACACCCCTAAGCTTCCCCTACTCCTAGAGATGCTCTATCGCAAAGGATATCGTCCTCTTAACCCACCGTTAACCCCTGTGCCATTCAAAAGTCCCGGAAAGAAAAGACCTCACCGCCAATGCTCACCTGACTTCCAGGCACTCTCGAGCCCAAAAAATAGAACCTTGTGGCCCAGGAACCCCCCATGGTCGCCAATTGTTGTTTCGACCACAGATTCTCAAACCGCTCCACCGCTTGAAACCTCCGACCACCTTATAATTGAGAGAAACTTCGACAGCACTGTTTCGAGTCCTAAGCAACCACTTGGACGCCGTCTGATGCTCTTGAGCTACTCATACGCCATCCGATGCTCTTAAGCCACTCAGACGCCGTCCAATCTCCACAACCACTCGGATGTCGTCCTATCTTTGTAACAACGCGTACACTATCTGATCTCCGTCAACTTTCCGCTCGAAGTCTAATCTCGACCGTCCACCCGACTTCACAGTCATACCCAAAACCACCCGAGTACTCATAACTCCCCTGTTCTCTGAGTACACAGCAACAACCCAATAAGGACCATGTTGGAACTAATCTTGTTGTTGAGCGCATTCGGTGTGTTCAAGTACTATAGTCGTAGTCGAGTACTCATGTATTGAGTACTACGTGGTCGTGTCGAGTGCTCGGTGTATTTGAGTACTCCGTGGTTGTAGTCATAAGTCGAACTACGCAATGGACATAGTCGTGAGTCGATGCAGTCGGTACTCAAAGGTGTATTGTAACAGTCGGTACTCGAAAGGAGTACTATAGCAAGTGGTCGTAGTCGTAGTTACAGTTGGTCGTGGCTATAGTAATCGATGGTCGATACTCGTAAATTACAGTGAACCGATCGGTGCTTGAAAGATATGTGTGGTTAGAGATGCTGGTCGACAAGCCATGGTCAGTGAAGTAGTTGAAGGCACCATGGTCGACAGGACATGGTTGAAGGACTCAAAGCAGAACCTGAAGAGGACCCGAAGGATTGTGTGCAGTCATAGACCAGGCCAGATAGCAGTTAGTCTGCATGCGACTGGTCGTGTCCTCTAAACCGAGTGTGATGGTTCGTGGAGCAAGTCATACGTGTAGTGGGGAGTGTGCGAGTCATGGAGATCGTGGCTGGAAGAGTTGGGTAGTTTTTGCCTGTACACTTCTAATCAGAGTCTATAAATAGATGAGAAAAATGGAAAAGTAGATGGTGGATTGACGCAGCGCAAACCCGTGTGTCTTGAGTTGGATAAGAGGTGTTTGTGTATGTTTTCGACCACTGTATGTGTGTGATAGGTTTCATCTGTGGGCCAACAGACCGAACCCATTGTGAATAGTAAAACCCGCAATGAATGGTACCCAAACCCGTTAATATTCACATAACCTTAAAATGTATATATATATATATATATATATATATATCCATTTCGATTGTTTCAAACCTATCTACTCATTTCTCAACTTCGCTTTCCCATATCGGACTTCTATAATCCCTAAACCTATTTTATTTGAATTTTTTCTAGATTTTACATCTTTATTTTCTTTCTTGTTATTCTTAGCTCAATCCTTCGAGCATGGAATTGAATTATTTCTTTTGCTTTGCGCTAGCACATGACGTCGTAGATCAGCTAGTCCAGGAAGGAGAAGCTCAAGTACAAGCACATGACTTAGAAGAATATGAAATTATGGAACACATTGATCTGCAAGGTAAGTCATAAGTTTTTGATCATGTTGAACCTACATTCCTTTAATTATTTATTTATCAGTATTTTCATTATGTTATTTATGCACTATTATTTCTTATATAATAAACGTTTAGAATAACATGATATTAGTTATGTCCTATCATTTGATAAAGCCTAGTTTAATTTGATAAGCCATATTCACCTAGACAAGACTTAGTATTATTCTAAATACTATTTAAATAATCATGGTAGACCAGGAACTCAATTGTTTTATGCTACTAAGAGACTTGGCACTTTGTTGGTAGAATTTTAAAAGTGGTTATAGGATAAGGAAATATCACGGGAAGCCACGAGATAGTTGGATCCCATGACTTTATCCTAGAGTAGAGGCTTGGATTGGAAAGGTGGCAGTGCGGATGGACACTGAAACAAGGGTTTATGGATGGAAGTTGCCTCGATGAAAAATATAAGAACTAAAACCATATGCCAAGTAAAGAATATAGTGATCGCTCAACCACAAGCGTTGATTCATCAAACCTGGCTTAGTAGCTGCTCAAATTTGAATGAATATCTACAAAGGGTGGAGAAAGACTAAGAGAGTTTTTGTGGTATGGGAGGGGAAAAACGATACTTAACAATAGTAGATCCGCTTCGAATTGGGCGAGGCCGCGGGCCACCCGAGTTTATTGGGAAATAACACCTACTTGGTAGAGGCTATATAAAGAATTGAGTAGCGAAAAACCTTGTTTTCTTAAACCCGGACGCGGGAGTTAAGAGATCTTACGGGTAAAGCTGGGCAACTCTGCAGAGTCAATCATAAATGGTATTCGAATACGTCGTGCTTCTGGTAAATGAAGCTGTGTTTAATGGGTGATTCCAACAGCGAATCATAAGTAGATTTAGAAATGATTTGGAAATGTTGAAGTCAAGCAATTGAGTTTTAAAACCCTAATTCCATGATAAGTTATTGTTCTTTTGTGTTTAAAAATATTTACAAATAAAATTGCATTCATAAATGCTTTAATAAAACCAACATATCCTCACCTCTTGAAAATCCCTAGCAAGTATTTATATGGCATTTTCTCATGTGACTTGTTAAGTGCGGTTAATTGTACTCAGTCTTGCTTCATTTTTCATCAACACAAAGATCAAGGGAAGAAAGGATGTTACAAGTTTTCGTGTTAGAATTACGATCGCACTCAAGCGTTCATGTGAAAATTTTCTTTGGATCTTCTGAGTGTAAGTAAATTTTAGGTTTGGACACCCTTAAAGCTGCTAAAATTGACCATTAGGTCTTATTTTATTCAAGCTAACTTTTGAAATGTTCACGAGTAGACATGATACTCCTTCTGTTTGTAACTGTACTCCTAGGCTGTTACGGAAGGTAACGACGTTCGTGTTCCCAAAAATGGAGCCGTTACAAAATGGTATCAGAGCAGGATTGACTAAAGATTGTAATCCTAAGTATAGATTTGATTATGATAAGAATACGTTTTTATAAAAAAAACCCCTATTTTCAAATACAAGAATTGTGAAAATCATAAGTATTACTACTATCTCGCCTTTCCTATTTCTATTTTATCTTTCTTAGACTGTGTTAAAAAGCTTTTCTTTTCAGTTTTGTCAAAATCTCAAAAATTCGTGTAGTCATTTAGACTAACTTCTTGCTGTAGGTATTTGACCAAATAAAACAAAAGCTAACCAAGACTTTTTCTTCTAAAAAGTTATAAGGTCGCCGCTCGAGTAGTTAGTAAATAACATCCACTTGATTTCCATAATGCAACGGGTAAAACCATTTGAGTAGGCAGAATTTTTCTGGTTGTATTAATAGCTAAATTGCACTATTAACCTATTAAGCTGCTATATGAGCAATTTATACTAAACTAATTTAGTCTTAGCTCTTATCAATATTCCCTTACCAATATTCCTCTGTTTTTTTACGCGAAATCCGAATGAATCAATGATCAGAACCGACAAGTACAGTAGTAGTATTCTGCATACATGATTTAACTACGCCATGCATTGCTGACAAAATAATCTTTCTTCTTCTTAGCTTAGGCAGGTCTCTAAGGTAATTAAAGGCTAGTCGGCAAAAAGGGTCATGGTTTATATATCTATAATTCCACTTTGGAAACGGCGGTGGCTGGGAAAGTAACAGAAAGTAGTGGATACGTGGCGAACTTGAAAGTTGACAACTAAAAATTATCAGAGCTAGCACATGCCAAAAGTGCAGAGACGCGCGGTTACTTCCCTACCAGTTTATCCGGACAGGAAAAAAAGAGACACCTATCATTGAAAAAGAAAGTACTTTGTGCACGAACCAATCCAGAATGGGGCTTCCCTATCCCCATCTCCCTATTCCCCTCCCTATCCCCTCAATCTAAACCATCCATTCCTCATCCAATGGCTACTTTTTTATTTATATTTTTACCATTTCTCATCCATCATAAATAATAAACAAAATACAGAAAAAATTAAATTTATTTTTTCTATATTTTTTATTATAATTTTATTTTTTCTGTAAAAAATTATAACAAAAAAATACAAGAAAAAAATAAATTTAAATTTTTTTCTGTATTTTGTTTATTATTTATGATGGATGAGAAATGGTGCAAATATAAATAAAAAGTAGCCTTTGGATGAGGAATGGATGGTTTAGATTGAGGGGATAGGGAGGGGAATAGGGAGATGGGGATAGGGAAGCCCCATTCACCAATCCAGAGAGGAACTTTTGGAGTTAAAGTCAGTTTTAGCATTTTCTTTCATATCGTATTTACAAAAATTACCAGCAAATTACACAATGAACTACGCTGTGTTGAGAAGCTCTACAAAAAATTTCGTAAGTTTTTGTGCTGATTTGCTATACCTAAAAAATTTCTACGAGCACTACGTGTTAAATTTCTAATTATGTAATTAAAATAATTAATTACGGTGCTAATTACCTAGAGCCTTGTAGCCGGGCGGTAGGCCCTTGGCCGCACGGTGGCCGGGCGGCCTATAGGGCTCCAGGTGCTACGTGTCAGCTCCACAGCGTCACCGCCCGGTGACCGAGCGGCAAAACAGATATTTTTGCTATTGTCGCGCGCATACTTATATTTTTATAAATACAGGTCTAAAATTTGCCATATATGCCAAAAACTCATCCAGAGAGTAGCCAGCAGTCTAGCACATTCGCTTGCCATAAGGTTATGTAAGAAAAAGAAATGCAAGTTCACCGTAGCAACTGGCTATACTTGCTATTGCTACTAAATAATAGCACTCCATGTATTTAGTAACAATCACCTCGTTAGATTGTAGCAACATATACATGCTACCTACAGCTTGCACACTTGAGGCATGTTCGAAACACGAGAATTTTACAGCAACTTTGCGAGAAACACACATCTCTTCTATGCATGACTCCTGCGAAATTAGGGTGTTCTTTTTCTGAATTTTTTATTTTTTTGAGTTTTTTTGCCGGTTTTTTTTCTGTATTCGTTTGCGTTGTCCGTGATGAGCTAATATATTTTTTCTATTTTTAAATTTAATTACGCTAAATAAGTCACCTTCAATTACAGTGTAATTTCAGCTAACTACAATACAATTTTAGCTATAACCACAACTTTTCAGCCCAAGCGAGCGAAGCCTAAAGTGGGGCTATCCCTTTTTGCACTATCAAGCGATAAATCCAGAACATGCCTTGAAAACATTCACCAAACTTTTCCTTCTCCCTTTGTAGCATCTCCTATCCATCGATCTTTCTGCCGTCTTAGAAACAGTATCGTGCATTCGGTGGTCCACTGCGGATAGACACGGTGCGCTCCTGTCATTTTGGCCAAACAGTAACAAATCAACAGTACCTTTACACTACAGTGGATGTGCGACGTATTACGGCTCCTGAGCCCTGAACACGTCTGATCAGGAAATGATGGCTGAAGAGCACGACCAGTCTAGCCGCCTTCTACTGCAATACGGACTAAATGATCTTGCCGGTTCTCAGCTGTCCTGTCCAGCTAAGGGGCTGTTTGGTTGCCTGCATCGGGGTGATTCGCACCAGCGCATGCAGGGAGATGGTGTTTGGTTGCCTGCATCGGAGTGAGAGCCTGCACGAGCGGATGCAAAAAATCAACTGGAGCCAGGCTGAGGAGAAACGCGGCTGAGGACCTTCTCTACTCAGCCTGGCCACGCTCATGCAGCTGCATCAGCTCATGCAGGCAACCAAACAGGCCCTTAGGGTAAAGCCTTATGAAGTAAATACAAGAGATAAATAGGTGTCCGATATAATTCGTGTTTGATTTTGACTCTGAGGGAAAATACAAAATAGGATATAAAATAAGCGATATCCATCCATATATGACTATATGTCAGGTGGTATGAGGAAGTACGATGTGACCTCATTTAGGCCGAGTTCTTTTCGATTTATGGTTTCATTCAAACAAACAAACAGGACAGTTTCTCCACTGTCGTTTCAAAGCGGCTTATCAGGATAACCTATTTGAAGCAGTTTATCGGTATTCGATTCGTTCACGCAAGCGCTCATACTAGGACAAAAAACTATAAACCGTAACCATAAGCTGCAGTCGAAAAGAACCCACCCTTAAGAACATAATAAGATAGGCGGATTGTCATATCTAAGCAGGCAAAAAAATACCAAGTGTTCTTTTTTTGGCATCTCGGTAATTGTTCTCTCCGTGTTTACTCTGACTACATTCATACTATTTAATATCCTATGTAAGAGTGTAAAAGAAGCGGATATTTTTTTATCTAATTGATTAACCGAAGCTTACGAAGTGAATACAAAATATAAAAAAAATGATCTAGAGCGTTAGATCTCTATCTAACGGCTCAAAATCTGACTTCGAATGTTGTATAGACACTTCCCATGTAAAAATAAATATCTGACATTATCTATGACTACTTTTAATTTAAAAAAATTACGAAATATAACACAGACGAGCGATATCCAATCCGATTGCACCGTATGTCCAGCACCAAAGCTACGGCACCTACAATGCACCACTAGTGCTATCGCTGTGGTACCTTTCTGTACTGAAATAGTGCTATCGCTGTGGTACCTTTCTGTACTTGGCTTACAACCACTCGTAGGAGAGATTATCTTTTTTGGTTCACGCTAATAAAGACAGTAGAGGCCTGTTTGGATCGCGGAATCAAAAACAGAATAACGAGGAAAACATAGGAAAGTTACAGGAACGTATGGTAAAACAGAGGATTAGGAAATACAAAACAATATAGGAAGAGTTGTTTAGAATGCAGGAATTAAAAGTGTAAACAATATCTTATGAAACTTTAAAAAGCATTCATGTGTGTGTGTGAGAGAGAGAGAGGAAGAGGGAGATTGCATTGGAACTTTTGAAGGAAAAATTTTCCATGAACTTCAACCTCTTTTTTCTTTTCCTCCAAAATTGTATAAAGATATAACTTTACAATGGAAAAGAATAAGACCAATCCTCTATTCCAAACATCTCTAGTCAAACTTCCTTTAAAATAAAATTCCTGTACCTTTCCTATGATCCAAACGGACTATAGATGTCCCTCTCCAGGTCCCAGCCACCGTGAACGACAAAGTGATCAGGGGAGAGAATCAACTCGCCCTTCTGAGTAACTATTACAGAATTTTAAAAAGACGTGTCTACATTCCGCGTGTGTATGTGTTCGTGATTTTCACCGTACACCTTTACTTACTATATACAGTATGTAAATTCGAGAGCAAACCGGCTAGTACAAACTTGTAAACAAAGTATTGCAAATTTAAAAGCACACCAGTATAAATGTTGAAGAAATCGATACAAATTTGAGAGTATAATGTAAATCCAAGAGCAAACTAATACAGACTGATGAGTAAAGTATTATACATTTAAAAGCACATCAGTACAAATCAAAACCAATATTGAACTAAATCCACTGCTTGTCTACGTGCTACTGCCACCACTCATCACCACACGCTGATATCCAACCAGCAAACAAATCAGGATAAATTCAAGAGCAAAGTCAGTATAAATTTGAAGCAATTCCGGATATTATCTAAAAGCAAAACCAGAATTATTTAGACACAAAACATGCAAGCAACCTAAAGATAATTTGTAAAGCAAACTCAGTATAAAATTTTAAATCAAATCAGGCATGAATGTGACGTAAAAAAATGATAAAATGGGAAAAGAAGAAACGCTTGGAGAGAGAGATGATTGGAGATATAGAGAAGATTAGAATGAGGAAACAGACTGTAGAGAGGGAAAAGGCAAAATAAAGAGGAATAGAGAAGCATGCTATGTAGAGAGAAGAAAAGGCAAAGTAAAGAAGAATGGGAAAGCATGCTGTGCATAGAGAGAAAAGGCAAAGTGAAGAGGAAGGAGAGATGAGGAGGCCTACGATTGCTGCTTTTTTTTTGTCTTATCGTTTCCTATAAAAACACGTGATAAGGCTAATTATGATTTTAACAGCCGTGAATGCCGTGCCTTCAACCACACGATTGCAAGCTGAAATATCTTTACTATATAAAAGAAGGAGTTGGTGGTTGGTGCGGCCTCTCCCACCCTTTCTCCTTTTAAGTCTTAATAGCCGTTCATTCTTCTTCGATGCTCCACAGCCGTTGGATGTTAGAACTCCCTCTCCACACACGACTCCGGACTCCCCAACTGCTCGCCGCCAACCTCTCCGACTCCGCTCCCTGAGTCCCCGCTCACCACATTTCTTCCGCCGTCGCTCCTCCCCTCCCTCCGCCACGGCCGCGCCGCCGTCGCCTCCTCCCCCCTCTCTCCTCCGCCGCCGCGCCGCCCTCGCCTCCTCCCCTCCCTCCTCCGCCGCCGCGCCGCCCTCGCCTCCTCCCCTCCCTCCTCCGCCGCCGCGCCGCCCTCGCCTCCTCCCCTCCCTCCTCCTCCTCCGCTCCGCAGCCGCCTCCTCCCCCGCTCCTCCACTCCGCAGCCGCCTCCTCCTCCCCACACCCCTCCACTCCGCCGCCGCCTCCTCCCCGGCTCCTCCGCTCCGCCCTCGCCTCCTCCTCCCCACTCCGCGCCGCCGCCGCCTCCTCCTCCTCCCCACACCGCGCCGCAGCCTCCTCCCCTCCCTCGCACCCGGCCCAGGCGCTTTTCCTTGGCCGCTGCGTGCGTTGTTCGCCTCGGGTCGTTCGGTGGCGCAATATCCATCTAAGGAGTGGGCTTCTTTGCCTCGGGTTGTTCGGCACCGCAAGGTTTCCTCCGGCCGGCCGTGCAAGAGCTTCTTCGCATCGAGTTCCTCTCCTCTGCATCCGCTCATTTCCTGAGGAGAAACCCTAGGATGCCGCCGCCGTTCCTCTCCTCCGTCAGATGAGTCCTTGTGTTGTGCAAAGTTTGCAACGTTGCGTCTGGAGCGAGTGAGTAATGTTAATGTCCAAGAAATGCTCATGAGCTGGTTGATGGATCGCCCGACTGCAGGTATGTGATCGTGGGCGGAGGGAATGCGGCGGGGTACACTGTGGCACAATCTCAGGGAACATCGACCGCTCCAAGGCGCCCGCCCAAGGCGCACCAGGCTCCGGCATGACCTCGCCCATTCACGACCTCAATGTGCCCTACGAGGCCACCTCCGAGGATTACGCCACCCCCACCGCCGACATACTGTTCCCACCGGTGAGTCAAAATCCTTTGATCATCCCTCCAAAATTGGCCACTATCTCTGTGATTGACAGGCAAGGTGTTGATGTGGTTGGTTGGCCAAACCCTCCCTCCCTGACGGCAATGGCTGCCGTGACAGAGAAGACGGCCGAGGAGCTCCGCCGCGAGCTCCAGGAGCTCCAGCGCCAGCACCGCGAGGTCCCTCCACCACATTCCTCCTTTGTTCTCCTCTCGCTTCCTTCCACCCAGCGTAGTCGTCGACTTCTCCTCCGCACGCGACGTCGCCGCCTGTATCCAAGCCTCTCACCGTTGCTTCAGTACAGGACGGCTTGGTGATGCCTGGGAGGTAGTGGTTAGCGTCGGAGGTGGTTGACTGCAGTCTGTGGAATGGGGGCGGCTGTGGAGTAGGAGTTTAAGAAGCTGAGGTTGGTGTTCACGACTAATGCTAGACCAGGGGCAGGAGGCCATCTATGACCACAAGGACGCCATTGAAAGGTTATTCTTTTTTATGTACCAATTTGTTTGTGGCGGAATGTTAGGAACCAAGAACTAGATACAAGAATTATGAGCAAAACCATATACAAAAAATTAGTAGTAGATTTGGAAATAGAATTGAAGAAGGATAGGTCAGAGCACTTTGATGATATAGTTTTATATAGTAGCAGGCTGAATGTTTGGAACAAATCGAATGGTCAGTGGGTTGGGTGGCTGGGGCTGGTCAACGAAGCACAGGAGATGTTTGATGGAGTGCCAGAGAGGAACCTGGTTTGTTGGCCGTGTTGATCGTTCACTTTTCTTTCTTGGTTTGTTGGCCGTGTTGATTGTTCACTTTTCTTTCTTGTTGCTGCAAAGGCACATTGATTTGAGCACAACAATTCTGGATGTTCAGGGTGTGGTATGTCATTGAAGTTTTAATCACCACAATGGGTCCCTTTGGCCAAAATTTGCTAATTCCTGATTGCTAATTGGACACCTGTGCTTTGTAGGGCTTGAAAATGTTTTGGGGGAATTGCTTGTGAGTTAGTTTTGCGACTACAAAAAATTGGACTATGATTGTTGGAATGAAGAGAAGATCAATAACGAAGAAGCTAGAGGAGCTATGCTACTTTTTGCATGAGCAAAGGTAGAATCTCCCCCTTCCCATTTGTCTGACATGACAATTATAAACTTTTCTGGTTTTGCATTAACAGTAGTGCAGTGTTTGCTTTTCTGTAGTGACAAAATCAGGTGTTTTTTAATATTGGATTCCTATACTTCTCTTTTTGTTGGTGTTGAATTCTCCACATATCAGTAAATAATGATGCAAATCAAAGGAAAGAGGCCATCAAAAGAGTGACATAGGTGCACAGGTGAGTCTTCATTCTGATTTTTTAGTAAGACTATACTGCTTGAGAGAGTAAAAAAATAGTCCATTGCACCACTAATGATGAAGTTGAGCTCTTATGAAACCAATTGCATTTCCTATTTAGAGAGAGAAACGCTATATGCCAAGATGGACAGTAAATGCTAAGTTGATATGCAGCTCTGATGTTTCTTAGTGTATGGTATTCTCACTGTTGGTAATTCATTAACTTTTTTTTCAGCTTTAGAAACCAGTTATCACCTCATATGTTTCTATTAATCTCTGTTTACTTTAATGTGAATAATATTTTTCCAAAAATAATAACTATTGAAATGATGGGGCAAAATTTACTATAGTGAATGATAGTGTAAATCTTCATGTTGTCTCAAGTAGAATACTTGATAAAAGTTTTAGAGAAGAATACTTGTTCTTCTATTTCTGGTTGCTTCTGCTTTGGTTGTTTACTTTGTCTAGAACAAACGGTTGACACATTTGCTTGCCGCAGGGAAACTTTGGAGGTCCTCTTGTGAATGTTGATGGCGAAATTGTTGGAGTTAATGTCATGAAAGTTTGGGCTGCTGATGGTTTGAGCTTTGCAGTACCAATTGACTCTATTGTGAAAACAGTGGAAATTTCAATAAAAATGGGTACCCCTTACTTTTCAGTAGTATGATGTCTGCCGCTACAATGTCATTTCAGGTAAAAGCCTCAACACTTTTGAACGGGGTGTATGTGAAGCTATGAATAGACTTGGCCATCAATATTTGTTACTATTTATATAGCTTTTGTAATTGCAAGGCATTTGTCTACCAAAAAATTCTGAATTCAAATGGCATCTTTTTGGCAATTCAAATGGCATTTTTAGCAATGCTAATAGCATTGTTATCTCTATTTGGTTCAATTCAATCAAGTAATATAATTCTTTTGTTAATTCGTAGCAACGCACGGGCATTGAACTGCATCAAGTGGACATGCTCATTGATTTGGTTCCTTTCCCTCATAACAGTGCAGTTCTTCTTTTCTCTGTTGTGATCATGAATTTTGTTTTTCAAACCTGATTGTTTGCGCTACAAAGCAAATATGTTTAGCCCGTAGCTCTAGCAATCTAGCGAAATCGAATGCCGCAATTTCATTATTAGTAGTATACTGAAATATTGCAATGCCATGTGTAAATTCTGTTATGGGGAATACTAGGATGCAGGTAGTTAGTAATAATATGCTTGAGATGTTCTGGTGAGATTTTTTTCTTAGTTTTGTTGGAGATGTTCTGGTGCAACATTTTGTATTTGATGCACCTGTCAAACTCTAGGAAATGACGTATTTAAAGGCCCAATAAGAACATTGGATTTGGAGTTTCGTTTAGGTTCTGCCAGTAAGGTCCCGTACATGGATAAAAAGATGATAGAATTTGTAATGCATATCAAGCTAGCTGGAGTATGAGCTCAAAGGTAATCCCTTTCTCAAATTTTTGTTTTCTTTGACTTTAGGAGGGAAAATTGGTTAGGCAATTTTAGCTTACTTGAATTTTTTTATTCAGAGTGTTATTACTTGTGTTTCGCTCTAAACCCCGAGCAGATTATTAATTGCCTATAGTTGTCTGTTTGAATGTAGGTGTCGGAGGACCAGGAAATAGAACCATATGTGTCTTTTAAAATGAAAAACAACAAGTTGGAGTATTATTGTGCCTTAACTTTCAATTTGTGTTTTCCTTTGCTAGCTTCTCTCATGCTTGTTTGTTACTTTTTATCAGTTCTTCCAATCACTAAGGAGGTTTTAACATCAAGTGGAGTATTAACCAGCCAATGGAAGGTCAGGCAACTGCATCTCACATTGTGATGGAATTAATTTCCTTCTTGCTGTAGTCTGTTTTTATCACTGTTGTGTTGAGTGTTGACCTGTTGGCTTTAGACATGCCTCATAAGCTGCAATGTATAACACCTACAGGCAGTGCAAGGTATGGATTGTTTATAATTTTCTTTTTACTTGCAGAAACAGGAGGAATTAGTTTATGTGACTGCTTATGACATTCTCTTTGGTCAGGTTTGTCGTTTCTTTGAATTGACTAAATTAGTTCCATAGTTTCATGCATTTACTATAACTTTTTTTTTTCAAATCCTCTTCCTATGGAATGGTTAAACATGAATTTTGCGTTTGATTAAACACCTATCTTACCATTGTCCATTACAAGGTGTTTGGAAGATGCTCCTTATACAGAGTTATGTTTCGCTTTGACACGTGTGAAACAAAATTTATATTTATTATAAATTTTAGAATCATACTGATATTATATATCACCTTTTTTGAGAATCCGTTGCAACGCACGGGCATTGTACTAGTACTTTCTAATATAAAAATTGTACGGTTGTATAAGTGTTTTGTTTTGGACACTTCAGGCTCCCAACATCTTACTAACAATAATGACACGTAGTCATTAGTTGTACAATACTAGTAGTAGTTTTATTTACCACATGTTGATAAGATGATTAGTGAGTACTTGTTTAGTACTACTTGTCATGTTCAACTAGCACAACATTCCCAATTGAACGACGGAATCCATCTCTAGTCCATTCCTTTATGCCGAGACGTTGTTGTCTCCCCCTTTTTTCCCCTCTCGTGCGAAGTCGGGCTCGAATCTTGTCCACCGTAAAGGAGAAGGCGAAATTCGCCGTAGATTTCGAGGCGCATATCCGCAAAGTTGCGGTATTTTATTAGGAAGATATAATGCTCTTCCTCTCGCTCGCATTTGATTTGATGGCAACCTCATCTTCTGTTCTGTGCGAACCGCCGGCGAAGAAAAGTCTTCGGTTTCGCGTCGCCTTCGCCAGGTTGCTTTTGACTAAAAAAACGGGGTTAAGCATGGATGGCTACACCTGCAAGAGGGGAGACGTCGACGTGTGCTTTGCTTGTTGGACATGGACGGGTTCCCGTCCTGGAGGCCTGGCTGCTTAACTCGAGTGAAAATCCTTTTCTTTCTAGAGCAAAAAGGGGAACCTCGAGAAGAAAATGTGTCCTCGTGACGTTCTTTTTAAGAGCAAATGGTCTTTTTTTTTCTTGGGCTTTTCATCGACTCTTATCTTTTAGTTTTTCACAGTGATCACTATTTATTAGACTAAGATATCGCTTCAAACGATTTCAGCTTATGTCTTTTTCTACCTTCCGACTTATTTAAGTCAAAAGCCACTTAAAATAAATCGGCTTTTAATTTTGATATTTTTAGTTTTTAGGCATTTTTGTCTTTTCTTTTCCCCTTATTCGCTTGCATTGTCTGTGTCGATATAACGAGTTTTTAATTATTTCTTACTTTTCTAATTTTTTCTTAGAAAAAACTAACAGCCGCTAAATGTAATTTCAAACAAAAGTCATAGTCTGAAATTTAAGTCAAAAATCAGTTAAACAGACCCTAATAAATCTCATCTAAAAACCATAACTACGGTAAAAAAACCGATGGATACTACTGGTTTTGCAGTAACTCCCGACGCTGACAGCCATCGTATAAGCAGCGAAATATTGCTGCGAAGCGTCACTGACGTGTGGGCTCCACACCGATTGACGCAAGTTCTCCGTAAGCTCAAACGCTGGAGGAATCTTCTGGTGGAGTGCAGAGGGCGGAGATTCCGCGGTGCCCAGATCGTCAATGCAACTTTATCTGCAGATTCTCTTCCGCCCGCCACAAGTACAGCCTCTTCTTCGAGCCAGGACAAGACGCAATGAGCGGAACAAAGACGGCACGGCTTAATAATAATATCTGCACACGATTTTCCTCCAAGAAAAAGGACTAATGGAGAATGACGTAGTACCAGCACAGCGCCGGGCCACCGGCCCAAGAAACACTCGTGATTTAGGAGGCCAATACATTAATTGAGCGCCAATTCCATGGTATTTACGTCACAGAACCATTTGGGATACAAAAACGGGTTTTGTTGAACGTCATTCGAATGTTTTTTTTTCTAACTATCATCTAGATTTAGGACTATTAGATTAGAGATCCAATGACCATGAATTCTCCCTCTCCCCTTGAATTCTACCCCCTCCTCATTGAAAAAAATCACCCTATTTAAAAATAAGGAATCTCTTGATCTCTAATCCAAAAGTCATAAATTTAGATGATAATTAAGAAGAAAATATCCAGATGATGTCTATACACTCCCTACAAAAACTGGGATACACCACTTGTTTAGATGCATACACCACACAGCTCACATTTTACAGGTGGTTCCATGGACTGATGGACAGTAGCTGGCGATGCGGTTTCGTCTCTCTTTACGGTACAAACAACGTAGTGTGTGATCGGTAGGCAACAAACACATGGTTTCCCCCTCAAAGAAGCAAAGAATGCACCTGCAGGCTACGGCCGTGTCGAAGCATCAAGAACCTCCTGCATCTGGTACAAGGCGTGCCGTCTTCAACACTTTGGGGCCTACGGCAGAAACAGAGAAGGCTATGACGAAAGAGACCAAGAAATTCAAGGGAACTTTACAAGGACAAGGTAGGTGCCTCTTTCGATTGCTTATGGGCTTCGAGGATGATTTCAACCCACCTGTCAAAAGCAACGTGGAAAATCATGCATATGGACGATACAATAGTCAAGGGCTTCAAAATATACGATGTGAACGCCAGTTCTGAATGTCCAACACTCCGACATGCGCACGACAATTGGATAATGCTATTCAAAAGGCCTCATGATGTGTGCGTACCCTTCAAGTCCAGGGGTTGTAGGATAATATATGCTCTTCAGGCCAAATTTCTTCGCTGCTGAGGCGGTCGTCTCGCCGATGCAAGCAATGGAGTTGCTCCAATTGTCAACTTGTGAAATGAGATTTAGCCAAGCTCTGGTAAGATATGTCAAAGTCAACCTTACAAAAACTAAATATGACCGTGTCAAGTAAGGGAAATCAGGCTGCAGAAGATAAAATATCATGAGGTTCTAAGTGCACAAGACAAGTATGGTTCAATGATTAAGAAAATATAATTGTTGTGCACAGTTACGTACACAATTACAAGATGAAGCATATAGAAAAAAAATGCTGTTATGTATAGTTGACCAAGAGCAGCATTGATTTCAAGAGCTCACTAGAATCAACCTACAAGGAAAAAACTAAATATCTGACTCTAGTTCAGGATTATGTCTTTGCAAAAAGACACTTCATATGAAGCTTAATACCTAATGTACAAATAAAATTAATAAAATATAGTCTTAAAAAAGATTCAAGCTAAACATGATAGGTACCATAGATCACTGGAAGTAGATCAAAAGATGCAGATGACTAGTTTTGTATGCACATGAGGTGAGGCACAAATGGAGAATTATATAAAAGAAAGAGAATAGTTCAATATAAGTGAAAAATTTTACAGTTGTATATGTGTTCAGTCTTGTCACCTCAAACCCTCGATCTGACAGCCCATTCTCTGCATTGCACGGCAGAATTAAGTAACATAAAGCCTGAATATTTCATGCAGTTGTTGAGGACGACAGAAACAACAAGAATAATGAATAAAAAGAGTGAACCAAGCCCATAGATCGAAATTAATACAAGTAGTTAAACGCTTAAAACCATAAAAATTTAACTGCAAAAATCCAAGCTCAAAGCTATTATAGTATGGATTGATTTGTCCTGATGAATTCATAACTCATTCTGGAAAACAGAAGGCCAGAAATGGCCTAATTGAAAGGGGAAGAAAATAGCAAACAGATAAATGCTAATTTCATGAACACCAGAATGACTCACGAATTTCATGGCCAGCCTCTGCAGATGCAGGATACAGCACTTTACAGGTAGTCTCACTGGTCCTTGGTAGCTCTGAGGCCAAAACTTTACCCATAGCTGATGAAGAAAGAAATCGAATAAGTACCTTATACACTAAAAAAATAGTTCGAGCCTTGAAGACAGATGAAGTCTTTAAAATGCATGGGTAGTAATTACATTGTATAAATTATGGGGCAAGATACCTTTGGAAGGAGAAAATGCAACCTCAAGGGATCTATCATCAGACTGCGATACTTCATCAAAAATTCTTGCAGTACCTGCTCCAACAACTGCTATTCGCACCTTAGGACTTCCAGCAGCCCTGATATTGAATTATTGTGTAACTTACGTCAAATATGGCAGTCATAGATTACATTTGAGTCGTTCTGGTGTATTCATGTAACAATCATTTGAGTGAAGGAACAAAGTTTCGTAAAAACTACAGACATGTAAAGGGCATCATATATTTTGTTAGCCAACAAACCAATAACAGAAAGTGCACAAACCTATGCCGCCACAAGCCCACGGCTTATGAAGAATGAATCATGAAATGACGTATAATTTCTATTTTTGTAGCAACATTGCGCACAATAACTGCAATATGTTTGAATCTTACTTCCATCCCTCGCGGAACACTGCAGCTGCCTCAGGAGATGTTATAGTAATCCAGTCAAACTTTTCGTCTGTGAATACAGAACACTAGGGTGACTAAACCATGAATTTTGCGGTTGCCAGTTTCGCAAAGCAAGTGTAAAGATGATAATATCAAGAAATGAACAATCATAACATCAGTTCGAGTAAATGGACGTACAAGGCCAGAAATAAACAATGCAATGTTATATTGCTGCAAAAGAATGACTGGACCACCTACCGCGCAAGACAGCTGAAAGCCTATCTGTGTCAGGGCCTTCAACGTGCTTAACAAGAGGAAGCTCCAGAGATTGTACATTATGCTTTTCCTACAGAATCCAATTAGAAAACTGATGTGAATGCTCGATAGCAATACTCTGAATAAACTTAAAAGGAAATGCCTATTCTGAACTTCTGGAAACTATGCAGTATTCTGAAAAATATTAGACCTTTTTATGATACTGTCTCAACAATAATGTAGGTCAGATCTTCTAAGAAAATAATAGGCGATTACAACAACCAATTCAGAATATGCCTCTTGAAATTTACTTGTTTTCCATTAACTTTCTTCTTAAGATGACGCAAATCAAACAAGACATTATCATAGGCAAAAGTAAAACCCAAATACAAAACTATGCTTTCCGGACCAGCGTTTTGTCTCCATTACACAGTAAACACCAGATGCCCTCTCAGTTCCAACTCCAACACCTCTATTACATCGTGTCCAACATGGCACATAGATGAACAACTGCATTACTCTTAACATCAATGAATAATTTTCACAAGTCTCACATATAGACAGAATGTTCTGAAGTCTTAAGCCATTAGTTTAACAAACAGCTATGGTCCACTTTAATACGTAAAGCAGTGAGGTTATGCTTAGGTTTGATTACACAAATGTTGACTCCACGTTTTATATTAACAATGCAACGAGGGTAGCTATACCAGTTTAGAAAAAAAAAGGAAAGGATCTTGCAAATTAGATCCAACAAAAGCTCCCACTTATTTCAAGAAGGACCACGGTACACAAAAAGGGTTAATTCTAAGCTCCAAGCTCCTAATAACAGTTCCAAAAAGATTAAGAAGGAATGAGCTCCATTTGCATGCGGAACCATATTCTACAAATTGGCCACCAAATTTCTCCAATATCAAGCCCAAGTCAACCCTCCATATGAAGGAAATCAGTACAATTCTCGAAGATCGTATTAAATCCATGAGCCTCGCAGCTAAAAAATTCGACTCTCTACAGCCGAACATCTAAAATCCTCCGCCAAAATTCACCACGATTGGTCAGCACATCACAAAACAGACGTGGAACTGGGGAAGGGGTTCGCCTTGTGACCTCCTCCAAGTTCTAATCCCCTATGCTCTCTGAAAACCCACTGCGTCCGATACAAAAGAACAATGCAAGAAGAACATAGCACTGGTAACTTACCAGCGCGGCGATGAGCTCGGCGTTCTTGCCCTGCTCGCGCGTGACCACGACGTCCGGCGGGGGAGAGGAGCAGGCCAGGAACCTCCCGGGCGCGCCGGCTAGCGACGTTCCGGCGGAGCGGGCTCGGGCGAAGGTTCCAGAAGGCGGGAAGAAGGGGGCGAGCGAGGAAGAGGAGAAGGCCATGGCGAGGCGAAGGCCGTGGCCGCACGGACGCCGAGGCCGAGCTGTGAACTTGTGGAGAGCAGGAAGAGACTCTAGAGTGGGCCGCCAGGTTTCTCTCCACCTAGATCGGGGCCGAGGAACGCCGATCGGACGGCCTCCTTCGCGCTGAGGGCTAACCATGGGCCAATGTCAATTTTGCTAAATATTGTCTAAAGTCATGAAAGGAAATAATGCAATTGAGGTTAAGTGAAACATTCTCTTTTTTTTTTGAGATGACGTGAAACAATTTCCACAAAGCAGTGCGTTTGAGCACTCCTTCGGTTCCGTGATTTGTTTTGGAACTTTCATTATTATTTGATCTTTTTTAACAAATATCTTTAAAACAAAACACGTGTCAAACTTATTTCAAAAAGTGACCCATGTTCATCATGCCATATGCATGTCTTGCATGTCTTGTGATCAACATGGCTGAAAAGCCCGTGGCTTATGGCTGAAAACACTGTAGCTGGCTGAAAAAAACACTGTAGCTGACAGAGGCTTATTTTGCATAATTAAATTTAAAAAAATTAAAAATAAAAAAAATATGTTAGCCCATTACGTATAATACAAACGAATACGGGGAAAAAAAGAACCGACAAAAAAGCTCAACAAAAAGTCAAAATTTCAGGAAAAGACGAAACTTGTGAATAGTGCCAAATAAGCCTCTGTCACTGTAGCAACAGCCAAGCTGATCGCAGCCATTGGCTTCATTTTTCCTACTTATAACTTTGTGGATTCTCTTGAATAAATAAATTATATATCTTTTATCATTTTTTCAGAACAATTTATTAGAACAGATTTTTCAAAACAGTTTATCAATATTTGATTTATTCATATAAATATTTATTCTAAAGTAAAAACTATCAGCCACAATGGAGAGGAACTTGTCCATTGTGTAGCGTGGCAAGATTCATTTGCCACTCAGCAAGGATGTCGTGACATAGGGTGGGGATTACTTTTAAGATCTTTGTTAATAGAAGATTATTAAATAAAAAATCAACCTGCACATTGTTATTCTTAGCCGTTCGATTGACGTGGAAAAGCGTGGAAATAAACTACATCCGTCTGATGAATTCCGATCTACAGCAAGCCTGCATAGAGCAAAACTGCAGACTCCCCATGCCCGCGCCCCCAATGCTCGAACGCCCCGCGTGCTCGACCTCGGCCCCGGCCGCCGGCGACCACCGCACCCTCCCCTTCGATCCCCTCTCCCTCCCGCGCATCCTACTCTCCGCCGCCACATCCTCCTTCCCCCCGTGCGGCGCTGCCCCGTCCGTCTCCGCCCTCCACGCTGCGGCCATCAAGCTCGGCGCCCTTCCCTCCTCCCTCCCCGCCTCCAACGCCCTCATCTCCGCCTACTCCCTCTCCGGCCTCCTCCCTTCCTCCCTCCGCGCCTTCTCCCTCATCCCCTACCCTTCCACCGCCTCCTACACTTCCATCCTCTCCGCGCTCTCCCGCCACGGCCGCCCCCTGGAGGCCCTCTCCCTCTTCGCCTCCTCCGCAGTCTCCCCCGACGCTGAACTCCTCTCCTGCCTCGTCTCCTGCTGCCGCCGCGCATTCGCCTTCCTCCCCGCGCGCGCCTCTCACGCCTACGGCATCAAGAACGTGCCGGCGCTTGCCTTCTACGCCTCGGCCGGTCCGGCTCTGGTCGCCCTGTACGCGAAGCATGGGAGGGTGGCCGCGGCCAAGAGGGTGTTTGGTTCCATGGAGGGGGAGGACGTGGTGTCCTGGAATGCCATGATTGGGGGTTTCGCTGGTGCCGGGATGGACGTTGAGGCGTGGGATTGCTTCCAGGACATGCGCTCGCGGGGTGTTCGAGGGAATGCCCGCACGGCTGTGGCTGTGCTGGGGGCTTGTGGTTTGGAGTCCGGAAGACAGGTCCATGGGTACATTGTGAGAAACCATGATGGCGGTTCAAAGCCCATTCTGTGGAATGCGTTGGTGAACATGTATTCACGCGTCGGTTGTGTCAGCGATGCAGAGCAGGTGTTCATAGAGATTGAACGGAAAGATGTTGTGTCATGGAATGTGATGATAGGGGCGTTTGCAAAAAATGGGCATGGAGAGAAGGCACTTGAACTTGTGGATGTGATGGTGCGTTGTGGGATGCAGCCAGATCCTGTGACATTCACAACCGTGCTCATGGCGTGTTGCCATTGTGGTTTGGTTGATGAAGGTCTTGCACTGTTTCAGCGCTTTGTGGCAGGTCTTGGTCTCATCCCAACTATGGAGCAGTGTGCCTGCATTGTGGATTTGCTTGCACGTGCTGGGAGGTTTGTGGAGTCCTTGGAATTTATCAGTCAGATGCCAATGAGGCCAAATGCAATTGTCTGGGGTGCTTTGCTGTCTGCAAGTAGGATGCATCACAATGTGGAATTTGCACGGATTGCATTTGAGCAACTGGTTCAGGTGGAGCCAGAGAATCCTGGGAATTTTGTGACGATGTCTAACATATATGCAAAGGCTGGAATGTTAGAGGATGCAAAGAGAGTCAGGATGATGATTGATAGGGAAGAGTTGGTGAAGCCTTCAGGACAAAGCTGTGTTGAAGCTGCGTAAGAAGGTATAGATTTCACAGATTCTTGTCTCCATTTGAAGTTTTTAACCCATCATTAATGTGTAGTTTTTTTTTGCTGTAGTGCCATATTTCACGTAATATCATGATCATTTCATAAAATGTTAAAACAAACTACAGTTACTGATTACGTTACACCATAAACAATTTATCCAGGGATTCATATTAGATTATGCTATGAAAATAAGAATAATTGATATGTTAAATTGGGACACCCTCTGTCTGCATAAAGCCATGATTCTACCTTTAGGCCCAGTTGTCACTGTCTGACATCAACTTGGTACTGGAATCCGTGGACTATTTATATTGAAAAATTAGAATTTCGACTTGTGGCTTCCTCAGTATAAATTTATGGGCACACAAAAAAGCTAGCAGTATTAACTATTTTTATCTTTAGACCATGGTCTGTGTTGGTTAGCTGGTCATAGTTGATTAATCTAAATTTGTAGTTCGATGCAGTTGGTATGAACTCTGGTGGCAGCACGTTAGTATGCTGCTAAACATCAAACCCGAGCAAAAGTGATCATTTTTTTTTCAAAAAAAGTTTGGTTCTCTTGATACATTCCTTTGAGCCCTTGTAATAGATGCACAACTGGAACCTCATTTTTTCATTCTAGAGATGCATTATGCACTTCAAACCTGAGCTAAACATGTACTGGTACTATTGCAGTGGAAAATAGTTGTGAGGTGCTCTTGCCGATGGCGAGGACTCGAAAGGAAAAAAAACCTTCTGTGATATGCTATTGTCAGTTTGGACAATGAATGACAAAAATGGCTTGGATTAGTTTGATATACAATCAGGAGGCTATCAATATGAAAGGCAAGTTGTAGAAGTGAGCTTTGATGTTGCATGTGCTGTATTTTTTTGCAAGTCCTAGAAACTATTTCTTGACATTATTTTACCTTTGTTTCTATAGAATGGCTACGTGGAATATGAGATGACAGTGATCAAATTTGTGGTACAGCACAAGCAACTGTCATGGACACATGTTTGGGAGGAACTACTAGTGTTTCCAGTATTAATTTCTGTTTCCTCTATATCATGCCAATTTCGATATTCATATTCTTTTCTCGGAACAACTGGTGCCTGCCTTTTTAGGTACTTTATCAATCTTTTGTACCCTAACTTGTTCACACTATCAGGGATTTGATGAATTATGAAGACTGCCTTGTAATTTCCTTGTGCCCTTTCTAATTGTTGGTTTAGAACTTCAGATGGTCAGTGGTGATTATTGGTTTTGAGAGATTGCACCAGGACAAACCAAAATTTGCTGCTATAGTAGCTGAAGGTAGTCGAAGTACTTATGCATCTTGACGGTGATTTCACATGGCATTGCTGATACCGGTGTTTGACCACACTGGTGGAACAGTATTTACTTTCCTACTTATTACAATGTGTTTACTTTTGGTTTTCCCCTTGTTTAGTGGGTCGGGTAAATTCTTTCTTTTTTTAGAACTAGGTTAGGTAAATACTAACATAGGCACCAATCAATTACCAGATGTCATACTTAATCCTTGCTTCCTTTGGTAAGTGATTGCCGGTCTACCATGTTCAATATACCATCTGAGTTAAATATATGTTTAGTTCTTCAGCAATTTGATCATATACCAGCTGAGTTAATTTTAGCTGCACATCCTGATGCATTGCTTCACAGGCAGCGAAGGCAAAAGTGCTGTAGCTCTTCCCTTGATATCGCACATAATGCATCTCCCTGGGGAGCCACCGTTGTTAGAAGCATCGAAAGAACATCTTCTCGTTGAAAGCAATTTGGTCTGCTTGAATCAGGACTTACCGGGGAGGTTTTACCTTACAGAATAAAAAGGGACATTAGCAGACATTTCTTACCGCTTAAGTCGTACCTGATTCTCTCGCATTTACCTGTAAAAGAATCTTTGGTAGTTTGGCACTACCTGTACTTGGTAATCTTCAGTCTTTAGGTTGTACCTGATTCTCTCACATTTACCTGTAAAGGAATCGTTGGTAGTTTGACACTACCTGTACTCGGTAGTCTTCAGTCTGTACCCTTTACAGTATAATTGACCCTTGATGCTTTGACCCAGTGTAGTTCTATAGTTCATCGTCATCACGATTCACAACCAGTCCTTTTCTGGCCGCGACCATCGTTTCCTGTTCGTGAACATTGCCATGGTGCTATCCACAGAACAGAATCGAGTATATTTTGTTAGACGCATGGTATTTGCAATTTAAAGTTGAATCCGACTAAGAGCGTGCCAACCATACCGTGCACGACTTCGCTATCGTCCAGAATTACCAGACAAACCGATGTGTTCCAGCCCAAATTACTCCTCGGCCCGGGCCGGCCCGGCCCGTATAGCAATTTCCCGCGGAAAGAGGCAAGGAAGCGCGGGAACGGCGATGAATAAACACCGTGCGTTTCTAGAGGGAGTAGAGGTTCGCCTATTCCCCAGCCCTTCTCCCCTCCATCCTTGCGGCGGCGGCGGCTGAGGAAGCAAAATCCGATGGCTCCGAGAGGCGGCCACGCGGCAGCGGCCAGCTCCGGCTCCGAGGACGACGACGAGGAGGCGGGCTTCTCCAGGAGCTACTTCCTGGCCAAGGAGAAGGAGCCCTCCTCCGGGAAGAAGCGCGCTCATGCCGCCGGCAAGCTCTCCGACCTCAACCTCGTCGACGAGCAGGTCTAGCAACCCGCCTCTCCTCCGAAACCTCGAATCGCCTCCTCACTTTCTGCGCGCGTAGTTTGTGGGTACACCTGACTGGTTTGCGATCTGCGCAGGTGTTGCGAGCATCCCTCGCTGAGATCCCCCCGAAGCACGAGAAAGAGGTGGAGGCTCTGACGAGAAGCTACAAGGACCAATACCGCAACTGGCTGTTCGAGCTAAGGTTTTATCTTTTTATACTTATTTCTAAAGCATCCTCAGTCGGAATTGTAGATTGAAGTGCATAAATAATCGACGGGGTGTTCTGTTGAAGGTGCGGCTTTGGCCTCCTGATGTATGGCTTTGGATCTAAGAAGATGTTGCTCGAGGATTTTGCGTCTACGACCTTGACTGATTTCACTGTCATTGTGATCAATGGCTACCTTCCGTCCATCAACTTGAAGCAAGTACGGCTTCCTGCCCAATATCGACCTCTTGCCTGTAGAATGGATTGCTTTGTCGCGCTCCTGTTCAAATGCTTTGACATCTGTTAAGCATATATCATGAATTGCACTGAATGTTCAATCCTTACTGAATAAACAAACTAAAAAAATGATGGCATCGTTTCATCATGCAGAGTTGATTATGCAAGCTTAAATTCCATCGATTGATGCTTCAATTGCCTTTAACCTTTGTTTGCTAATAGGTTTGGGAATTGAAGTAGATGAAACACTTACATAAAGCAGGTTTGACCTTTGTTTGTCTTGGTGTTACATATGGAACCCCTTGTGTGTCTAATATGATGCATTGGTCCCAAACATCTGTAACTTCTGCATATTGAAACCCCCACTTGAACTAGTACGAAAAACTTGGGTAGAATTAAGAGTTGTAGGGAGCACCTGGGAGTAAGTTTCTGGGTGATGTTGATTTGCATGCCATATTGTCAAATTCGACACCTTATGTAAATGCATATGTATTTGAATTGCTTATCAGTCATGATTAAGGAACCTTCCGTTTCATGCTATCGCGCAAGACAATAGGTTCCTACATCTAGGCCTTTAAAAGTGCCCGTTATTTTTATCTTACCTGTTGCCTTTTCAGGTCATAGCAACAATAGCTGAAGTATTTTGGGAGCAAACAAAACTTAAGAGAAAACGCCAGTCAGGAACAAGGTCTCAATTACCGCTACCTTTTGCCTCCCAATCGATTGATGATATGATCTCATTTCTAAACAACCAGACATTCGACGACGGAGATGATTATGTGTGCCTTCTTATTCACAATATTGACGGACCTGCCTTGCGTGATGCTGAATCACAGCAGTGTCTAGCACAAGTTTCTTGCTGCCCACAAGTCCGTGTTGTCGCATCAGTAGATCATGTTAATGCACCTTTATGTAAGTTCCTGGCACCTTTAGCTTCATCCTTCCCTAGTGGCTTCATTGTTTAATGTATCCTAAACTGCAATTTTTGTAGTATGGGACAAGAAGATGGTGCACACACAGTTCAAGTGGAGCTGGTACCATGTCCCACCATTTGCACCTTACAAAGTCGAAGGTGTGTTCTACCCATTGGTACTTTCTAGTGGCGGTCATGCCCAAACCACGAAAACTGCCCTTGTTGTTCTGCAAAGTCTGACACCGAATGCACAAAGTGTTTTTAGAGTTCTTGCTGAATATCAGTTGGCAAATGAAAAGGAGGAAGGCAAGTTCGTTGTCCACTTATTTTCCTGTAAGAGTTCCCATATTTCGCAAAAATAAACCTCATTTGCCTTGTTTGTCAGGTATGCCTGTCAGTAGCTTGTACACCAAATGTCGTGAACGCTTTCTTGTAAGCAGTCAAGTGACATTGAACTCCCACTTGACGGAGTTTAAAGATCATGATCTGGTGAAAATCAGAAAGCACTCTGATGGCCAAGATTGCCTCCACATTCCTCTTGTTTCTGATGCACTGGAGAAATTGCTGCAAGAATTGGCCTGACCTTCTGGATTTGGACGTTTTTTATTTATCATTTGACCGGGCAGAACTCTTCCAAAGGTGAAGTCTGTTACATGTAATCACCATGGAAAGAACTCAGTTGAGTATTCCATTCTTGTAATTGTACATGGATTATCTCTCACTTAGATTTATTAAGTGGCTGCATGTTGCATAAATCGCTATGTTACACACGTTTCTTTAAGCTTCTATAAGGAACTCTATTTGGAAGGCAATGTCTTAGATTGATACGGGTCAGCGTCTAGTTGAAGCGCCGATGGTCCTATCTTTCATGATTCAGCAGCAATCTTCGCCGATGGTCCTTTCTTTCACGGTACAGCAGCAGTCTTCGATCTCCCTTTAAAAACATCAATATAATCAACCTACAAAGCACAGTGCGTGATGTCCTCCACTTGATTCACCACCAGCAGCAGCAGCAGCAGCAGCAGCAGCAGCAGCAGCAGCAGCAGTACGTGATGGTCTATTCAATAACAGCAGCAGCAATTCAATACTCCTCTGCTCCTTGTCCTTCTCTTAACGCCTCACTACAAGAAAATCAGCAGCGAACCCTTCACAAACTCGCCACCGGCAGCTAGCACTCGCCCAATAGCACCACAGCTGCCAGCTCTCGGTTCACAAAGTCAACAACCGAGTAGAAGTATAGCAGCAGCGTAGTAGATAATTTTGGTCGACGTTGAATCGATCTCGCCGGAGGAAACAAAGCCAACCAGAAGCACCACCGAACCGAGCACCAAGTATTGGTCACAAATCGGTGAGATGATTCACAAGAAATCACGGGAACTAGATGGGCAGCGGCCCCTCCAGTTCTTGAGCAACCCATATGTTAGAGTAGTTATCTTGTTCAGTCATATTTGAGTCAGTTTTTAGTGGCCATATACGTGTATAAGTTTGTTCCGCGTACAAATCGTTGTGGTTGTATACGTGTATGAGTTTGTTTCGCGTACGAGTCAGTTTTTTGAGTCGGTCTCGGAGTCGTAGTTATCTCCGTGTCGTAGTCGTAAAGTCGGGTATAAAAGGAGAGTAATGTAACGAGAGAAGAGAGATGAAGCGATCGGTGTGATCGAACGATAGGAGCGAGAAATAAAGAAGAGAAGGAACGGTTTTGGCTCCGGGAAAATTATCGAGTATCGAGTTCGACGTGATCGTAAATGAGTTACGACCACGGCGATCGAGCGGAGGTGTCCGCATGAGTTGAAGACGTGGTCGTTAACGAGTTTCTTCAACGTGGTCGTAAGCTTTACGACCACGGCGATCGAGTCTATAACGTGGTCGTAATCGAGTTACGATTATGATGATCGAGCATATTACGTGGTCGAAGGAGTGCAGCGTAGCGTGAACGTGGTCGTCGTCAGCTGAAGTTACGAGTACGTAGCATGGCCGGAGCAACACGAAGTGGTCGTAGCATGGTCAGAGCAAACCAGAAGTGGTCATAACGACTCTATGTGTGGTCGTAATAACTGCTGAAGTGGTCGTAAACTGCAACAAGTGGTATCAGAGCCTATTGATTTTGGTGCTTCTGAAGATCATGGGTGATAAGTCGAAGGCCCATGGTAGGCTAATCTCCCTTCAGTACCCTCTCTTGACGATCGATAATTACCAGGTGTGGGCAATGAAGATGAAAGCGAACATGCGCGTCCAGGGAGTCTGAGGTGAAGTTGATTCGAAGGGAAGGATAAGGAGGTGGACGACGAGGTGGATCGGGCGGCTTTGGCCATCATCTACCAGACGGTGCCAGATGTAATAATGCATCAGCTCATCGGTAAGGAGACGGCACAGAAGGAGTGGGAGATGCTTTAGACGATGCACGAGGGTGTTGATCATGTGAAGGAGGTGCGACTCTAGAATTTGCGGAGCGAGTTCGAGAATCTGAAGATGGGAAAGACTCAGTCGATGGACGAGTTCGTCGGCAAGCTAACGTCGTTGTACAATCAGATTAACTCTCTTGGCGACAAGATGGAGGAATCTGTGGCGGTGAAGAAGTACCTACACGTGCTTCCGAAGAAGTACATACCTATTGCCACCACACTTATGTACTCCTCCGATCTGGACAAGAAGAAGATAGCAGAGATCACTGGCTCTCTCAAGGTGCATAAGGAGTTACTGAAGGGGTTTCAGTTACGTAACGAGTAGGGATCTCAGACTCACAACGAGCAGGCGTTACTAGTAAAGTGAGATCTAAGAGACGGTCGTGGCTCATTAAACAACCCTGGGAGGTGGCGCGGTTGAGGTGGCCAGAGCGACCGAGGCGGCAGATGTGGCCGTGGAGACAAGGAAGTGGTAACAGATTCTGTGATAAGTCACATGTCAAGTGTTTTGAATGTGGCGAATATGGGCACTATGTGTCAGGATGCCGTAGCCATATAAAGTGATTCAACTGTAGCAAGTACGGGCACTATACTTTGGATTGTCGAAGCAAGAAGAAGGACGGGGAGGTGAACCTCGTTCAAGATGAAAACGAAGATGAAGAACCGGGATTACTTCTCTTCTCATAGTTGAAAAGGCGCCGGTCATGGTGATACTGAATGAGGATAACGTCTTTCCAAAACTATGCACGAAGGAAGGTAGCCACGATCACACGGATCAGTGGTACTTGGACAATGAAGCTAGCAACCACATGACGAAAAATCGTTCCAAGGTTCATAAGCTCAATGAGAAGGTTTTGTCGGAACCCGGAGTAACGACTCCTGGATCCTCTGTGTAAATCGCACTAGTCCAGGATCAGCTAGCGCACACAGTAACAACAAAGATAAATACCAAGCACAAATGACTGATTATATTAAATAAAAGGGTACGGCCTTATGGCCAAGTCTTACATCAACGTCCATTGGCAAAATAAATAAAGAAAATAACTGCGGAAGCAAACTGATAAAAAGCGAAGCCCAAGCCTGCCCACAGGCAAACGATAGTAAGACGCGGCCTATTCGTCCAGATCTTCACCGTAGTTGACGTCTTCCTTCTCTGTGTGGAAAAAGCAACGTGAGTACAAACTTGTACTCAGCAGGTCACCCGGGAAAATGCAACATAATGATAAAGGCTTCAACGGAAGGCTTATAGGGTTAGTTTGCATAAAACAGCATTTAGAAATACAGTAAGTAGATTGAAAATGCTGAATTTAATACAGTAAGTAAAAACCATATTTGAATGAAATTCATAACGTTAGTGCAGGCTCCGACCATACACCAACCTAACCACGGGAATCCCACCCGGACCAATTTTCCAAAAACAATCCATGTGAATTCCATCCATCCACACTTTAAACATACACTCATGGACTCCAACCATCCATAAGGTTTTTAAAAACATTTTTGTAAAACCAAGTCTAATCTATGAAAAACTTTTGCTTAGCATGCCCGTGACCGTGGGCACGGCTATCCAGGATAGATTATACACTCTGCAGAGGTTGTACAGCTTTACCCACAAGATATGATGTCCTCATAATGTCGGCCAATACACGCTTCCTTAGGCGTGCGACTGAGTAATCATAACAAGGCCTTTACAATGCGAAGCCGTCAACTCGGCCAAGCCAACTCTAAGGTTTCACCCCAGTAAGGAATCCACCAGACCGAGACCCCCTCTTGAGCCTAGGTGAGACTTCTCATGGCTACAACCACGCTCACCCAAGTGGGACTTCGCATGGCACCAACCACGCCCACTTTCAACCTACGACTTGACTCGAGTTTGGACTCCGCAAATTATTTGGCCAGGGCTGTCCCATACCAGCCATGTGGTAGTACGTTAAGGCTTTAGCAACAGCAGCTCAAAGACCGGTCCTTAATTGACTTAGGCTCAACCACATACCCCCGTGCACGACAGTCAACCACTGCGGCTCCAACCAACAGGGCATGCCTGCACCCACCACTCTAACCATTAACCTAAGTCTAAACCAGATTTTATATTTTATTTAGAAATGGTTTGTAAACTTCCTTGACTCTCCAAAGTCAAGAATACTATCCAAAAGCTTGTCATTTTATGTAAAAAGGGTCCCCAAACCTAAGTTTCATCTATGCATGGCTAAGCATATACTATAAAGTTTTCTCTAGCCATTCTATCGAACTAACCAGAGTTTTTAATCTAGGGATTACAAGGTATTGAGGAATTCAATTTCAAAGGGGAATTAACAAGTAGGTGATAACTAAATTTAAAACTGAATTGAAATACGCTGAATAGAAATACGCATGCAATATAATTTAAATCAACATAATTTTATTTGCAATTCTGGGATCAACATGATCAAGGAGGGTGACTTGCCTTGCTCTTCGAATTGGTGAGATCCGTCGTCGAGGAAATCTTCAGAATCGTCGTAATCTACACGTGAAAATAACCCTCCAAACTCAAAATAAATTCAAATCAAATTCAAATAAACTCAAAAACCCAAATTGAGGCTAGGAATGGGTAGAGGGGAATTTTTGATGAATTTAGAAATTTGAACGGGTTAAATCGGAGTTAGAACGAAGGAGAACGGGCTCGGGGAAGTTTAAATTCAGGGAAAAAGAAAAAAGAAGATTTTTGGAATTATTTCTCTAAAGGAAAATCTGAGATTATGACGTCAGCGGGGAATTTAAATTTCCGCTGATTTATTTTTCAACGGGAAAAGAGACTTATGACGCCAGCATGACGTCAGCCCGAGTGGAGCCGACTGACCGGTGGGCCCTTGGTCCATGGACCAGGTCCACTGAGAGGGGGAGGCGCTGAGGTGGCACGGGTGGCGGGACGGGCTGGCGTGGCGCCGACAGGGCACGGGGAGCCGAGGTGGCCGGCGCGTGGCGCCTGCGTGGCGACCACGTCGGCTGCCATGTCAGCACGGCAGGCCGGCCGGAGGGCGCACGGGAACGGCGGCGACGGCGGTGCTCCGGCGAGCGGCGGCCGGCGGCGAGTGGCTCAGGAGGGAGAGGGAGCTGCGGGGAGTCCGGGGAAGGGGCGCGGGCTCACCGGGGTGGCCGGAGGTGGGCCGGCGACGAGGGAAGGCGGCGGCGGCTCGGGAGCTTCGGCGGCGAGGGGGTTCTGGCGGCGGGGAGGGGCGGCCGAGAGGTCCCCGAGGTGCGCGCGGGCACGTCGAAGCTCGCAGAGGCGACGGCGGGGCCTGGGGAGCTCCGAGGCGGCGGCGATTCTTCGCCGGAGTCGTAGGAGGCGGCGGAGGCGATGGCGCACGTTGCCGAGGCGCTCGACTCACGGGGAAGAGAAGCGGAGGGCGGAGCGGTGTGGGGCGGAGTGAGGCGGAGCTCGGGGTGGGTATTTATAGGGCCGAGGGGGTGGAGGCGCGGCGGAATTCCTCGCCGGAAAGATCGGGAGGTGGGCGGTGGTTGCGGCCGAGAATGGGGGAGGAGGTGGGCGCCGAGGGTGGGAGACGTGGCGAGGGGCGCGGGTCGTGCGGTAGGGGAGTGGCGACGCGCTCGGGACGAGGAGGCGTGGCCGGGTAGGGCGGGAGCGGCGCAACGGCCTGGCGGCGGCGCGGGAGGAAGGAGGAGGCGGGTGGAAGACGGAGCTGACCGGTGGGCTCCACGCGCAGCGAGAGAGAGGCGCTGACGGGCGGGACCCAGTTGGCAGAGAGAGAAGAGGGAGAAGAGGGCGCCGACAGGTGGGGCCATGCGGCCAGAGAGAGGAGGCGGGCGGACGGCTCGGATGGGGCGGGCTGTACACGTGGCGAGCAGGGAAGGGAGGAAGGCGGGATGGGGGTGGATGGCCGGGATGGGGCGAGGAGGGTGGACGTGGGCGGCATCTAGCCGTCCACGTGGCGGCCGGAGGAGAGGGAAGGGAAATTTATTTTTATTTTGATTTCTGGATTTTCAGAAAAGCCTGGAAATTCCATTAAGCCTCAGAAAAATATGAAATAAATTCCAAAAATCTCAGAAAAATTCAGAGAATCTCCTGGAGACATTTGGAACTTAATAAAATTATTTCCAACTAATGTTGGTATTTAATTTTTATACTTTGAAATACTTTTTAATTCAAAAATACATTTTTAAACTCCAGAAAAATCCAGGGAACCAAATAAAATTCAAATAAAATCCAAATATTTAATTTGACATAGAATTTTATATAAAATCAAAGTATCATATTATCTAATATTATTTTTGGGTTTTCACTTGAAATACTTTTCCAAATCAGGCTTTTTCAAAGACAGAAATTCAGAGCAAATCCAAGATTAAAACTTGGGCACAAAAATACTTATTTTAATTTTAAATTTTATTTCATTCCATTTTTATTATTTAATTAATTTAATTTTTTTTTTGCAAAAATTTGGGATGTTACAAATCTACCTCCCTTAAAAAGAATCTCGTCCCCGAGATTCGGGTTGGCTAGCAAAGAAATGGGTTTGGATCTTACTCTGCATGGTTTGAGCTGATATCTGATTCAGGCGTCCTTTGAAAAACTTCTTTGGCCCTCGATTTGCTGCCTGAAGGTGGTTGGCAGTCGATGCTCCTGAGGTACCATTCTTCACTACCTGCTGCTTCTTGGGGCAATTGCTGGCGTAATGTCCCATCTCATGGCAGTTGAAGCAAGTGATTCCCGCTGCAGGGTTCGGGTCTTTCAAGACTTGGTTGCCTTCAGTGTCGGGAGCGGCGTCAGTGGGAACTAGCTCTCCTGTCGATGATGAAGGCTGGAATCTGTTGTTCTGAGGTGGAGCTCTTCTGACCTTGGAGAAGCTGCCGGTGTTCACATGCTGACCATACATCCGTCTCTTACGATTCTCCATCTCTTGATGCTTGGACTCCTGGCGAATCGCCTTGCTGACCAGCTGGTGGAAATCAGCGTAATCATTGGATAGAAGTTGAACCGATATGTTATCGTTGAGTCCTTCGAGAAACCTTTCCTGTTTGGCTTCATCTGTAGCGACGTCTTCTGGTGCATAGCGTGCCAACTGGTTGAACTTCTGTAAGTACTCACTTACGGTGCGGCTTCCTTGGCGCAGTGCTCGAAATTCCCTCTTCTTGAGAGTGACGGTGCCAGTGGGAACATGAGCTTTGCGGAAGTTCTGCGCGAACTCATTCCAAGTGATATCTTGAGCATTGGCATGGGCGGCAGTGTAGGTGTCCCACCATTCTGATGCTGGTCCGTGCAGCTGATGTGAAGCAAACAACACTCTTTCCCGGTCACTGCATTGGATGATGTCCAGCTTCTTTCCGATTGCTCTGAGCCAATCGTCTGCGTCCATGGGTTCAGTGCTGCTAGAGAAGGTCGGAGGACGCAAGCGCATAAACTCTGATAGCCTTGATTGAGGAGCTTGAGCTGGCACAAGTGGAGCTGGTTGTGCAGGGTTGTTGATGGTCTGCGTCAGAAGTTGAATGAGTTGAGTCTGGTTTACCATCATTTGAGCCCAATCAGGTTCATTTGCCGGTGGAGGGACGGACTGACTTCCTGGTTCTCCATTCATGCTGCTGTTGCCGTTGTTCCTTGTGTTCACCATCTGCTGGTTGCTTTTAAGAATTAGGAGAGAAGAGACTCAGGGCAAAGGAAGGAATAGGGGATATTTTGCACAACCCAAAACTTCAACTTATTAAAACCTTTGTTAATCTCATAGTAAGTAATGGTTATGGCTGCCGACAAAAGAGAAAACTTGACAGCTCATAACAACGTTTTATTAACTAGCCTATCAACTTATCCTAAAGGGCTAAGGGTCTCCTTGGTGTCATCCTTCGTGGCTCTCGAGGTACGAAGCGTGATCCTTCGAGACGAAGACTGAAGTGGGACAGGATCGAAGAATTCCAGCTGTTGCCATTTATAGATGTTTTGGAACAAGGGAAGAGATTGAAATATGTTTCTCAAAAATGACAAAAAGGTGAGGATGGATGTGAGATAAGGGTAAGCAAAGATTAAGAGGTAAGATTAAGGAAAACTTTTGAAATTACTGATTATTAAAAATAAGTCCTTAGGGTCAAACCATTCTACTATACCTACGGTCGCGTCTTAGTATCGTCATGGCTCTGATACCACCTTTGTCGGGACCCGGAGTAACGACTCCTGGATCCTCTGTGTAAATCGCACTAGTCCAGGATCAGCTAGCGCACACAGTAACAACAAAGATAAATACCAAGCACAAATGACTGATTATATTAAATAAAAGGGTACGGCCTTATGGCCAAGTCTTACATCAACGTCCATTGGCAAAATAAATAAAGAAAATAACTGCGGAAGCAAACTGATAAAAAGCGAAGCCCAAGCCTGCCCACAGGCAAACGATAGTAAGACGCGGCCTATTCGTCCAGATCTTCACCGTAGTTGACGTCTTCCTTCTCTGTGTGGAAAAAGCAACGTGAGTACAAACTTGTACTCAGCAGGTCACCCGGGAAAATGCAACATAATGATAAAGGCTTCAACGGAAGGCTTATAGGGTTAGTTTGCATAAAACAGCATTTAGAAATACAGTAAGTAGATTGAAAATGCTGAATTTAATACAGTAAGTAAAAACCATATTTGAATGAAATTCATAACGTTAGTGCAGGCTCCGACCATACACCAACCTAACCACGGGAATCCCTCCCGGACCAATTTTCCAAAAACAATCCATGTGAATTCCATCCATCCACACTTTAAACATACACTCATGGACTCCAACCATCCATAAGGTTTTTAAAAACATTTTTGTAAAACCAAGTCTAATCTATGAAAAACTTTTGCTTAGCATGCCCGTGACCGTGGGCACGGCTATCCAGGATAGATTATACACTCTGCAGAGGTTGTACAGCTTTACCCACAAGATATGATGTCCTCATAATGTCGGCCAATACACGCTTCCTTAGGCGTGCGACTGAGTAATCATAACAAGGCCTTTACAATGCGAAGCCGTCAACTCGGCCAAGCCAATTCTAAGGTTTCACCCCAGTAAGGAATCCACCAGACCGAGACCCCCTCTTGAGCCTAGGTGAGACTTCTCATGGCTACAACCACGCTCACCCAAGTGGGACTTCGCATGGCACCAACCACGCCCACTTTCAACCTACGACTTGACTCGAGTTTGGACTCCGCAAATTATTTGGCCAGGGCTGTCCCATACCAGCCATGTGGTAGTACGTTAAGGCTTTAGCAACAGCAGCTCAAAGACCGGTCCTTAATTGACTTAGGCTCAACCACATACCCCCGTGCACGACAGTCAACCACTGCGGCTCCAACCAACAGGGCATGCCTGCACCCACCACTCTAACCATTAACCTAAGTCTAAACCAGATTTTATATTTTATTTAGAAATGGTTTGTAAACTTCCTTGACTCTCCAAAGTCAAGAATACTATCCAAAAGCTTGTCATTTTATGTAAAAAGGGTCCCCAAACCTAAGTTTCATCTATGCATGGCTAAGCATATACTATAAAGTTTTCTCTAGCCATTCTATCGAACTAACCAGAGTTTTTAATCTAGGGATTACAAGGTATTGAGGAATTCAATTTCAAAGGGGAATTAACAAGTAGGTGATAACTAAATTTAAAACTGAATTGAAATACGCTGAATAGAAATACGCATGCAATATAATTTAAATCAACATAATTTTATTTGCAATTCTGGGATCAACATGATCAAGGAGGGTGACTTGCCTTGCTCTTCGAATTGGTGAGATCCGTCGTCGAGGAAATCTTCAGAATCGTCGTAATCTACACGTGAAAATAACCCTCCAAACTCAAAATAAATTCAAATCAAATTCAAATAAACTCAAAAACCCAAATTGAGGCTAGGAATGGGTAGAGGGGAATTTTTGATGAATTTAGAAATTTGAACGGGTTAAATCGGAGTTAGAACGAAGGAGAACGGGCTCGGGGAAGTTTAAATTCAGGGAAAAAGAAAAAAGAAGATTTTTGGAATTATTTCTCTAAAGGAAAATCTGAGATTATGACGTCAGCGGGGAATTTAAATTTCCGCTGATTTATTTTTCAACGGGAAAAGAGACTTATGACGCCAGCATGACGTCAGCCCGAGTGGAGCCGACTGACCGGTGGGCCCTTGGTCCATGGACCAGGTCCACTGAGAGGGGGAGGCGCTGAGGTGGCACGGGTGGCGGGACGGGCTGGCGTGGCGCCGACAGGGCACGGGGAGCCGAGGTGGCCGGCGCGTGGCGCCTGCGTGGCGACCACGTCGGCTGCCATGTCAGCACGGCAGGCCGGCCGGAGGGCGCACGGGAACGGCGGCGACGGCGGTGCTCCGGCGAGCGGCGGCCGGCGGCGAGTGGCTCAGGAGGGAGAGGGAGCTGCGGGGAGTCCGGGGAAGGGGCGCGGGCTCACCGGGGTGGCCGGAGGTGGGCCGGCGACGAGGGAAGGCGGCGGCGGCTCGGGAGCTTCGGCGGCGAGGGGGTTCTGGCGGCGGGGAGGGGCGGCCGAGAGGTCCCCGAGGTGCGCGCGGGCACGTCGAAGCTCGCAGAGGCGACGGCGGGGCCTGGGGAGCTCCGAGGCGGCGGCGATTCTTCGCCGGAGTCGTAGGAGGCGGCGGAGGCGATGGCGCACGTTGCCGAGGCGCTCGACTCACGGGGAAGAGAAGCGGAGGGCGGAGCGGTGTGGGGCGGAGTGAGGCGGAGCTCGGGGTGGGTATTTATAGGGCCGAGGGGGTGGAGGCGCGGCGGAATTCCTCGCCGGAAAGATCGGGAGGTGGGCGGTGGTTGCGGCCGAGAATGGGGGAGGAGGTGGGCGCCGAGGGTGGGAGACGTGGCGAGGGGCGCGGGTCGTGCGGGAGGGGAGTGGCGACGCGCTCGGGACGAGGAGGCGTGGCCGGGTAGGGCGGGAGCGGCGCAACGGCCTGGCGGCGGCGCGGGAGGAAGGAGGAGGCGGGTGGAAGACGGAGCTGACCGGTGGGCTCCACGCGCAGCGAGAGAGAGGCGCTGACGGGCGGGACCCAGTTGGCAGAGAGAGAAGAGGGAGAAGAGGGCGCCGACAGGTGGGGCCATGCGGCCAGAGAGAGGAGGCGGGCGGACGGCTCGGATGGGGCGGGCTGTACACGTGGCGAGCAGGGAAGGGAGGAAGGCGGGATGGGGGTGGATGGCCGGGATGGGGCGAGGAGGGTGGACGTGGGCGGCATCTAGCCGTCCACGTGGCGGCCGGAGGAGAGGGAAGGGAAATTTATTTTTATTTTTGATTTCTGGATTTTCAGAAAAGCCTGGAAATTCCATTAAGCCTCAGAAAAATATGAAATAAATTCCAAAAATCTCAGAAAAATTCAGAGAATCTCCTGGAGACATTTGGAACTTAATAAAATTATTTCCAACTAATGTTGGTATTTAATTTTTATACTTTGAAATACTTTTTAATTCAAAAATACATTTTTAAACTCCAGAAAAATCCAGGGAACCAAATAAAATTCAAATAAAATCCAAATATTTAATTTGACATAGAATTTTATATAAAATCAAAGTATCATATTATCTAATATTATTTTTGGGTTTTCACTTGAAATACTTTTCCAAATCAGGCTTTTTCAAAGACAGAAATTCAGAGCAAATCCAAGATTAAAACTTGGGCACAAAAATACTTATTTTAATTTTAAATTTTATTTCATTCCATTTTTATTATTTAATTAATTTAATTTTTTTTTTGCAAAAATTTGGGATGTTACAGGTTTGGGGCAAGGTCAAGTTTGGCGATGGCTTCACGGTGGAGATAAGAGGCAAAGGGACGATGATGTTGCAATGCAAGAACGGAAATAAGAAGTTGTTAACAGGGATTTACTTTATACCAAGTCTGTGCAATAACATACTAAGTCTCAGGCAGATGATAGAAAGAGGGTGCACGGTGGCGCTGCATGATGAGTTCTTATGTGTGTACAACAAGAACAAATATCTGTTAATGAATGTGAAAAGATCTCCAAATCGGTAGTACAAGATTTCTTTGAAAACTTATATATTGGTTTGTGTGAAGAGCAGTATGGAGGAGCAAGAAGATGGTGGACTTCATGAACGGGCAGCAGGAGGCAAGCATGGCGCATATGCAGGAGCGACATCCCATCGGCATGCAGAGCGAGGCGCGCACGAAGCTGGCAAGGCATGCATGCAGGTCTACACGCTGGCACAAGAGACGCAGCATGTTGCAATTCGGTTGCAGGCGGCAGTAGTTTAACATAAATAGATGCGCCTACAGGTAGCAGCGAGGACGGCGGCCCAAGTGGCAGTGCCCACGGCCATGCAGCTGGCACGGCCGCAAGAAGTCAAGATGGCGGGCCTGGCTCGCATGTAACTGTCGTAGGATGCATGCACGCCGCTTAAGGTAGGCAAGACTCCCGTGGACCCCACACACAGGGCGAAGTGCTTGCAGCTGGTGCAAGTCACGCACACGCAGCGCAAAGGGAGATCAAGACGAGGAGGTGTACGAGGTGCTGGAGTGTTCTAGGCCAAAGTGGGATACGTGGGAGCGACGTCAGTGGGATGTGCGAACGCAAAGACCGGAGGTGGTGTGATCTCAGTCGAGATATGTGTTGGAGGAAGGTGAAAGGCTTAGGTAACGACAAAACCAAGGCGGCTGTGGGAGCAGGTGTTCCAGCTCAGGCAGGTGTGCAAGGAAGGACATGTTCAGTCCAGGTGCAAGACGTGGCAAGTATCGAATTGTGTAAGGCTCGGGAAGGAACAACGCATAGGAATGCAGGTAGAAGGAAGAAGTGAAAGCGAGAGAGAAGATCGGCGTGATCAAGATGGAGAAATAAAATTAAGGAGGTGATTGTTAGAATTAGTAATCTTGTTTAGTCGTATTTGAGTCAGTTTTTGGTGGTCGTATACGTATACGAGTTTGTTCCGCGTACAAGTCATCATGGTCGTATACATGTACGAGTTTGTTCTGCGTGCGAGTCAGTTTTTCAAGTCGATCTCGGAGTCGTTGTTATCTCTGTGTTGTAGTCGTAAAGTCGGGTATAAAAGGAGAGTAATGTAATAAGAGAAGAGAGTTGAATCGATCGGTGTGATCGAATGATAGGGGAGAGAAATAAAGAAGAGAAGGAGCGGTTTTGGCTTCGGAAAAATTATCGAGTATCGAGTTCGACGTGTTCGCAAACGTGGTTGTAAATGAGTTACGATCATGGCGATCGAGCGGAGGTGTTCGTAGGAGCTGAAGATATGATCGTAAACGAGTTACGACCACGGTCGCGGAGAGAAGACATAGTTATAAACGAGTTACGACCACTGTGATCAGGTTTTTAACGTGGTCGTAAGCTTTACGACCACGTCGATCGAGTCTACAGCGTGGTTATAATAGAGTTACGACTATGACGATTGAGCCTACTATGTGATCGAAGGAGTGCAGCGTAGCGTGAAAGTGGTCATCGTCAATTGAAGTTACAAGTACGTAGCGTGATCGGAGTAACATGAAGTGGTCGTAGTGTGATCGGAGCAAATCAAAAGTGGTCGTAACGACTCTATGCGTGATCATAACGACTGCTGAAGTGATCGTAAATTGCAACACTACAAACCCTAGATTGGTTTTCTCCTCACGAACAGGCACGTACACATGCCACAAACGCCGTCATGGCTTTTCTGTATAACTCCAAGCAAAAAGTTCTAGCGTTACATGGACGCAGCCGTTAGCTATATATATTATATACATCTCCTACACATGCACCCAAGGCACGGCATGCGACCCAGCTCAAACTCAAAACTCCAATCGTAACTCACGCACAGGGTGAAAAGAAACAATTAAGGACTCAGATTAACAACTAAAAGAAAGGACACAACTCGTATTTTTAAGAAAGGAACTTCATACTCAGATATTGATACGGATTGAGATTGGACCAACAAGAATATGCGTGATGTCCTCCTCCTTTTCTGGTCCACCTCCTAGCTCACGTTCCTGGCTCAAGCCAAGCAAACCTCCGTCTGCTGGCTCATGCTTCTGGCTTGTGCGCATGTGCATGCGTAATGCACCAATTTGATTTGATCAGAAGCACTAGTTTGGTACCTTGACTAATGCTTAATTATTTTCTCATACTCCGTTAGAGCAAGTCTTATAATACAGCCTTCAGCTGGCTGTATGGATACTTACAGCCCACTTATCAGTCTACTCATATAGTAGTTACAGCCAGCTGAAGGCTGTATGATCTACCCCTTCCTCTCACAAAGTTTCTTGGTTCTTGTGCTTCAGCTGGCTGTAAGATTACAGCCCACCTCTCTCCTCTCTCCTCCTCTCTCTCCTCCACCTCAGCATACAGCCAGCTTACAACCTCTTATAATACTTGCTCTTAGGCATGGCACAACAGTAAAAGCTGAACCATCACCTTTCATGCCGTCCTCCCTCTCGGCATTAACAAGAACCAATCCAATTAAATTAATTTGAGCACAACTTTTAACACTGACCTTAGAAATTGATTTAGAATCAAAAGCTGACCCTGATCTGATGCTTTGGGCCGTATTATAGATAAATCATGGAGTGCGCCTAAATATCTCCTGCATATACCAATCAAATACTCCTCAATTGTTGGGTGCGTTTGTCCTCAAATTTGAAAATACCTGGTTTTCAGTACAGTGTACGCCTCAATTCAACTCCTTATGCAATTACAGCTTACACTTGAAACTAACATTATTTCCTTATTCATTGCATGGAATAGGTAACATTGTTACATATCAACTTCTTACTGATATGGTACAATAATGCCATAGCAAGCATATACATCTCAAGGTTGCTAGTACATCCAAAGCAACGGGTGAATCGCATATACATCTTTTAAGCTGTTACTTATGATATAAAATTTTAAATTCTACCGGATTACGAGAATATGATAAAATATAAATGATAAAGTAAAAAAATAAATAATCAAAGACAGCTAAACTAAACGACAAAGGACCAGTTATCCCGCGTACGTACGGTCATGGAAACGGAGGGGTCGGGGAGCCACGGCTCGACGGCGGCGGCGGCGTGGAACACGGCGTCGCACCCATCGAAGGCGGCGGCGAGGGACTCCGCGTCACTTACGTCGCCTTATGCCAGCTCGACGGACTCCGGGAGGCCGGAGGCGTCGCCGGAGCGGCGGACGAACGCACGCACGGCGTGGCCGGCGCCGGCCAGCGCGGCGCGCAGGCGGCCGCCGAGGTACCCCGTCGCGCCCGTCACCACCACCCTCATGCCGACGACGACTGCAGAGCTGCAGGCAGCGCAGCAGACCACCTGGACTGGAGACAGGATCTGCGGTGCGAGCTTCGGATCGATTTATTAGGAGGATTTTTATGGATTCGGTGTGGAACATTATCCCCATTTTAAAAGGCATTTGGATTAAAATTTTTTCAGTTTGCATCCGCCCTCATGAGCAAACCCATATCCAACCACCAGTAGTCAACGGCGACCCACTCGACTTCAGCAAATGTTTGGGCCAGGTCGCGTCCTCCTCTTTTGCTGGCCCTGCCCGGCCCGACCCGGCCCGGCCCTTCTTTTTCCCGAGAAACACGGAGGCAGCTGCTCTTCCCGAAATTTACCATTCTACCCGCCGCCAGTCCAACGGTCGATTTCCTAGCTCTCTCGGCTTAAACCCTTCCCCAACTTCGCACTCGCTGCTGCTCTGCTGCTCCAGCTTCTCTCTACAGCACTCGAGTCCAAGTCGAGTAGAAGCGACTAGAGAGAGAGAGAGAGAGAGAGAGAGAGAGAGAAGAGGGGATGTCGGCGTACGAGGCGGCGCGGGAGAGGACGGTGGAGGAGAACAAGCGCAAGATGGAGGCGCTCAACCTGCGCCACCTCTCCGCCGCCATCAGCGAGGCGCCCAAGACACCCTCCCCCATGGTGACACTGCCGCCGCCGCTATCCTCAGCCTTCTTGTGTTCTGCTTACTGCAGTCCTTTATTGAATCGGTTGCTAGTTGCTGCTTACTTTCCACTCATCGATTGCGTCTTTTTTTCTTTCTGGTTTGCTGCTGAGCAGAAGCAGAAGAGGCGCAGGATCATTGAGGCGGCGGTCGTGTCTCCCTCGCCTCGGAGGAGGTCACGGCGCCTTGCTAACCTCCCTGAGGTCAAGTATGCAGAGGTATATGCTCCTGGTTCTGCTCCGTTACCTGAATTTCTAACGTTTGGGGAAAGAGGTTTAATAAAAACACCTAGTTCTTGTGATTTATATATGTGCTTGTTCTAGTTCATATATTTTATTCGGATTTATTCATCATATACCCTCCTCATAGATGGAAATTCAGGATTTACCCTCCTGACCCACGTGTCAGTGACTTATAATGACCCCACATGTCATTGAGGTGGAAGGGTAAATCCTGAAATCTCCAATTCAAGGGAGGGTATATGATGAAGATCCCCGCACAATTGAAGAAGCTATTTACTTCACATCGTTATTCGTTGACTGCCCCAGATTATGTCAAACTACTAAGAATTAAGTGTGTCTGGTACTCTGATACAATAAATTTTTCTTGCAAAATGCTTATGCTGAGGAGCAGCCTATAATCTTCTGTGTAAAATTACCTCAATTAAATATTATTAGGCATTGTACCATTGTGCCTACTGCTTAGCATACATGTTATCATCAATTCAAATCCATATTTTCTTTTCTGACAAGTAACATTCCTTGACACTTGACAGGTAGCACCAGATAAAGAGAGAACGAAAAGGTTTGTACATATGCGCTATCAATGACATAGGAGCTCGAAACCTGTACTTCTCCCATTAAGTAACAAAACTGCATCCAATCTATCCAAAAAAATTCCCCTGTAGGTCTCCTAGAAAACTATATGACAGCATCTACTTGGCAAGCCGTGGATCAATTTCAATGGAAGCTAGGCTGGAGGCAGCAAGAAAAGCAGAGGAGTTAGAATCACAACTTGACCCTGAATACCCATCCTTTGTGAAACCAATGTTACATTCACATGTGGTGCGAGGATTCTGGTTGGTGAGTATTATACTATTATATGTCCTTCCCAGAAAATTCTTAACTCATCTCGTGTGTACTAATATTGTCGGATGACATGATCAAAAGAGTCTCCCTAGGCATTTCTGTGAGACCTACCTGCCAAAGCATGATTCCATTGTCACTTTGGTGGATGAGAAAGACGAAGAATTCGAGACCAATTACCTTGCCTACAAGAATGGGCTAAGCGGTGGCTGGGCTGGTTTTGCTTTGTGTCATGGATTGCAGGATGGAGATGCGACAGTTTTTCAATTGATCAAGCCAACAACCTTCAAGGTTATACAATCTACTGAACACTACATCTGAATAATGTGAAATTGTGAGCTCAACATGGTTTATATCTGAATAATGTGAATAACCTGGCGTTAATGAATTGCTTCTCAGATGCATATAATCCGAGCAACTATTGATGATGGCAGTGAGGTAACCGAGTGACTACACCGTGCAACATCATTACTAATCTATCAAGAGATGGCAAGTAGGATTTTGGGTATGGTTTAAGCTTTATCTATCAGGATTGCCAGCGCAGCTGTTATGTATTATGTTCGTATGTCCACCAGTACTGCTAATGAGATCCCAGAATTTCAGAACTCACAAACTTGGATTAATCGGTTATTTGCTGAGTCTGGCTATCGTGCATTACTGTCCTAAATGAAGTTATTAATGGAACATGGTACACTTTTGGACTTTTAGATAGATTAGGAAATGATTCTTGGACCTAACAATTATCCCTAAAGTAAAGCCATCTGATACAACATGTACAGAAAAAAAAACTAAGAAAAGGACACGAATGGCTCAAAAGGATGCTAGATATGACACCAATCTTCAGATCACATACAACATCATACATCAATGTCATCCTACACTTTCTGAAGCCTTCACTCTTCCCCCCTTCATCATCAGACTGTGTCTTCTGCATACGTAAGTGCAGCATTAGATTGAAAACTAGCATCGTGATATTTCCTCCTTGCTAGCGTCAATCAAGTTTGTTCTGTTAGACTTTGGATCTCCTAGGGTTTAGATCTAGGGGTGTTCTATTCGGGTTCAAGTGATACACGGAGAGAGAGAGGGCAATAGGGTTTAGATACCGACCGTCCGATTGCGTGGAGGAGGAGCCGGCCATCACTGGTTCGTCGGTGATGTCTGCGCACGGGCAGCGACGGTCGGGGAAGAGGCTGGCGGTGGCGTCTCCCGGCGAGCGGCGATCTCCCTGGCGGCGGCGATCGGTGGCGGTGGTGGAACTTCCCGTCGCTGGAGCGCCCCCCTTTCAGATCGGGTTAGGGTTTGTCGGTGGGGTTTGTGGCGGCACGGTGAACCTCGTCGTGCGTGCCGCCCCGGCCCCCACCTCTATTTATGTGGCGCTGGCGACAGGGGCCCACCAGCCAATTGGGCTGGGCGCCCCCGATCAGGGCGCGAACAAGGGGGGCATTTGGCCCAACGGCCAAATGCTTGAGATCACTCTAACATTCTCCCCCTTGATCTCAATCTATGCTTTAACTTTAATTACTTTTGACTTTACTCATTCCATCGCAGATTAGTGCATAGAACATGTCTTATCGTCACGATCAATCGCCGATAGATTTAACAGCTACAATACACCTCTCTATTCTGAAATAGTTACTTTAGTCTTTTGGACCATCTTTTAGTCCAGGAATCATAGGCTTTCCCTTAAACCCATGCCCTGAACACGTTGGGTGGTAAGCCTTTAGTAAGCGGATCCGCTAACATCTTTGCGGTACTTATATGCTCAAGACTTATAATTTGATCCCGAACTTTGTCTTTCACAACATAGTACTTTATGTCAATGTGTTTGGCAGCACCACTTGACTTATTGTTGTGGGCATACATTACTGCGGATTCATTATTGCAGTACAACTTAAGTGGTCTATTGATGTCGTCAACCACTTTTAAACCGGGTATGAACTTCTTTAGCCAGTTCACCTGCCCCGTAGCCTCATAACATGCTACAAACTGGGCATAACATGCTTTGAGCTTTTCCACGATATAGCTCCTCCAGCGAGAGTGAACACATATCCGGATGTCGACTTTCTATCATCTCCCGCATAATCAGAATCTGTATACCCCACTATATGGAGTGAATCTGATCTTCTGTATGTCATCATGAGACCTTTTGTTCCTTGCAAATAACGCAAGACTTTCTTTATCAATTTCCAATGTTCTATTCCAGGATTGCTCTGGAATCTGCCAAGTAACCCGGTAACAAATGCTAAGTCAGGGCGTGTGCATACTTGAGCATACTGTAAGCTTCCTGGGCATCTGAAGCATATGGAACCGCTTTCATTTGATCGATCTCATACTGGTTCCTGGGCATTGAAAATCCCCATATCTGTCGCCCTTGACTATAGGTGCAGGTGAAGGACTACATTTATGCATACCAAATTTCTTTAAGATTTTCTCTATGTATGTCTTTTGCGATAGTCTCAATGTCCCTTTGTTTCTATCCCGGTGAATTTCGATCCCTAGAACAAACGAAGCTTCACCAAGATCTTTCATATCAAAGTTTGAGGACAAAAACTTCTTTGTCTCCAGTAGCAGACTAACATCACTACTAGCCAGTAGGATATCATCCACATACAGGATTAGGAAGATAAACTTCCCATCTTTAAACTTTGCATAAACACAGTTGTCCTCTACATTCTCTTTAAACCCAAATTTTCTTATTGTACTGTCAAACTTCAAGTACCACTGTCTTGAAGCTTGCTTTAACCCATAAATCGATTTCTTTAGACGGCATCCCATTCTTTCATTTCCTTCCATGACAAAACCTTTCGGTTGTGCCATGTAAACATTTTCTTTACATCCATCATAATGTGCTACTAATGCCATTATAATTCTGAAGGAGTCTTTACATGAGACTGGAGAAAAGGTCTCATTGTAATCAATCCCTTCTCTTTGCGTAAAGCCTTTTACCACAAGTCGCGCTTTGTATCTTTCTACATTCCCTTGGGAGTCAAGCTTTGTCATGTAGACCCATTTATAGCCTACTGTTTTGACTCCTTTAGGAATAATTTCCAAGTCCCAGACTTTATTAACCTTCATGGACTTCATTTCCTCTTCCATGGCCTCAAGCCATTTTAAAGAATTTTCGCTTCTCATGGCTTCTTCAAATGAGGTGGGATCATCCTCCATTTGAAATTCCTCTGTATGATAAATCTGATAATCATCAGAAATAGCTGATCTTCTTACTCTTTGAGACCTCGTCGGGGCCTCCTCATTTGGTACATCTTCTGTTTGAGGCTGCTGTTGCTCGCCCTCATCTGTGGCAATGGGTTCTATATGATCCTGAAGAACAGGTTCCTCATTATCATTCATTGTTGCCACAGGAGGAACAATAACAGGTGCTGGCACCATAGTGTCTTGCACCGTCGGTGCAGCGACAGCAGGTAGTGTGAAGAATGACTCTTGAATCATCGGAGTGGGCGCATACACCCGCTTCTCTTCAAGGTCAATCTCTCGAGCTACCATGCTTCCTCTCATCATTTCATCCTCTAAGAAGACAACGTGTCTCGTTTTTACAAACTTTGTATATCTGTCTGGATAGTAGAAACGAAAACCTTTTGATTTTTCAGGGTAGCCAATGAAATGGCAACTTACTGTTTTGGGATCAAACTTCCCAAGGTTTGGGTTAAATACTTTAGCCTCAGCAGGACTCCCCCACACACGTAAGTGGTTTAGTGAGAGAACTCTTCCTGTCCACAACTCGTACGGTGTTTTGGGCACCGACTTACTAGGCACTCTGTTGAGAATATGAATGACGGTTTTCAACGCCTCCATCCATAAACTCAATGGGAGTGTGAAATAGCTCATCATGCTTCGCACTATATCCATCAGGGTACGGTTGCGTCTTTCAGCTACTCCATTTTGCTGAGGTTCGCCCGATGTAGAATACTGGGCCACTATGCCATTTTCCTGTAAAAACCTTGCAAAAGGTCCAGGAACTTGTCCATATGGGGTATGTCGACCGTAGTACTCCCCCCCACGGTCAGATCGGACTATCTTAATCTTTAAATCGTGTTGGTTTTCAACTTCAGCCTTAAATATCTTGAATTTATCCAAGGCTTCATTTCTTTCTTTGATTGGATAAATATATCCATAACGGGAGTAATCATCCGTGAATGTTATGAACGAGTCATATCCATCCACACTTTTCACAGGAAAAGGACCACAAATGTCTGTGTGAATAATTTGTAGAACTCCTGTGCTTCTTTTGGCGTCTTTCTTAATTTTCTTTACATATTTTCCTTTAATGCATTCTCTGCATTGTTCTAAGCCGGAGAACTCTAATGGAGGAAGAATATCATTCTTAACTAGTCTTTCTATTCTCCCCCTCGAAATATGGCCTAAACGACAGTGTTATAATTTCGACGACTCATCTAGAGTTCTCTTTCGTTTCCTGTTTACATTCGTAGACGATGATTCAATCACTTTCTCGCACGCGACGTTCCCATTATCGCATACGACATTCACATCATTACATAATGATAACAAATAAAGCTCATTTTGTAAGATGGCAAGACTAACACATTCTTTATTAAACATTATTTCACACTTGCCATTTCCAAAATTACAATCATAACCAGCATTGTCCAAATTTGAAACACTAATCAAATTTCTCTGTAAAGAGGGAACATAAAGGACATCTCTAAGTAAAAGAGTGAAGCCATTAGCTAGCTCTAATGAAAGATCGCCAACGGCTTCAACTTCATCTTGGACTCCATTTGCGACTTTAATGCATCTTTCTTTTCTTTGCGTAGTACTTGTCGAACGGAATCCCTGTAAAGAATTAGCAACATGAACAGTTGCTCCTGAGTCAATCCACCAAGTGGATTTCGAATATTGCACATACAGGGATTCATTTATATAGGTAATAATGTTCTCACCTTTCTTTGCCATTATCATCTTTAAGTAATCAGGACAGTTCTTCTTGTAGTGTCATGTCTTCTTGCAGTGAAGACACTGATCTTTGTCTACAGCAAACGTATTCTGTTGAGGCTGATGGACAGAGGCTTTTCCCTTGTTCTTTGAGAAGGAGTTACTGTTGAAGTTCTTTTTCTTATTATCCTTCACATAGTTGATAGAACCACCATGTGAGGATTTAGTTCTTTCCTCCTCTTGCACACACATAGCTATGCACTTTTCCAAGTCCCATTTCTCGGACTGCATATTGTAGTTGGCAAGGAAACAAAAACCAAATGAATAAGGAACTCATCCTTGAGAGCCAAATCCATTGGCTTAAGCTTGGATGCCAAGTTGCTCATTCTTAGTATGTGCTCTCTTATGCCACTGCCATTACCAGAGTACCTTTCTGTCACAAGCTGCTTAATCAGCTGTGTAGCATAAGTCTTTGAAGAATTAGTGAACTGACTCTTTATTTTATCAAGGTACTCTGTGACAGTGTCACACTCTGCGATTGAGCTCACAATTGCAGGCTTGTGTTCTTTATCACAGCCATACATTTCTTGTTGGCTGTGTTCCATTTCTTATGCTCAAGGTCATAAGACATCTGTAAGGGAGCATGATCCCTCTGTCTTTTCTGCCAAGCAGTATCATCCTCATTTTGATCCCTCACCGGTGCCATAGGCTCAGTGGGACGTGCTGTAGTGAGGACCCAGTCCACCTCAGCCAAGATAAACGCTAAGTCTATCTTTTTCTTCCACTCTCCATAATTATCTCCTTTGAGAGTAGGGATCTCTCTGATACAACTCATCAAGTTGTATCCGCCTGAAAAATAGTTCAAATAAAGTGAGAACGTAGCAGCAAAATTATATGCCTTATTTCCAACGTTGGTCAAAAATACGACATACAATTAAATCAATTTTATCTATACATTAAATCTACATCACCGTTGGGCAGAAATAGAAATAATGCATAAAATCATCAATTAAAAAATTATAATACTGTTATTATCAACGTTGGTCAGAAAATAACAATATCATAAATATCTGGAAATTATATATATTTTTCCAAAATTAAATTCTCCCGTTGGTTGGAATTTAATAATGAAAAATCAATCAACATTAACTTTTGCAGCGGAAACATGTAATTATTCTAAAAAAATAATTCATTATTCAGAAGCATTATAACTGTACTCATCAATCTCTGGAAAAATTAACACGTTGGTGCAAAAATTTACAGAGATTTTAAATCAAATTTCAATCAAATTCACTAAAAAATGCTTCTAAAAATCAATAAAAATCATTTTCGGGATTTTACTGTGCAAACAACCATTTCGGCCTGTTCAGCCCGGCCACGGCCCACGGCGGCCTGCTCCGGCCACCGCGCGCGCGCGGCCCAACCAGCCCAGCCGAGCGCGCGGCCCAGCCGAGTGCGCGCGTCGCGCCTCCCCCCGCCCCGGCGGTCTCAGCCGTTGGATGCGAATCCAACGGCTTCAATCCCGCGTGGCCGCGGCCTTCGGCGGCCCGATCCGCCTTGGCGCCATCCATCAGCCGTCGGATTTACATCCGACGGCTCCCGTTCCCCACGGCCGAGCGCGCGCGGCGCCGCGACCTGGGCCTGGGCCGGGAAAACTCTCGCCCGCCTGGGTCGAAAGCCAGCCCGCGCGGCTCGGCGCGATCTCAGCCGTCCGTCGCCATCCGACGGCTGAGCGGCGTTTTCGCCCGATCAAAACCCGCGCGCGGCGGATTCCCCGTAACCCTAATTCATTTCTCTCCTCTCCCCTCTCTCGCCTCGCGCCCGAGCGAACACAGCGGTGGCAGCGACTTCGTCCACGCCGCCGGAGAAGAAGAAGAAGAACCGGCGCCGCCGCGGGCCCTCTCGCCGTCGAGCGGCTCCGTGTCGGCGCCCCTTCGAGCGCGCCCGCTCGGATCTGTCCCGCGCGTCGACGGTGGCCCGCACGTGGAGCGCCGGCGAGCCCACGGCTCGATCGGTCTCCCGCACGCCAGCGACGACGACGGCCAGGTAAGTCCCGGTCTTTTCAGATCTAGGGTTAGGGGGGTCCTCTGTGCTTTTCTTTTCCGCACGCCGGTCAACCGATGGCGGTCGCTTTCCCCTCTCAGATCTACGCCTAGGGTAGGCTATGATACCATTGTTAGACTTTGGATCTCCTAGGGTTTAGATCTAGGGGTGTTCTATTCGGGTTCGAGTGATACACGGAGAGAGAGAGGGCATTAGGGTTTAGATACCGACCGTCCTATTGCGTGGAGGAGGAGCCGGCCATCACTGGTTCGTCGGTGATGTCTGCGCACGGGCAGCGACGGTCGGGGAAGAGGCTGGCGGTGGCGTCTCCCGGCGAGCGGCGATCTCCCTGGCGGCGGCGATCGGTGGCGGTGGTGGAACTTCCCGTCGCTGGAGCGCCCCCCTTTCAGATCGGGTTAGGGTTTGTCGGTGGGGTTTGTGGCGGCACGGTGAACCTCGTCGTGCGTGCCGCCCCGGCCCCCACCTCTATTTATGTGGCGCTGGCGACAGGGGCCCACCAGCCAATTGGGCTGGGCGCCCCCGATCAGGGCGCGAACAAGGGGGGGCATTTGGCCGTTGGGCCAAATGCTTGAGATCACTCTAACATGTTCCCCTCAGTCCTGTACATTGTTCATGCAAACCATATCATCAGGACAAAAACTGGAACCAAAGTAAAGATTTATTACTCTTCATACCTCATGTCAAGTCCCGATTTGGTTTTCAGGCTCTCTGGTATCTGGCCTGAGAGATTGTTGTTGTTCCGGTATCTACCATTGTCCAGAGCAAATGCACGAGGCAAAGAAAGTAAGGCATATTTACTGTCTGATAAACACCAGAAAAAGAAAATTTGAGTAATTACAGCTCCTCTAGGTTGTTGAGTTTTCCAAGTGATGATCTGATCACTCCACTAAACTGATTGCCATCAAGATGCCTTTTCAAATATAAAAAAGTTAGTATGAAGGAGAACAATCCTAGAATGAATGGTTCATTCACCCAAACACTGCTGCAACCACTGCTGCGCAAGTGAAAGCCCTACACTTTTTCATCACCCAAACATGAATCTCACGAACTGAAGGTGACCTACACTAACTGAAGGTAACCTTTTGCTGCCTGAAATTTGCAATCACACATAATGCAGAAACTATTGGCATATGAACAGCCTGAAAGTGCATACCATCTCTAGTGGCCGTCCTGCCGCCAAGCGGCACAATTTGGTAGATCTCGCCGGCATTGATGAGCGGCCCAACGGGAGCCGTCTCGTTGGGCGTGAGCATGATCTCTGTCTTCCCGGACAGCTGCGTCATGCTTGAGTATACCATGACACCAGCCGCCGAGACGTTGAGCCCCCGAAAGAACTCCTACCCGTTCACCGCCACGTCGAACACGCGCAGCTGTACGGGCTCGCCGTGCGCGAGTCCTGGAAGTAGAGCGCCATGTAGTAGCTCGCCGCGGGCAGCTCCACCGGCGGCCGCTGCACGGACAGCTTCTTCCCCCGGCTCGTCGTGACCCCGCCCTTGAGCGCCTTGGCCGGCGGCAGGTTCCAGAAGTCGTCCGTCGAGATCGCCGAGTGGCACTCCACCGTCGGGTTGCCGTCCGTGAACGGCGCCCAGTACCGGTTGTACTGGTCATCTGGATAGCTAGAATGCCAACCACGTCATGTTAGAATCCCCCTTACGCGCGCGCACACACACAAACAACGCATGCTGATGCGGTGCATTGCGGACGTGCGTACCCAATGATGTCGCCCTTGGCGCCGAACCGGTTGCGAGCCACGGTGCTCATGACGTACTTGCCAAAGTCGGTGGTGCTGTACATGGAGTCCTCGAGTTTGACGAGCTCCAGCGACGAGATGAACGGGCTGGACACGGTGTCGGGCCGCCGCGAGAGGCACACGCTCATGTCTTCCCCTGCGCCTGCGCCACCATCTCGAAGTAGGTGGACATGCTGCGCCGGAAGTTCTCGGTGGTGTTCACGGCGCTCCATCGGGTGCCGTCGGCGATCTGGTCGAACACGGGGGGCTCGCTGCCGCCGTCGAAGCCGCCGTAGAAGTAGGTGGTGCGGACGAGGTAGCGCGAGCCCTTGACGACGGGGAGCTGGTAGCAGTACTTGCGGGCGGTCGCGTCGGGAAAGTAGCGCACGGTGGATAGGACCGGGAGGATGTTGAGCTTGTCGACGGCGGAGACGTTGCCGACGGCGATGAAGCCCTCGTCCTGAATCCACTTGATGCTCCCTATCTGCTCCGCTCCTTGTCCGACCCACAGTTTTCGTAGAACCCTATCACACAAACACGTACGTGCACGCATCAACCAATGCACTCTTGCTGCTTGTTGGAGATCCCTTGAGGTTCTCACTCTCTTTTGTATTTTTCATTTCTTTCAAGAAACAAACACAATTTTTTAAGAGATAAATAACTACTGCAAATGGCTCGATTATTACGTTCAATTGAGACGCTTTAAATAAAAACAACCGGTCGCTCATACAGACCACTCACCCACTACCTACAATTATGCGCTTAACTCCTGAAATTTCTCCATGATCCACATGACTTGGTCATCTTAACTATTTATTAACTCAGAGTGCAACCGCTACTACGATCGTCACTTGGTCGACCACTTCTTTGACTACGACCGCTTAAACATAGTCTTACGACCACACAGAATCTTACAACCACACGCTCGACTCCAAACCGCTATAGACTCAAACACGGCCACTCGACTCCGATTAGCTACAGATGAGTACTAAACATGAGTACTTGGACACACGACTATCGACCACAACTACTTACGACCACACATACAACTACGAATACTAGCACCTACGACTATAGTGCTCGAACACACCAAGTATGCACAATAACAAGATTAGTTCCAGCAATCAACCCCCTAATCTTGTTGTCTTATCCTTGATATGTCGACTCACGACATTGATGACCCAAATCATCTTTACCTCACGCAGCAGCTTCTTTTTCTTGCCGCATGCAGTAGCCTCCTCCTTCTTGCCACACGTAGCAGCTTCACCTTGCTACACACAGCAGCAACTTCATCTTGTGGATGATACATTTCCAACGCTGATATCCACATTGTAGCGGCCTCACACCACTATGCATGGCCTCCAACGCGAGCGAGACAACGTTGTCTGCGGCTTCTCTCTGCCAATCAATATCTCATTTGTCGGTGCCTCGCACGACTCATTGCGCTGTTGTTGGTCTCATGCCAACTCGATTCCAGGTGGCTCCGCACCGCCTCACCTTGCCGCCATTGGCTTCCACGTACCTCCAGTGGAGACTACCGTTGTCAGCCATAGCCTCCACCTCGTATGGAGTCTGCCACTGCGCCACCTTGGGCCTCCACTCATGGAGTCTGTCGTTAGTGCACCCGTCATCGAAGCCGCCGCTCGCAGCGATACCACTTGACGACGTACCACCATGCGACATCACGTCACCGTCGCCGGTGTGCACGTCACGTCACTGTCATTGGTGCAATTCTGGCACACCGCGCTGCCCTCGCCATGGCCATGCGGACCTTCATCGCCGTGCTCCTAAGCGCCCAGTGCTGCAGCTGACTCATGGCCAGCACCTACGCACCTCCGCCCAATGCGCACCGCTGTACACGCCATCATCTTACTAGCGAGTCATCGCTAAGCAGCTTCTCCTCGCACCACGCTCTGATACCAATTGTTGGAGATCTCTCGAGATTTCTTACTCTCCCTTGTATTTTTTTTATTTCTCTCAAGAAACAAATACAAGTTCTCAGGAGACAAATGACTACTACAAATGACTCGATTATTATATTCGATTGAGATGCTTTAAATAGAAACAACCGGTCGCTCATGCAGACCACTCACCTACTACCTACGATTATGCGTTTAACTCCTGAAATTCCTCCACGATCCACACGACTTGATCCTCTTAACTACTTATTGACTCAAGCTGCAACCGCTACTATGACCGTCACTCGGTCGACTGCTTCTCTGACTACGACTGCTTAAACACAGTCTTACGACCACACGCTTGACTCTGACCGCTACAGACTCGAACACGACCACTCAACTCCGACTAGCTACAGACGAGTACTAGACACGAGTAGATGTCGTCTGGTGGCTGGGCGGCAGTGGGGAGGGCTACACGGTGGCCGTACGGCCTTCGTGCGACACACGGTGGCGTGTGGCCGAGGCACATGTCACCCTCATAGGGCTGCCGCTCGGTCACCATAAGGTAAAAATACTATTTTTGTATTTATTACGTGATTACAGTCATTTGTGTAAATACGTGATTAAAAGAGACTAAAAGTACCAGAAACTCCGGCGGCCAACGCTCAGGAGTCTGAGACAATGTGCGCCATCGAGGCCCGCTTTGCCAAAGGCCCACAGCAGAATACCAACGGGTGGGTGCGTGCGTGCGACCCGCGAAAAATGCCGTGTGTTGTCCTCTGTGAGGAGGTGCGGTGCCAAGCAAGGCCCGCGGGTGGGCAGGCTATGACGATGGACAACTTCGATCATGGGATCAACTTAATTACTCATTATTCACCCAAAGTTTGTGTACTCACTCCCTTGTGTATATATGAACAAAAAGGAAAGGAACCCCGAGATACAAAATGCGGCGAGCTCAGCTGCCACTCGAGCTCGTCGGCAGCCATCACTCCCACTTCCGGGGGTCGGTGATGTTGATCTTCCAGTGCTGGTCCGCGTACCCGGCCTCCTCGGCGAGGTGCCTGTCCCACGCGATCTCGATCTTCCTCCGCTCCGACAGCCCGCACGGCCCCCGCATCACCTCCCCCATCTCGTCGTACACCTGCCACCACCGCGCGTGCGCCTCGTCGCTGGCGTACACCCGCTGGTCCCCTATGTTCCAGTTGCAGTCGTAGTCCCGGTAGCACGTCCACGGCTTCATCCCCAGGTAGTGGATCGACCACACCTCCGCCGGATCCGCCCGGAACAGCCGCTCCTTGAGCGCCCGCTCCCCCGTCGTGTTCGCCCAGAAGTTCTTCAGGTAGTTCACCCGCCGCGGCAGCCGGTGCCACCACACGAACACCTCGTTCAGGAACCCCTGGTCGCCGCCGTTGTACGACCGGATCGTGCGCCGGTTCCGGATCAGCGCGTCGAACGTGCACTGCGACGGCTCGATCACCATGATCCCGGAGTTGAACAGGGACCCGTCGTTGCCCACCGCCGTCAGCTGCGGGAACCGGAACAGGAAGTCCAGGTTGCGGAGCACCAGGATGTCGGCGTCCACGAACACCACGCGCTCGTACTCCGACAGCTGCCACAGCCGGAACTTGCTGTAGTTGTACTCGTTGTACGTGCCGCGCGCCGCGCGTGGGTTGCGGATGCGCTTGATCTTGCGGGGGATCCAGCCCGCCGCGGCCAGAGCGCGCAGGGCGGGCTTGGAGACGGTGTGGTCGTGGAGGAGGATCAGGTCGCGGGTGGAGCCCGCGCGCCGGATGCTCTGCGCCAGCACGATGGCGCCGCAGAGGTACGTGTCCGACGAGTGCAGCACCGTGGCGTACGCCTCGCGGCGCGGACGGCCGGGCGCCGCCGCCGTGAGGTCCGACACGTTGAACACCTCGTGGATGCCTGCGTGTTGCACGCACACATTGGTTAGTTTCCAGAACGTGAAAAAAAAAATGGCAGGAGATGGTAAAATGGTAACAATAACATCTATAAAAGAAGATCATCGATGTGCATTTACTACGACGATAAGATGGGTGTTCTCCTATAAAAATAAATCATCACGAACAAATAAATGGAACAGTTTCTCTGCCGTTATTTCAAATCGACTTATCGGGACAACCTCTTCTAAACGGCTTAGCAGTGTTCGGTTCATTCGTACAAATGTTCGCACTAGAATCAAAAGCCATTAGCAGCAGCTGAAAAGCATCCTTTGTTTTATCTTTAGCATGCAGATCAAGGGCTTCGTTTCTTAACCACATGAGCCTCTCTCGTTCTTAGAAGATGATGTAACATCCCAAAATTTAGATATAAAAAATGCATAAATTTTAAAATATTTTAATGCTTTTTGGTGTTTACCTGAATTTTTCTGGTTTTTATTCGAGAATCTTGATCGGATTTTGTGTCAATTAATTCAATTAATAAAAATAAAATCAAAACCTAGGACTAAGAGCCAAGCAATTAACAAAGAAAATAAAAATAAACATTACGTATCCAAGAAGAAAAAGAGAAACGAAATTTGAATTTAAAATCACTAAACCCAAAACTTGAATCAACCTAACATTGAAAAGAATTTAAAAAATATGGAGCTGTACACTTTTCAAAATTTTGCAAAGTGAAATTCAATTTTAAATCCAAAACCAAAATTCAATTAAAATGAAAATTCCCCAAAAAATTCGAGGTCAGACCAATTCTTTTTCTTTCCCCTTGGCCTAATCCCTTTTCTCTTCTCCGGCCCACAGCCCGCTTCTCTCTCTCTCTCTCTCTTCTTTCCCTTCTCTCTGCCGCTCGGCCGCGCGCTCGACCTGGCCCCACTCTTCTTTCTTCTTCCTCTTTTCGTCCTTCTTCTACCACGCCGTGTGTCCGGCCCCCTTCTCTTTCTTGGTCGTGCGCCATGTGCTAACCTGCGCCCGCCGTGTCCGTCATGCCATGTAGCGTGCACGACTGCACCGTGTCCGTCATGCCATGTATGATGCAAAAGGATAGATGGATATAACACTAAGTCCGATTTACCCTGGACGGATAGAACTTAGTGAATATAATGGGTGGATGGAAACCTAAAAATAAAAGTAGTGTATGGTGGATAGAACCTCGCTACAATTATTATTGCATACTCTTACAATTATTATTGCATATTCTTACACTTTTTAAAAAATATGGTTTAGTTAAAATGCCAAGTCTCATACTTTTTACTTATTGTATTTCAATTGTAGCTTTCTGCAAATAAAAGAACCTCAAAGGCTCAAACCTCCTTTTGTCAGCCTTGCATATGTTATAATTGCATTATGTGTAGTGGCTTGCTGAGTATCTTCGTACTCACCGTTGCTTAATTACTATTATTTAGTAAGTAAGAAGAGGAATGGAAAGCCGTGTGATCGTCTAAAGGCGTTGACAAGACTAGAAGATGAAGAGATTAAGAACTAGGTCACAAGTCTCATCTGATTGCCTATGGGTATATTTTGAGAGTTCTACTTATGTGTTGTTTTTGTTTTCGCTACTGCCCTTTAAAGATTTTGGTATGATCCACCAATGTGCAAGTCAAGGACCGTTAGGTCTTTATGTATTCTATTATTGTATTAGTTTTGATTTTACTATCTATGTATGTCATATTTAGCAATGCATCTATATGTATTATTTATTGATCTAGAAATAATATTAGCATAGAGGTTCTGGATGACAAATGGGATCGGGGATCCGACACCTGCAATGCATGCAATTTTACAATGGTATCTACCGACTGAAGCCCAAGCTTCAAACAAACTAGTAGTGTTGGAAAAGTTACACTATGTTTATTTGGGCTGAATAAGCCTATCTTATGGCTGAATTTATACTGTAACTGATTTATTTTGCACTATAGCTGATGGTGGTTTATTTAGCATAATTAAATCTAAAAAATAAAAAAAATAGAAAAATCATGTTAGCCCATCATGTATAATGCAAACAAATATGGGAAAAAGAATCGGCAAAAAAGCTCAAAAAATCAAAAATTTAGAAAAAGATGAAATTTATGAATAATGAAAAATAAATCAAAAGTCAAAAACTCAAGCCGAAATAAACGGGTCTTAAAACCAACCAGAGATCGAATTAACAAGCAATATAGGAGTACTTTGCGACGTTGCGTACGGTTGGTGTCGGCTGGTCATCCACCGTGTACAATGTAGTAGCATGCAAGTATTAACTGGTGCATGCACAAGCTAGCTAGCAGCTATGGCCGGCCATCATCCGAATCTAGTTGGGCTTAAAAGCTCATGGCTTATAGCTGATCAGTTGGATTTAAAAGCTTATGACTTATGGCTGAAAACACTGTAGCTGGTTGAAAAAAACACTGTAGCTGACAGAGGCTTATTTAGCATAATTAAATTTAAAAAAATTTAAAAATATAAAAAATATGTTAGCCCAATATGTATAATACAAACGAATACGAAAAAAAGAACCGGCAAAAAAGCTCAACAAAAAGCCAAAAAATCAGAAAAAAAACGAAATTTATAAATAGTGAAAAATAAGTCAGAAACCAGAAGCTCAAGGCGAACCAATGAGGGCCGATTGATCAGACGGATATGATGGAGGTGAAAGACTTGCGACCAGAAAAGGTTGGGTGAAGAGGCCCCAGCCTCTAGTCTTTCATATATTTTTTATATCAAGCTTTATTTCCATGTGCCAGTTACACCCATATATGATATATACTTCTCATATGCTCGCGTACCGCATGGTATCCTATGAGTACGTATATATGGGCGGTTGCATATACGTATTTGGCATCCTGTTATCAGATTCATTCAAGATCTGAACTAATAATGATCGATGTTTAATCATCTTTTTGTTTTCTTTTGCAATAGTAACAGTAAATTATTTGATCAATTGGAAGTCTCACCTACCTAGCTACATCTATCTGCGTCTTGCAAGGACAGTTCTTGGCTCTCTTTTGGATCATGATGACACTGATATATCCATGATTATCAATAGAAGTTTCCATTTTGGTGGGATGCTTTTTGTGCTGATTAATGCTAGGATAGCTCACTTTTCCTATATAATCTAACATGGCCGGCCGGCCGGCCGGACCAATTTTGGTAATGGTACTTTGAACCAACGGTTGCAAATATGTATGCATACCACATGGTTAATTATGAAAAACAAAGTACTGCTGATATAGCCACCATGATCATCCAGACTTACATAAACATAAGTAATCACCAAGCTATGAATCAATGAGAGATTCCAAAGTGCTCTCGGAGGCTTTGGTTTGAAGCTTTCTTCCTAGCCTCAATTAGGCCCACTCATTTGGGTTTAGGTTTCTAGCTTATTTTTCACTATTTCTAAATTTTGTTTTTTTAGTTCTGGCTTAGGCTTTTGGCTTATTTTTCATTTGGGCTTAGGCTTCTGGCTTTTTTGAGTTTTTTTGCCGGTTCTTTTTTTCCGTATTCGTTTGCATTATTCGTACTGAGCTAACCCGTTTTTTCTATTTTTATTTTTTTTAAATTTAATTATACCAATAAGCCACAATCAGTTACAGTGTAATTTCAACCAGTTACAGTGAAAAATCAGCTATAAACAACAAAAAATCAGCCCAATCGAGCACTAATGGTATGAGCATCGATCAGATTCTTCATGTTTGGTGCGAATAGGGGCTACTAACATTGTTTTGCCAAGAATAAAGTTGAGTGATGATGAGAATCGATGCATTATCAGCTCGTGGCCCTTGGCAACATTTCCCGACCAGATTCCTTATATTCCCCGAGATGGCTTGTCCTACACAACCCATCAACTCGTCCCTACTGATCATATCACGCGCGCATTACAAAAGAAAAAGGGGGAAAGAAGCTTGATTATGTGCTGTATTGACTCTTCAATTCCATTAGGTGCAATGTTATGTCTCTAGCACAGTTGTATAACACATGTCGAAACATTACAGGTCTTAATCCGATGCTAATGTCCTATTACCCATACGTGCAAATATTTTCTTTCCCGATGACACGTTATCTGTGGAAGTACTCCCTCGTTGATTTTTACAGGTGCACGGTTTATCTCCAAAATTGAATTTTGACCGTTAATGTCTTTTACGATATATTGTTAATAACTAGAAAATTATAATCATATGAAAAGTACATTCAAACACAAATATAACAGTGCCGCCTTTTTGTCGCTAAAAATATAACTTAGTTGATCCAATTTTTGGTCAAATATTATAAGGTTTGATTCTCAAAATATGGACGGCTTATAAAAATCATCGTAGGGAGTATAGAGCCAAAAAAATCCAGTAGTAGAAGGGCTTACGGTACAACCTTTTCTTTTTAGGTGTGTATAGGTATCACCTGGATGTTTTCTTCCCAACAATCATTTAAATTTCGGAGCGTTGGATTAGAGATCCAACGGTCTCTTTTTTTTTGGAGGGGGGAGAATTTTTTTTGGAGGGGGTTGAATTTTTTTTGGAGGGGGTGGGGAGAATTTGTGGCCCTTGGATCTCTAATCCAACGGTCACAAATCTGGATGATAGTTAGAAAGAAAACATCCGGATGATGTTTATCAATACCCTTACTATGTAAAATGAATAAAAAAAGATTATAAATCATGTGATGAATTTGTTTATGTGCTTACAGAGGTCGAAAATAAAGCCACCCTAAAACTTTTTGAGAAGTGTTTTATGCTTTCCTCTCTAATAAGAGTAATACTAATCTCAAAGCACATAAAAAGGTAATTAAGTAACATCTATATACTATTCATCATGCTTTAAAGTTGTGCAGATTACTGTTGAGAAAAGTAGAGAAGCACGTTATAAACTTCTTTTGTTTGTATTTTCTGAGCATATATGTATCTTGTGTTGCTGTCTCGCTTTTCTTTTTTGATTTCTAAAAGCACCATATGTCACCCGTCACCGTATCCATGTCTTTGTTGATACTTGATACTACCGCTGCTTCCTGTCAGTTAGTATGGGTGCAACTAGATGCTTGACTTACATGCATGAGGTGCTACACGACCGACACTAGTATGTTACGCGAGAACGTAAGGCACACTCCGGCCGCCAGGGGCCGAACCGAACGCGGCGGCCGGAAGAAATTAGTATTGCGGTTACGTACCTCCGGGTCCCCAGAGCGGCAGCGCGAGGTTGCATGATCCGACGGGCAGCCGGAGCTTCTCCTCCAGCCGCTCGACGTCGACCCTGTGCATCCACCACTCGCCCTCCCTCCCCACCGCCTCGTCACACCGGAACAGATCCATCATGGGTTCGCACTCGCTCCGCAGCACCACGCGCACCCTGCCGTCCACGCCGCCGCGCCTCCCCTTCCGCGCCGCCATCTGCGCCGCCACCAGGTGCACCTGCAGCCTGAACACGTCGCGGTTCCACCCTTTCGCTGTCCTGTTGCACGGCAGCCCGGCCACCACCACGTCCACGTCACCGTACCGGGAGAAGTCGGGCATGGGGAGCTCCGGGCAGGACGGGCCCTCGTCGTCCTCCTCCTCGTCGATCCACTCCGGGAAGAGGTCCGACCACTGGAACACCTCCGACACCCTCTCGAAGTCGACGGCCACCGCGTCGCCCTCCACGCCGAGCTCCAGCAGCTCGTCACGGCCGATGTTCACCAGGCCCATCCGCAGCCGGCCGCGGAGCTCGTCGAACATGGTCGGCGCGCGCCCCGAGTTCACGATCCTCTCCGTCGCCACCTTGTTCGCCGGCACACCTCCCAGCTGCAGGCACACTCGCACGCACGCGAACATTAATTAATCACCATGCATAACCTCTCTAATATACAATCAGATCAATCAAGAGATCTCACTATCGACGCGGCCGGCCGGATCGTCAAGAACATCAGCATAACGTACACTACCGGTGGACAGGACTCACCTTACCTTCCGAGAGAGCTGGGTCGGGCAGGCGTCGCGGAAGGTGCATCGGACGAGCGAGGCGGCGCGGCGGTCGAGGAGGTACGAGTACTTGGGGTGGAGGAGGAGCGCCATGTAGGCGAGGAGGAAGAAGGCGAGGAAGGCGGCGTTGAGCTTGACGACGACCGCGGCCCGCAGCCCGGCGGCCGGGGACTTGAGCGCCTCACCGGCGCCGTTGGTGGTCACCCCCATGCTGATGGCGCGCACTATGGTGATCACAGGTGTATCGTGTCGACCTAGGGGCGAGCGCGGCCGGCGGCGAGGAGGAGTGCGATCTAGGTTGATCGGTGGAGCTGCCTAAGCCTAAGCCGAGGAGCGTTGCATGCGCGGATATATAGGGGTGGCAACGATCACTTGTTGCCCTGGCCTGGTCAGGTCCGCTTCGAGCTAGGCGTGAGTGAGCGGCAAGATTGTGAGGCCGGCCGGCGAACAAGCAGTGGTTGCGGACGGTGAGGTGGGAGGGACGCTTGAAAGGATGGGTGCAACGAATCGAGGGGCCACGTGGCAAGTTTCATCCGGCAAGTTTGGGTCTCAAGGGCTCGCCACTTCAGTCCCTGCCCAGCCAGCCAGCTCATTAGTGAGCTATTATGACGTGCTTCATGCGTAATAACGTATGGAAATCACACTGATCTCTCTCCCGTGATCCACCAGCACTGAATTCTTTCGTACGGTGCTCCTCTAAAGCTCTGTTCTAAAGAGCATTAATGTTTAGTTATGGATTTTAGCTGAAATTACATTGTAACGATTTTTAGTTATTTTACATATTCAATTAAAAAAAATAAAAAACACAGTTATATTTTCACAGATAATAGAAAATTATTTTAAAAATTGATATATTTCAGACGACTTTTAATTTAGAAGCTAGTCTTAAAACTAGCTAGAGATTGTCTCCGATGCTCTGGGCAAGGGCACGCCGGTGGAAAAAAAGCTCGTTAGTGAGGCTCGTTGGCTCGGTTCAAAATTGCTTCAATTATACTTGTTAATTGGTTAAACATTAAAATGAGTTGATTTCAAATGAATTTGAATTCTGCTCAAGCTCGGCTCGTTAGCTCGTTTCTAAAAATACATTTAAATTGTCCGTAAAATGATATTAAATCAAAATATGTTAATTTTAGAAAAAACTCGATAAAACGAGCAATTGACTTGATATCCACCCCGCACGCGACACTATGTAGACTGACAATATTTACAGGTTCCTATATTAGCTAGCACTGCTTGCGCCATTAGTTGACTGGAGCAATCATTTTTTATGTTGTATACTTATGGGCGTAGACTAGAGCACATACATTAGTCTCGTTCATTTCGACTTTCTGATTTTTGACTTATTATTTATTATTTCTAAATTTTGTCTTTTTAGCTTTTTACTTTTTTTGAGTTTTTTTACTGGTTCTTTTTTCCCGTTTTCATTTACGTTGTTATGATGGACTAACATGTTTTTTTCATTTTAAAATTTTTAAATTTAGTTACGTCAAATAAGTCACCATTAGCTACAGTATAATTTCAGTTAACTACAGTGTAATTTTAATCATAAATTAGTTTATTTTAACCCAATCAAACGGTACCTTAGTTGTGGTTGAAGTTCCACCTGTAGTAATTAAATGACCTATGCGTTTCGGTTATTCGAGTTTGACCCCCATTCTTCGATCTCTACAATATCACTTTACCTCTTGTCGGCACAGCCATCCATGAGTCTCAAGTTCTGAATGGCTGTGCCATACAGATCCATGGACAAGAAGTACACAATGCACACTACAACAGAAAGCCTAATGCTAAACGCTGACGTACACTATCACAGACAGTTTTAATTTGGAAGCCGTCTGTGGTGTTTGTGGTTGGAAAAAGGAGTATCACAGACGGTTCTTACCGCTGAACCGTCTGTGATAATGGAATATCACAGACGGTTTTTAAACATAAACCGTCTATGGTACTCCTTTTTCCCGCCACAAACACCACAGACGGCCTCCAAATTAAAAGCCCGACAAACAGAGATTCCCAGATTTTAATTCAAGACATATTTAATTCATTACAAAAGTTCGACAAACAGAGATTTCCAGATTTTAATTCAAGGCAAATTTAATTTATTACAAATCTAAGAGAAAAAGAGATTCCCAGATTTTAATCTTCTGGGCTTCATATGCTTCTTCTTCAACTTCTGGAGTTGGAGGATCAGCCGCTGAGTTCTCGAATGTCGTGAAGATTGTCCTTGCCCTCTCCACTTCCTCCTCTAGCCTGGGTAAATCGTTAGCATGACCCATAATCTCAAAGAGGATGCCATGAAAATCTTCAACATAATCGGCCGATTCTGCTTGATCGGAAAGGTTATCTATCACACTCTGCACTTCCGCAAGAGCTTCCTCCACTTTGTGGACATTGTAGAGAAGAACAAAGCTGAGGGCGGTTTCCTTTTCGTGAGCAGCAACGAGACACCTCCGTCGACGGCGGATGATGAGGTCTAGTTGACGGACAATATTGGAAGCGAGTCAAGGAAGGAGAGCAGGGCGTGAGCGGAGGAGCTGCTCCAGACGTAAATTGTTGGCCGCATGTGTAAGGTTGCGGCCGAATAACTCATGATGGATAGATGAGAGGAAGGAGATGAACAAAATTTTAGATGTCATTGTTGAGAAATGTGGTGATGATCGAAGAAGATGAGGGAGAGGACAATTTAGATCGAAGAAATGGAATAGTGTGTGCAAATATAAGCATTATCACAAACGGTTCATATTTGAAACCACCAGTGACGCTTCGTATAGAACCGCTGTCTCTTACATTAATATCACAGACCGTGACGCTTCGTATATAACCGCCGTCTCATACATTAATATCACAGACTGTTCGTAAACTGCCTTATCACAGACGGTTCTGAGTTTAGAACCGTCTGAGATAGTAGGCTTATCACAGGCGGTTCTAAACTTAGAACCGTCTGTGATAATCCCCTATATATACCCTCTGGCTAGGGTTTTCTGTGTATTCTGTAGTTATTCTATATCTAAATCCCGATCTGCCTCCCCGAGCCCTCGCCGCCGCCTCCCTCGAGCCGTCGCCGCCGCCTCCCCGGGCCGTCGCCTCCCGGAGCCCGTCGTCGCCGCCTCCCCGGGCCCGTCGTCGCCCCTCCCTTGAGCCCTCGCCGCCGCCTCCCTCGAGCCCTCGCCGGCCGCCTCCCCGGGCCGTCGCCTCCCGGAGCCCGTCGTCGCCGCCTCCCCAAGCCTGTCGTCGCCGCCGCCTCCCCGAGCCCGTCGCCGCCGCCTCCCCAAGCCCATCGTCGCCACCGCCTCCCCGAGCCCCTGTTCTTCTGGTGATTTCGAATATCACCGGTCTTGTGAGTGAGTCTATGATTTTTGTATGCAATCTGTGTGGGCTGTGCACTGGGAAACATAGATTTCTTGTGGGATTGGTTGTTGCTCGATGATGATATAAATCATATACTGAGATTGGTTAAATTAGTCTTTGAGCTCTAATTACTGTCAACTCTGTTATCACAATTAAGTTTGTACTCTGGAAGACATTCTCTAGACATTGATATATTGTTCTTGTGCCATTCGGTTCTTGCTGTTTTCATATTATAGCAAATCCATATACTGATCTGTTAGGAATTAATTTTGACAAGTTAAAGACTAATTCATTGAGTGAAAGTTAACTTGTATTTGGATGGATTTGCTTCATTAAATACTGCTGTCTGAATATATGCATGCTGGATATATTGATCTTGAGATTGTAGAGTTTGTATCTAGAGCTCAAATGATTGAATTCATTATTTGGCATAACCAATCAAGGAATAGTATATGATTTAGTAGCGGGACGGTCAAGATTAATCTTGTGCAACCCTACAATTTGAGAGCACAAATTAATCAATTAAAACTTGAGCTTGTTGCTAGTCTTAATTGATACATGCCTTTTACATTGTCATACATATTTATGTTTAGAATGTTATTGATTCTATTATTGATGCTTGTTGCTTCATATTGCTACAGACGGTTTTTACCTAAAAACCATCTGTGATAATCACCTATCACAGACGGTTTTTAAGTTAAAAACCGTCTGTGATAAGCAGCTATTACAGACGGTTTTTAACTAAAAACCGTCTGTGATATATCAATATCACAGACGGTTCGATAACCGTCTGTGATAACCTTCGATTATCACTGACCCATAAATTCAGACGGTTCAGAAAACCGTCTGTGATGACGTTTCCGAACCGTCTGTGATGACCTTTTCTGTAGTAGTGGCATGTGCATATACTAGTTACATTTTGGTATTATTACATTGTTCAGAAAACACGAGTATGTTTTACTTGATTAATTGCTACTGTTAGCCTTGGTTGCACTAATTAATTCACAATCGGTCGAAACGTAGCTTCAAGTATGACATACCCTTCCTACCTTGTGGTGGAGCCATTTCAATTTCTTGGGTAAGCTTCACACACAAGTACTACTAGGTATTAAAGTACAGTAACCCAGATAATTTAATCTTCAGATTTAATTAGTCCCTCTATCCGGTAACATAAGCCCAAAGCCTATTACTAACACACACAAGAAGACATTAAATTTAAGAAAAATTATACCATTAAACCATGCATATTCCTATTGAATGGTATACTATAACTATTTACTTATTTTTTTCAGCATTAAAATAGGAGTATACGTTAAAAATATTGTAATAACTACATATTTGATTAGTTTATTATGAAACCGAAAACTATGGAATTAACTCAGTTGGAAGGAGGGGGAGGGTTTCCCCCGTAGGAGAATCGTAATGAACTTATATTATGAGACAACGCTTCCAACAAACAAAGACTTATATATGGGGTAGATTCTTTTTGCTGTAGTTTATGGCTTATGGTCGTGACTGATGGAATTTGGCCCTACCACGAGCATTTATGCGAACGAACTGAACGTCGATATGCCGATAAGCCACTTCAAAAAGATTACCCTGATAAGCCATTTCGAAAAGATCACAAAGAAAATGTTCTGTTTGTTTGTTCATAAGAAACTATAAGCTAAAAAAATACTCACCTATGTTCTGTTTGTTGAGGTTGGTGCGTCCATCCTCCGAAAGCTAGCCTAATTCGACCGATGGACGCACGCTTCTTCGATTATTTATGATTTGATCGCCATATTTTGGTGCTGTTCTTGACAGGAACCTCTCAAGTTGGAGATATGATTGCTGATGTTGTGTCCCTATTGGCCCTCGTGCACCAAGGTACGGCTTGGTTGCCCAAGCTCGATCAGGACCAGCAAGGACAGGGGCACCACGGCGTTGTGCCTCTTCCTCCGGTGGAACTATGTTGGAGCTCCGTGCAATCTCGTCTTTCCGTTCCTGATTCAACGGTCCAGATCGAATGCTATCGGATGGCCAGCAAAACCAGGATTTGGCAGCGAGGACGCGAACATGTAGCGCACACTGACTAGATACCTAGGAAGAGTGATTGTAAGTCTTTCTCGAGCTGTCGAGTGTCTGTTTCGAACAAAGGAATTAATCTATCTAGAATTTTACATGAAGCAGTATAATTTTTGTAGGAATTTGAATAAACTTCCACATTTCTGAAGGAGCCTGATTCTGTACCGCCAGACACACATATGTTCTTGTTTTTCATATCCTCTTCTACGGTGGGGAATACTAGTACTCCATCTTCGTGTACGGTAACGACGCCTAAATGGTGCAATCAGTCAAGGGAAACGAAAAGGATGGACGAGCGGATCAAGATGGAATGGACAGCGACCGGGGGAGTACTTCACGTTCTGCGCATTCAGGAACGACGAAAATCAAACGACTGATCGTTAACAGCTTAATTAATGGTGGCACGCGCTTGATTTTAACTTCCTAATTGTCCTTGATATGCATGTACCTACAGCAAAATTAAGGAGTAAGGATCCAATCCATGAGCAGCCATCTGTAACCATCACAATTAAGGCGAAAAAATTCACTGGTCTTGAAGTGTTCCATCCCAATCAATGCACATATATCCCTAATATAATACCACTATCCATCCATCCAGCCAGCCAGCCAGCTAGATCAATATGCAAACGTTTCATCCCACATACTACCAACCTGATTTGCCTTGTCCCTTGGCTTTCAAGGATCCCGTACGCGATTGATATGCTACTAGAAGCATAGGCATACTGTTGCTGATTCGATCTGCTGATGGTGTCTTGTGCTCTTCTTATCTTTGCAGCAAGAGCTAAAGAAATATATATTACATAAATATATAATATTATCTTGAGCTTGATCTTGTTCTTACACGTGCTGATCTTTTCTGGCGCAATGAACCAGCAATGCATGACTATAAATTAGAAAATAATATCAGGTGTGTTGAACACAAAAGCTTGGGAGTTTCAAATCTGTGTTCAGTTGTCGTCTGATCGGGTGCTTCCATCCATGCTACAGGCAATGACGATTTGTGGACGTCCTTCTTTTTAGCTTATATCTTTTCTCAAACAAATAAACATGGCGATTTTTCTACCGTCTTTTCGAAGTGGCTTATCGAGACAGTCTTTTCGAAGCGACTTATCGGTATTCGATTTATTTGCATAAATACTTATACTAAGATCAAAAGTCATTAGCTATAGCCATAATCGAAAAAAAACCCACCCATGGCTGGTCGTGCATACACGTCGTGCTCAAGCTAGTACCGTGGTTTTCACACGTGGAAAGACGACGACGCGCGATGCTGGAAGTAATGCCGCATTTAGCAATGGGCAAAAGCAACCTATTAGTTGGGACGAATGCTTCAGGGAGCGCCTTCTTTGAATTTCTTTTTCACTTTGGCATCCTTTCTTGTTTCCCCTTCCCTTTCGGTATCCCGCGACACTTTCAGTAACTTTACTCAACTGTAATATAAGAGGATTCGTGTGAGACGTACATATATATATATATAACGTTGGAGAGATGTTTAGGAATTAGTTGATGTTACATCTCACCTAAAAAGGGAGGTTTAAGTAGTGATCTGGAGATAAAAAAAGCAGTCTGAAGTCTGAACCATGAAGTGCTAGCTAGGTCATGTAAAAATCGCTTACACACCGATTAATCCCTATCTTTTCACCAAATAATATACTAGTACCTTTTTTTTTCGAGGAAAGAATATGCCAGTACTACCATTGAGTAAAAATTAGTTTCTGTTTATCATGTTCTCCTACTGCACATTCTGTTCGTTCCCTAATTCTCTTTTGATTATGATGTACGGTTCAGCAATCAATCTTGGTAAATGGACGACAATATCTTTTGGAAAAGTTCTAACGAAAAGAAGCCGAGCTACCAGGTAAATTTCAGAGTAGTGCTTGATCAAATCTACAAGTCAATTACACTGGTAGCTTTTACTTATTAGTAGTAGTTGCTGAAGTAAGGCAAAAGGCAGTCGCATTCTTTTAATCATGTGTTGTTGAAGACATGGTACATGCATTTGGAATTATTAGGCTACAGTTACAGAGCTTTTTAGCAACGAGGTACGATGAAAAGGCGATGAAACATGGTTGGTTGGCTAGTCCAGGTCCCTCTAGAGCGCACAAGATTTAACAACGGAAGTTAGATAAAAAGGTGAGAGTGAGATGCAAACATAGGAGAGTGAGCAGTAGCGTTACAAAGCCGTGAAGGCAGCCCCATGCTCAGACCTAACCTACCCCAAGGGCATTCCTTCATCTTCCATGGATGATCATTAAACATCAGTTCCTTCTCTCTTTTCTCACCAAATCCTTGACGGATTTCTCTGTCTTTCACTCAGTTATAAGAAAGTGGCTATTAACTACTGTTCTTGCTTCCAGCAGCCCCCAGTAGAGGAGAGATTTTACTGTGTCACAGTTGCACAGCCGACTTTATATCACAAGCCAATCCGAGGCCACCACGTGGGGCAAAGCACTGTAGCAGTACTGTAGATGTACGGAAATATTATGTTTAATAGCTGCTACAGTATTTATTGCACTGTAGCTGTGCTGAAATATTACCTTTTTAATGACTGCTACAGTATATATTGTCATGTGTCATCATCCTATTAGCTTGTTACACCAACTCGTTTGCGTCATCGTTGCATATTAGAATTTTTCCCTGTAGAGGGAGATGGATGGATGGATTGACCCGGCCCACATAGGCGGCGCTCGCGCGGCGTGTAGCCCCCATGTTGTGAAGGCCCACGGCCCATCACTCGGCCCTCTCAAGTCACAAGCTCGCAGCCATCGACCGCTTCCCAGTTGGCTCGCCGACCGCCGTCGTCTGGCCCGAGCATCGCCGCCTCCGCCTTCCCATCCCGTGCACCGCCACGGGCCCGTGACACCGCTCCTTGGCGGCCACTGCTGCCGTCCCACGAGTCGGCTCTCGGTCCCCTCTTCTCCTTCCTTTGAGGGCCAGTCTGCAGATCTTTGTGTGAGATGTGGCTCCTAGTAGCTTTGGATCTGCTTATTTGTTTCTGCTCTTGTACCACACCTTAGTATGCGCAGCAATCGCATCAGTTCTTGCGACCAGAATTTTTAATATGTTATCATCGTTGAGTTGTTGGACAGTTGGAGGTTTGTTAGATCTTCAGTGTGCACTTTCTTCTGATATTGGTTTATCCCATTAATTCTTCAAGTTTTGTAGGAGGTTATGATTTCGATTTAAATGCATGATATGTTCAAGTGCTTGCTGTAAACAGATGTAGTTTTAGACTTGAATCTTAGGCTCTGTGATCGTCGCCTTTTGGTTTCATATGGGATTCGATAGTACAGCTGTGCTCTCTGGACAGACGTAGTTTTAGATTGCACGCTTAGTGAATATTTGATTTCGTTGCAGGACCCGTCACAACGTACTGTTGATTGTTAATTTGTTATGGCCGAAGGCATCAACAGGAGGAATGTGCAATAGCTGTTGCAATTAATGCGGTATAAGCATATATTTAGATTTAATTTTAGCATAATTAAGTATTATTAAAGCACATTTCAAACAGTATATAAATGACATAAATTGCATATAAACATGTAATTCTCCCATACCATTTGTATCAGAACATATACTCATCATATGAACCAACACTACTGCTGAACTAATCATGTAAAGCATTTCTAGGAATCAGGGAATAACTAAAACTAGCATAAAGCTCAAGTTTTAGATTATTGATTACTACTCTCTGATGTAGGGGTACACAAGATTTAATCTTGACTGTCCCGCTACTATGTTGTTACTCTTCATTAATGATCAGACAACTAGTAATCAAGATTTGAGCTCTAGTTTATGCTTCTACCGCCACAATCTTGCATATAAAATGGATAGCAATCTCCAACTTTTGGAGTAACAAGTGTTCGCAAGCAAAAGATTATCAAGCAATATTCTGACTAACAATGTTCAAATAACTGAAAATACAATAACATATGAAGAATATCAAAGAGAAAAAGTTCTCTTCTAAACCAAACTGAACAAAAGATATAACTACTGCATGACAGATAATCACAGTGCTAGTTAATAGGTTTGACCAACCGAAAGAAGTAACTAGAGCTATGGTACAAACAGTAGTAGGCACCCAGATAGAGCTCAAATCTGCTCTAGTTATCAGATCAATTTCAATAATCAATAAGTTTCATCATAGAGCTTTAAACCGCGCCAACAAGTAAACGATGTGTCCCAGTACTAGAGCATGTATCAGCGATTAGAGAACTAGCACAGCTCACAATGTTTGCAAGAAAAAGAACCAGAACACTCACGATGCAGACAACACTCAAAGCCGTCCAGAAGTAAATCAAACCGGTGGAAGCGAAATCACCAACAAGATCTGAGCAAGGCACACCCGAAGGAGCTGACCCAGAAAACCTAGTGCCCCTCTATGCCGCTGCGAGAGAGGAGCATGGTTGACGGAGATACAATGCCCACATTTACTGTCCGGGAATCATCAAGCTGACAAAGCTGAGGTGAAGGAGACGCCGCACAAGAACAAGAGAAGCACTGGCCAAGTGCGTCTCTTCACCGAGCACTAGGGGCCTCAAACCACCACCAAGGCCAGCTATTGCCAGTGAAGAGGAGGTTCCAAAGACCAAAACCAGAGCCAAATCAGGAAGAAGAAGAAAGAATGGAAGAGATAGTGCTCACGTTTTTTATGCCTCTCACGGATGGAGGTTGCCTCCTTATATAGCCGAGAGCAGAAGGAAAGGGGAGATTAGCGTGGTGGCGTCTAATGACCGGAGCTGAGGCTCCCGGGCCGCAAGCACCGCCAGCACCCCTCACCTTCTGCCAAAAATGCCGTCGCCGCCCCTCCTGGGAGACCAGATCTAACGAAAAAAGAAACTAGTAATATTGGACTCTTTTATCTCAAGGATCAAGATACTAAAATCATTGGATACTCAGACTTGGCTATCTTTATGATTCCCATAATATCAAGTCACAGACTAAATATGTCTTTCTAAGTAGGAATACAGCCGTCTCCTAAAAGTCTGTTAAGCAGACAATAGTTGCTACGTCAACTAATCATTATGAGATAATAGCAGTATTTGAGGCCACTCATGTACACATGGTGTAGAGTTGGATAAAGCTCCCACAGTCCTCTATGGGGATAATGCTCCTTGCATCGCATATATGAGGAATAGCTACATCAAAACTTCTATGACAAAGCATTTATATTCCCATAAGCAGCTGGAGAATGGGCATATAGAAATACAGAAAATCCAAACTAGTGATAATCTTGCGGATTTGTTCGCTAAGACATTGCCAGTTTCTACCTTTGCAAAGGGATCTGTGATAAAAATTACAAAAGCAAGATTGAAGTGGCTGAGAAATTAAGGAAGGTAACTAACTACTCTTGTATATGTGTAAGAAATTTTCAAATATTTTTCATACTTATACATCAGAAGTATTTTGAAATTTCTTTGCAAAAAAAGAGTAGTAGTTTGAAATTTTGACACGGCCACAATTACACATGATCATTCTATATTTTTTGGGTCATTCTGCAAAAGCGATTCGTCTTTTAATACCATGCTACATGCGTGCAACAAACATGGAATTGTGCTAAAAAGGAATGGTTTGGGATCATTCTCATCTTGTGGCAAACATGAACATTTCATTCACATTGCAAAACAGCAGTTGCCAGAACACAGCAACATCAAAAAGCATTACATGATTACATCCATAAGATGAAACGATACATCTACCAAGTAGTGAATGAGCCTATTATTCTTTCTGCCAGGGCAGCGAGACACCAGAGTGAACTACACGTCTGCACTGCTGATGAAAACTGCAAAATAGACAGATACACAACGAGAACCTAATCTGCTAAATCGCCAACACTTTCTCCTCCAGTGCTCATTGATTGCACAATCACCGAGAACTACTCTTCCATGCTTTACTTCAGAGCATCTTTGTCTCCAACAGCTTTTGTGGCAGCAAACAAATTTTCAGATGGAACAACCTACAAATATAGAACACTAGGGTCAATGCCATTGATAGTCTGATTCTTTTGAGTGTGTTGTTGCCCTTCATCCCAACACTTGCAACAGACTTATGATAATTAACCCTGTGAGCTTACTTGATCATTCGGTACAGTAGTGGAAGTACTGCTTAATCTCCTTTTCTTGCATGCTTTACTTGATTCTGCATCAACTTCCACTTCATCGTCAGCAAAATTCTGATCAGAGACCTCTGGAGAGAGAGAGAGAGAGAGAGAGGGCATCAGAAATTAAGTTCATTGTAGGATGTTGCTTTGGAACATCGTTAGCAGAATTCAACAGCATCCATATGTAAATGTAACTGTCATGGGCTTATGGCTACCATAGATATATTTAAAAATACATACAAGATCTTGGAGCTTAAGCACAATTGGTTTGTTATTAATCATGCTTCTTCCACAAACCCAGTTAATGTTAAAAAAAAAGTATGTATTAGATGCAACAGGTGTTGAATACCAGGAAGAGCCACGGAAAAATACTCTAGATAGACTGCATGAAATTATAACCTATCAAATGCATGGCTATTTGGAACATTATATCTGAGTAGTGATATTCAGTGAAGATGATGAAACAACCGACTGCAGAACTTTGAGCATTTGTTAGAGTGAACTAAGGTAATTGAGTTATCCACCTGCACTTTCATCAAGATGGCTTTCTCCCTTAAAAGCCTCCCATTCCCTTCCATGTGACAACGGGGTCCTCCCTCGGATAGTCTGAATACCCGATTCATGATCACCCACTAAAGCTTCTGCCCCATCACCTCGTGCATTGCTACTGCAATCACGCGGCCTAAAATGCTGAATCCAGGGGCTTGCAGGAAGGCAGTACTTGTCCCCAATTCGAGCACATGCATTGGTCCTCCCAAATTTGAGTTTCTCCCACACTCCACCGCGGAGAACCTTGAACCCATTGCCAATTGAATCGTTCTGATTAGCAATGTGTTCACGATTGTAGAGTTGCTCGATGAAAGAAGACTCCATGGAGCTTATATAAAGCATGTGCCTCTCATCTGTCCACCCTGCCGACATCACGTCCAGAATTTGATTACCCTGTCGAAGAACCACAAGACAATAATCATTTTATTTTCAGAGTCTAGGAATTTGCTAACAACATGAAGTAAAAAGGGATCCGAAATTCATGTTCGACGAGTACAGTATATGGTAATATTTCCACGACTTAAAATTATGTGTGCATCACGAGCAGGAACGTTATATTTTGCAAAGATCTTTTCTTGAACAATGGCATGACGATTAAGACAAACAACAGGTGTCCAAGCACTTAGTGAACATAATTTTCTACTTGGGAAAAGGCGTGACAAGCAACAATAGTTCATGAATTTATCGAATATGCCACAGTTCAGTAGTCACTGTAAAAAGTTGAGAATAAACAGGATGTGCCAACAAAAACACTTTGTAATTTAGTACCTGGGCAATGCGGCCGGCAGCTACTTGTGCCTTGATCGGTGGATTCAGTGACACATCACCCATTTGATTCTTCTGGAGGAAAGCAGGAACCAACAAGGGGAGGATAATTCCAATGATTTCCTTATATTTTCTTGAAAGAGTAAAACTATAAAAGATGGCACAATTTTTTTTCCTTCGATTTTTTGGTGAACCCGCAGAAAGGTAGGAGATCAAGAAAGAAGCGAATCGGGGGGAGAAAGGAAGGAATTCCCTCGAGATTCGATGATTATGGAGGGGAAAACAAAGGTGGAAAAGATTTGAACCCCAACAACCAAGAAACCCCAACAATCAGAAAACAAAACCACACCTAGATCAAGAAAGAGCCAAATTTTCGCAGGATTTAGACGAGAGTTCGGCAGAAACCTACGAATCAAACAACCTCTTACAGAAAGAACAAGAAAGCTATGGGATTTGGCTCAGTCGAAGAACGAAAGGGAAGGGGAGCAGTAGCAGAAGAGAAGCAGAGAAAGAAATGAGACACGGACGAACAAAACCACACCCGTAGGGAACAAATAAAGTCGGCGTTAACGCGAGCGGAGCCCTGGCCTTTACGCCTACGTGCCCGGCGCTTTTACACGTGGCAGGACGACACGTGGCGCGTCCAGGAAAATATCTCGCCGCAGATATTTGTTGGCCCCTCTCTCTCCGCCAAAAAGATCTGCAGGCTGCAGCTGGGACCCGCCGCCGCTGTCTGTGGGCGCGCAAGAAGAGATCGAGAGAAGACTGGAGGTAGATCTGATCTGCCTGCGCTTTATGTGTGATTTTTACTGATATAAATGAAGTCGGTACAGTATGTACTACAATTAACTAATAGACCACATCTTAAAAAGACACACAGTTTAAAAGCTAGTTACTGTAGAAAAGTATAAAGTTGAAGCCAAAAGCCACAAAAGAAAAGGCCCTCTATCTGTATTAGCTTTTAAAATTATTTTTATAGTAAATAATTTTTTTACTTAGCTTCTAAATAAAATATCTTTTTAAAATAGAATCTATTAGTTGATTGTAATGTATACTATAATAATTCTATTTATATCAGCTAAAATCATATATGAATATCTTTATCTATATAAGCTTTTCTATAAACTGTTACTATTTACCAGTTAAAATTAAAAATTATTGGTAAAAGTCTATATCAACGTTCCTTATCCTCAAATCCCTTTTTATCTTTGCTTTCAAATCCCTTTTTATCTTTGCTGCCATATGATTCTGTAATCTGTCAATTTGTCATTCTGTATTCAGCTAGTATTATCCAAAGAAAGTCTTCGATGATTCTCTCTGTCGTAGTCTGTACAAATCTGCAAGATTTTTTCCTGTTATCCACAGGAAGTCTTCAGATGGATGGAACATCTACGCACCCATCCTGCATACTACAAGACACAACCCGGCGATATGCCTTACATTACATATGGACCAAAAAAGTACAATTATTGAGACCCCAGGAAATATCTAAGGGAAAAAATATCTGAGGGCCTGATCCAGTCTGTGCCTCCTTTTTGTAATTGCAACTTGGTAAATACAATATCCCATTCAGACAAAGGGCAGGCAAGAGCTTAGGTATTATCCATGCTTTCTTTTCTTATCCTTCTCCGACACAAACCTTAAAAATTGCTCAGTGAATGCTATCTCAGTTCTGCTAATGCTATAAAGTTCAGGGATTGCTGATGCAGTTTAACTGAAACAAAATGGCTAGTTCCCACGTGTGGCAGAAGCCACCATCTAAAAAAGTACAAGGAAGATAATATCTAAGAACCCTTTATCCCTTTTTGCCTTTTGCAAAGGTCAAAGAATTGCTATGCAGGTCGTTTTACAACTATCCTTTTTTCCAACATGGTATCAGCAGCTCGGTCACAATTCAACTCTACAAAAATGTGAAAAGACCATAATAGGTCCCACCACATGAGTAGCAGGTGGGCGCCCACTAAATAGAAAAATGACTAGGTGATGATACACTCCACTGGGAATAGTGGTAACTAACTACAACTAGGAAGCAACAGGAACTTCGGATTGCAGGCTTCTCTGGCTCATAGCATATTATAGTCCTGAAAGCAGCAAATTATAAAGCATTAAACTACAAATACGTACCATGTTAAAATGCTCCAAGACACCAGTAGAAGTTTGATACTTCCATGCACAACCAGAGCCATGGAGAGCAATCTGCACTGTAGACCGAGCACAAAGCTTTCCAGATAGAACTGCACCCTCCATGGAAGCCAAGTATTTCTGCTTTGTGTAATTGCCCGCCAGATAAAACCCTTCAATTGGTGATCTTTGCAGAGGTCGGCAAGGTTCACAATTCGGGACAGTTTTGTAAACAGAACTGTAACAGCGAGCCAGAAAAGCATGACAATGTAAGAAAAGAGCACATCAAACTATCAGACCTACCTATGATTAACTATCAGGATCTTCGCAAAATATCCTCACCTTGGTGTCTTCACAACATGATACCTGAGAATCTTTGCTTTACTCTGATCGGCAGCAATTTCATCAGGAAATAACTTGGCTACCTCTTGCATAGCTGCATCGATGATTTCAGTGTCACTCCGTACAATCCATTCCTCTGCTGGAGCAAAAACCAACTCCAGCATTGAACGGTTTGGATCATAGTATTCCTGTAAACAGTTAGAAAACAAAAGGAAAATGTTTGAGTATGCATTCATGTCCTCAGTTTTTTCCTGAGCTAATGATTCATGAAATTTTCTGCCAACTGATATGTTACCAATGACAAAAATGCTACACTTCAATACTAATGCACACAGCTGAAAATTGTGAAGTAAAAACATCTATATTTTTAAGTTTAATAATGAATTCCTTCTGTAGCACATCCACCTTTGGGCCTTTTGTCGTAATCACTAAAATAAAATTCAGGTAAACCCGCATATGATAGTTGAAGATGGTGGAGACTCTGGAAGTAATACAGGATTATATGGCTCATACATTAGTATCTATATGCAATACGAATAAGGTCCTCAAGTTACCTTGCAAGTTACTGGCATGCCTGCATAGACGCTTAAAAGTGAACTCCTAAAAAAAAGGGGAACAAGATCAATATAAGGGGCATATGTATTTAGTATCAGACAAGAACGTATTCAAACATGTAGGATAGAATGTGCCCACTTTGAATAGGATATGAAACGTTTCAGTAGATAAACTAGTTATACTACAAACAAATGCGTCAGGCATCAACAGGAAGACCAGTACGATCAAAAGATAGACCTGCTGAAAAGAAGGTCATATGTGTTCTTCAGTTTCCTGTCAAACCTGAAATATTCAAATCAACAGACATACTAAGAGGTGTTTCAAAAACATGAGGTAGAAGTAGAACCACAAAACACAATGTTGGGGGAGTGACCTCCATCTTTACCTATTCGGCCTGCTGGAACAAGAGGTCCATTAAGCATATAAAAGGACATTTGTAATCCTAGCATTATGAGCCATAGTAAGTGCATTCTTAACCCGACATTAAGGCTATATATATGTCCTAGGGGAGGAAGGAGATGGCCAATTCATCCACCCCCATTTCTAGTGTATACGAGGCTTTGAGTAGCCCCTAGTGGACTCCCTATAGCCCCTCATTTACTATTTAGCCCGTAGCCACAACAGTTGGCGCCGTTCGTAGGGACCGGCATAGAAGCTACAAGCTGAAGGAACGTGACACCAAAGAAGGCGGCAACGGCAACTAAGCAGAACAGAATGCTCAACATATTTGGGGTGGTTTTGCACCATAATTACCTATGCATGAAGCTCCTGGGACCAAAGGGAATCGTCACGGTGCTCGAAGATCAGAAACTTATGCAACAAATAGAATTGAGTGCACAAGGTCCCCTCTAGAAGGTGCACGCTGTGAGATAGACTACCGTGACATCTACATCATCCTCTACGTCGGCCCTGGGGTGAACGCCCAAGCCCAAGCCAGAGGACGAGGTCAAGAGGGTGCCACTCGATGGAGCAAACGCCTCCCGACAAGTTTCCATCAGGGAGGGACTCGCCCCAGAGGCCGAGCAGGCCTCTTGGAGGTCCTCCGCAGGAACACAGATGTCTTCACATGGTCACCCGACATTGCAGGGGTAGACCATTCCATTATCGAACACAAGTTGGCGATACACCCCGACACCAAACCCGTCAAGCAAAAGTTACGGCGCATGTCTCTCGACCGACAAGAGGCTACGAAGGTGGAGGTTGCCAAGTTGGTCGCGTCCAGCATAGTACACAACGTTCACCACCCGGAGTGGCTCGCCAACCCAGTGCTTGTCGAGAAATCCAACGACACGTGGCACATGTGCGTCGATTTCACGAACCTCAATAAGGCATACCCTAAGGACAACTACCCCTCCCACGAATCGACCAGTTGGTGGACGCTACGGCAGGGTGCAAGCTCATGAGTCATGAGTTTCTTAGATGCGTATTCGGGGTACCACCAAATCCACATGGCTAGGGAGAATGAGGCCAAAACAAGCTTCATAATCTTGGGGGAACTTACTACTTCGTCAAGATGCCCTTCGGCCTCAAAAATACAGGAGCCACCTCACCGTCCACCTCCACCCCCCATTCGTCTTAGCCTCCTCTCCATCCGTGTCCTCGTCTGCCTCGGCCTCCTCCTTGCCATCCGCCTCTGGCGCTACCTCCCCTCCGCCTCGCTAATCCCATAAGCCACTCGCTGGCTGCTAAGCGCCGATGGCTTAGGACCACACTGCACGTGCAATGGAGAAAGCAGCCGCAGTGGCTGCTGCTGTGAAATAGGCGATGACGGCTCACGAAGCTTCCTCCCAATCCCAAAGAAGTAGAACCCTAGAGCCACACACCCCACGGACCCCACCTCTCTCTCCACTCTCCTCACTCAACGCCGCCGCCCAACGGTGCCGCCACCCTCACTGACCTCCTTGCCTGCGACCTCGCACTGCCGCCCTCTTCTCCTCCCCCGGCTCCTCTGTGTTGGGTTCAAGGTGCTGCCTCTACCACTGCTGAGGCTGCCGGCGCCTTGACAGCCCCTCCACCTCGGCGATACCACCATGTTACTGATGCCGGTGGCCTTAGCACTGCTGTAACTCCAGCCGACCACCTACTCTCCAAGTTTGCCCCCTTATCTCTAGCTCCTAAATCCTATTTGGCCGAGTCGTGGATGATGCATGGATGAATGGGGAATATCTAAATTGATGCTCGAATGCTGGATAATTGATGCCTCGAAACATAGATGAATGATATTCACATACATTTGCATCACATTTTTCAGGATAGCAGTGAATCTGATGGATAAAATAGTAACGAGCTGAGCTCGAGCTTCCTACCGAGCTGAGCCAAGCTACCTTTTCAGCTCGTTAGCCTAATGAGCCAAGCCAAGCCATTTCCTTAATGAGCTTTAGTAAGCCAAGCGAAGTCGAGCTGGCTCAATATCCACCCCCTACCCGTGAGCCTCCGAGTGTGTTGCTTGTTCTTGCTCGTCCTTGTGGACGAGCGTCACGATAGGAGATATGTTGAAGTCCATGAGCCGCCCTGTCTAGTGAAGGCTGCTACTGGGCTCAATTCGATGGTAGAACCACCTCCGCATCCAGTTAGACTCCAACTTTGTCCATGTAGAATTAGAAGGAAATAGCTTCGCATAGCTAGAGCGAGGCACGAAGTTTGCGCTACCCAGGTTGGAGTACTGCCTTTCACTGAGTCGCTTTGGCTGGCACCGCACATCGTGAAGGGAGACGAGCAACGTTAGGCTCAACATGACAGCCTTCACGCTAGAGGCCCAGCTGAAGACGGCGAAGGTGTCAACTGTAACGCCCCCGTTTCCAGGGGCGCGTACGGACACGGTATTCCGCAACTATTCACGCATGGACAGTTATGGAACATCGCGCAAGAGTATACCATTGCATGCTTATAACAAAAGTCCAGCATATATTTTACATATGGATTAACATCTGTTTTCAACAGCGGGGCGTGCAAGCCCAAAGCATACTCACATCACGAAAACTCCAGAATCCGCTTGAGCGCGGCCAAGACCTAAAGCCACGGGTCCTCGACGAAGAAGCGATCCTCAGAGGCGTCCTTGACGGGGAGACCTTCACCTTTGTCTTGATCCTCTAAAGAGTGGATTAAGCAAACCGTGAGCCAAACAACCGGCTCAGCAAGCCCCAAAGGGACTCTAACTTACTACATGCACGGATTAACAAAGGAAGAGAGTATATTTGGTTTATTAACTTTGAGTGGATGCAGTTTTATTTGCAAACATTTTGATAAGACGGACCCAAAACTACTTCTTAAGATCTCAGGGATTTTTCATGAAGAGTTAATTAACCAACCTAAACAAATTAAACATTTACAAAACTACTTAAGCTTCGCTGCTGGAATCACCCAAGTGACACAGCTCCATTAACCGGGAGCACGGCGTATTCGAATACCATTTATTTGACTCTGCAGAGTTTGCTCAGCTTTACCCACACGATCCCTTAACTCCCGCTAAAGAGTTAAGAAAGCCAGGTCGTTTCACTGCTCAATTCTTTGTATAGGCTCTACCCGGTAGAATTCACTCGGGTCTGGCACAATAAACTCCCGTCCGCTTTGAGTGAACTCTACCGTTGTTAGGCACCCGCAGTACGGCCTACCTAACCTCGCTTTCTCAACACCAAGCCTTTACAATACCTGTAGAGTTTCAATTGAGTTGAGCAGCTACTAGACTAGTGTTGACAAGTCAACTCCTGTGGTTGAGCGATCACTATGCCATTTGCTCAGCGTAAGGGTCTAGTTCTATATTCTCCCCTGGTCCGCAACCTTGCCAGGCCCGTGACCCATCCTAGGGTAAGCGGTGGGCGAAAGCCGTCTCGCGGCGCCCCACAACACCCTTACCCTAACTTCATTCCTAGGGTAAGAGATGAGCGAAGACTAACTCGCCAGCTCTTCCCCAACCCTTACCCTACCTTGTGCACGCCGGCACTCTCCGCTCTAGGGCACGGTGTCCCATACCACCCTACCCTAGAGTCGGGTTTGCAAATTCTATTGGCCTGCAGCCACAACCTTATCAGTATAAAGACTTTGCATGATAATAATAGCCTACAATTATCTAGAATAACAGATAATTAATTCTAGGGTTACAAAGGCATAGCTACGAGTTTAACATGGTATTTGTCGGTGGTAGGTTTAACTACATAACATGTCATTCTAAACATTTATTTTAATTTTGAACTAACATTTCAGAACTAGCTTAATGCAAATAGCATAATAACATAATTAAATAACATGGGTTGCAACATGATCAAAGGATTTGAGACTTGCCGTTAATCCGAATGATCTCAGCTAGCTCGAACGATGAAACACCTGGATCCTGAGCCTGCTCTTGAATCTCCGGAATCTCCGACACTAGCGCAAACACATAAAATAATTAAATCCAGCTTGAGACTAATCAAGCGAGGCAAAATAAACTAATTAAAAAGGAGTAAAATACATAAATCCTTAAATGGGGAATTTTAGGAATTTATTTGGGATGAATTTGTGGAAGTGGAGGCCAAAAATGGGTCCAGGATATTATTTGGAGCAAAGTGGTGAAATTTGGGAATTTTTAGGATTTTCTGTGATTTTCTAGGATTTATTTGGATTTTCTGGGATTTTAGAAATTGAGAAAATCACTGGAAAATCAGTTTAAACAGTGTCGGGCCAGCCCGAGCTACAGTGCAGCTCGGCCGGTGAAACGGCCCGCGCGGCCGCAGGCCAGCACAGCCCACAGCGGCGCGCCTCGCGCGGCCCACAGGCGCGCGCGCGCTCGAGCGACGGGGCAGGCCGACTCGGCCCACGCCATCGCGCGCCCGCGCGACTCGGATGCGCGGCGCGTGGCCCGGGCGACTGGTCAGGATGGGGCGAAGCGAACGGGCGAGATGCAGAGCGGGGAAGATCGGACGGCAACGAAGTGGGGACGCGGGCGAAGCGGTAAGGAAGATCCGACGGGCGAGGTTATATGGCAACGGGAGGATGGACGGCGGAGAGGAGACCACATCGCGGGGGAGGAGTCGTCTTCCTCCTCCAGCCGCTACAGTAACCCCGCGGTGAGGCCACGGTGGCGACGGCGGCCCAGGCGCCAGGGGGCTCGTCGGCGGCCACCGAGGGCACCAGTGTGTGGAGAAGGCAACGGGGAACCCATTTTGGGCAGTTGGGAGGCGAGGGAACCAACGGAGGGGACAGGAGGCAGAAGGGGGAGTTTCGGTCCTTTGGTGGCGGAGGGGGTTACCGACGGCGAGTTAGCCCAATCGGCTGTGGTTACACGGTCAGGGGGTCCAGGGGCTCACATTGGCGGCGGTGGAGTTGGCCGAGGAGCTTCGAGGGGAGCTGGCCACGGGGAGGGTGATTCGGCCGGCGGGGAGCTTCGGTGCTGGGACTCCTCGAGCGATCACCTACCAAAAGGAGGTTGCCAACATGATCAGCATACCGAGGGGATAAACCGGACGAATGCAATTGAGAAATGGAGGGAGGGAGAAGGAGATTGGCTCCGGGGTGTCGCCGGCTCACAGGACGGCGAAGGCGGAGCTACGGGCGATGTGGCGTCGATTGGCAGCTCAGGGAGAGGCGGGGGAGCAGTGGGAGGCTAATGGGAGTGATGGAGGCGTTCGGGAGGCAAAGGAGGAAGAGGGAGCCAGAAGGGTGTTTTTATACCTGAGCGGAGGGGGGGCTCCTTCGGGGAGAAGGCAACGGGCGGCCTCCGGGGTCAACAGGAATGACGGGCAGTTGAGGGCGTCTCCTCCGCGCAGTGGGGTGTGACCGGGCGCTGCACAGTGATAATGGCGACGCGACGGGAGAGGGAGCAGGTGAGCTGCGGCAGGGAGCGTGGGTGCGTCCGCGCGCGGGAGAGGGAGGAGCTGCCGCTGCCAGGTGGGGTTGGGCGCAAGAGAATGGCGACGCGTGGCGCGGGGTTTCTGCCGGCTTCAGACCGGGTGGCGCCAGCGCGACGGAGGCGGTCCAAAAGGGTGGGCGGCGAGGGCGCGGAGGCGGTGCGGGGAGCGGGCGCCAGCGCGCACGCACGCGCGAGGGAAAGCGGGGAGGGGACGGGGCGCCAGCGGGACAAGGGGACAGGGAGGGCGCCAGGCGCGGGAGAAGGCGGAAAGGGCGGGGCGCCAACGCAAGGGGAAGGCGGTCACGCCCGAAAGGGAAAGCGGGGAGACCGGGGACTTTCCAAAAAGGGAAAGTTCCCAAAATTCACTCAAAAATCCAGCAAAAAGCACAGAAATTTTTAGTTTTGCAAATACTTTGTCATGAGTAGTAATACAGAGGTAATGGAATAAACATGTAACACCCACCTATCCTCTAGGCCTAGAGTGTTATCATCATTGCATAACATTACCCTTTTTTCAACTGCTAACTATTTTTAAGCAAATACTACTTTGTTCATAATGCAGTGACCACTTACAACATATCATTTTAAACAACTATTCTAGCATACTAGTGGAGTTTAAACATACTACCAAAAGTTGACATGCGGAGTGCTGCTAGTACGTAAAGTTATTCATGTGTTACTCCCGCCCGTGCATAACGTCCTCAATGATCACTTAAAAAATAAACAAAGCAAGGGTGAGTCCGGAGACTCAACAAGCACATGATAAAACAGTGGCGTTAACACACCAATTTAATATTTTTTATTTCTGTGAACTGTACATCACTATCTCTATAGTTGTTTCACTGTTGTCAATTTTATGCAATGCAATGCATCTGTAACTGTATCACTGTTCTATTCTGTTTTCATGCAATGTAAAGTGATGCGTCTGTAAATATAGCTTATACCGGTATAGTGGAGTGTTCACCCGTCGATGAACCACTCAATCCCCATCCTTTTTTATACAGGGATCCAAACTTCACTTCCATGGAGTACCTACCAAAGTAGGTCCTGTTATCTGTGTATGAGTGCAATGCATGACGCAACATACTTTCAATGTTAACCTTTAATCATAAGTAGCACTTATCAAAGTATGATTGACATGTAATCAAAAGTACTGTAGAACATAGCATGGAAGACGCAACATATCAATCGTTCACTATAATCCACTATTCTACCATGTACTTGCTTGGTTAGCCCGGGGGACGATGCATGGACAGCTCTGACCCAAGACCTCCACCTGTACAACGTCAATCCGACTCAACACATCATATCTAAACTAGTGCTTAAACGAGCAGTGACGACCCTATGTGCATAACCTGACTCTGGCATAAAAACGCTTGGGGTTAAGGACCTATCATGCAGGTACCAAACCCTGTTGGCTCCTATCCTCTGGCTTCTGCGCCCCTGTGCCCAGTCCCCAAGGCTCAGCTCGGTTCGGCTCCATCGGAGTCACCACTCTTCCCCTGCGCATGTGCTGGCTTGTGCTAGTTTGTGCTAGCCTTCCCTTCTTTTGTATGGGGGGCTAGACCTTGACCTGTGGCATGGGACGTGTCTTATGCATGGCTGCATGTTAACTCATATGGCCATGTCTTAAAGCATATGTGGCTACCTGTTGGCTTATCTTTAAAGGTGAGGTAAGATGGTATAAAGGTAAGAATGGAATATCCTATCGGATGATGAAAACTTAAAACGTGAGATGGTGCCGACCGGCCCCAAACGGTCTGGAAACCTCTATGAGCGCAAAAACTTCAGCATTTCTAAAACCGATGGGTCTAACGGCAAAAACATTTTGTTTTCTTTTATTCTCCCTTGAATTGTTTTCGATCCTCGCTTTTCTTCACTTTTGTGTTCTGGTGGTATTACAAAACAAATAATAAATTGTTATCCAATTATATTCTGCACATGGGCTCTATATTAGTGAGTATCATGTCATGAGTAATAGTCTCCGTAACTCAAAATAAACAAATAATAATTTTTGTCCTGTTTACACTCGCACATGGGTTCCATATTCGTGAATACTATGCCATGAGTAGTAATACAGACATACTAAAATAAACAATATATTCTATCCAACTATGTTCTGAACATAGGCTCCATACCAATAAGTATCATGTCATGATTTAGTGGCCCGTGTGAGAATAAAATAGAGGAATAAATCATTTGTGTCGCATTTACACTTCACGCATGGGTTTCATGTTCTTGAATACCATGTCATGGGTGATAAACTAGTAACAAAAATGAAATAAATTATGTGACTCGGTTACGCTACGTGCATAAAATCTATGTCATGCTAGTAGTATTACAAGCATTAAAAAAATCGCTTCGGTTATGCTACATGCAAGCGCTCGATATTTGTGAGCATCATGCAATGTTAGTAGTCATACATGTGGAGTAAAATGAAAGATGATTAGATAAACTAAATTGCAATCATGTTGCATGCATAGGTTCTCTAAAAATGAATACTACGTCTCACCAGCAAAATAATATAAATACAATTAAAATACCCTTGAGTAAGTATCCATCAGTGACGTCAAGATCGGAGACTTTTCTTTCATATTTTTATAATTATCATATGTTGTAATTTATTGTAATATTTTTATTGGAATTCTTACTCAAGGATTTTCTTGCAAGAGATGTAATTAGTAGAATTCCTATTTAAATATATTAATTCTGAAAGTAATGAGCTTGCAATACTTGATTCTCTTTGTCTTATTTTTACTCTAAATTTAATTAACTTGTCTCTAATGACACGGACATGGATTTATGTCCATTTTCCCGTCATCACAACGTAATGGAATTCTTCAGTATTTACTTTTGTTTCTTCAGAGTCTAGGTCCTGACTGGGAGGACTTTCTGGGAATCATCTGTCTTCTGATTATCAATTCAACAATCAGCTTCATTGAAGAAAATAATGCCGGCAATGCGGCTGCTGCGCTCATGTTCCGCTTAGCACCGAAAACAAAGGTTTGTATCAACAGAAAAAAATATGCAAGTGAAATCATTGTTTAAGTCTGATCTTTCTGTGTTTATACATGGTTGTGCCTGCAGGTTCTTAGAGATGGGCAGTGGCAAGAGTTGGATGCTTCTATATTGGTACCTGGGGATATCATCAGCATCAGGCTTGGTGACATTATCCCTGCAGATGCGCGCCTACTCGAGGGGGATCCTCTCAAAATTGATCAGGCAATCACATTACCGCATATTGTTCATGCGCAAGATATCAGTCATTGTCAATTTGGCATGTCAGCCTGATCTGTCCAAATAACTTGATCTATTTTTGTTTCTTCTCCATCTTGCAGTCAGCCCTCACTGGTGAATCCCTTCGTGTTACCAAAAGGACCGGGGACCTAGTGTTCACTGGTTCAACATGCAAGCATGGTGAAATTGAAGCTGTCGTGATTGCAACCGGAATCCACTCTTTCTTTGGAAAGGCAGCTCATTTGGTCGACTCCACAGAGGTTGTTGGGCATTTCCAGAAGGTGAATCATCAATATTCAGAATGCATTAAGCACTACATAAGTGCCTGTACGTTAAGCTAATTTTCGTACTGATATTTCAGGTTCTTACCTGCATAGGGAACTTCTGTATCTGCTCGATCGCCATAGGGATGATTCTTGAGGTTATAATAATGTTTCCAATCCAGCACCGGTCGTACCGAGATGGAATCAACAATGTGCTTGCTCTTCTGATCGGAGGGATACCGATCGCCATGCCTACTGTTCTGTCAGTCACACTTGCAATAGGTTCTCATCACCTATCTCAACAGGTGTGTCAGGATATCCATGTCATCTTTCTTCAGTTAACACTTAACAGCCAATATATCATTAAATCATACAGATAGCAAACCTGGGGGATTCCGGCCCCCCAGCGTGTCCACGTCGCCCGCGCGGCCGGCCGGCGCGTGGCGGGGGAATTTCGGTACGGCCGGCCGAGGTGATTTCCTCATATTTTCCGAAAATTACGTAAAGGTCCTTTTTCTCGCGAAAAGGTCCCTGGTCATTTTTTTCACCCAAATTTTTGCAGGATAGCGCCCCGCGGATTTCTAAATTACGTGCGGGTCCTCGTTTATTACGTACAGACCCTCGATTTTTTACAAAAAAATCCTTTGGCTTTCCCATTTATTACGTACAGGCCCTCGGTTTTTCCCGAAAAAACCCTTTGACTTTTTCAAAAATACACATATGCTCTCGATTTTTTTAATTTTTTTTACAAACTCCTCACGGATTATCGCCTCTTTTACTTCGGTACACACGGTGGCTGGCGCGGCGTGGCGCCGCGCCTATGAGGCTAGTATGTATTAAACTTTGCAGGGTGCTATCACTAAAAGGATGACAGCAATTGAGGAAATGGCAGGAATGGATGTTCTTTGCTGTGACAAAACTGGCACTATTACTTTCAACCATCTTACTGTTGACAAAAACTTAATCGAGGTAAAAAACGTATATTCATCTTAGAAATTTATCGGCAATGTAACTGCTGGTGTGCAACCTGATCCATCCTTTTGGTAATTTCAGGTTTTTAGCAGAGAAATGGACAAGGACATGATTATCCTGTTGGCTGCAAGAGCATCAAGAGTGGAGAATCAGGATGCAATTGACATGGCCATCATAAATTTGCTTGCTGATCCCAAAGAGGTTTTTAATTTCTTGAACTGATTTGAGTCTGCACATTCAGAATGGTTCACAGATGTCATCTGTTCTCTGTCAGGCACACGCCGACATCACTGAAGTTCACTTTTTCCCGTTCAATCCCGTTGATAAGAGGACGGCTATAACTGTAGGACCGAAATGGCGACAGAGGGGGGTGAATGTCGCTCTCTTTAAAATCGCCCCTGCGAAATCGTACACTGTTTTTTTTAAACCAATCAGCAAAAAGAAATAAAAGACCACCCAACACCAAAAAGAAGCTGCTGCTAAAAACTGCAACCGACAGGGCCTGAAAAGCAATAAATGGACTGCAGTTTTTGAGTACAAAGCAGACCAAAATTACTGCAGAAAGTAAGCTGAAAGTACAGACTGGTCTGCTGGCCGAATGAGCAAGTAACAGATATTGCGGCACAGGAGAAGTAAAAGCTGTTCGTTGCCCAATGAATCAGATGGCCTAAAGATCAAAAACTGCACTTCATTGCTGCCCAAGAAATAAAATAATGCTATAGCATGATGGACGTGAGGCACTAGATCACTTAAGAAATGATTCAAACGGAAGGCATCAACAACAATTAATTTTGCTAGCCAAAAACTTTGAGAAGCAAAGTCATAAATGTTGTTCTGGCCGAAGCTTCATGAGACAAGAATGATGTGCATGGAATAAAGAATTCCAACAGCAGTACTCGGCTGCATGCTGTACTTCATGAATTGATTCACTTGGCCAAGTGACAAACGGGAAAGCAAAAGAACTTGATACTAAATAAAACAGGCCGAACACAGGCTGCCGAATGGGAATCAATTTCTGCTCATAGGACTGCAGGGAAGAGGGCTGTTCGGCAAGAGAATCCCTTGGCAAAAGAAGAATTCTAAACCGAAGAACTTGACAGAGCAAAATGCTAGAAATCAGAAATAGGAGATCAAAAACCAACTCACACAGAGGAACTAGAAATAGAGAGATACAAACTTCAACGATTTCATTCCAAATCCACAAGAATACAGACGAGTCCCGATACGCATGGACATTAGGACTAAAGGAGTGATTACAATCTCTCAATCCATCCTCTCCCTCTCAATCCTCAAGATCACCAAGAGCTACACATGCTTCTTGGGAGGAACACACACATACACACATGGAGAGACACAAATAAAAACCCTAACTTTTGCACCCACTCTCTCAAATTTCAGCACACCATCTCCATCTCTATTTATAGCCTCCACTAATGGGTTCACCAAGTGCTTTACCCAATTAGCTTTTGCGCTTTACCCACAATCCACTTCCTTTAGTGCAGCTTTGCGTTTTTACCGAAACGCCCCTCGCGCACCTTCCAGGAAGCTTCCTCATTCCTTGCCCTGCAAGCCACGCAGCTTCGCCGTCTTCGGCACACCTCGACCGTTCTGACCTCAGCGCCACCTACGCCTAGTCCGGTCCACCGTGCCTTGCCACGACTCCACCTCGAATCCACGTCGTCTTCGACACATCCCGACCGTTCTGACCTCAACGCCACCTGCGCCTAGTCCGGTCCTCCGTGTCTCGCCACGACTCCACTCGATGTCCTGCAGCCACACAGACAAGAAACACATCAAATAGCACGGTACAAAACATGTAAACATGGTTAGCACCTATAAATCCTACTCAAGCGAGAAATGACCCACGTGGCCAACCGGGACGACGCCCACGTGTCAAATTTGTCTAGTCACGACCCGACCTCGCCAAATGCCAAAAAGGCACGAATCACTCAAACTAAACTCACTCTAACCAAACCACGAGTCAATTACTCATCACCAACACGAGATTTAGACCACATGGTCTCTCAATCTCCCCCTTGATGAGTATATTGACAAACTCAGAAAAAGCACGAAGTTGAGTTTGAGTTTGAAGAATCCAACATGGTCCAAAGAAGGGAATGAAGCTTATGACCATGTCGACAGAAGGAACCACTAGAGCAACAACTGAAAGAGCAAATTGATCTCCAAAGCTCTAAAAAGACCCCAACAGACTTTTTCTTCTCTATTCTCCCCCTTTTGGCAATAAACACATCAAGATGCAATAGAGAGAATATGACATGTCAATGGATGAATATGACTGAAGTTTGTTTATTTAAGCATTTTGAGCCATGAGAATTATCCATATTGACCATAATGTAATACACCAAGTCATAACTCAATAAAACGCTATCTAGATCATGATAACACATATATAAACCAGCTAGAGCACATATATGACAATCTGAAATGTAATGCATTTAGTGAGCAAGTCAAGTCATCAATGAGCAAAGTCTAACTAGAGTCTAGAGATATCCAAGGATGATGCAGGCCATGTCAATAAGCTAAGCGGAAATAAGAAGCTAGTGTTGAGTCAATTAGAGTGCTACAAGCTCAAGAGTTTATCATTTGGTTAAGCACTTTTCATCTTTAGGTGATTAAGCAAATCTTGCACATTTGACATATTTTCTTTTAAAGCTTATAGCTGTTTCCAACCAAAAATTTTATCATGTGCTAGATCTCAAGCCTTATGCGACTACTCCAAGCGAGAAGCTTAAGAAGATAGTCCAGGTCATCCAAAACTCCCCCTGAGTTCATGCCTAGTGCAGTGGCAAGCCGTCTCATGAGAAAGAATTGGTGAAATCAGTTTTTTCGCACATAAAAAGAGATCCTTTTGCTTTTTAACAGATTGTGCTAACTCATGATGTATCAAGATGCTAAAAATAGCTCAATCTAAGATTCAACCTAGATTCAAGACTCAACTCAGCCTATTTGACATGTCATGAATCATAAAGGGATAGCTCAAGCAAGACTCATCTCGAGTGCTAACATGACAAGTTTTAATTTAAGTTGAGCAATTTTAATTAACTTATCATGGCAGAAAGCTAGTCTACACATATGAAGTCATGATAAATCTAGCAAGCTAAGCACAAGTCATGGTAAGGTGTAAAGCATTGAAGCATGTCATAATAGGATAATAATCAAGACTCAATGCAGATTGATTATAATGCTAGAATGCTGAAAATGCAAGAAAGTCCAGCTCTCCCTCAACATTAGATGCAACTTTTAGTTCAAGTTGAGTTATGTCAAAATTAAGCTTCAGAAGCTCCCAAATGAACTCCCCCTGAACCAAAGCAATAAAATCGAGAAGCTGGCAAAAAAAACCAAACAGGCAGTCCTTAAAGCATAGAAAAGATATAGAAGCAACTATGGCTTAAACTGACTCTCATCTACCCCAAAAGACTCCAGGACTAACAGCTGATCGTCGAACACACACTAGAGAGCAAACACGTACCCTGTCTACCCGAGGGTGGCCCAACCCTCGCTAGAACCTACAAGAAGTGAGTGAGCTCAACCTAGTGAGATAAGAAATAGCTACTCCTGGAAGCACAAGATAAGAGTAAGAAGTCTAAGCAACTCAACACAAGAAACACTCTAACCTATGCTAGAAGGACTTAACCCAATGCACCCGCAAATGCAATGCAACAGAAATGAGACAGAAGCATAATTAATATAATAAAGCAGTAAAGCCCAAACTCCCCCTCACTACAGTCCGTAAGGACAAACCACCCCAAGCACTCCCCGCAGAGCTGAAAACCTCGAACTGTCCAAAGACTTGGTGAAGATATCAGCCAACTGGTGGTCACTCTCCACAAACTGGAGCACTATGTCACCCTTCTCTACATGGTCTCTAAGGAAGTGGAAGCGAATATCGATGTGTTTGGTCCGAGAGTGTTGCACTGGGTTCTTAGCAATGTTAATCGCAGAAGTGTTATCACAAAAGAGTGGAACACTGTCGATAACTAACCCAAAGTCCCGCAGGGTCGAAGCCATCCAGAGTATCTGACTGCAGCAGCTGGCTGCAGCAACATACTCGGCCTCTGCGGTGAACTGCGCAACACCGGACTGCTTCCTCGAAGACCAAGAAACGAGAGAAGTGCCAATGAATTGGCAAGTGTCAGAAGTGCTCTTCCTATCTATCCTACAGCCGGCAAAGTCTGCATCCGAAAAGGCTCTCAAGGAAAGACAGGATGAGGAAGAGTACCAGATACCATAGTCAATGGTAGCTCGAAGGTATCGAAAGATGCGCTTCACCGCCTGGCGGTGAGATACGCGAGGAGAAGCCTGAAAACGGGCACACAGACACACAGAGAAGTGTATGTCTGGTCTCGAGGCAGTGAGGTAAAGAAGGGAGCCGATCATACTTCTGAACTCTTTCTGATCAACTGCCTCGCCGTCCTCATCTGGGTCAAGATAGGCTGTAGAAGCCATGGGAGTTGACACAGACTTACCATCACTCATGTCAAAGCGTCTCAGGAGGTCACGAGTGTACTTTCCCTGATGAAGAAATGTACCCTCCCGAGTCTGCTTGATTTGGAAGCCAAGGAAGAAGGTCAACTCGCCCATCATACTCATCTCAAACTCGGTGCTCATGACATCCGAGAATTGTGAAACCAGAGTATGAGAAGAGCCGCCAAAGATGATGTCATCGACATAGATCTGTACGAGCAGAAGGTCATTGCCATGACGGCGGATGAACAAGGTCTTGTCTACTTTACCCATTTCAAACCCATGACTCAACAAGTAGGACTTAAGCCTCTCATACTAAGCTCTGGGGAACTGCTTAAGTCCATACAACGCTTTGGAAAGCTTGAAGACATGGTGTGGGTATTTGGGGTTCTCGAAACCTGGAGGCTGTCTGACGTAAACTTCTTCCTCAATGACTCCATTAAGGAAGGCACTCTTGACGTCCATCTGGTAGAGCTTGAAACCCTTAGAGTCTGCAAAGGCAAGCAGAATTCTAATGGCCTCAAGTCGAGCTACAGGGGCAAAGATCTCCTCGAAGTCTAGACCCTCAACCTGGGAAAACCCCTGAGCTACCAGTCTAGCCTTGTTTCGAATAACCACTCTATCCTCGCTCTGCTTGTTCTTGAACACCCACTTAGTCCCAATAATATTGTGACCTCGCGGGGGCTCGACAAGCGACCAAACCTTGTTCCTCTCGAAATTTTCTAGCTCCTCATGCATGGCATTGACCCAAGACTCATCAGATAGAGCATGAGAAACATCTTTGGGCTCAAAGGAGGCAATGAAAGCAGAATAGAGACAGAATTGAGATAAGCCAGATTTTGAGCGGGTAACACGCTCGAACAGGTCTCCAATCATCTGCTCAGAAGGATGTCTTTTCTGGATATGTCGGGGAGGTCCAGGATGAGATGAAGAAGTGGCCTCTACCTCGTGAGCTGACGAGATAGGAACAGAGCCACTAGCTCCAGAGGAAGCAGAAGGCATGGGCTGATCACCTGGAGGTGCGGTGGAAGACGACACTTCAAGGGGTGGATAAGGGACTGGATCGGGTAGACAACCCTCATCTCCATCGTCCTCGTCATCCACGAAGATGGTCTCGGACTGCTCTAAAGAACCTGAGATATCAGGCCTAGTCCCCGGACTAGCCTCGTCAAAGGTCACTTCACAGGTCTCTACCATTTTGCTAGACTCGCAGTTCCAGACCCTATAAGCCCGCGAAGAAGGCGAGTAACCTAGAAAGATCCCATCACAAGAACGTGACTCGAACTTATCTAGGTTCTCGGACTTCAGAATAAAGCACTTGCAACCAAACACACGAAAATGAGAGACGCTGGGCTTTCGCCCGTATCTCAACTCATAAGAAGTGCGGTGCAGGTGTGCCCGAAGAAAAACTCGATTTGAGACATGGCACGCGGTGGCTATAGCCTCAGCCCAAAACTTCCGCGGTGTAGAGTACTCATCAAGCATCGTCCTGGCCATCTCGACCAAGGTCCGGTTCTTTCTCTCCACGACGCCATTTTGCTGCGGGACGTGCGGAGAGGAGAACTGATGCTCTACACCTGTCTCACCACAGAAACTCTCGAAGTAGGAATTCTTGAACTCCGTGCCATTGTCACTGCGGATCGCTCGTAAAGGCACCCGGGAGCTCAACAGAAAGCCTACTGAAAAGACCTCGGAAATGTGAAAACGTCTCATCCTTCGAGGCTAAGAAAAACACCCAAGAATACCTCGAGAAGTCATCGACCACGACAAGAACATACCACTTCCCTCCTGCTGACTGCACTCGAGCTGGTCCCACTGTATCCATGTGGAGCAGCTGTCCTGGTGCATCGGTCATAGTCACAGTGACCGGAGGATGTGAAGCGGCAACCATCTTGCCGTGCCGGCATGGAGTGCAAACAAGATCTTTGACCATTTTGAGCTTTGGCAGACCACGAATGAGGTCGTGGCCGCTAACTCGGGTCAAATGATCAAATCCAATATGACCAAGTCTCCTATGCCAGAAGGTCAAATCACGGGACTCTGATGCAACTAAACACCTGAGAGGATCACCAGAAGACTCAGAAAAATCAGCACGAAAGATCCTCCCAAAACGAGAAATCCCGCAAACCAGACTACCCGAAGAATCAAGAATTTTGCAATTGTTTTTCTTAAAGCTCACCTCAAAGTCGTCATCAGTAAGCTGAGAAACTGAAAGCAAATTGTACTACAGCTTACTAACCAAGGCAACATCTTTCAAAATGAAAGAATCATTAATGCGCACTGTACCTTTGGCGATGACACGCCCAGATGAAGCGTCTCCGAAGGTGATCGTCTCATCACCTGGAGCACGGGCAAGGGAAGAAAACCAACGGGAATCTCCGGTCATGTGTCGTGAACACCCGGAGTCTACGAGCCAAACCTTTCCCTTCCCTGCCCGGCGAACCTGAGTCAAACAGAGAGTAAAGTCTCAGTACTGGGGTAAATCAAGAGTGATTTCGGCACCCAATACTGAACGACACGTCGAGTAGCAGAAGTAGCCACACACGACTGACCTCTAGCTACCCTACGCTCTCTGTCACTCAAAGCAGAAGGTCTGTGAGCGGACTTGAAGCTATTGCGGGGTCCGACTGCTACGGGAGAGCGAGTCGGAACACCGGCAACACGCTGAACACGCCGCGGGTAACTGTCTCGACGGGGGAAACGAGATGTACCCTCAGGACGGCGGAAGTCATGACCAGGAGCAACATGAGGACGAAAAATAGAAGACTCAGAAAAACCAAGTCATCGATGCTGCCCAAACCCATCAACAGCAATAAACCTAGATCGCGTGCTGGTCCTAGGTGCACTCAGGATCTGGGGCTGACCCTGAATACGCCTAGGAGACTCAACACGGTCTCTACGCGCGATCTTGGCGCGCCTGAAGCATCGATCAACCGTGTGTCCATCCTTCTGACAGAAGGTGCTGTGATACTTCATCCTCTGAGAGGTAGAAGTAGCACGGTCAGGCTTCGCCTTCTGAGAGGCCGAAGCAGCAGGTGCAATCACCTTGCTGTCAGAAATCCCCTGGACATAGCCCGCTGACTTAAATTGGACTTTCTCGGTCCTGGGCTCGGTCTCGATCACACCTGGTGCTATGGGTCTGAGCACAGCAGGTGGATGCTTCCTCATATCCTCATAATAGTCATATCCTAGACCCTGATTAAATCTGCAAATCTTGGACTGGTCTAGAATAAGATTAAGCTTCTTCTTGCCGCCTACAAATCTCTCGAGAGTGTTCATAAGGTACTGACACTCCCGAAAGAGAGAGGTGCAAGAAGAGCAGGGGGAAGAGGGAACAGCAGGAGGTAAGGGAGCAGATGAAGAACCAACAGCAGAGGGAAGAATGGCTTGTGCACGCACAGCCGACTCTGAATGGACAGTCCTACTGCTAGTCAGTTGGTTCACGTTCCTAGGCGTCTCCACCTTACCCTGGGGCTTCTCCCCCTTCTCAGCACAGACAATACAAGCAGAAGGTTGCTTCTCTAGTAGGTCCTTAGTCAGCTTCACATATTTCTCATCCAATGCAATCAAATCAGATTTTTAGTTTGTTACAGTTAATAAATGGTGAGCTAACAGGGTCCTTAGAAGCATACTGAGCTATTTTCCTATCATGATCAATCATTTCTTGAAACTGTTTGGAGACAGCTTCAAGTTCAGCAGTTAACTTGGGACAGTTCAAGCATGAATCAATCGGCTCAAGTAAAGAAGCTTGCAGTTCAGCAATTTTATGATCTGCCCGTTTTAAGTTCATCTTCAAGTTATTGCAATTTTTACAAGGATCGGGCAGATCAAGGAGCATGGCATAAGGTCCTCTAGCAGCAATGTCCTTATCCTCACATGAGGTGGGAGAAGTAGTCTCATCAGTAGTAAGTAAGGTAACAGCCATCCTACTCAACTCTAACTCAGCAAGCAGACTAACATTCTCCACCTTAACAATATCAAGCTCGGAGGACACACTATCATGATAGGTTCTTAATTTCTCCATGTCATCAAGCAAGGCACAGCATGTATCACAGTCGTCACGGGAGGGAGCAGATGTAAGTGAAGTAATCTCCCGTGACAGTCTATCTACTTCCTTCTCTAACTCGGTACACCTAGACCTAGCTCTAGCATGAAATTCACCTAGCTTAAGAAAAGCATCATTTAGCTGGTCATAAGAAGGGAGTACCTCATCCGAGTCGGAGTACAGCTCGCTGTCGCTGAGTTCGCCCTCGAGGGCCATGAAGCACATGCAGGAGAAGTCGTCGCCGCCATCCTTGGGCTCTTGGTCACCCGTCCCGTCGTCGTCACTCCATCCCTCCACCTCGTTGAGGTCGAGGTCGTCGAAGGCGGTGAGGACGCGGTGGAAGAGCTTCTTGGCCTTCCCGAAGTTGCGGAACTTCTTCTTTCCCGGAGCAGGTGCTGAAGGCTTCGTGTTGCGGTTCTTGTCGGTGTAGTCGTTCTTGCCCGAACCGCCATAGTCACCTTTACCCTTCCCAAGCTTGGGGCAGTTTGCTCGGATGTGGTTGGGGCCACCACACTCGAAGTAAATCACGGGTCCTCCCATCTTTCTGTCTCTCCTACCCTTGTAGGCATGGGAAAACCTTCGGGCTAGGAGGGCCAGCTGATCATCCGCAAGCTGCTCTAACTGATCATCAGTTATGTCACAGAGAGCAGCGAGGGAGAAACCGCAAGAAGAATCAGAAGAAAGCCCGGAAGAAGAAACTGGATTGGTGACCAAAGCCATCGATTGTGACTTCGACCGACGAGAGACAACGTCAATCTCGTGAGTCTTGAGGCGCGAGTACAGCGCGTCAAGAGTCAGGGTCGAGAGGTCTGTCGTGTCTTTGATGGTGGTCACTTTCATCTCCCAAACACGCAGATCGAGTGCCGCGAGCATCTGACGAGCGTTGTCCGAGTCGGGGTATGTGAGACCGATCGCTCGGAGGTTGCTCAAAATTTTGTGAAATCGCGAAAAGCACTCATCCAGGGACTCACCAGCAAGCATCTCGAATTTGTTGTATTCGCGCTTGAACTGGTCCTGTCGAACCGTCTTGATCTGGGTGGTGCCCTCATGGTATGCGTCGAGGGTCACCCAGATGTCGTAGGCGGACGACAAGTGAGATATACGGTCAAACTAGCTACGACTCAACCCCTGGATGATGATGTTCCTTGCCTTTGCATTCGCCTCAACATCAGCCATGTTCCCGGCATTGATGTTCTCATCGGCAGGAACAGCGAATCGTACCTTGACCTTCCGCCAGATGGCATACCCCTGGGCCTGGATGTATGTCTCCATTCGGCTCTTCCAGAAGGGGTAATCGATGCCATCGAACACGGGCGGCTTGGTCGAGTACTTGTCCGTCGCCATGGCTCGAGACCGGTTAAGATCTATTGATTAGAGCTAACCGGCTCTGATACCAATTGTAGGACCGAAATGGCGACAGAGGGGGGGTGAATGTCGCTCTCTTTAAAATCGCCCCCGCGAAATCGTACACTGTTTTTTTAAACCAATCAGCAAAAAGAAATAAAAGACCACCTAACACCAAAAAGAAGCTGCTGCTAAAAACTGCAACCGACAGAGCCTGAAAAGCAATAAATGGACTGCAGTTTTTGAGTACAAAGCAGACCAAAATTACTGCAGAAAGTAAGCTGAAAGTACAGACTGGTCTGCTGGCCGAATGAGCAAGTAACAGATATTGCGGCACAGGAGAAGTAAAAGCTGTTCGTTGCCCAATGAATCAGATGGCCTAAAGATCAAAAACTGCACTTCATTGCTGCCCAAGAAATAAAATAATGCTATAGCATGATGGACGTGAGGCACTAGATCACTTAAGAAATGATTCAAACGGAAGGCATCAACAACAATTAATTTTGCTAGCCAAAAACTTTGAGAAGCAAAGTCATAAATGTTGTTCTGGCCGAAGCTTCATGAGACAAGAATGATGTGCATGGAATAAAGAATTCCAACAGCAGTACTCGGCTGCATGCTGTACTTCATGAATTGATTCACTTGGCCAAGTGACAAACGGGAAAGCAAAAGAACTTGATACTAAATAAAACAGGCCGAACACAGGCTGCCGAATGGGAATCAATTTCTGCTCATAGGACTGCAGGGAAGAGGGCTGTTCGGCAAGAGAATCCCTTGGCAAAAGAAGAATTCTAAACCGAAGAACTTGACAGAGCAAAATGCTAGAAATCAGAAATAGGAGATCAAAAACCAACTCACACAGAGGAACTAGAAATAGAGAGATACAAACTTCAACGATTTCATTCCAAATCCACAAGAATACAGACGAGTCCCGATACGCATGGACATTAGGACTAAAGGAGTGATTACAATCTCTCAATCCATCCTCTCCCTCTCAATCCTCAAGATCACCAAGAGCTACACATGCTTCTTGGGAGGAACACACACATACACACATGGAGAGACACAAATAAAAACCCTAACTTTTGCACCCACTCTCTCAAATTTCAGCACATCATCTCCATCTCTATTTATAGCCTCCACTAATGGGTTCACCAAGTGCTTTACCCAATTAGCTTTTGCGCTTTACCCACAATCCACTTCCTTTAGTGCAGCTTTGCGTTTTTACCGAAACGCCCCTCGCGCACCTTCCAGGAAGCTTCCTCATTCCTTGCCCTGCAAGCCACGCAGCTTCGCCGTCTTCGGCACACCTCGACCGTTCTGACCTCAGCGCCACCTGCGCCTAGTCCGGTCCACCGTGCCTCGCCACGACTCCACCTCGAATCCACGTCGTCTTCGACACATCCCGACCGTTCTGACCTCAACGCCACCTGCACCTAGTCCGGTCCTCCGTGTCTCGCCACGACTCCACTCGATGTCCTGCAGCCACACAGACAAGAAACACATCAAATAGCACGGTACAAAACATGTAAACATGGTTAGCACCTATAAATCCTACTCAAGCGAGAAATGACCCACGTGGCCAACCGGGACGACGCCCAAGCGTCAAATTTGTCTAGTCACGACCCGACCTCGCCAAATGCCAAAAAGGCACGAATCACTCAAACTAAACTCACTCTAACCAAACCACGAGTCAATTACTCATCATCAACACGGGATTTAGACCACATGGTCTCTCAATAACATACATTGATTCTGATGGTAATTGGTTCCGGGTCAGCAAAGGTGCCCCTGAGCAGGTACTTTCTCCTGTTGAAGTTCATCACTGTATCTCATACTGCTGCCATCTGACAATATAGGCCTTTATAGTGTTTGGTCAGAATTCAGAATATCTTATGTTACCCATCTTTCAGATCCTCAATCTGTGCTATAACAAGGATGATATCGCTGAAAAGGTGCAGTTAGTCATCGACAGATTTGCTGACAGGGGCCTCCGTTCACTGGCAGTTGCTTACCAGGTAGTAGTAACATCTAACTCAGACTAGTTCACTTGTTGGTGAAACACTGCGACCTGAAGCATTCCAAGCTGCTAATTAGTAGTAACTAGTTCACCTGATTGCTTGCATCCAGGCCCGTCGCTGGGGCTAGGCGGCAGGGGCGCCGGCCAAGGGCCCAAGCAAGAGGGGGGCCCATGAGCAAATATAGGATGGACCTGTATATGTGTTCCTTCATAGTTCATTTGCGGTAACAGATGAAGGTCCATAGCTCCAGCCCATCGATCGAAGAGATACGAAGAGTCACAGGAGACGGGACTACGTCGTGCTACGGAAGACGAATCGCGACCCCCACGTAGTGCGGCGACTATCAGGCGCCGACGCCCTTGGAGTCGCGCCGATCGCGGGCTCGCGGCCACCGCGCACCGGCCGATCGACGCCGGCCTGTCCGCCTTCCGCGGCTCCGCGCATCCGGCTGTTCCGCAGCCGGCAGCTCCACTCCGACGGCTCCGCAGCTCCTGCTCCGCGCATCGTGAGTTCGTGTTCGTGACATCGCTCGAGTCTAGACGCCGGCTACTGTGTTGTTTGGCCATGTATTTACGTACTTAATTGTAACCGGCAAGGTGAGGTGAGTTCTTGATCATCTGCAGGCGGCTACCTTCGTTGCTGTCTATGCGACCATCAGCTTCGCGTCGATCAGCGCGATCGGATGGGGCTGGGCAGGTGTCATATGGCTGTACAGCCTAGTATTCTATGTTCCCCTTGATCTGGTCAAGATCACCGTTCGGTACATTCTCAGTGGCGAAGCATGGAACCTGCTATTCGACAGAAAGGTACAGCACATTTGTTCTTGCTTCTTTCCGAGTTCAGAGTTTGTTCATGGCTGCATCTGTTCATTCTTCAGACTGCATTTACAAGGAGGAGAGACTACGGCAAGGAAGACCGGGAGGCGAAGTGGGCGCTCTCTCAGAGAGGAGCTCAACGGAGGGCGCTCTCCGATCATCTACTCAGCAGTGGAACGCCGCCGTCTTCTCTGATTGCAGAGCAAGCAAAGCGCCGTGCCGAAATCGCCAGGTAGAACTGCGCAAATTTGGAAGGTTTCTCTTGTTGCTAGGGCAATTTCATGGCAGGCCACTGAAGAAAAAAAAATCTAACCTTTTTCCTTCGTAGGTTGGGAGAAACGCACGCGCTAAGGGCGCATGTTGAATCCGTGATGAGGCTGAAGCGCGTGAATTCTCACGTCATTCGGTCCGCTCAGTCAGTTTGATCTGCCTGAGGAGCCTTGAGGTGGTATGTCCAGAGGAAAAGGCGGCAGCTACCCCTGAAACACTGTTACTTCGCCTCGTGTTTTTTTATGAATCCAGATTCGCATCTTCATAATAAGGGATGCGACATGATCAGTTTGCCTTTGAGATTTGACAGAACAGATTCGAGATCAATCATCATATCCAGCAAAGTTGCAATGATCTGATGCATCTTTATACTCAGCTGATACAGGCAGCATTAATGAGACTTTGATACTTATTACTTAATAATCAGCAAACTTGATGCCATAGCTATGTTTATTTGGATGACTTGTAGATTACTTGTTAGATTTTTGAACCTTGGTCGCATGCCTAGATCTAACCGGGTTTATCTTCTGGGCCACAGGTCTAAATGGGCTGAACATAACTAAGCCCACGGAGCAACATACTTATAAGTGGTATTGTGCTTCTCCCTCAAAAGACTAGTCCAATGGGTAGAGGCTCCCTCACACTTATAAGTTGTGTTTTCTCCTTTCTCATAATCCATATGGGACTATTCCTAACAGTTTCCAGCTCAGAGAGATTCAGATAACATCATATGGTCAACAGCAGTATTGTTAATTCGACTATCATTAACAACAAGATTACAAATTAAATTTGTGAAGCTAGCAATAAGTCACTTAGCTTGCAACTATATATGGATGCAAATAACCAGGGCCCATTTCCTGTCCAGTTGGATCTGGACACACAGGACAGCTAAACTTGTACAATATTCAATATCATGTATAATGCCAGAATAGCATGTAGACACAATATCATACCATCCAGATCAACATAATATAGAATTCATTTTCCACTTACTCCAGTGCATGGGCTGAGCCTAGTGTGATCTTAACACGAGAGTTCCAGCTAAGTGGCTTGCTGTATTTACCTGAAAGATGGAGTAGATCATGAAGTGATCCATTCCTGTGAAAATCGTACACAAGCAAGTGTTGTCCATGTTCCATGCAATAGCCCACAAGCTCACTGAGATTCGGATGGTGAAATTTTGGAATGTTTGAGACCAGTTCAACAAAGTCATCAGACGAATGGAATGGCATCATAGTACTATCTAGTTTCTTCAAGGCAAGAACCTAAATAGAGCAAACAAGAAAAGTAAGCATCGTTTAGTTTAATGGATCAACTTCTGTTTTCCACTACCTAGATACCTTTTAAAGCAAAAGGACAAATACGATAACAGGAAAACTGAAGCTATCATTAAGCACCAAAAAGCATTCAATTTATGAGGAATGCTTCTGTGCTTCATTCTTCTCCATGACAAAACTGAGTTTAATATGTCTTGCTTGGAACGCATAAGTTTCTTCTTAGATCTGTGTAACTAACACACTTTCACTAATGTGATAATGTATACATGGAATGTTACACTAAGGGCCTATTGCGGGCATGTTACCACATGACTACTGAAACCCAAAAATAGCCCCAGTTTCAAAGACCTTACAGGTGCAAGAAAACGTTAATGTACTGTCAGAAATATATAGGATAATAGGAATAGCAGTAAGATAATATGTAGCATACCTTTCCATCGTTGAACTGTGCCATGTAAACACGTCCAAAATTACCATCCCCTACAAGGTTATCCATGCTGAAACTATCTGTTGCCATCTGTAGATCTGCAACTGAATAAACAATTGCCTTTATAGGTGTTACATTACTTTTCTTCACAACAGGCTTGTTTGAAAAATCATCATCATCGAATGACTTGTGGTGTTCAATCTTGGGGGTGGCTTCAGACTAACTGAAGCAGGGGAAGGAAAAGAATCTACATCTATTGTGGTAGACTCTTCGATAGGCTTCATGTCTGCAACATTTATAGAAGCAAGCATTCACATTATTAGCTTAAATAAAAAAAACATCTCTCAAGTATGACAACCATCAAGGCATCAAGCGAACTGGCCTTTAACATTGTTTGAAGGGAACGAAGTGAATGGCTGGTGTTGTTCAAAGTGCTCTTCCATTGCAGCTTTGCGTTTTCTTCTTCTTATCACAAAGAATGCAACGACTGCTCCAACAACCAGCAGTGATATGATAATGCCCGCTAAACCTCCACCACCTATCCCAGAGCTTCCACCAGAACTTGGTGAACCATCATCGTTTTGACCTGGGCTTTTTCGATGGTTTGGAGGAGGTGGAGCTGTATATGGCGGCGGCGGTGGGGCAAGTCCCGTACTCCAAGAATTACCATCAGTTCTATACACAAGAACCATATTAGCCCAGCATCGCCCGCGGGCAACCAAGGATGGGGTTGGAGGAGGCTCCTGGGACGAGGCAAGCCAAAGAGGAGGGGACTGCTGCATTTGCAGCTTGTCTCGAGCGATGGCGGCGGATGGGCGGTTCATGGGGAAATGCAACTAGATGCGCACCTCCAAATCAAGAAGATACCAGATAGAGGTGAGGATTTTTGTTCGCCATTGTTGCAGTTTTTAGTGCCTTCTTGGCTCGATAAAACAAGAAAATGGAACGTGGCTAGACTATCACTACGCAAATGCACAGCATCTTCTGACAAAACAGCCTCAAACATTCATAAGACTCGCAAGACAAACAACGCCCTATAAAATTACAGCTACTGTAGTGCGACCGACGCAAGAGATACATGCAGTTTACTGATATGATTATCTGATACATGGAAATTGTCCAACATCAAAACTAGGTGACCACAAAAAAGGTTTTGGGTTGATAAATGATTGTGAGGTGGAAAATGCCGCCATAAGACCACATCTCTTTCGATGCGAAGTGTGAAGAAAAGCTATAGCAGTTAAATTATGCGTTTTGTACAAAACTGAGAGAATCGGAGAAGAAACTCTTCGTAGAAAAAGCAATGTGCAACTCTTTCATCCTTGAAAATTAAGAGGAAAACAAAGGCAAAGCCATAGTTCTCTTCTAATTAAGAAATCTACTGTAACGTTTCTAAAGAAAAATAATTAGTAGCAGCATCATAACAAATTAACAGTAAACCTCTGCTCCCCATGGGCCATACTCCTTTCTGTTTCTCTCCTGCGTGGCAATCCTGCCTTTTGTTTCTTGCTTTTAAGACTTTTTTTTTTCTTCATAAAAACACAGGAGATTTGCGTTGCATTCATTAAGGAGAAAAGAGAGTACAAAAGCTAGATTTGCTGAAGGGGAAGAAGAACAGAGGAGCAGAAGGGGGAACAAAGAAAAAATGACAAACGAAAAACAGAGAAAGGCTGCCGGAGTTCCCCCAGCTTGGTTTTGGCGGATGACGACCACGCATGAAATTCGTTCTTGATGCACTGTACAAACTCTTCGATGTCTAGGTGTCGCTGATCATGCCATAATCTGTTCCGCTCCTTCCAAATCATCCAATTGAGCAAGATTAATAAAGAGTCTATTCCTTGGCGCTGAGAGTGGTGAGCCGACTGTCGTTCAGTGGAGCTCCATTACTCTCTGTGTAACTAAACACACACACTGTATCCTAACTATACAAAGACATGAGGTAAGAAATCGATTGTCTAGGTCACAGGCAATGGAGTGCGCATTCAACAGTATTGAGGGAATTACATGCAACAAGACTGAAGGGGCGATGTATCTCCTCCCTCAGATTCATCTGCCCGCAGAAAGCAATTGAGGCTGCCAGGGCTATGAGCAAAGCACGTGATGTATTCTACGCTCTTCATCTTCTTGAGACCACTGGGATTGTTGTGGCTCCTGAATCTGGTATTGGGCAGGTGAGCCCTTTCTCTTCTTTTTCTGTAGGTTATAATATGCTTTTGTGGGACCTCACTCGTAATATTTGAATCCCATAGTCCACAGCATAAGGTGAGATTGCTTCTTCTTTTTTTGCAGATATCTGAAAATTACCAATTTACCATGCACAAACTAAAACAATGAGCAGTGGAAATTGAATAAGTCTTGCCATTCTTGGTTGTTACTGGGCTATTCTGTTTATACTTGGTGCTTGTTTGTGATTCTGAAAGGTTTATTCTGGCATCCTGATGTTATACCCTGAAAAAAAATTATGATGTCACCGTTGTCTTAGCCTTGTTTCACTGACAACGGTCATTAGCTGTATCACCAGACAATTCTGATCATGCCCTTGTTTCTACTTGTGAAAGGTTCCCGGGACATGGAAATGAGATTCTCTGACTTCAGAGAACAGTCACGAATCTGAGCCGTTGGATCGGAAAACGAACGGCTCAGATCGGTTGCTACAGTATAAGTTTTACTGTAGCAGAACCGATCTGGGCCGTTCTTTTCCGATCCAACGGCTCAGATGCGACTGTACTCTGCAGTCGCCGTATGCGACTGTAGAGAATCCGGTTCCGGGACATGGCACTTCAGGTGCACAATCCTGCCGCAGGAGGAGAAGATACCTTCCACGGGTAGTTCATGGCGGAGTATGGCGATTGAGGAGTTGTACCGAGTGAAAATTTGGAGCTTACTAGTTACTACACCGCCGGATGGATTTGCCTACTCCTTGCCTGTGTAACATCATCATCCTGTAGACGAAAAATAAAGCACCGCCTGCTACCTAAATCTCAACTTGAACATACAGTTTTCTAGAGGTTAGAAAGTAAAAAAAAGAATTTGGATTCAAAAAATAGAATATTTTGTCACACTATGTCAACGGCGTAGAAACGTTTCCTGGGAAAAATCTACGTAGATTTCAGAACTTGTGGCATGATAGATTGATTCTGTGTCAATGCTATCCAACTTTTTCTGGAATTTTTCGTGATACACGGGAGCACTTGGAGATGTCTATGGTGCAGAAACGTTTTCTGGGGAAAAAATCTACGTAAATCTCCCCCGCGCTGCGCGGGCGCAGCGGTGCCTGGGGTGGCCGAGCCATGCGGGCTTGCGGGGCGAACCCGTCATGCGTTGACGTTAGGCGTTTGCCCGTGACGGCAACCAACCTTACCTCACTTCACCTCCGTCGTGAGGCGCCTCTCCCGACGGGTAACAACACCTAGTTGGTGGAGTTCTTACATCGTCATACATGTACCGATCCACATCGTCGACGAGGTGTTCCGGGGAGAACATCGTTGGCTAACATGTGCTGCACAAACCTGCTACCGGCTGTCTCAGTGTCACGAATAAGATCTTTTTAGGAGGAGATTTAGGCTTTGTCTTCTGAAGTCAGAAGCCAAAAATCATTAAGAATTTGTTGGCTTCTTAACGTGAGTATTTTCCTTTTGTTCTTTGCATTATTTATGGAGATCTAACGGTATTTTTTATTTTTATATTTATTTTTATTTAACTGAATACCTTGTAAAAACTAACATCCGCTATAGTGTTATTTCAGCTAAAAACCACAACATTTTTGAATGGACACACAATCTAACACACAAGAATAGTAAAAGCTTGCATCCACCTACATCAATTTGTGGCGCCGTTGTATCCACCAACCGTCGTCGCGCTGGCCCACTGCGTTCGACCGTCGCCATGACGTACGTGCCTCTGCTACAGCTGCACGCGCTGCCACTGGGTGCTGCTCGCCCACCCGCCCCACCGCACGGTGTCGCCCCACTGCCCACTATTACAGATTTGGTCAGATCGCGTCGCCCCACCGCCTGCCATCTTAGATCCAGTGAGATCGCATTGTACCACCACCCGTCCCACCTCACGATGGAGGGGAGGAGCCAAGGTGAGGTGGGGGGAGGCAGGCGATGATAGAGGGGGGAGGATCTGGGAGGAGATGGGCGACATAGAGACAAGGTGTAGCTAGCGTTGATGATGGTGAGTGCAAGTATGGGGTGAGGGGAAGAGATCATGGGAGGAGAGAGGGAGAGGTGGGTCGAATTAAATATCTGGACCCACAAGTAATCTATAAAAAAGTTGTATTTATTTATATTTTTACTACAGTAAAAGAGATATGGATATAAAAGTTGACTTTAAATTTTTAGGCCGGTACTGGAATTCATGAAACGGACAATTTCGTCGGGAATGTCCGAAATTGGCCGGTATATTTTCACCATTCTGATGGGTACCGAAGTAGAATTTACAACTTTGGTGGCATTGCTATGGTATGTCCTGCAGTGGGAATAAGCAGAGCAGGAGCATGCAGGGGACAGACAGGACAGGAGGAGAATCGAAGGGCCCCGTGCGCCCATGTGCAGCGTCCACGCGCTCGGCGCCGCTTTCTTGCTCCGAGTGGCACCACACCTAAAATTAAGCAGATGATGCCGCCGCCTGCTTCACATGGGCTATTTCTATTTGGATTCGCTGAGCTCCTAGGCCGTTGTTAGCAATGCTTTATGCGAAAGCCTCTGTTACTTGTCGTCGCTGAGTGGCGACCACCTGTAATCCTGAAGCAAAATAATGCCTGCTGCACGTGCTAAGTATTAGCCACTAGCATAAAAAATATATATTTTGTTAGCTATATGAAAACGATACGACTGTCAGACAGCTTTCAGAAGATTAGGACTTTGTAGACATTTTGCAGCTGCACAATTTTTAAAGATTCACGTCAAAAGCTACGTTTTGATGACTACGCCATTCGTAAAACAGTGACATTTATAAAAAACGGACGAGTGAGACTTCTTCCAGAGGAACGATATCAATTGTTTAGCGTGATCAGTGAAGGAAATTAAGTAGGCAACTGATGTTAATCGGAGCAAACAGGTTTCAACCGCAGAGTTTTTATCTAGCTCCGACCGTGGTGATCAAAGCAGATATCTTATCTAAAAGCAAAAGGACGTTTTGTTCTCCTTCGCGAGTCGCGACGATAAGGATAGCATTCCACGTGTCAGTTATGATGAGGCTATCTGTACTACGTGGCACCCACAAAGCCAGCAGTGCAACTGTGCGAGGCATGCCTTGTGCGCCGTGTGTAACACGTGCGAGTATTATATCTGCAAACAAATCTTTCTTTTTAGGACTGACTGACAAAGAAAGAATACTATTAGTTTTCACGACCCCAGCCAGCTCAACGAACGCCACAATCCTTCACGCGTGTAAGCACGCTGTCGTGGCACTGTACGAGACCACGTGAAGTCCATTCCGTAACTAGTATTTTATTGTATTTGTGGTTCGTTATCAAAATTTAAGTTTAATTTTATAGTATTTATAATCTCTGGTGTTGCTGTTACGTGTTCACTAGTCTGATCGGCCATGGACAGTGCTTCGACTGAGAAATATTTGTACCAACATGTAGTTGGTGGTACGTTTTTCTAGAGTGGTCCTCGGTTGGTTGCGTGAAGATTTTGAGAATGGTGCGACCAGTCGAATGATCGTGGTCTAATTGGATCTGTCTTGCTACGATCAAATCAATCCTCTGTTACCGAGGTTTGATTAAGGTTGACTGAGACGGTCAGACTGACCGTTGGTTGGCGGTCAGATCGGCCCTTTATTGAGTTGAGTAAGTTGAGTTATGCCTCAATTGTGTTTGGTGTCAATGATGTGTAGGTGATAAAGATATCTTTTAAAAATCAGGTTATATATATTTAGACATGTTCTATAGAAAGTTCTTAAATTTATTCAATTTTAGCTTGATTTGAGGCCTTTAGTGAGAGATCTTGGCCATAAAATCTTATAGTGATTCTTGCCATGGTTTTGTTTGCTAGGACGTCTGAGAGTAGATCCAGGGTCATCTAGAGCAATCTTAACCCACGAGCAAATCTTTAGCTCCAAGTTTGATTTTGGTCTGATTTTGGTGTAACTTTGTTTTGGATAAAGGTCGAAACTTTATCATTGATGTTCTTGATCTTTGCTTAGAATTGGTTTCTAATATCTTTGTGAAAGTTTGTTCCAAATTTCATAAGATTTAGAGAAGTAGTTTTTGTATTGACTCTTTTAGAGTTTTGAACCTGAGTTGTTCTTGCCTCTGCCCGAGATCTGGTTAGATTGGCCCAAGGCACCGATCACACCAAACGAGCAGCTCAACTGGGTGTGACCTGTGGTCATATCGGCCAAGCAGTTAGACTGCTATATCATTATGGTTAGACCGTCAAAGAAGTGTTTTGGTTCTGTCTTTGTAGGTTAGGTTTTATGCACTTAATTCTTCGATGCGTATTTTGAAACCACGTGGGAGATTTGACTTATATATAAAAGAGTGAGCTCATATTTGCCCACTCTAGACATCGTCTGGTCCTACTCACTGGCATCTATATAAACAGCAACTAGCCGCTCATCTCGCAATATTCTTCTCTTGCAGTTCAGTGATCTTTTCTCTCTGCAAACACTTGACTTCAAGAAGCAGCGAACATGATTCCAAGGCCTCCAAGCCTCTTCCACATCGAAGAGGGGGAGCCCGTGAAGCAGGTGACGCCAATGGCGGCATCCGGCGAGCTCGTCGGGCTCCGGCTGATCATACAGTCATCGTCGCCGAGGCAACAGCGGATGGCCATCCTCAGGAGGTCGGCGATGAGGTTCCCGGCGACGAGCGCGTCCAAGCGCCAGGTGAGTGGCCCGAGGTTCGTGGGGCTGGAGTTCCTGAAGTGCTGCTTCTGCTGCCACAAGAAGCTGGACGGCGACATGGACGTCTTTGTGTACAAGTAAGAGATGACCAGACCTTCGTCAGTCTCTCTGATACTAACTTAGCACACAGTTGATTATGAGCTGAGGCACTTACGGTTCTTGGGGTTTTCGTGATTTTTGCAGGGGAGAGCAAGCGTTTTGCAGCGCTGAATGCCGCTGCCAGCAGATGGCGAAAGAGGAGAGGCGAGAGATCGAAATCTTGGTCAGGAAACGCCGCGACGCCTTCCACAGCCGGCGTGCGGCGCCGGCCAAGACGAGAGGATCGAATCGGCACACGAGAGCGCAAACCGCTGCATGATGATCGTTGATCGATACACGTACTTGTGAAAGCTAGATCGAGCTCGCTCTCCGTTGATTTCTGAAGACGTTTTCGCTACCTCCTTAATTTGCAGGAGAGATCAAGGAGGATGAGGACAATTTTTATTAGTCCTAGTTTTGTTCTAACCAGCTGTTGTGGGTTACACTACATGCTACAGAGTAGGAGTGTACGAGAAAGTGGTTAAAACTGACCGACTCAAGAGATAAAATGGCCAAATGACTCAAATTACATGGAGCCTGCTTGGCCTCTCTTCTTTTCAGTTTATGACTTTCTTCGAATAAATACATTAAATAGTTTATTCTTCACTATTTTGAAGTAATTTATCAAAATAGCCTTTTAAAAATAACTTATCGGCTTTCGATTCGTTAACACTCGTTTTAGAACTAAACATCATAAACTACAGTAAAAAATGCATCCACGACTCCATATATTGTTACATGTCCAGAAAAGAAAACACTGCCCGTTACGTGGCAAATGACAAGATGAGAGTACGTAAATGTCACGCGCCTTTGATGTAGGAAAGCAAGTACTATTTGTTCTCGCAAGATGATCATGTAGCAGTAAACCATCCATGGAGTTCCTAGAAATTGCGACGATTTAGTATTAGAACAAAGAATATTATGCATGATCATAATTGGCAGTTTGGCAACCCAGAGGTCACGTGATCTTTCAGAAACCCTGCAAGACACGGCTCTAAACAACTTCGGCTTCTAGTTTTTTTGGCTTTCTACTTTTTTTTAAGCAAGATGCTAATTAGAATACGTCAACTTCTAATTTTAACTTTTTAGATTTTTTGTTTTTGCTTTTTTTTCTTATTCCTTTGCATTATCAGGAAAGATATAACAATGTTTTTTCTTATTTTTCTTTAATTAAATGACTCGGAAAAATTTAACAGTCATTACAGTACAATTTCAGTCAACGACTAGAAGTAACAATCGAAAACCATAGCCAACAGCCGTTTGGAGTGGCACCTAAACTACTCTAATGCTTGGTTAGCGTGAGTACTCGAATTGTGTTCTTTAACCAAATCACGTGTATGCTCGCAAAAAGAAAAAAATGGGTACCAACTTGTTGATCTAACCGCCGGTTTGACTCGTCATAAGTCATAGGGTGTGTCTAGCAATCACCTGGAAGTTTTCTTTCTAAAAATTAGTTAGATTTTCCACTGTCGGATTGCTTGGAGATTCGTGTACAACCCTAACTATAATCCCTTCGAGTCTTCGCCCCTGCCACCTCCCGCATTTCACTCCGCCCTCGCTACCTCCCGAGTCTCGCCCCCACGTTGCCCCCTCGTCATCGCCCTCCGCGCTGCTCCCTCCTCGTCGCCGGCGACGCCCCCTCCGCTCCTCGGAGCAGCTCCGTGCGCCTCCCCACCACCCTCGCCCCCTCCACCACCTACGCCCGGCGGCGCCCCCGCCGCCTTGCTGCACCGCCCCCTACCCCGCCCGTCATGCCATCCCTGTCCAACCTAACAGCTAGTATCTCCCATCGCTGTCGCCCTCCGACACCGTCCACCACCCTCCTGTTAGAAAATGGCCCAATGAGCGAGGCCCATTTTCACGAATCCCAAAGCATGCATGGTTAGTACCATATTGCTAAGGTAGGAGGAGGAAGACCAATTTATAAGGTGGAATCCTCCCCACTCCTTGAATATGGAAAGAGATGATATGAGGATGGATCTGTCTAGTCACACACACGCGCACGCACGCGCGCGCGCGTATCCGCGTATTTTCGCGTGAAAATCGCGTGACTTGTGACTTGCGACTTGCGACCGTGCCGTGACGTGGCGCGTCACTTGGCAGACCAAGTCTATCTCTATTTTTGCTGAATCCTGCACCACTATCTCTCTGTTTGAATGAGATTCAAACATTTGAATGAGGCTTTATTGGGTTTGATGACAGACAGTAACTGACTGGTTGAATGTGTCAGTTACCAGTGGGTAAATGGCTGTTTTAATCATTTCAGTTACTAGTCTGTCTATATGTATACCTGGAGACGTCCAGAGTATGGTGTGTGAACCTGACTGCCTCCATTCTCTTCCTCCAAAAACTTTTGTGTGCTGTTGTGCTGCGCCGTCTGAACCTCGTCGACTCTTCTTCCCGGCGTGCACCGCGAAGAAGAGGAGCGGTATCTCCGAACCGTTGCTGCCGTGAAGACCTGCACGGGGGCGGCAATAAGGTTTCTGGGCAGCGCATCTGCGCGACCGCTCACTGCACTGCGACACCTTCGTTCTGCACTGCGTCAAGCCTGCGCGGCTTCCTGTTCTTCATCAGGCTAACAAGTAAGTCGTTCGTGTGCACGTTCGACTTTGTTACTATATTGTTTTTCTTCTTAATTTGTGAAGTATGATGAGTAGCTTGCTGTTGGTTGTGAGTTTTGCATCATTAGTTTATTATTTCTGTCTCCTAATAAATGTTGGAATTAAAATATTGCCCACATTTCCAACATTCCAGAAACCTTATTGTGAATTTTGTTGCAATACAGAAATGGCTAATGCTTCTGATGCGATGAAACCTGAGAGGTTTTCTGGTCAGAATTTCCGTAGATGGCAGACTAGAGTCAAGTTTTGGCTCATGTCTTTGGGGCTGTGGTGGGTTATCCACCCACAGTATCCATTTACGATTGAGCAGTACATGCAGTTTGAGGCTGCGAATAATACTGCTCTTGGCTGCATTCTGACTGTTCTGGCAGATCAGCTCTATGATGTGTACATGGACTACAAGTCCGCCACAGAGTTGTGGGATGCACTAGAGCAAAAATATGCAGAGGCAGAGGCAGGTCGCTGGCTCTACATATGTGAGCAATTTTTCGACTTTAGCATGGATGAGGCTAAGTCCATAGTTGGACAAGCTCATGACCTCCAGCTACTAGTCGGTGAGATTGCGCACTTGGGCTGTGCATTGCCTCCAAAGTTTGTGGCTGCGGGCATTGTTGCTAAACTCCCTGCCTCTTGGCGGGATTTTGCTACTAGCTTGAAACATAAGAGGGAAGAGATTTCTGTTGAGGATCTCATTGCAGCCCTCGATGTGGAAGAAAAAGCAAGAGCAAAAGATGCACCTAGCACATCTGGCCAGAACAATGCAAATGTCATACAGAGAAAGACTGTTGCTAAGAAGTACAAATCCAACAAACCGAACAAGACAACTAGTTTTAAGAAGAAAACTGAGAAAAAGGATTTGAAGGACATCACCTGCTTTGTGTGCGGTAAAGACGGTCATATGGCGAAGGACTGTCGTTTCCGCAAAATCAGAGATGGTGAACAGCCTAAGAAGAAGGTTGTTAACGTGACCATAGGCGAGGCCTCGACTTCAGGAGGGTATGGTAATTCACCTGTTGTCTTTTCAGCTTGTCAATCCACTAATTGGTGGGTTGATACTGGAGCTAATGTTCACGTATGTTCTGATATTTCCTTGTTTTCCTCTTATCAGGCAGCAGGGGCTTCCTCCGTCCTAATGGGAAACGGGTCGCATGCTTCTGTTCTTGGTGTTGGCACGGTGGATCTGAAGCTTACTTCAGGGAAGATTGTCCACTTGAAGAACGTACAGCATGCGCCTACAATAAAGAAGAACCTCGCTAGTGGTTCTCTCCTATGCAGGGATGGTTATAAGCTAGTTTTTGAGTCAAATAAAATTGTAATGTCTAAGTTCGGAAAATTTGTTGGTAAAGGCTATGAGAGCGGAGGCTTGTTCCGCCTAAGTATCTTAGAGTCTTGTTATAATTTGAATATTGCAACTGGTTCAAATAAATGTGAGGCAAATATTTGGCATTCTCGTTTCTGTCATATTGGTTTTGATAGTATTGCTAGAATGTCCAGATTAGATTTAATTCCAAAATGTGAAATTGTCAAAGGATCAAAGTGCCAGTCATGTGTGCAAGCAAAGCAACCTCGAAAACCTTTTAAGGGATTAGAGGATGAAAAGGACTTGGCACCTTTAGATCTTATTCATTCAGATTTGTGTGAAATGAATGGATTATTGACAAAAGGAGGCAAAAGATATTTTCTAACTTTTATTGATGATGCAACACGCTACTGCTATGTGTATTTGCTGAAAACTAAAGATGAAGCTTTAAACTACTTTAAAACTTATAAGGCCGAGGTTGAGAACCAACTAGAAAAGAAAATAAAAAGATTAAGGTCTGATCGTGGAGGAGAGTATGTCTCTCATGAATTCTCCCAATTCTGTTCTGAGCATGGAATAGTCCATGAATTTACACCACCATATTCACCCCAATCAAACGGGGTAGCTGAGAGGAAAAACCGGACACTGACAGATTTGGTTAATGCCATGTTAGAGAGTGCCGGTATGCCTAAGACATGGTGGGGGGAAGCTATTTTAACAACAACTTTCGTCCTAAACAGAGTAATCAATAAAAAGAGTGAGATTACTCCGTATGAGGGATGGAAGGGGAGAAAACCTAATATTAATTTTCTGCGAACTTGGGGGTGTTTGGCAAAAGTCAATATACCATTGCAGAAAAAGAGAAAACTTGGACCAAAAACAGTCGATTGTATTTTTCTAGGATATGCACAAAACAGCACGGCCTATAGATTTTTAGTAGTTAAATCAGAAACTCCTGAGATTATTGCTAATACAATAATGGAGTCTAGAGATGCTTCATTCTTTGAGAATATCTTTCCTATGAGAACAGCAGGCAGTACTTCACAAACAGAGAATGTTCAAACTGATAATATTGAAAATGAGAATAATCAAACTTCTGAACTTCCCACCATTTCTGAACCAATATGTGATATCCCTGAGGAGGATAACAATCTAGTCGCAGAAGCTCCTCGCAGAAGCAAGAGACAAAAGGTTGAGAAAACCTTTGGTGACGACTTTATTGTATACCTCGTGGATGATGTGCCAAAGACTCTTTCAGAGGCTTATGCATCTCATGATGCTGAGTATTGGAAAGAGGCAGTCCGTAGCGAGATGGATTCTATCATGGCTAATGGGACTTGGGAGATCACGGATCGTCCTATCGGGTGTAAACCTGTAGGATGTAAGTGGATCTTTAAAAAGAAACTAAGGCCTGATGGAACAATTGAGAAGTACAAGGCAAGACTTGTGGCCAAGGGTTACACCCAGAAAGAGGGAGAAGATTTCTTTGATACCTATTCTCCTGTCGCCAGATTAACTACCATCAGAGTGCTCCTTGCGTTAGCATCTTCCTATGGTCTACATGTTCGTCAAATGGACGTGAAAACAGCTTTCCTTAATGGAGAGTTGGAGGAAGAAATCTATATGGATCAACCGGATGGTTTTGTGATTTCTGGACAGGAAAATAAAGTATGCAGATTATTGAAATCTTTGTATGGTCTAAAACAAGCACCAAAACAATGGCACGAAAAGTTTGACAAAACTTTAACATCCGCTGGCTTTGTTGTGAATGAAGCTGATAAATGTGTGTATTATCGTTATGGTGGGGGTCAAGGAGTTATCTTATGTCTGTATGTAGATGACATACTTATATTTGGAACAAATACTGCCTTAATTGACGAGGTCAAATCTTTCTTATCTCGGTGTTTTGATATGAAAGACTTGGGAGAGGCAGATGTTATTCTGAATATTAAATTGATCAAAAGTAAGGATGGGATTACTTTGAATCAATCCCATTATGCTGAGAAAATATTAAGCCGGTTTGGTTTTGAAAACTGTAAAGTTTCACCAACACCCTATGATGCGAGCATTAAGCTTCGAAAGAACCAGGGGTTAGGAAAAGATCAATTAAGATATTCACAAATTATTGGGTCACTAATGTATTTAGCTGGTGCCACAAGACCTGACATTTCATTTGCTGTGAGCAAATTAAGTCGGTTTACTTCTAACCCAGGAGATGATCACTGGGAGGCACTTGAAAGAGTGTTGCGCTACTTGAGAGGCACAACATCTTTTGGAATACATTATACTGGACATCCTTCTGTTTTAGAAGGATACAGTGACTCCAATTGGATCTCTGATGCGGATGAGATCAAAGCTACAAGTGGTTATGTATTCACTTTAGCTGGTGCTGCAGTTTCATGGAGGTCTTGCAAACAGACCATATTGACGAGGTCAACCATGGAAGCAGAACTTGTAGCACTTGATACAGCCACAGTTGAGGCTAAATGGCTGAGAGAGCTTCTATTGGACTTGCCATTGGTTGAGAAACCAATACCTGCAATCCTAATGTACTGTGACAATCAAACAGTGTTGGCCAAAGTCACAAGTACAAAGGATAATATGAAGTCCTCTAGACATGTGAAGCGTAGACTTAAATCTGTCAGAAAACTAAGAAACTCCGGAGTGATTGCTGTGAACTATATTCACACTGAGAAAAATCTGGCAGACCCTTTTACAAAGGGGTTAGCACGGAAAGCGATTTCCGTTGCATCTATGGACATGGGAATGAGGCCCATTTAAGTTACATCACAATGGTAACCCATACCTTCTTGATCGGAGATCCCGTGACTTAGGCAATGGGAAAAACAAATTGATGTTGTAACAAGAGAGTACATATTTATTGTACCCATGTCCTAATAAAAATGTACTTTCAACTGTATGGAAGGTTGGCATAAAGCCTTAATGTATTCTGTTGTCCAAATAAGGAAAAGGTATTAGCCTGCAGGATACCTAGAAAGAATACACCTACTTGAGCCTAACTGTGTGGTCGCAGTTCACGAGAACGGGGCATTCTCTAGAAAGCTCATGAGCAGATAAGGGAGCATGACCATATAACGCTCCGTTTAGGCGTGGTTCATTGGCAGCCTAGTACTAGTTGAGATTTCAAGTGAAATCTGATCATAAAAAGCTGTGAATTCAAGGCATAGTCCATTCATCAGCTGTGAGAAGATGAATCTTGTCATTCTAGGTGCAAGTTCAACCCGTATGGGACTTACACTAAAAGACTGGTATATTAACAGTACTTCAGCACAATATCTTTGACTTCTAATTCTGCTTTGGAATTGGTGGGGGATTGTTAGAAAATGGCCTAATGAGCGAGGCCCATTTTCACGAATCCCAAAGCATGCATGGTTAGTACCATATTGCTAAGGTAGGAGGAGGAAGACCAATTTATAAGGTGGAATCCTCCCCACTCCTTGAATATGGAAAGAGATGATATGAGGATGGATCTGTCTAGTCACACACACGCGCACGCACGCGCGCGCGCGTATCCGCGTATTTTCGCGTGAAAATCGCGTGACTTGTGACTTGCGACTTGCGACCGTGCCGTGACGTGGCGCGTCACTTGGCAGACCAAGTCTATCTCTATTTTTGCTGAATCCTGCACCACTATCTCTCTGTTTGAATGAGATTCAAACATTTGAATGAGGCTTTATTGGGTTTGATGACAGACAGTAACTGACTGGTTGAATGTGTCAGTTACCAGTGGGTAAATGGCTGTTTTAATCATTTCAGTTACTAGTCTGTCTATATGTATACCTGGAGACGTCCAGAGTATGGTGTGTGAACCTGACTGCCTCCATTCTCTTCCTCCAAAAACTTTTGTGTGCTGTTGTGCTGCGCCGTCTGAACCTCGTCGACTCTTCTTCCCGGCGTGCACCGCGAAGAAGAGGAGCGGTATCTCCGAACCGTTGCTGCCGTGAAGACCTGCACGGGGGCGGCAATAAGGTTTCTGGGCAGCGCATCTGCGCGACCGCTCACTGCACTGCGACACCTTCGTTCTGCACTGCGTCAAGCCTGCGCGGCTTCCTGTTCTTCATCAGGCTAACAAGTAAGTCGTTCGTGTGCACGTTCGACTTTGTTACTATATTGTTTTTCTTCTTAATTTGTGAAGTATGATGAGTAGCTTGCTGTTGGTTGTGAGTTTTGCATCATTAGTTTATTATTTCTGTCTCCTAATAAATGTTGGAATTAAAATATTGCCCACATTTCCAACACCTCCTACCCCGCCCATTGCCCCTACCGCCACCTACTGCGAGTTCCCCGGCCTCTCTTTATGCCCAGGGGGAATGGTGAACCCTAAGCATCAGGGATGTGATTATCCAAAGGCTCACCGGCGAGGAGGAAGAACTCTGACAAACCTTGCCTCAATGAACCTCCAGAAACATACTAGCTCTTTGAAAAATGGCCAGGAAGAGCCTTGTAGTTTGCTATCCTATCTGCAAATTATTGTTTGAGCCCCTCATGAAGAATGGTCATTATTTGGCAGTCAGGTGAATGTATGACCACAAGGAAAAAGCATTGTTAATCCTAACGAAAAGACAAAAGGGCATCACTTCGATCTTAGTTTCCACTTCATGTTTTCCTTCTCCAAAGTATAAAATGGTTATTGTTCCAGTTCCATATAGGTGGAACAAATCTTATCTGCCACATTAACTGATTGCTGAGTACTTAGTGGCATCAGGTCACTTCTAAGAACTTGTGGGAGCAGGGTTGCTCTTGTAACAGGAAGCAACAAAGTTTCAAGATTCTTATGCCTACATTGCAACTCAGAGGTGATGATGATCAATTCTGTCTTATACTGTGGCTAATTATGTAATTTTAATACCTTTGTCGCAATCTTTGGCTGAATGATTTTATACGACATCTGACTGTCTGAGGTGACACCGAAAACTATCAGATGTCCATATTCCTAAAGCAGGGTCAACTAAACTTGCAAGCATCATATTCGTCCACCAAGTTTCCGTAAGTCAGCATTTCTACGTATACGTTCATTTGCAATGATTGTATTGCTCTATAAAATGCCTTTTCGTTATTCATGGACTTTGTTTTTACACTAAAACCCTTCTCAGGGAGTGCATGTGCTAAATGAAACCCTCAACCTGTGTTTATTCTCCAAGAAAATAGGCCCATTTATTTCTCATTTTTGAGGTTCATGGCTTCATGCATTGTTTGGAATGTTGTCTCATAACACTGCAAAGTTTCAGGACAAAAATCTGGAGTGAAGCCATTTAGTCCTACATTGATATGGATAAACATTTTTACTCTGATCCAATGCTCCACGACCCAGACATCCTAGGCAGACCTTATTTTGGTAAATTAGCTTGCTTGGTACAAAATTCTTTTGCATAGAAGTGTTTTAAATTTACACTGCATGAATTATCCCAGATCTTTCGCATGACGGTTTGCTGTATGGGGATGAGAGTTTTCAGTGTGAAATCTTCTGTTCAAGTGTGACTAGATTATGTGCGGCGTGCGCAGTGTGCTTTTCCTCTCAGTTAACTTATTTTCACCCATTTCTGAGTGCTCGCCTTGTCATTCGATGCAGCAGTTCTCCCTATCCTAAAGGTAAACATATGTGGCATGTACTGTTTGGTTTCTCAAGGACAGTCTTACAAAAAGGTGTTGTTTCTTTTGTGAATCAAAAACTAGCTTTCTCCTAAATTGTGAGCCCTCGAAACAATTCATGAAACAGATTGTCATTCTTCCATCCCTTGCTACCTTCATGATGCACAAAGAGAATAAGTTTGATGTCCCTTGCTTTCTCTAAGCATTGCATCTTTTCTGTTCGTGGACATGAATTCCAAGTTCCAACTGTGATAGTATGTTCTTGCATTGGTGTTAACTGAAATTTTACATTTCACATTACGACTTGAACATTCAACTTCGTACTTTTTACAATTGCCCGCTTGTCCGTCCTATTTTGACATTTGGAATTGGGTATTGCAGCACTCCGTCGGGATATTATAGCTGGCTTGGATGCTATCAGGGGCGGATCCAGCGGTGGGGCGGGGGGCTCGAGCCCCCCTACCGCTACCGGACCCTTGGAGCCCCCCCTAAATTTTTAGTCATAGATGTATAATGTAGAAGGGGCTGAGGTCGAACTGAAGGTACTTCAGCCCCTCTAAAAATTTTTTCTAGATCCGCCACTGGATGCTATAGCGCTCAGGGCACTGACAATATCAAAATGAGCTGTTGAAGGCACAATTGGATGATTCAGAGCCATCCTACTTCATGCTAGTGTGTCCTGCTGCAATGATTTCTACATGGCAGCTGATTATCAGCTTCAGTTGGCCCTGGCCACATTAAATCCCCAAAAGTTTGGCGACACGTTTCTTTACTTGAAAAAGAATGCAAGACCAACTTGTTCAAAGGGCAAATTCTTAATTCCAAGGAGGCCCTCAAGTTGCACAATAGAGTTAGGCCACAAGTTGAGTTGCCTCCCATCATCTCGCTAAACCAACCCGCAAAGGGCGATGCACGTTGCATCATCGAACACGCATAACAATTATGTAAACAAAACAAAATGTCCCTTTCATGGTGCCAACTAGAAAATGTTTGCTTTCCTCCACTATGAGGTTTACTCCATTGTTTTTGCTTGTCCCTATTTTGATATTTTCTGACTTCTACCCATGATTTATTCTTTTTTATGAAACAAACCCATGATTTACTCTCTGTTAACCAAATTCTAGTTTTCCAGTGAACTGCCAACTGAAAATTCTAGTTTTCCTGTGAACTGCCAACTGATTACAGTATGCAATTAATCCCGAACATGATATCAGACAAGATTCTCTGTTAACGCTGGTTTGTTAACTCCTTAATATATTGCCTAGTTAATAGTACTGCATGATAAACCTACTTTCTGCCTTGGTGTGGGCCTCTGGCCTTTGTTAGTCACTTAGGTGCCGCTCGGTTGGGCTGAAATAAGCTAGTTTATGGTTGAAATTATACTGTAGTTGGTTAAAATTAAACTATAGCTGATTGTGGCTTATTTGGCATAACTAAATTTAAAAAAAAATAAAAATAGAAAAATATGTTAGCCTATCACAGATAATGCAAACAAATAGGGAAAAAAGAACTGGCAAAAAAAGCTCAAAAAAGCTAAAAAATCAGAAAAGAACGAAATTTATGAATAGTGAAAAGTAAACCAAAAGTCAGAAGTCTGCTGACTGAGTGCTCACCTTGCTGGGACCTCGGCTACGAAGTCTAATTCAGCGCCACTTTTCTGACACTTAGAGCCCTGGTTGTATCGAAGTAGGCCTAAAGCTATAGTAAATTAGAGCTAGAAAAAACAAATGACAAGAAATAGTCCTATGCAATAGCAAAGAACATGAAGAAAGTGATTGTAGTAAAGATAAGTAGGTGTAGGATCAAGAATAACCAACTATATGGGTGTGAATAGAAGTTTTTAAAATTGTTATAGCTAAATCATATTTTTTTAGCAAGTATGAACTTAATCAAAAACCTTTTGCACAATTAAGGACTAAACATTCTAGGTTTCACTAAGGCACCACAAGCAATGTCAATACTAGATACAATTGTAGCTACACAATTCAATTCAATTATATCACTAGAAATGTAAATGCAAAAAGTAAAGACAAGAGAGTAAACTATAGTGGAGATAATCGATGTTTTTTCTGTTGTATCGAATATTTGCTAGTTTTCACTAGTCACGTTGACGTAAGCCTAAATAAATTGGACCGGCTCCACGAGTTAAGCCTCAAATACCTTAGGTCTACTAAGGTTGTACTTCCTCCATTTCGGAGATGATGAGCACCACACTACTCACAACGGTGTTGTGTTTCTTCACAAGCTTCTTTGTAAAGATTACCGCACAATTTCCTCCAAGTCGTCTACGTTTCAGCAACCACCAAGAGTAATGAATCACCGTGTTTGCTTGAAGATTTTTAAGTGCCACAAAGATCAATTAATGATGCAATTCACTTAAATGCTCTTACCTACCTCAAAAATATGAAATTAGAGCAAATGAATAGAAGAGGGTGCACAAGGGGCTTAGGGGTATTCAATGAGATTAAGAAGAGAACCCTTGTTGCTGGTGGGGTGGTATTTATAGCTCCACCCATCAGGATGATCGTTTGTGTCAAAATTCACAAAAATCAGGAATTACGGTACTAACATACTTACTGTTCAACTGCTATTTGAGGTTTATTAAATACATAGACACTAGTTGTTACTTCAAATATCGATAGTACCGTATTCGCAAAGTCCGATTAATTTTTAGATGAGAGAAAATGCTCCAAAATATACCTCTTTAGAAACTAGCTACTGCCAACTAGATTTTTGGTACTACCAATTTCTGGTAGTACCGCTAAAATCATGAAGTCATACCGTGCAACACATGCGGTAGTACCGTCTCAAGGAATGTCAAATTAGTACATCTCTGAAAATTAGCTACCGACATGTATTAACTGGTAGTACCGATCAATGGTACTACCGTTCAAAGACCTCTGGTCATCCGTTTTTTCAAGAAAATTTAGAGAGGGTTCAAAATGAAATTCAAATGCATGCATAAACACTTAATTGATCAAAGTGGTATAAGTTAAGATTCAAGCTACTATCTATGACCACTCTTTATAGTACCACACTATTCTATGAATTTGATCTTTTCACACAAACATTGAGACTGGTAAAAGGCTATAAAGGGATTCTTATACTACGATTTACCTTTGCCTTAAGTTTCATCTTAATCCATGTCAATTTTTGATCATCTTTGCCTGCTTTTTTCATAACGTCATCAAGATCCAGGACTAAACATTTCAATTATCTTGATGAACAAGTTAATCCCTTTAATCATTGCCGCCATTAATTACCAAAATTATTTTTTCGCGGCCTAGATGCTTTTAGTAGGAAGAGCTATGAATTGACTCAAGATACGAACAGTATGAACAATATCACGATGAGTGCTCACAAAATATACCAAACTCCCAACAAGATGATGATAACGAGTAGGACCCTCGAGAAGATCATCAGCGGCATGAAGCTGAAGGGATAGCTCCATAAGAGCCTCAGTAGTGCAGGTGTCAATTAGAACAGAACGATTAAAAAGATCCTAGACATACTTTTGCTGGGAGAGGTAGTAGGCTTCAGGTATGGAAGTGACCTTAATCCTAAGAAAGTACGTAATATAACCAAGATTAGTCATCAGAAACTGCTCACTGAGAAGTTTCTTTGCATACGTGATGAATGAGAAATTATCACCAGTGGTGAGCATATCATTCGCATACAGAAAAAGTAGTATCCTACCTCGAGGTGAGACATAAACTAAAAGAGTAGGATCGTGGGAACTAACAGTGAAACCAACAACTATAATCACTGAAGTAAAACATGTAAACCAGGCATGAGTAGCTTGTTTGAGCCCACAAAGAGCACGAAGAACACGACAGACATGCCCATCTGGAATAGAATACTCAGGTGGTGGCTGCATGTAAACATCCCTGTGGAAAACACCATTAAGAAAGGTATTCTTAACATCTACTGAGAGATGGATCACCAACGAATAGAAGCAATCGTAACAAGAGTGAACAGTGGTCATATGAGCAACAGTGGCAAAAGTCTTATTGTGGTCATGACCGTACTCCTGCTAAAAGCCACGAGCCACAAGACGACCCTTGTTGCACTCGATAGTACCATTAGATTGGGTCTTAATCTTGTACACCCACTTGCACGTGATAGATCGAGCATGCACAGGTATCGGTACAATATCCTAAATCTCCATACGCCAAAGAGTATCAAGCTCATTTGCTATAGCGAGCTACCACTTAGAATAAGTGGCAGCCTCACAATAAAAATTAGGCTCGGTAACAGAGAGAGCATGAACTGTCGGAACAAAACTAAGATGATTAGGAGGCCGAAGAGATGCCTGATCACAAATGGCGTAATGATGAGCATCACCAGGTGAATCAGATGAAGGTGTCTGCAAGATACTAGGAGAGTTGACTAGTGAAGAACGAGGACGCTGAAGTAGTGAACACCAGAAATGAGACAGTAGTGCTGCAGGAACAAGAGGTGGTGCTGCAAGAGGGAACACAGAAGACAGGGGTACAGAAGGAACCACCGAAAATATATTAAAGGAAGACCATGATAGTGAAGAAATAGGCAAAGAGTTAGAATGAGACAACCATGAGAACGTCTTAACGGTGAAAACAGAATAAGGAACCATGAGATCGTCTCGGCAACGACAACGAGGAAGTGACAATAGAGGCGACAGTGGTCCAATCCAGGATGGTGGCCCAATCTGAGTGGTGGTGGCCTCGGGCTAGGTGACGGTGGCCTTGTGGCAGCCAACGACAATGATGGAGGTGGCTGCCGTCGACGATAGCGACAACGGTAGTGGGATAATAGTGGAAGGAGTTAGGTTAGTGCCCTGACTTTAATACCATATTATGCATATTATGTGTATATTTATAAGACTTAATGTGCAATATATAGAGAGAATACAAGGGACTATATGTAAAAACCACCTTACACAATTAACTAAATTCAGTAGAGATAAGTCTACTATAACATTGTATGCATAGAGAAAGCTGTTGGTTTACAAATCAAGTCTAGATGTTTATCTAACCTGATCAATAAAATCAATTGGTCTGTGTACTAGCCCAAGGAAGAAATTCATATTAGGTACACCCACTTTGCTTAAAAGAAACACCACTTGGCCACTTGACGATACAGCCTTCCAATAAACTGGGGGCACAAGAAGGTATCGGTATGGCAAAACCATCTCAGTGGATGCAGATGCGACCAATGGGGTTCAGCGTGTGGCAACATAGTGTGAAGATGTCATTGGTTCCAAGGGTTTGCGGGCCTGGACACACGGTGGGTGGCAGAGTAGGTTGTTGTTTAGGATCGGCATGCTCAATACCGGCAAAAGCCTTCTTGCCCTGTATTGTTTTGCTTATTGGGTTGTGGTTATTAACTGGCCTAATGGATTCGAATCAGTTGTACATTGCAAGGGTCAACCAGTAGTCTAGAGTTTGGGGATCACTTTCGGCCCGTGCTCTTTGACTGTGGTTGATGGTTTATAATTGAGCTCAGTTAGATTTATAGCTCATAGGGTGCCTTTGGTTGAGCTTTTGGGGGCTGCTTTTACTTCCAAAAAGCCAAAAGTCAACCAAAGGGGTGGAAACCAGAAGCTGCTTTTTCAGAAGTAGCTACTTTTGGGTAGTATAGTTTTGAAAGCACCTTGGACCCTGCTTTTGGCTTTTGGCTTTCTGCTTTTTGAAATGGTGAAAATAGAGAGTGGTTTCACAGTTGTTTCAAGGAAAATAGAGATAGGAGGTAAGTTTTATACTTGTTTGAACCAAACAGCTTACAGCTTTTCCACAGCCCACAATCTACAGCAGCTTTTCCACAGCCCACAGTTCACAGCAGCTTTTTCAGAAGCCACAGCTCAACCAAACACACCCATAGTCTATAACTTATCCTATAGTAATTAGTTTTTATACGATATATTTTTTTTAAGGTGGGATCAACAGGAAAATTATAGTTAAAAGTGTAATGAGTTCAACTGTACCGGCTAAAATCATATGTGATTATTTTTCTCTGTGTATGCCTCTCATGAACAGTCAGAATTAAAAAATTTAAACCATAAGCCACAGCCTTAAAAAATCCACGTATATAATTGCAATTAATGGTTTTAGTTTTAGTATAAATGTTTATACGATCAAATCAAATGTTGATAAGTTGTTCCCAAAATTAAGAAATGAGAGGAAGCCCAAATGGACAGTGCCACGCCGCGGACGCTGAGAGCACAGAGCTGCGCAACCCAACCAAACCGAACCGCTTGGGGTCGGCACGGCCAAGCCCCATCGCGCGCGGCTCGCGTCGCTCTCCCCTGACCCGACCCCATCGCGCGAGTCGACATGACAGCGGCAGCGCGCGGACACATGCAGGAGGAGGAAAGAGCAGGCCAGATTCATCGCACTCCTCCGAAGGCGGGCCCCGCCTGAGCTGTCCCCGCGGCCGCCCCGGCCCGGTCTTATCTCCTCTCACCTCCCCCCTTCCCGCGAATTTTGGAGCCTCCTCGTAGCCTCCTCCCCCGCTTGACCTGACCTCACCCCTCCTCCCCACCTATTTAAGAGCGCCTCATCCCCAACTCCCCAACCAAGCACACAAAGCCCAAAATTTCCGAGTCTTCAAGAGGCGGCAGCAGCAGCAGCACAGAGCTAAGCAGTAGTAACCTAGCAAGAGAGAGCAGTAAGAGAAGAGAAGAAAGAGAGAGCAAGATGTGCGGTGGTAAGATCCTCGCCGAGTTCATACCGACCGCGCCGGCGCGGCGTGTCACGCCGGACCACCTCTGGCCCGGCAAGGGCAAGGCCAAGCAGCGGAGGGGAGGCCCCGTGGCTGACGACTTCGAGGCGGCCTTCCGGGAGTTCGATGAGGACTCCGAGGAGGAGGAGGACGATATAGCGATGGAGGAGGTGGCCGAGAGCAAGCCCATCGTGTTCCGCGCTTCCTCCAAGAAGCCGTCCGGCGGGAGGGCGACGAGGCGGCGGCCGGCTCCCAGCCGACGCACGAAGCCCACCCAGTACAGGGGCGTCCGGCGCCGGCCGTGGGGCAAGTGGGCCGCCGAAATCCGCGACCCCGTCAAGGGCGTCCGCGTCTGGCTTGGCACCTTCCCCTCTGCCGAGGCCGCGGCCCTCGCCTACGACGACGCGGCGCGCGGCATCCGCGGCTCCAGGGCCAAGCTCAACTTCCCCTCCGCCGCCCCGGCTTGCACCCGCAAACGTGGCCGCGCCGGTGCCGACGCGGCTACCGTCTCCAAGGTAGCACCGGTCATCGACCTCGTCGACGAAGAGGAGGAAGAGTGCACCACCGTGGACGCGACATCCATCGAGTACGAAGCTAAGGCCAGCGAAAGCTCCGAGTCGGCCGCGCTGCCGGACTTCTCGTGGCAGGGCATGTCTGTGTCCGACGAGGCCACGGCGCACCCTGTCCTTGAGGTCGAAAGTGACCAGCCGGTCGATCTCGGCGGCGCCAAGAAGCGGCTCAGGACCGAAACGCAGGACACCAACGAGGCGTCGCCCCGGGCCTCCGACTCCGGCGACGACGCCGACGCGCTGTTCGACGCGTTCCTGTTCGCCGACCAGTTCGCCTACTTCAACGGCGGCGCGTACGAGTCCCTGGACAGCCTGTTCAGCGCGGACGCCGTGCAGAGCAACGCCGCCGCGGACGAGGGGATGGGGCTCTGGAGCTTCGACGACGACTGCCTCGTCGAGAGCAGCTTGTCCTATTAATTTTCGCCTCTGTAATTATGCCAATGTAAATAAAGTGGTTTTGCCAAGCTTGTACGTGTGGGCTTAACTTCTTGGATCACGGAGTGGTAGCAATGGAAGAGCTGAGATCGTTCTTCTTCAAAGATTTTGCCTGTGCCGTCCATGCAAAAGCTGACTTCAGTTATTGCTTTTCTGAAATGCTCAAGAAAAGGAGTAATCTCAAATCATAGCCTACCTAGGTTAATTGTACCGGCTGATAGCCTGATACCCGTGAGCTTTGTGAACAAAGGCGATATCATTACCAACAGATAACTCTCTTTTACGACGTGCAAATGTAATGCTTTGTCATCTGTGAAATGTTCAGTCACGGACCTACGGCAAAGAACTCGACAATATCATTTAGTCATTTTTTGCCTGAATATGAATATTTTTGGCTGAATATGAATAATACTGACGAAAACAAGTGGTTTTAAAAGAAGTTAAAAAATGAGAAAAGTAAGAGAGATATGCATGTCTTGAGGTGAGGAAAGTGTAGGAGTGTCTCGCCGTGAGCCGTGAGAAAAGTGCATGTAAGATGAGATGGGAGTGAGAGGAGTAGGATGTATTATGGGGCTATTTGGTTGCCAGCTACAGTTTATCACGCTTAAGGTTATGCAAGTTTGACCAACTCAAGGAGTTGTTTGGTTGCAGCCACAGTTGTGGCAAGATTCCCTTCCAGCAAACTAGGTCTCACGCGTCAATGACTCAAAAAAGTGTGGCAAGATTCCCTTAGACTTGCTAAGGTATGGCAAAGAATTTGAGCACCTCAACTTAGACAAGTGTGGCAATTTTTGTTGGCAAAGTGTGGCTAGCAACCAAACAGCCCCTATATGTTCATGATATGTCTATGACTCCTGTTTTATTTCTGAGGTTTTTAGCTAAAAATAAATAATAATAGATGAAAGAAATAGTTTTTTAGAAGAAGGGATAAACGGTGAGAAAGTGCACGGGATGGGAGCGAGAGGAGTATGATGTATTATATGTTCATGATATGTCTATGACTCCTGTTTTATTTCTGAGGTTTTTAGTTTCTGAGGTTTTTAGCTAAAAATAAATAGTAATAGATGAAAGAAATATTTTTTAGAAGAAGGGATAAACGGTGAGAAAGTGCACGAGAGATACGTACCTGAGACAAAAATAAGCAGAAAATGTGATATGTTCATGACCCCTGTCTTATTACCAAAATAAGATGTGAGTCCTGCTTTATTCCTGAAGAGAGCGAAAAAGGAGTAAGTCATTGCACGAAGCTGGATATGAGAAATGAGAAAGTTATTTCTGAAAATTGGATGCTATTTTCTAGTTTTTTCAATCAGAAGTCAGAAAATAGAAGCCAATCCAAATATATGGGTTTTTTTGGGTTATGTCTTTTGAATTCTGACTGTTCACGAAAGAGTACGAAGAGAAAAACAGTCATATATGATTTTAGCTGGTATAATTGAAATCGCTACAATAACTATTACAATTAATTTATAGATCTCGTATTAAAAAGGTATCATTTAAAAGTTAATTACGGTAGCAAAAGCCAAAATAGATGTGACCAAATGGGTAGCCCAACCCAGCCCTGTATGGGACTATGTAGGTATGGTCCATTTAGACACAACCCATTAAGTCTATTAGCTTAAACGGGACATGTCGTGCCAGTTCGTGGGCACGACCATAAACTAGGCACGGCCCATAGAACGCCCGGGTCATATTGTGCTGGCTCAGGCCCACTTGGCTCGACAAGCTAATATAGCCCATCTAGCCTATTTTAACTGACGGACCAAAATAGTGCTAAATGGGTATCTATATAGGACCCCGCTCATTTCAGTTTCAGCTTCTGGCTTATTTTTCACTATTCATAAATTTCGTCTTTTTCTGAAATTTTGGCTTTTTTGAGCTTTTTTGTCAGTTCTTTTTTCTGTATTCGTTCGTGTTGTCCGTAATGAGCTAACATATTTTTTTTCTATTTTTAAATTTAATTATGCTAAATAAGTCATCTTCAGCTATAGTAAAATTTTAATCGCTACAGTATAATTTTAATTATAAGTCACAGTTTTCAGTCCAATCGAGCGGGGACTAAGTCGTGTGTCGTGCCAAACCAAGCACTAAACAAAAAGAACCTAGAACATGCTAGTAATAAGAGATAACGTGTATGACCCCACCAGGTGGTTGTCTAGTGCCGTTCTACTTCTAGGAACTTGCTGGCAGCAGAATGGGCATGGCTTCCAAAAGAGACTGGAAGCAAGAAAAAGTTGCAGATAATCTGAGTGATGGATAGTTATGCCAACCTCCATTAACTCTGACGATCTCCTGTCGTGCAATATTGCTGCAGTACTATGACAGGACCAAGGCAAAGCCATAGCCCATACCGTGTTCTCCATGTCTTGTCAGGGATCGATTCCCTTTTGGTGAAGGCAGGCACAGTGCAGCATTGTACAATTGGTCCTTCTATGAACAGGCGTGGTGACGTTATCTTGCTCACCACAACAAAATATTATTGTACACCTGAAACGTCCTATTTCCTGTGACAGATTGCATTAAGTTTGGTGATGCTGATGCTGTGATAATGCAGTAGGTAAGGCGGCTTTCGTGTTCCTCTCCTCTGTCTATAATATGAGGCTGTGATCATTTTGATTTCAGTTTTTAGTTTCTGTTTATTTTTTACTATTTATAAATTTCGTTTTTTTAGAATTTTTTTATTTTTTGTTGAGCTTTTTTACCGGTTTTTTTTCGTATTTATTTGTATTATACGTAATGGGTTAATATATTTTTTATATTTTTTAATTTTTTAAATTTAATTATGTTAAATAAGCCTCTGTCAGCTACTGTGTTTTTCAGCTAGCTACAGTGCTTTTCAGTCATAAGCCACCAAAAAAAACTCAAATGATCATCACTATAAGACTGTAGTGGGATTTGTTTCATTTTGGAAGAATTCATGAATTCAAGATTTTGGAAATGGCAATAGTGATTGTTTAAGAGCCACGAGGGAAGAAAGGATAAGATTAATAAAACGTGTTGGCCGCAACTGCAAGCCCACATGCTGTGCCCGAAAGATAGGAAAGACATTTCTAAAATTAAGGAGATAATGGGTCTTTTTTTGTTTTTGTTTTTTTAGCTGTGGTCGATGACTTGTAACTGTGATTGATAATTTTTATTTATAAAGTGAGTGTTTATACAAATAAATTGAATGCTGATAAATCGTTTTGAAAAAACTATCCTAATAAACCGTTTTGAAAAGATGAAGAAATCATTTCGTTTGTTTGTTCGAAGGAAGTCATAAATTATAAATTAAAAAGAAATATAATGGGGGACAATATTGTGTTGTTAGGAAGCCATAGGAGAGACAGTGAACTTGTTCAAGAAGCTTCATTGCTTCCTAAGGAGCTTCGCAAGTTGCACAATTGTGTAATCTACAAGTCGCACTCCCATCCCCAAGGCCAACCCAAAAGGTATCGACACGCATAATAGCTCCGTAAACAAGCCAAAATGTTGCCAACAGAGGAGAATTTCATAGGAATTTTGTAGGAAACAGTTCAATTTCCGCAGGAATCAGAAAAAATTCCCGCATTCCAAACAGGGCCTTACCGCCCATCAAGGGGCACCAGAACATGCTTGCTTATATCTCCAAAATCAATAAAAAAAATCAAATACGTTTTCGCCTACGCACTGCCGGGTGCCGACTAATAACTATGATATGGACTAGGAATAATTTTGACTCCAACATGTTGTGCTATCTGCTATCACGTAATCAGAAAGGATAAGATGATGTAAAAAAAAAATTTGAAGCCACTTCAAGTGGCTTTGGCTTTGGATTTAAAGCTAGAATCCACTTAGAACATGATAGCTTTTAATTTTGACTTTTTTTAACATTTTTGTTTTGATTTTTTTCATTTGTATTATTTATAAAGATATAATGATATTTTTATTATTTTTCTTTAATTGAATGATTTAGAAAAAATTAACAGTCGTTACAGTGCAATTTCAACTATCAACCATAAGCTGCAGCCAATAGTCTGTTGGAGCGGGTCCGAAACATGACCAGATTAAGGCTATGTACAATGGTATGATGTCAGTTGTTAATAAACCTTGTCACGTAGGACACGAGATAATGTGGAGGAGAAAAATGGAACATAGAGAACTGGACCATCTTTTTATACAGTATTCGACTGTAACACAATAAACAAGATACATTGTGTCATGAAGAAGCTGTCTATAGAGACATGCAAAAAGATAACTTATTATACGAACTGTTTTTAGTACTATCTATAGATGACATAAGATATATTATAGATAGCAGTTATTTATATCATTATACATGCTCTAACATGGAAAAGGACATAGGAAAGTGAACACTACGAAATCATCAGCTGAAACCGTTCTTCATAACATTCAACCGATTTTTAAAGTGCTTTGATTGACCACAAAACGATCAGCTTCTTCTAAAATTGTTCGGCTGATGTAATTAACTTCTTGCCACCTCAGCTATAGGCTGTGCGCAATACCGCTTTCTTCATACCTTTCTTCGTACCTGGGCATGAGCCGCGGTTTCGTACTGCTCGGTGTGGACCGCCGAGGCATAGGATCGGTTCGGCTGAAAAGCTCATGGATTATGGCTGAAAATACTGTAACTGACAGAGATTTATTTAGTATAATTAAATTTAAAAATTTTTAAAAATATAAAAAATATGTTAGCCCATTACGTATAATACAAACAAATACAGGAAAAAAAAGAACCGGCAAAAAAACTCAACAAAAAGCCAAAAGTTCAGAAAAAGACGAAACTTATGAATAGTGAAAAATAAGTCAGAAGTCAGAAGCCGAAGCCGAGTTGATCAGGACCACAAAAGCTGGTTAGCACAAGTGTTGATAAAAGATTAGGCGACTAGCTTGTTGATATAAACAAACAAAGTTCGTGTTCTGATCTAGGGGCCGAAGAGCTTAGGTAGCATCATGACCTGGGACGCAAGGTGTCAGAATTTGACATTTTGTACTCAGTTCGCGTTAACCCTCCAATGGTACGAAGCTAATTAACTTTGGTTGTGATCAAAATGGCTTGAGCTTTTGGCTTCAGCTTATTTTTGCACTATTCATAAATTTCATCTTTTTCTGAACTTTTGGCTTTTTTTTAGTTTTTTTACCGGTTCTTTTTTTCCTCGTATTTGTTTGTATTATACGTAATGGGCTAACATGTTTTTTCTATTTTTAAATTTTTTTAAATTTAATTATGGTAAATAAGCCTCTGTCAGCTACAGTGCTTTTTTCAGCCAGCTACAGTGTTTTCAGCCATAAGCCACGGGCTTTTCAGCCATTTTGATCACAACCTTTAAGCACTGGCCGTAATTAAAGTAAGCACCCACTTGGTAATACAGCTTTCCTAATTCCTGGGAAACTGGCAGGCCGCATACATGCAAGGTTTCGGTATCGCATGATTCCAGTGCGCATAGCACCATCTCGTCATCACCCGCCTGGCCTGTGTGTTGCTCCGGTTAACGAAGGAGCTCAAGCACTTAACATCATATCGATTCTGAAGTGATAACCCGGGAAGGAAGCTCTGCTCTGAACTGCGAAGGATCAAGAGGCTCAGAGCCCCGAAATCGGATCCTCCGACTTTGCACTGTGCAAAGTCAGAGTGACTTTGGCGTGATCTGAAACGTCCGATGCAAAAAAGAACGGTCCAGATTGATCATTGCTACAGTGTTTTTTCTACAGTAAAAAACTGTAGCAGAGATTAATCTGGACCGTTCTTTTCGCGTTGGGCGGTTCAGATGCAAAGTCACTCTAACTTTACACAGTGCAAAGTCACAGGATTCGGTTCCCAGAGCCCCAGCCAGTCCGTGCAGGCGTACGCGGTGGCGGTGCAGCAGCTCATTCGTCTTCAGCCTGGACGAGTGCGAAGAGACGTCGCATGCAGCAGCAGGCAGAAGGCGCGCGATCGAAAGGGTGGAACTGCCGGTAGCGTTTGCAGTTTTATGCGATACAGTGCACATCTTGACTGCAGCCGCAGCTACAGAGAAAGGGGACTAGAACTAGAAGTTGAGTGGGCCCCAACCTGAGCTGCCGTCTGGTAGCTGGTAGGCAGGCTGCAGGTGCAATGCATCGGCCCTTTGCTGAGTCGTATCCGATGTGTTAGCTTCAGGAGCTGTTTGGCAACCGCTGCGGTTTATGATTTTTACTAAAATTTTTAAATTTTAACTGTTTATAATAGATTACGGAGAAAGATACTCATTTACGATTTTTGTTGGTACAAATGTTAGGTTTTTAACGTATACATCGTTTAACTTGTAAACCCCGTCTTGAGAAAATACTCCGTTTGAAAGTTAGATATTGTAGTAAAAATCAAAAGTCGTCAGCTTCGGAGGAAAAAAATAGGCCCTTAGTGGCATCCACTGACGATACAAACTAGCTGTCAGAAATAGCGGTTTTGAACGTAGCGACAGCTATATAGCCAATTTAGCGGCATATTATTCTTGTGCAAAGTGTAATCTACATCGATCTTTTGTAATATCTAATTATAACTAATTTATCATATATACACTACTTATATCTAAATACCTAATTGACTTATTTATCTTGTATGTTATAGTTGCTTTTAAGCCTGCTTCACTGGACTTTTTGCACTGTGTGACACTATTTAAAACTTATTTTTTATACTATATCTACTATTAGTTTTTAGTATAATCAAATTTAAAAAGAAAACATAAAAGATTTCATTATCACAGACAATACAAACGAATAAGAAAAAACAAAAAGCCAAAAAACAAAATTAAGAAGCTAAAAATTAAAGCTCAATAAAACAAGGCCTATTCTTATTAGAGGTGAAAACATAAAAGTACTGCTCAGTTAAGGAACTAAAGAATCACAAGTATCTTAAAATTCGCTATAAAAATATAATATCCACTGTATCATCTATTATCCGTGATGCCAATACTAGTTCGCTGCGACCCGCTACCTATTGCCCTCGTCCCCATGAATTTTGGAGTCACACGCTTGCCTGTGACTTTGACTTTTCCTTTCGCTTTTCTTTTTCCCGCGCTTGCCAAGTTGCCATGACCCCTCGCCCCCTCCAAGCGGCTCACCACCGCGCTCTATATAATCGCCACCACCGCCGCACCGTACCTCCTCCACGGCACGACACCAAGTTCAAGCTGTTCTTAAGTCTTTACTCCACAAGCTCGAAAGAAAGTAGCCGAGGGACAAGAAAAACACCAAGAAGAGGGAGGGCAAGATGTGCGGCGGTGCGATCCTCGCCGAGCTCATACCGAGCACGCCGGCGCGGCGTGTCACGCCGGGCCACCTCTGGCCGACCGGCAAGGCGGGCAAGAAGTGGAGGGGACGCCCCGCGGCCGACGACTTCGAGGCCGCCTTCGAGCGGTTCGACGACGACTCCGAGGAGGAGGAGGAAGATGACGACGTGCTCGAGCGCGAGGCGTTCGGGATTGTCGCGAGCGGGAACGGGAAGGCCGCGAGCTGGCAGCCGGCGCCGAGCCGCCGAAGGAAGCCGACACGGTACCACGGCATTCGGCGCCGGCCGTGGGGCAAGTGGGCGGCCGAGATCCGCGACCCGGTCAAGGGCGTCCGGGTCTGGCTCGGCACCTTCCCCACCGCCGAGGCCGCCGCGCTCGCCTACGACGCCGCCGCCCGCGACCTGCGAGGCGCCTACGCCAAGGTCAACTTCCCCTCCTCAGCCACGGCATGCGCCCGCAAGCGCCGCGCCGCCGCCGCCAAGGCAACACCGTACGTTGTTGACCTCGTCAACGAACAGGATGATGGCGCGCACGCGCCGTCCTTCAATAACGAAGCCCGAGCGGAAGCCAGCGGAAGCTCCGAGACCAGCAGCGCCCTGCCGGACTTCTCGTGGCAGGGCATGTCCGCGTCCGACGAGGTCATGGCCCAGCCCGTTCATCTTGAAGTGGAATCCGACCAGTCCGTCGATCTCGGCAGCGCCAAGAAGCGGCTCCGGATCGAACCCCAGGAAGCCAACGAGGTACTCCCCGCGGCGTCCGAGGATTCTGCCGACCTTCCGTTCGACGACCCTTCCGTGTTCGGCGACCAATTCAATTTTTTCAACGGCGGCGCGTACGGGTCGCTGGACAGCCCGTTCGGCGGCGACGCCGTGCAGAGCTACAGCGCCGTCGACGAGAGCCTGGGGCTCTGGAGCTTTGACGACGACTGCCTCGTCGAGGACAGCGTGTGCTATTATTAGCTTGGTTTCCTTCACCTTGTTCATGTAAAAATCGTGTAGTTTTGTATTGTGTTCATCGTGTTCCACTTGACTGTGCTAAAATGTTAATGTTGCCAGAAAGCTGACCTGCTAGTTTGTGATTCTGTCATTCTGTGCAGTTGATACGAAGTTTTGATGCCTGTAGACTTTTTTTTATGGTACACCCAGATTAATTTGAACCATCCATTTTGCTTGATCCAACGTCTGACATTCCAATTACCTCATGGGAGGTAACATGTCATCTGATGCAATTCAAAGGCTACTATTGTCAATTGCTACCCAGTAAACAAGGAAACTTTTAGAAATAATCTTGATTTAGAGTTTAAAACGTAGTACAGTCTGTCTCTATATGTAACTCAAGTTGAAGTTGTGTCCAACTTAAAATCCGAATACGTATGTTAGTAGGATATTATTAGCCTATATATTGAGAAGGCTTGTAACCAGTTTTGTAATAGAAAAGTAAGGAAAAAGGAGCAAATAAGAGAATGGAGAAATTCAGAAATTCTTCTGTGTTCTCTCAGTTTATTTGCGATATGTGTGTTTTCTCCTGGATCAAAGTTTTAACAAGTAATATCAGAGTTTAGGCGAGAAGCCAGTTACTAAAAAAATTGTCTCAACAATTCCGTTTTGCGCTCGTCTCGCGCAGCGCTCCGAAGGCATCCGCTCCGCGCGTCATCACGTTTCAGCAGCTCATCCGTTTTGCAATATGTGTTTTCTCCTGGATCAAAGTTTTAACAGAAACAAATCATGTTTTGGCTTCTATCATCAAAAGCATGGCTGCTAATAAGGTAAATATTTACTGATAATAATCTTGACTACTATATTGTACCGTACAAAGTTGTTTGTAATTTTCAACATCATATTAATATAGTTTGTACATTCTCACTAAGTATTTTAAATTCAAAATATAATAAAACATAAATCACGCAAATTTACAAATATGATATAAAATTGCAATATTCCTACTATAAAGAAAATACGCCTAGTTTTTTTTTCACTTTCAATTTATAATGGAGTTTTACAAGACAAATTGAAATACTACGTCAAACTTTATCATTTTACTCAATGGAGGTTGATCTTAACAAATTTTATGTTCGAAAAACACCAAATAACCATATACTAGTTGTAATGTAGAAGTGAGATGTATTACTAACGTATACATATGGGCATGCATACTAATGTACAAATGCTGAAAGAGGAATGTGTGTGCCTCATTATTTCTTGACAAAAATTATTGGAGCCAGGTCCTGATCAACTCGGCTTCGGCTTCTGGCTTCTGACTTATTTTTTACTATTCATAAGTTTCGTCTTTTTCTGAACTTTTGGCTTTTTGTTGAGCTTTTTTGCCGGTTCTTTTTTTCCCGTATTTGTTTGTATTATACGTAATGGGCTAACATATTTTTATTTTTAAATTTTTTTAAATTTAATTATGCTAAATAAGTCTCTGTCAGCTACAGTGCTTTTTTCAGCCAACTACAGTGTTTTCAGCCATAAGCCACGAGGCTTTCAGCCGAACCGATCACCACCTAAGTCGTTCCTTCTTTTGCTGTGATTGGGTATGGAAGGTTAACATTTTTTTTTACGAAAACTACCCGTGAATAATCGATAGCTAGGATTTCACCACTCATATTACCTCTGTAGGGGTAATGGTGTACCATAAAAAGCTCATGTCTGTATTTTTTTTTATCTTCAATCAGTCCAGATGTTGTTATTAGTTTCTTAATGCTACCATCTAAGCGGAACGTCTCTTTTTTTTTGCTGATGACTTGTTAGTACTTCGAAGATTTTCATCACCTGTCCTGACGTTCCCGTTCTTGATACGTGCAGGACTCCAGATGCCTCGTTTATACTGTGCTCAAATGGGCTGAAATTTTATGATTTATGGCTGAATTTTTACTGTATCTGATTAAAATTACACTATATCCGATGGTGGCTTATTTGACAGAGGTCGCCAACACGAGGGTTGGGGGATAGGGGATGTCGCCGAGGGGTAGGTGGGCCAGGGGATATCAGCGACAGGGAGCAGGGGCATGGGGAACTCACCAACGGGGAGGCAGGACAGGGGATCCCGTGGAGGTGGAGGGGGCAGGGGGCTCTCGCGTAGGGGAAGGCGGGGCAGGGGATCTGGCTGACGGGGTGGCGGGGCAGGGGATTTGGTTGACAGGGAGGCCGGACAAGGAGATCTGGCCGACAGGGAGACGGGACAGGGAGATCTTGCGGAGGGGAGGTGGGGCAGGGAGATTTGGCCAACGGGGAGGTGGGACAGGGAGATCTTGTGGAGGGGGAGGCGGGGCAAGGAGATTTGGTCGACAAGGAAACAGGGCAGGAGGGTCTCGCGGAGAGGGAGGTGGGGTAGGGAGATCTGACCGATGGGGAGGCGGGGTAGGGGGATGTCGCTTAGGGGGAGGCGAGGCGGGGGGTATCGACAGGGGGGAGCTCGGCGAGGGGGATATTGCAGAGGGGAGGGGGAGTCGGCGTGGCTGTTGCGTGGCTGTGGGGGGAGCTCAGCGATGGCTACCTGATGGGGGGACTGGGGAGGGAGATATGTGGATGGAGAAATATCTGTCTTTATAAGCGTTACCGTTTAGGAGGAATTATGGCTGCTCATACGGAAGCGTAAGCCAAAAAAAGTGTAAGCCGCAGCATATTCGAACGTAGCCATAGTTTTTGTACGGCGGTTTTGTGTGTTGTTTTCAGTAACGTTATGCTTTCCTGTGTACGCCTGACGTTTTGTTGCATATTGGAATGACACTGTTGAGGGGAAGAATCTTAACTCTGAAGATGTGGAAGACGGCAGTCGTCTGAATAATCTTGCTGGAAGATCAACACAATCTAGATGCCCAGTCCGAGCAACTGAATCAAGGCCAAAGGGGAATTTCTACCGTAACAACTGAAACAAGACTCAAGACTACATACGGTCGTGCTCAATACATCTAAGGCGGAATCATTCCAGAACTCTTCTACGCAGACTTGGCAAAGTTTCCTTGGCCTTCTGGAAAGATGAAGCAATTGACTTGTACTACGCTCTAGAAGCCGGTCGGGTGACGTGCGCATGCTCGATCCCCCGGTCTCAGCAGCCACAGTAACATTGTGAAAATTGCTCCTCTTGCTTGCTGCCATTCTTCAAGGGGAGGAGGACGAGCATTGTAACACTATGCCCTTACTATCACGCCTTCGAGGGCGTTTGAACCTGTTTGAACTTCTGATTTTTGACTAGAATTTTTGAGTTCCCAATCGATGGTGCTGATTTCTGATGTATTCTATCCATGCGATGCAGTTATGCACTCAGTTTGTAAGCATCTGAATTCACCATCTCGGTTTTTGCTCGTCATGTTCATATACACACGATTCCTTTCTCAGATGTTGTTTCTTGGTTCAGGAACGTCGTTGATCGATGTTGAAACAGAGGATGCAGCCGAGGGCTACTTTGGGATTTGCTTGCTTGCTGATCAAACCATGTTGTACTGTTTGAGCTTGTTCGTTAGATTCTGTACCTGTACTGCCGGCCTTCTGATCAAATTATATTTGTAATCTGTGATAATTTGTGCTACTCGTACGAGGTCTTTCGTGCTGTTGGTCAATAGTCCTATGAGTTGATGATGTCGGCAATGTCGTCTATTGTCGCTGTTGTGATTGTCAATGACAAATACGGTTGTGAACCTGGTCCTCTCGTTTATATGTGTAACCTACCCATCGTGTCATTGTTTTGTTGGATTATGTGAGATGATCATATTAGTTCAGTCAAGTGGTAAATATTTGATTGTACAACTACTAACTTGCTTTTATTGGGCAGTAAATATGTTTATAGAACACCTCGCGGTTTCAATTATATTGTTTCGTTCATAAATACTGCCGAAAAAGATTGATCATCTCAGTGGACAGTGGTTGATATGCCAATTAGCACACCTGGAGAAGTTCAGAAAACACACCATAGTCTTCCTATCTGCTAGCAATTCTTCGTTGGCATGCCATTGATTCTCACGTCTTATGTTGAAGCTTGCAAGTAATTATCTCTTCATTAGCCTTGATGCTTTGCAGGAATAGTCTTGTGATGGATACGAAAACCGCCTCGCAATCCGGTGGGCACCTAACGGCCACCGGTGGTTTCGTGAGCTTCTGAATGATATTTTAGGCTGCAATTTGCACATCTTGCTCTTATAATTCTCGCCTCAATGTGCTATGACAGCGACTCCGCTGAACTACATTCCATATTAAATTGGGCTGCAGGATTCTCAAGAAAATATAGTAAAATTCAGAGATGGAAGCACAAGCAAAGGCAGACTGCACGGTTTACCTGCAAGTTGAGTGCTGTGCCATTATGATTCAGAACCAATACGTGCTACCTAATATTTCCTTCAGGAAACTACTAGTTGCAGCTCTTCTGGTATGCACATAATTTGCCCGGCATGATGGCCCAATTTTGTGGTCCATGATTCTTTATAAAGGATTGGATCTGCCATATATAGTTCTTGGTAAAAAAAAAGTTGTGTGGGTTTTCAAACAATTAGGATGGCTACGTGCACCTGTTCCACTATCTGGAGAATTTTCCCTACACATCGTAAGGAAAACAATAGAATCTTCAGCCTCTTGATGATAATTGCTATTGGCCTAAAAGGACCTTACAAGCTTTCCTGGCACAGAACTTGCAGGATCAATTGAAGGATCATTTTCCCCCACTATCACCTCTTCTTTCCCTCGGGGTACTACTTGGCTGTGCTCGTGGAATTGCGAATAACTCCAAGTTTGTCTCTAGCCAAGGATTCTAGGTGAGATTTTGGATTTGGTTCTGAAATTTCGTCCACAGATCGATGTCCCTCTGATCGACCTTCTATTGCATCGAAAGCCTCCTAGAGAGTGACCAACAGCATTTCCTACAAACGCTAAGAAAGAAACATACGAAGTATAGAAGGCCACTTACATGTAAAAACAAGGATGCATGGACCTTGCAAGATCACCTCTTGCTGCTCAAGCAATGCACTTGATGGAGAAAAGAGATCAGTTCAGACATCACGTTAGACAGAGTAGGCATCTGGCAAGAGCAAATGAAAATAGCATGTGACTTGGGGATGCTACAAGTAGCAATGCCACGCCATGGTGTTGTGTGTAATGGCATGAAACCGAAGGGTTTCGAACCCTTTCTGCCATTGAGGACAATTGGAGGGTCTTATGCTAGTGTCACACCTCATGGTTCCAAATTCTTGACCTGATGCAAGTCTATGGGCAATGGGAACCAAGGGTACCCCCGGACAGGCTATGGGCTGGAAAGAGAGCCCATGGTATATGTTAGTTTGGAGAACACACGGCACAGCCGGTGATTTGCAGTGATGTGTATATGTAATATACATGTACATCTAAAGCTATTACTCCCCGCGGAATGCTCGCGCGGAGAGAGCTCCCACGTAGCCCCTGTGCGCGCTCCGGCCGGCCGAATTCCCGTACGGTCGGGTCCGTTTTTTGCGAAAAAGCCTCTGTGTTTTTCAGAAATTACGTAAAGGTCCTCTGTTATCGCAAAAAGGTCCCTGAATTTTTCAAAAAAGACCCTGCATATATTTATTTTTCGTTGATAACGATCCGCAGTTTCCAAAATTACATACAGGCCCTCGGTTCTTTCAAAACAACCCCTGATTTTTACGAAAAAACCCCTCTGGTCTCCTTTTATTGCGAAAAGCCCCTCGCTTTTGTTTTTTGGAAAAAAACCTACGCTTTCCTTTAGCTACGATTTTTCGCCTCTTTTACTTCGGTACACACGGTGGCTGGCGCAGCGTACCGCCGCGCCTATGAGGCTAGTAGTTTACAAGGAAGGAGATATCTCAGGGAAACAAATAGAGCTGCCCTGGGTAGGGTATGGGTAACCTAAATTTATGTCTAATTTTATCTACACTCATTTAAAATGATATTACCTATATCTAAATAAAAAAGGGTATATCTAATGGGTTTATGTAACCCAATGGGTAAAGGAGAAGGAAAGAAAAGAGTTAAGTTAAAGAGGTTTATAAAGGAAGTTTTTGTAAAATTTCGGTATTTGAAATTTTAACCTCGCGTTCACACCATAATTTTTTTTCAAAATCAATTGAAATTTATTCAAAATCAAGGAACCAATCTGATACCATGTTAGTTTGGAGAACACATGGCACAGCCGGTGATTTTCATTTATGTGTATATGTAATACATGTACATGAGTTAGTTCACAAGGAGATCTCAGGGATACAAACCGAGAAAGCACCCATACTATACACAATCCTAGCTTACAGATTATAACAGATATCGGTTTATACATTCCAAATAATCAACAGTATTGATACATTCCAAGTGTGACTAACAGTATAAATCCCTTCCTCTTACCCTGTTATCTTTTGCTATACTACTTACCTTTCAAGGACACCATCTGAATTTTAGTGCAGTAGCCGACCAGCTACAAGGTGGTGCTCATTTGGATTTTTTTTGTAGCTTATGACTGAAAAGTATTGTAACCGACTGAAAAAAAACTGTAGCTGACAGAGGTTTATTTAGCATAATTAAATTAAAAAAATTAAAAAATATGTTAGCCCATTACATATAATACAAACAAATTTAGACAGTACCGTATTATAAAATATCTGCGTTTTTTTCCAGGAAAAGTTCACGACATTGAACATTCCGCTTGGAGCCCACAGACATGGTGCCCGCCCACAAGATTGGGAGCCCGCTGGTCTACGCAGCCCACTGTCGACGCAGACCAACCACCTCACCTGGCTCGTCTATCTACGAGTCCCACGCGCAAGAACGCGAGTTCCCGGTGATCTTCCGTGTGCAAACACCAGCGACATCAAAGGTCAGCCATGTGCTGGGGTGCGATCATCTCGGAGTACACTCCCGATCGGGTGAACCGGCGGCTGACGGCCGCCGTGCTCTGGCCGAACGCGTTCTCGGCCGAGAGAAAGACCACCGGCAAGCGGAGGGCTGCTCCCTCGACTGACGACGAGTTCGAGGAGGAGTTCCAGCTTTTCGAGGATGACGACGGCGACGAGGAGGATCCGGCCGTGCCGTCTGCATACGGAGCCTCCAAGTGGAAGGCACCTTCCTTTGCTGGTACAATCAGACCATGAACTTTATTGTTCTTCTTTTTTTGGAGCAAATCCGGTTTCTTTCTGAGGAATATTTTACATGCCGGCAACACACATGCTCTCCTGTTCCTCGATCGGCAGTTTCAGATGTTACCGTTTCTTCGGGCTCCAAGCCTCGAATGGTCGGTCCAAAGAGCAAGAAGTACAGAGGCGTCCGCCACCGCCCGTCGGGCAAATGGGCGGCGGAGATCAGGGACCCTCAGCAGGGCCGGCGTGTGTGGCTCGGCACGTACGGCAACGCCGAGGCGGCTGCCAGAGCCTACGACCACGAAGCCCGCCGGATCCGCGGGAAGAGCGCAAGGCTCAACTTCCCACACGAATGCTGCCCTCGCCGGAGGAACGTGCCGGAGTGCATCGACCTGAACTTGCCCGCCGTTTCCGATGATGACATGATGGCCGTCGACGCAGTCGCGGAGATGGGCAATGAGCCGGTGGAGAGCACGCCGATGATGAAGATCAAGAAGCTGATCGTGCAGGGTCCTCACGACGGGCAGTTGGTGAGCACCATATCTGATCTGATGAACAGAGCGGACAAGAGCAAGGCCAGAGTGTCCGGAGTGCTGCAGTATGCGGCGTTGATCTCCGAATGCAGCCGTCAGATGGAAGAAATTGCTGCCTTGAGGAGGGACCTGGAGAACCGCACGAGGCAGTTGGATGCACATAAAGGCCAACTTGTTAGGATAGCTGCTTCCCTTCTGCTTGACTGATCCTAGGGCTGAACTCTGAATGCTTGAACTTGTTCAGTGCAAAGTTGCTTCAGCTTATTAGTAGTAGTAGTGAAGGACTATGTTAGATGTTCTAGGTTAATGTTATGATGAACTATTGTAATGTTTATGGAGTGGTTAATTGGTTTTGTAAAGATGCCATTATGTTAGGATTGGTTTGGATAGAAATTGAGGATTTGAAATTTAAGTCATAGATTTACTTAGGTTGACATGAGTTGTTGGATTAAGGTTATATGATGCATGTCTTGGCTAATATAGGTCAAGTTGTGAAGAATTTGTGCCTGAAAATGAATTTCTTGTCTTGGATGCGCATGGTCGCTTGGAGTCAACTGTGGTCAACAGCGGTGATCGAGGCTAGGCTCATAGAGGAGTTAAGGCCCAGAACGATCAAAAATACTGGGTGAAACGGTGAGCTCAAGCATGGCACGAGAAAGACAGCAATGTTGAAGACGAGTTCAAATAGAGGGATGACGTTAGGTAGCTTGCACGGGCCAAGTGAGCCGTGGTTCGGTGGAACTGGGGCAGGAGAGACGTGGCGGCACGTGGCAAGCTAGTGGTATATCTAGACGTGGCAAGTATGATGATTGCTTGCAAAGGATGGTGATGACTGGGTCAACAAAGGGGCATTTTGGTATTTTGATCAAAATACTATAAACCATTTTGGATCAAAATTGCGGCTCATGGGCGATGCATTGGAGAATAGTTTAGGTCAAGATGGAGCTAGTTTGATCAAGGCGGATTAAGGCTAAGGATTTAGCGGATGAACACTTATGCGCTTTGAAAAATGTACATAAGTGAATTTGAGTGAGTAAAACCCGTGTGTGGGATTAACGGATTTCCTCAATATAGTAGTAGATATGATCCATTTTGGGGGTAAGTGGCTAGTTGCCTACCTATAAAAGGGGTTGGGATGGAGATATGTAGAGTTAACCATCCAACCCCTCTCTCATGTACTTTCTTGTTTAGAGTTAGGGCTTGAGAGTGGAGCCCATGGTGTGCTCTTTGTCCTCCAAGATGGAGTGACTGTAAACTCAACTTTCTCAAGTGAGCAGTACGTCAGCTTTTGCATATTTTCATAGACTCATCTTGATTTGGTTGTTTTGATCTTGATTTGGCCTCAAAGTGTGATTTCTTGATCCTAGGGTTTTTGAGTCAATTTTTTGGTATTCTAACTTGCTGTGATATGTGGGAATACATCTAGATTCATCTTGGTCATCATCCTTTCACGAGCTAGTTATATTCACCAATTTTGATTTTGACTCGATTTTGATGTAACCTTCCAACAAACTGAAAAAGATCTCATCTTTGGCCATGCTTTTTATGATCGTTTGTTGGAATAGATTCACAATACCCTAGAGAGGATTTCTACAAAGTTTCACATTATTTGAATTTATGGATTGAAAGTTCCATCTGTTTTCGTCTTTGAATCACAGCTGAAACAGTCGGTGTAGTCTATGTTTGGAACATCGACCAGTTTTATGACCACGGTCAAGTTCCAGATCGCATCATACCGTTTTCAACCACATTCAGTCTTTCGACCGCTTCGCGTTTTCCTACCACATGAGTTTTTTGACCGCTCACAGATCCTCGATTTCATTGGTTGGTTTCTGAATTGAATCGATCACGCCAGTCGCAGATCACTTGTTGGCATCCGACCTCATTGATTGTTCGACCACTTATTAGGTTACGACCATGTTGATCATTTTGGTTGCCTACTGGTTTCGACCACATTGGTTGTTCGACCACTCGTTGGCTTGCGACCACGTTGGTTACGATTATGTTGTTCATTTTGGTTGCCGACTGGTTCTGATCATGTTGGTTGTTCGATCACTCGTTGGTTTACGACTACGTTGGTTACGACCACGTTGATCACTTTGGTCATCGATTGGTTACAACCACGTTGGTTGTTCGATCACTCGTTAGCGTCTGACCATGTTGGTTTCGACTACATTTATTTTCGATCACGTTGGTTTTGGTCTCGGTGGCTATTAACTATATTGGTTTTCGATCATTCCCTGGCCGTCGACCGTGAGAGGCGATTTTCTGACTACATTGATTTCCAACGTAGTGTTAGTTCTTGACTACGTGATTTCTGTTTGGTAGTCGATTTTTAATCATGTTGGACTTCCGACTGGTAGTCGAATTCGACCATGCTGTGTTTCTTGCCGTCTAGTTGTGTTCGACTCTGTTTCCTTCGTTTTCAAGTGGGATTTTAACATTAATCTTCATAACTTTATAGCTATAGAAGAAAAATGGTAAGTGAATATTTGGGAGGGATTTAAAAGCACCATTCATCTTTCTCTATTGTCCATCCAGTCCTATAAGTAGAAATAAGAAAGAGGAGCTTAAGTTTACCGAAGAAACCCAATAAGCCGCACATCCCGTTTGAGGGGACTTAAGCTTCCGATGATTTTAGGGCCTGTTTGGAACAGAGGAATTTCACAGGAATTTTGCAGGAAACAGTTCAATTCCCGCAGGAATCGGGAAAAATTCCCGCATTCCAAACAGGGCTTAAAGTTGAAGCTCCCTCTGGTAGGGCTAAGGTACTTGTGTAAAGTACATTTGGATCAGTGGATTTTATAATTTTACAAACAATGCGTTTTGTGAGGAAGAGCAACCACGCATCTCTCTTGATAAATATAAATATCAACTAAAGTTTGGTCTTTTTATGATGAGATTTTTCCTGGGTAGTGAGAACACTTTCGAACTTCAAAAGGCATGTACTTTCAAATAAGTTACAAATCAGATCCTTTTGTTTTTGCGACGACAACGGCAAATGCTGTCTTTTTCTCTCAAGGGGTTGTCTATTTGTGAGACGAAAAGAGGTTGTTTATTTGTAAGGCATCTGGAAATTTTCTTACGCAAAAATCACATTTTTTATCCATTGGATCAACATGGTACATCAATCAATCAATTTTTGGTGTGGCAATGGAGCAACCATCAGAGCGAATAATGTGCAAACTTCAAAAACTCTAATGTCAAAAAAAAAAATCAATGCACCCTAGATCATATCACTGATAACTTTGTTTGAAATGTTTCATCTCTTGTGCGATTGGACTGTTCTTCACATTTCTACTTTCCCCCCTCTTACGTCTAGCAGGGTGCATATGTAATATCCAAACTTCAGATGTAGAAATTTGGACCTATTTGGACCCCTGGACACTACAAATTCCGGTTTTGGCCCCCTATGGAAATTTATTCCACTTCTGGACCCCTGTTGAGCGCGAGATAACGGGAAGTCGACACGTGGGCGGGTCGTGCGGAAGCTGGCCGCGCGACCGAGCTGGCGGCGCGCCCGGGCGCGCGACTCCACGCCGACCGCGCGAGCGCCTCGCCCCAGCGCGCGACCGCTCAGCCCAGCGCGCGTCCCCGGTCCCGACCGCGCGTCCGCGCAGGCCAGCGCGCGTCCCCGGTCCCCACCGCGCGTGTGCCGGCCCCGACCGCGCGTCTTGCCCGCCGAGCGCGCGTCATGCCCGCGGACCGCGCGACTTGAGTCCAGCGAGATTCGCGTTGCATGCTGGAGTGCCCGACCGCACGGGAAGTGATGTCAAATCCATCCGCCGAAAGCACCCGAGGCGTATTTTTTCACGCCGGTTTGCACACGCGTCTGCAAGAGGTTTGCATGGCCCCTCTCCGTGAATACATGCAGCAGGCTTAAAGAGGTTGAACAGCAGCGCATTTCGCGCATATGCTCACATAGCAAGCGAAGCAACTCATTTGCAGTTCGCGGTGCAGTTGAAGTGAAGACAGAGCGAGTGAAGGGAGGAAAAAAGAGAGTGCAAACTCAGGATTTCGAGTTGGTTTTGTTTCGAATCAACGGATTTTGCAAATACAAAAGTTGTAGATCGTCTCGCGAGCTTCAAGAAGAGGTAATTTTTGCCCCCATGCAAGTAATTTTCTGCGAATGTCATTAGCCCGTAATTAGCCAAACCGTGTATCGGTAACGTTGTTATAAGCCAATCTTTCATACGGTGTGTATGTGTATGGTGCATGATTTATTGTAGTGTAAATAATGTCGTATTTCATGTATGTGATTAGTCCATAATTAGTCGATTAGCACAAACCATCTTTTGGTAATGTTATTTTATGTGAATGTGTGATACGCGATGTCAATATTTGGTACGTTATGTATTTGTAGGTAATCTTTATGTGAATATATGTATTATAAGTCAATGTGTCATACAGTGTGTATGTGTAGGTAAAAATCAACATATGATGCATGCTTTATTGTAGTGTAGATAATGTTGTATTTTATGTTGAAGTTACGTATTGTAATGTAGTTAGTTTTTGCTGAAGAAAAGAGAGGAGCGAAAGCCGGAAGAGTTGAATTGTTTTCGTTTGGAATCAGTGGACTTGGCAAGTAGAAAAGTTGTAGATCGTCTCGTGAGCATCAACAAGAGGTAAGTTTTGTGCCCATGCAACTATAAATTTATGTATGTCATTAGGCCTGAATTAACGAAACCATCTTGTGTTACTGTTATTTTATGTCAATATTTTATACGCTATGTATGTATGTCATTAGGCCTGAATAGTTTAGCATGATGTATTGTAGTGTATATAGGGTTTCATTTTTTTGTGAACATATGTACTGTAAAGTAGTTTCAGTTAGGTGCAAAATATGAAGTTGTAGTGTGTAGACGTTGAGAAAACACATATTTATGTTAGAGCAATTGTAGGTGATAACAATAGTAGTAGGATTAAAATAAATTAGAAATAAATTTGGTAGATTAGAAATAATGGAGGGTGAAAGGTACAGAAGTGGTAACTGAGCAAAGTAACAGGTATGGTGTGGGGAGGAGCAGGTGAGGACTGTGCAGTAAGTTTGCAAGTGGGGAAGATCTTGGTCTGCCGTCCAGTGCACTTGTTGGCTGTAGATCTTCCCCACTTGCAAACTTACTGCACAGTCCTCACCCGCTCCTCAGAGCAATTGTAGGTGATAACAATAGTAGTAGGATTAAAATAAATTAGAAATAAATTTGGTAGATTAGAAATAATGGAGGGTGAAAGGTACAGAAGTGGTAACTGAGCAAAGTAACAGGTATGGTGTGGGGAGGAGCAGGTGTGGGGAAGATCTTGGTCTGCGTGCTAGTGCACTTGTTGGCTGTAGATCTTCCCCACTTGCAAACTTACTGCACAGTCCTCACCTGCTCCTCCCCACACCATACCTGTTACTTTGCTCAGTTACCACTTCTGTACCTTTCACCCTCCATTATTTCTAATCTACCAAATTTATTTCTAATTTATTTTAATCCTACTACTATTGTTATCACCTACAATTGCTCTAACATAAATATGCGCCACCACCTCTACTCTACTCTAGGCATATTTATGTTGGATCCTGTATGTGTTGAAAAAGTAAATATTTATGTTGGAGCATTTGTAGGTGGTAAATTTGTAGTAGTTAGATTAGAGACAATTTGTATAATTAGTATGCTTAGTGAATGACCGTAGTATGAAGGTCATTTGATGGAAAAAATGATATGTATATTTAATTTGATGTATGGTACAATTAGAAAGTGAAATAGTTACAAATAAATCGTAGATTTAGAAATACAAAACATATAATAATCGAAACTGTTAATTACATGATACGATTGTTACATGCTGTGTACTAAAATGGTTGATTATGCACTTATGTTAGGTACGCAATGGCTGGCATTGAACAATTGATGGTGTTTTATGGGAGTGGTCTCGTACGTGATGGGCCGTATGGGGCGGACCTGTCAAATTGCGAGCGGATCGTGATCCGGGCACCCGGTCTGAGCGCCATGAGCTTGTCTGAGCTACGGAGGTGTGTCCGTTCAGCGTTCGATCGGGAGACCGCAAGGAAGAAGTTACGGATCGAGGCAGTCTATGCCTCAATGGTGGATGACGGAAGGGGGAGCATATGGCAACTTCTGAAGGTGACCAATGACGCGTCATGGGCGAACTACATGGAGGTCGTGCGCAACCCTGATGCTGCGATATATGGGAGGCCAATGGTGTATGTCGAGTTCGTGGAGAGGGCAGAATCATCAGGCATGGTTGGTTCAGATGCCGTTGGTGGAGATGAAGTGGCCGGCGGTCATGAAGACCCTTCTGCGGGAGAACATGTGGGCGAGGAAGTGGGTGATGAAGACGACAGGAGGCGTGCGCAGAATTTCCAGCGCAACGAAGGTGTGCACGACAGGTGGTGGGCCGCCCGTATTGACTGTCATGAGTATCTTGGGGACCGGGTGGAAGAAGAGGACAGCGAGGAGGATGAGGAGGTTGAGACATGCAGCTCTGGAGAGGATGAGGACGGCGAAGGTGCACCTGGAGGGGTGGTAGGTCGTGTTGTGACCACGGACGGTGCGTACGTGTCGTCCAGACTGGACGACATCGCAGCGGCAGCCCTAGTTCTGCCACAGGCGGAGGAGGGAGAATGGGGGTTCAGCGAGGGCGCACTCTTTCTGGGGCAGTGCTTCCGTAATAAGAGTGCTGGCCAGCAGGCTATTGCTAGACATGCCGTCAACATAAGCCGGACGTATCGGGTCCACAAGTCAAAGCCGGACACGTACGTTGTGAAGTGTGTGGACGGGTCGTGTGGTGGCAAAGTCCGTGCACAACGGTACAAGGGCGTTGGCACGGAGTTCCGGATAACGGTGCTGCAAGATCACAGTTGCGAGCTTGCGGGGCCAGTACATAGACACCGCAACATGACATCACGTTATGTTGCGGAGGTGGTCACGCACCTCGTCCAGGCGGATGTGTCAATTACCCCGAAGGTTCTGATGGCAGCAGTAGCGAACGAGGCGGGCTACGAAGTGAGCTACAAGAAGGTGTGGCGGGCCAAGCGAAAGGTGCTGCACGGTATGTATGGGACGTACGAGGAGGCGTACGACCTGGTCCCAAGAATGCTGGATCAAATTGCACAATCAAACCCAGGCACTTACATAAACAGGCAGGAGAGGGTCCATCCTACGGAGGGCCCGAACTGTTTCATTCTGGACAGAGTGTTCTGGGCCTTCCATCAGGCGATACAAGGGTTCAGGTGGTGCCGTCCAGTGCTAACCGTAGATGGGACGTTCCTATCCGGCAAGTACAAGGGCACTATCCTTACCGCAGTTGCAGCCGATGCAAATGACCAGTTACTCCCAGTGGCATTTGCAATTGTGGAGAGCGAGAATACAGATAGCTGGCTTTGGTTTCTTTGCAATTTGAAGAATGCCGTAGTGCAAGACAGGCCCGAAGTGTGCCTTATCTCCGACCGCAATGCAGGCTTGATGTCTGCGTTGCGAACGTTGCAGGATGGGACGCAGGCCCCCGTCCCGTGGACTGATGTGAAGAACCGCTGGTGCATGAGGCATATTGCAGCGAACTTCCACAGAAGGTTCCGTAGCAAGGACATCATGAAGATGTTCAAGAAGCTATGCATGCAGAACCAGAAGCGGAAGTTCGACGCCTTGCGGAGGCAGCTCGATCAGGAGGCTACGAAGCATGTGCATGCAGCAGCAGGGGCCGTGGAGGGGGGCTCCACAAGAGTCGGGGTATTCTCACAATGGGTTCAGTCCAATGCACCTGACTTGGAAATGTGGTCTTTGTTGCACGACACCGGTGGGGCGAGGTATGGGATCATGACAACCAACATGTCCGAGGTTTACAATGGTGTATTGAAGGGCGTCAGATCCCTGCCGATCACGGCAATTGTGGCCGAGACCTGGAACCGTACCGTCGGGTACTTTGTGAATAGAGCCAGGATGGCGCAGAAGCACGTTGAGGAAAACAAGCAATACTCTGAGGTCATGCAGGCCTTCATGGACAGGAAGATGGAGAAGGCTCGAACCCACATTGCTCAGCCCATTGATGGCTTAAGGAGGAAGTTTGAGGTCCGCCTAAGGCAGAAGTATGTCATGGGTCAAATTAGAGGGGAGCGCAAGCAGGTATGCACGATTGGTGATGAAGCATCTTGCAGCTGCAACAAGCCCCAGCTTCTGCACAAGCCATGCTCCCATGTGTACGCGGCATGCGCTGTATGGAACCAGGCGTCGACACAGTACATCTCCAAGTACTACGACATGCAGCACTTGTATGCAACCTGGAGTGCAGAGTTCCATTCCTACGGGGTAGACATGCACTACAGGGAATTATGGCCGGGGGAGATAAAGTGGGTGCCCAACGATGCACTGAAGCATGTCGGGCGTGGAAGACGACAAAGCCGTCGCATCCGCAACGACATGGATGAGAGTCAGCGAGGGGATCGTGTTCGGCGCCCGAAGTGTAGGCTATGCAAGACCTTTGGCCACTCCCTCAGTCAGTGCCCAAACAGGCCGGCATCAAGCAACGCTCCGTAGTACCAACCACAATCCATATGTAATGTATTATTCAGGAGGTGTACGCTTAATTGTTGGCTCGATGGTGTAGCTATGTATTGCACATTACCATGTTATGTATATTTTCGCACATTCCATATGTTTCCTTGTCGTGTGGGTCATATTGGTGTGCACATTTTACGTATGTTTTTGTACATTCCGTACGTTTCCCTGTCATAACATTTGTTGTGAGTTATGTTGTTATTTGTTGCACATTTTGTTGTAATGTACACTAACTTGTTATCCTTCTTTGGCAGGACATGGAGTTCGAGCTGCTAGAGCCCCGTTGGGACGAGCACCACCGATGCCATGTGTGGTTGTCGGCACCCGCACAGGGGCCTCCTTGCTTCGTCCTTAGGGGCCCCCGAGAGAACTGGCGTCTCGACCCTCGGTACATCCCACTACTGCGGGACACCGGTCTGCTGCCCATTGCCCGCATGTTGGATCTACCGCATGGGTTCCAGTACGATGCGCCACTGTTGTCAGCTCTCGTTGATCGATGGAGGCCGGAGACTCACACCTTCCACTTCCGGTGGGGGGAGATGACGGTTACGCTGCAGGACGTCACGATGATTACAGGTCTACCCCTCCGTGGTGCTGCTTTGGTGCCACCCCCGAAGGCAGCAGATTGGAAGGTCCGTCTGGGTCACCGGTTCGGTCATGCGATCCGAGACAACGCAGCTGGGGTGCCACATGGATGGCTTCGTCGCTTCATGACCTGTCCTGCAGACGCAGATGAGGTCGCGGTGCGGACGCACTTCGTTGCATACCTGCTATATCTGTTCGGGTACGTCTTGTTCCCTAGCACGACTGGAGACTCCGTGCAGCCTAGCTACATACCGCTAGCGGAGTCCTTGGCAGTGCTTAGCTCCACATACCGAGGCTTGTGTGACGCCTCGCAGCGTACCGCGGCCAGCGAGCCGATCCTAGCCGCCTGCTACCTTCTCCTTCAGTTGTGGTCATGGGAACACTTACCCGTTGGCAGGCCTGACTTTGGTCGTCGTGTGCACCCTTATGACCTCATCCCGCAGTTGTATGGTGGTGATGACCCCATTGATGCGCCCACAATGGGTACACGTTGGACGCATGGTCAGTTGAGGTGGGCCAGGGAGAGACCGAGACGTGCGTACTCGGATTTCCACCAGAGGTTCGAGCTTCTGGAGTTTGCCGACGTAGACTGGTGGCCATGGTCTCCACAGTTAATTGCGAACACGGCCCCCCACGGGTTGTCATACCAGTGCGAGCGAGATCAGAGGTACTGGATGACGACCTGCCACTTGGTGTTCGCGCACTGCGTCGAGCCGTACAGCCCACACCGAGTCATGAGACAGTTCGGGCTGTACTAGCATGTCCCTCCCATGGCAGGACGCCCTCTTGCGGAGGAGTTCCACCGGTATGTCAGTACACCCCAAATTTAATTACTGCATTAGTGTCAATGTCAGTACCGTACTGATTGTGTAATGTCTCAATGGACTTGCAGGCAATCGAGGAGAGGGCGAGCGACCGAAGACTGGAGAGTCACACAGCGGACGTGGACAGACATGTGGTCTGACCATGCGCATACGATGGTTGTGGATGAGACACGGCCGTACGACCCTGACGACCCCGCGCCGTACAGGGCATACCTTGACTGGTACGCTGCACGCACCCGCTGTAGGCTTACTACAGGGGAGCCCCCACAGCCTCCACCTCATGCTGTTCACGGGGCGGCTATACAGGAAGGTCCAGACCGTCATCTAGCGGCACGGGTCGACGAGGCGGTACGAGAGTACTGTGTCATTACGAAATGCAGGATTACATTTGAACTGACTGTTTGTTTCACTGCAGGTGGACCGGATACATCGTATCGACATCGAGGCTAATGAGGCTATACGACATAGGAAGTCCAATACCGAATCTCGGTGGGTAAGCTATATGCGCAGCATCAGCGAAATGGCAAGGGGTACGATACGGGGCTTGAGTTGTGGTCGCCGAGATGACGTTGTTGGTACACGCGGTGGCGGACGTGGGCAGGGACCACCACCTCCCTCCGCGCCTCCGTCAGCACCAGGATCAGCACGGCCATCCTCGGCCTCCACGCGCTTCGGCCCAGCGGTTCGACAATTGGCAACTATTTGTTTGTGCACTCATTAACATTTATGTCTAACCACATCTTCGTCTTGCAGCAATTGCGCCAGGATAGCACGCTGCTACGGAGGGCGACGTCATCACGGAGGTCGACATCGCCGCACGAACCAGAGGGGCCGTCCGAGAGTCGGCAAAGCTACGGTCGCTCGGCCTCCACGCGCTTCGGCCCGGCGGTTCGACAATTCGTAACTATTTGTTCATGCACTCATTTACCATTTATGTCTACGCACATGTTCGACTTGCAGCAATTGCAACAGGATAGCACGCAGCTACGGAGGGCGACGTCATCACGGAGGTCGTCATCGCCGCACGAACCAGAGGGGCTGTCCGAGAGTCGGCCAAGCTACGGTCGCTCGGCCTCCACGCGCTTCGGCCCGGCGGTTCGACAATTCGCAACTATCTGTTCATGCACTCATTTACCATTTATGTGTAACGACATGTTCGTCTTGCAGCAATTGCGACGGGATAGCACCTCGCAACGGGCATCGTCATCACGGAGGGCGACGGACGATCGACCGCGCTCTCCAGGACGACGGGGGCCCACTCCAGACAGCGGCGCTGACTCGCCGGACCAACCAGAGGGGCAGATGCCCTCGTATCTCCCGGGACAGGTGCAGACCAACCTATATGACCCGGACAGGTGGGTTGTGCCGACCTATCAAGGCATGACATCGCACGAGTACATGGGGGACTTCCCGTCGACATCCTCATTTCACCAGCCACATACCCCGGTATGCACTAAACGTGTGTATTTCATTATGAACAATTTTCGTACTTTCCATTGTCTAATTCAGTTGTACCATCTAAGCAGGACGTAGGCACCTCCTCCGACTGGGTGAGCTCTATGCTTTATGACCAGCCGTCGCAACTGTCCACAGAGTTGTACCCACCGCCGCCTCGGCCACACCCCTCGCACTACGATCTTCGCGATGCACCCCGCTCCCCTAGTAGGTTCACCTTCTCAGAGGATCATGTGCGCCGTATGAGGCGGCGACGACGAGATGATGAATGAATTTTTTAAATTGTGCTTTTGTAATATTTGTGATGTTTTTCAAGTGCTTGATGGTTTGATGTTCAAAGATGGTTTCCAGTACCCAAGGGTTGCTCTAAGTTCTTTGATTTAGTACGGCGTACAACCAACTGAGAGATGACAACACGGGGTAGCGGGAGAAAGAGGGCACAGAATTCATGACATGCTTAACAACGTTGCTCAACACATTCCGTACCCTCGTGGCCTACATGCCAAACGAGCCTCGTGGCACCCACATGGAGAACTGCTGAGGGGGCCGCCTCGGACGGGGCTGGCCATCGTGGTAGTGGCACGCACATATGCAGCTCGGGTTCGCGCAGCAACATGTGGGATCATAAGAGCTTCCTATGTTGACAACCTCCTCGTTTCCCCTCTCGCGTTGCATCTGTTGGCGGAGCTCATTGTTCTCCTCATTGAGAGTCTCCATTCGGTACTCCAAGTCCATTATTCGGTCCCATAAAGTACCCACATAACGGTCAATATACCGTTCATGAGGAGGGTCGATCCAGCGGGAGAAGTCGCATTTCGCCATCTGCGAAAAATGACAGTAAACATGGAGGGTCCATAAGCAATAAAAAATGTACTATTAGTAATTTGTACCCCGGAGCGTGGGCATCGGAAGAAACGGCGCCCGCCATCGTTCGGCCCTTCCAGGACCTGCACGACCACGTACTCATTGTGTCTGCATTTCGGCCACGCTGGTTGCGCACGCCGGCTTGGTAGCAAGCGGTACTGTGGTCCGAACATCTCCCTCCTTTCCAAGGGAAGGTCTTCCTTCGGTGACCCATATCCGACTGGCCCCTCATCTTCCGCCATGGTATGTTCTTTGTTCGATTTACAGGGTTTTCTAGCTACAACTTCATGGGACCTCTACCGTGCTATTTATATCGAATGGCGGGACAAAAGATGGCTGCTTTGCCCAGAGACAAGACAAAACCGCTCAGCTTTACTCGGTGAGATGACAACACATGCCAGCTTTACGCAGTGATATGACAAATCGGGGCAGCTTTGCTCAGTTAGATGACAACACATGCCAGTTAAACTGCCTACATAAAGACTACGATCTGAAAAGCCTTCATACGAACATTTATTGCTACTCTGAAAACAATACATAGGAACATTTATTGCTACTCTGAAAAGCCTATCGCTACAGAAACCAACAAAATAGGGGCGTAGGCTGTAGCCTTTACAGTGAGTGTTCACGTCATAGGCATGTATCCTTTCCAGTGAGTTTGCATGTCACCTTTCCTTGTTGTTTCATAAATACAGGATACAGGCTCTGAAAAGCCTACATCGGGACATTTCCATGGACTATGCCCACTGCACCACATAACCTGCCTACATAAAGGCCTCCTATGTCTTCCATACCACATCTCCTCCTCAAGCCTTCACAATACTACTACACAACAATGTCTTCCTGGAGGTCCGACCCATTTGGAGTGCCGGAGTGGCATGAGCGCCCCAAGTGCCGCTGCGGCTTTAGGACGATGTTGGGAGTCTGGACGGATCAAGAAGAGCGAGCCAAATACGGCCGTAGGTTCTTCAAGTGTCCAAACCTGGATGACAATTTCATGGTAACGACGACAACTAAATCATTTGTTTCTCGTTGTCGTTTTTCAACTTGATCCATGACATCTACCATGCCACACATAGGCTTGCAGGTTCATCGAATGGGTGGATCGGGTGTCGCCGACATGGCCACATAACCAGGCAGTGGAGGTGGAAAACAAAGGACAATACTTTGTCAAGATGACTCAGGCTCGCGAGGTGGAACGACAGCTGCGGCGTGAGCAAGAGCGCCGCGTGAGGGTGGACCAAATCCGTCTGAAGGGCAAGGAGGATGAGCTGCAAAGGAGGCGGGAGCAGCTAAGTCTGCGTGAAGCAGCCATCAAGCGTCAGGAGGAAGAGCTTCAAGCTCGGGAGGCAGCTCTCAAGTCCAAGAATGACAGGAAAAAGGATGCAGCGGAGCCATCTTCAAGGCGCGATAAAAAGGGGAAACAACCACGCTACACCCAGTAGACAAAATGTTACGAGCAGTTGGGTGGGTTAGTCGCATATCATGCTATATGTTATGCATGTAATAAAATTGTACGCAGCATGTTATGAAGTTTATTTCTATTCACATAAGGTTATTATCTCGTGTGTTCGCATTCAATGATTCAGATAGCAAGTCATTTAACAATATTAACATACTCTTGGTACACTAATTCTTAGTAATATAAAAATATCACTTACCAATGTATATATCAAATAAAAAAGGGATTATCCGTACAAAAAATTCCATAAAAAATTACCAACATATACGAGGAGAAGGCATCAGGCAAAGACAACACGAACAACTCATACATTTCACGTACATGACATGTAGCAAGTAGTACAACCACCAACACACCAACGAACACAAGAACTAAAATACAACACAACCGTACATAAAACATTACCACTCTAGTACATTGCGACAAGATAGCATAAAACATTGCGAACAAACACGAGGATAACCTCCAGCACTACAACTTGAGGATAACAATAAACACAAGAAACAAAATAGCACACAACATTAAATTTATCTTCCACTCTAGTCTGTCGAAACGATGCTGCATCCCGACGGGGTCGCAACCCCCCACGACAACTCTCTCACGGCGAACACTGTCATTCCTATTTCCCATTTCATCCTCCCACACCCAGAATCGGCAACCACCATGAGCTTCCTGCGATTCCATGACAAGAAGATTTTTAAACATACCACCACGATTTGAATGAACCCGAAACAATATGACTCACCGAGTGATTGGGGCACTTGTAGTAGTGTCGCCCGGGATTCTTGGCCGTCTGTGATGTCCTACGTCTAACCACCAAGTTGCAATTTGGGCACATCACCGTGGGTGCCCATGAAGACGTGCTGAGCTGACTCATTGCCTAGTCTGGGGGAGTGAGCACGAAATAAAACTACACAGATTGTGAACAACTTACTCAGGAGGTGACTGATAACATGGCCAGGGAGTATGTGAGGGATGGCTCCGTTTTATAGGCTGTGTGGGGGGCAGCCTCACGCACAAATACCACAGACAACACAAATCTGGACCCCACACCATGCTAACTGAGGAGACAAAACATGCCAGCTTTTCAGGTGACCTCACAAAAAGGGGCAGCTTTGCTCAGTGACATGACAAAAGAGGGCAACTTTGCCCAGTTACTTGACAAAATGGGCCAGCTTTGGCCAGTGAGTTGACAAAACGGGCCAGCTTTCCGCAGTGACATGACAAAAGAGGCCAGCTTTCCGCAGTGACATGACAAAAGAGGTCAGCTTTGCTCAGTGACATGACAAAAGAGGTCAGCTTTGCTCAGTGACATGACAAAAGAGGTCAGCTTTTGCTCAGTGACTAGATAAAACAGGTCAGCTTTTGCTCAGTGACTAGACAAAACAGGTCAGCTTTTGCTCAGTGACTAGACAAAACAGGTCAGCTTTTGCTCAGTGACTAGACAAAACGGGCTGCTGTTGAGCTACCGCCTACCGAGCAGCTTGATGACTCTGGCTAGGCCATTACGACATATACATATTAGGCTAATACTTTAACTTGGCAGAATGACGTGTGGTACAATTTTGTACGTACACGTAAGAGAGTGAATGCACAAATTCCTGCAGGTCTTCAGGGGAGGAGCCTATCTCATCAATTATCCATTTTCAGTCCCTGAGCTAGTGTAAAAGTCATTAAGTCATGATAAAACGGGGCAGCTTTGCTCAGAGACATGACAAAACGAGGCAGCTTTGCTCAGTGAGATGACAACAGATGCCAGCTTTGCGCAGTGACATGATAAAACTGGGCAGCTTTGATCATAGACATGACAAATCGGGGCAGCTTTGCTCAGTGATATGACAAAAGAGGTCAGCTTTGCTCAGTGGGATGACAAACGATGCCAGCTTTGGGCAGTGACAGTACTAAAGAGGGCAGCTGTGCTCAGTGACATGACAACAAGAGGTCAGCTTTGCTCAGTGAGATGACAAAAGATGCCAGCTTTGGGCAGTGACATGACAAAACGGGGGCCTTTTTTCAGTGATATCGCAGCACTCCCATCTTTACTCACTGCTACGACCACGCGGACCATCTTTACACGTACGAGTAGAGACAAAACGGCCCCTATAAATTGGTATGCATTCCATTTCCCAGCGAACATTGCACATCCAAACCCCATACTACATCGCGCTTCCCTCACCCAACCGGGATGGACAAAGGCAAGAAGAAGCAATGGGACAAGATGGTGAAGGATTGGGAGGAGACCCGTGACATAGCACGGTCAGCTGCAACCCGCGATGCCGCCCGCGATGAGAAAATAAGGGCGATACAGGCCCGGGTAGAACAAGCCCATCGTGCTACGATGAAAGGTCCCCCCCCCCAGAGCGCCCGCGTAGCAACAACCCCATCCCGGACGTCCCCACCGAGCGTTCGCCACAACTACCACCTGAGGGGGAGACACCTCCCCTTTGTTGGTGCGGGGACGTGTGCAAGTTCTTCAAGTCTAAGCACCGCATCAGTCTAGGTATGCGGTATTGGGGTTGCGCAAACTACTCCAGTGACTATCCCAACCGCCGTTTTGACACCGCAACCTATCGGCAGCCGGTAACGACCACATGCACCATTTTCCCCTACCTTTTCTCCTTCACAACACGCACTAACAATATCTCTCTTTTATTTACAGTCTCCGGAGCCCCTATGTGCCTACCGCAAATGGATCGATCTTGAGATCCACCCTGCGGACCAATGGACCCTCGACTTCGAGGAGTGGAATGTCACAAAGGAGAAGGAGTTGCTGGAGGAGGAGCGCCGCAAGCACGAGCACACCCTGCGTATACAGCGCGAGACGCAAGCTCATCTTGAAGCGTGCACGCGTAGGGAGCGGGAGGCTCGCGAGATGGAGCGCGAGAGAAAGAGGGAAATGGCGGCTAAGGCAAAAGAGGCCGCGGATGAGTTCAACGCCGAGCGGGCAAGGAAGGGAAAGTGGCCCCGGTCCACACAGTAGGTCGTACGAGCAGTTGGGTGGGTTAGTCGCATATCATGCTATATGTTATGCATGTAATAAAAATCTACGCGGCATGTTACTCCCAACTGTATTATGAAGTTTAATATCTCGTATTTTCGCATTCCATGATTCACGTAGCACCTCATTTAACAATATTAAATGTACCAAAATTTATGTATCGCATTCCATGTTACTCACCTTCACAATATCACTTACCACTTTATGTATCGACCGTTCTACGGTCAATCTTTCCTTAAAAAAATTTACCAAAATTTTTTATGCATCTACAACTTACAATGAACATAATCTTTTATTACAACTTTATCTGATTTTTATCCAGTTTATAACTACAAAATTGCCAAAACTGAAAACAATCACGGAGATTGCAAACCCTAAAAACACAGCAAACCTTAAAAGTCACTTACCACTATTTGTATCCATCATTCTACGGTCAATTGTTCCTAAAAAAAATTTACCAAAATTTTATTGGCATCTACAAGTTATAATGAATATAAACTTTTATTACTACTTGGTCAGATTCTTTCCGAGTTTACATTTACAAAATTGACAAAACATACAAATAACATTAGGATTGCAAACCTAAAAACCATACGAAACCCTAAATATCACTTACCACTTTACGAAACGATCGTTCTATGATTAATCGTTTTTAAAAAAAATTTATCCAACTTTTTTTTACATCTGCAACTAACAATGAACATAAATTATTATTGCAATTTTATCTATTTTTTTCTCAATTTATAACTACAAAATTGCGAAACCATACAAATATTCACGAGTATTGCAGTCGGGGACATGCGGTCGGGGGAGCAAACGCGCGCTCGTGCGACCGCGGGACCGGGGACGCGCGCTCGGCGGGCGGGACGCGCGCTGGGGCGAGGGACGCGCGCTCGGCCGAGGGGGACGCGCGGTCACGCGAGCGGTCGCGCGCTGGGCGGGGAGTCGCGCGCCCCAGCGCTGCGCCAGGGCGGTCGTGCGGTCCCCGACCGCACGACCGGGCGACGTGGCGGCAGCGGAGCGACGCGCGGTGAGGAGGGGTATAGATTTGGAATTTATTTCAGAAGGGGGCCAAAAATGGAAATTGAATTGTTTAGGGGTCCAACAGTGTCCAAATTTCTCAGATGTACACCAACGCATTTTCTTCTACAATATTTGCAGCGCAGGTCATATAGGTGGTGATTGGTTCGGCTGAAAAGCTCGTGTCTTATGGCTGAAAACACTATAGCTGGCTGAAAAAAGCACTGTAGCTGACAGATGCTTATTTAGCATAATTAAATTTTAAAAAATTAAAAATAAAAAATATGTTAGCCCATTACGTATAATACAAATAAATATGGGAAAAAAAGAACCAGCAAAAAAGCTCAACAAAAAGCCAAAAGTTCAGAAAAAGATGAAACTTATGAATAGTGAAAAATAAGCCAAAAGTCAGAAGTCGAAGCCGAAGCCGAGTTGTTCAGGGTCATTAATCGACGGACTAAAGCCACATATTTATGCGAACCGGAAACCCCTTCGATTACCTCCTCCCCTCTGCGCCGCCACTACACCTCTCACCTCCTGCGACTTCCAGGGTTTCGCGCGAGACCTAGCTAGCGTTAGGGTTTCCGAAACCGGCGACCATGGCGAACGAGCAACCGGCGGAGAGCTACACGGTGGAGGAGCTCGTGGCCGTGAACCCCTACAACCCCGACATCCTCGACGACCTCGAAGGCTTTGTCAACGAGCAGGTAAACCCTAGCCCTGGGATGCGGTTACCCCTGTTCGTTTCGCTCCTGTATTTGGTGGAACTGGCGAAGGCTCGGTCCGCAGGTTTGGTTTTTGGTTGTGCTAAAACTAGCGTTTCGTGTTTACGTTTGAATGGTGGCGAGATCGGTGGGTCGGTGGAGTGCTAAATTGTGCGGCGTTTTCAGATGGAATCCATTCTTAGTAATACGCAGACGCTAGAAATTAGCAGTATTTTCATCTTTGCGGGTGGATTGTAGTGTATTTTGTTGATGGGGAGCGGTAAATTTACTGCTGTATTAAGCATAGAGGGTGGCTGGGTTTGTGTGTAATGGTAGGTACTTCATAGAAGTACTAGTTTGGGGCTTCTATGGGGTGTGCAAAACAAATTGTGTGTTTGGATGCTATTAGAATAGGCATATTAGGTTTGCCTTTGCTGTTACAAGATGTTAAGTTCATCTCTCTTGCGCAAATAAGAGATTTGCTGTTGGGAGCAACAGACATGTGTTCGTAACTCATTAGGAATGGTGGATGGATGGATAGATGAATTTGTAGTTGGTAAGATCTGTGGTCGGTGGTGACAAAATGGCAATATTAGGCTATTGTGCAGATTATACCCATTGAGCTCACTGGTTCTACTGATACAGCGACTGTTCGGATTGTGACTTTTACAGAAACAAGTTTGACAAGAATCGTTTTAGGTTCTACGGTATTGTACACAATCATGCTAGCCCTTAGTTTTATTGCAACATTAGTTATGTCATGTTTCAACCCTTTCAAATTTACAGTCTTTTTTTAATTTCTATTTAGGTTTCTTCTCAAACATATAACTTGGACGCAAATCTCAGCCTTCTTCGTCTGTACCAGGTAACAATTCATCTCCATATGAATGATTTTTATCCAGATTATGGCTCCATTGATATGTCTGCTTAATGATTTATTTCCTTTTGCAGTTTGAGCCAGAAAGGTTGAGCATACAGATTGTAGCTCGCATATTGATCAAGGTAACATAACAACTAATGCTTACATCAGTTTTATCAATAAAATCGTTCTTGGTTCACTTCCAGCCGTTTACTCTGTGTATGTTGTTCTATTGACAGGCTCTCATGGCAATGCCTGCCCCTGACTTCAGCCTATGCTTATTCTTAATTCCTGAACACGTGGTATGAAAAAGATACCCTGCCCTCCTGTGTGTATCCTATGGAAACTAACTGTTTTCGCCACTTACATATTTATGTTTTGCAAGCAAATGCTATTGAACATGCAACTTAGGACTGTCTAGAATTTAGAAGTGTTGAATTATGTGTCAATACTCATTGATCTGTATGTCATGGAAGTTGATTGTTATATTAACCTTCAAATAATACTGTAAGATTTGTAGACCTGGAGATGTGCAATATTTGACAATGACTTGTAGACTTGTAGTTGATACAATAAGCATATTCAGTTATCCAATTTATATTCAGTATATACTCATTTCGAATTCAAGGATATCATGCAAAGGAACATGTATTCCCATTTTGAAGTATCCCTTGTGGTTGTTTGAAAATTTTAAATTTTGCATCAGACAAATAATTATTACAGATATATAAGATGTCAGATTTGATCTGTCCTGTTGCCTATTAATTGTGCTTCCTTTGCTCCTTTTTTGTTGGGTCTCCTGAAGTGTTCTGCTATTATGTGGAGTTGACTTGTATGCTCTTTTATTTTAGCAAATGGAAGAGCAATTCAAGACATTGATAGTTCTTTCTCACTACCTGGAGGTACATACTTGGTCTTACTAAGTGACTATGTATAGATGTCTAAGAACTAGTGTGATATCCACTGCTAACCTCAATTAATTCGCTTACAGACTGCTAGGTTCCGTCAGTTTTGGGATGAGGCAGCAAAGAACCGCAACATATTGGAAGTTGTTCCAGGTATATATATTTGTTGAGGCACCGAATCCATTGTTCGTCATCTATTGTAAAGTGAACTTGTTGCAAGCAATTGCAGTCTTAGTGCTTGTGCATGTTAATGCCTAGGGGTGGCAACGGGGTCGGGGGAGGCTTGGTCCCCACGGGGATTAAAAATAAGCTAAATTATTTTTAAAAAATAATAATGGGGCTGCTCCAAATGGCTTTTAAGCCGCGGCTTTTGGCTGAAAGTGCATTGTAGTAGCTGTTAGCTTTTTTGAGTCATTCAATTAAAAGATTTTTTTAAAAAAAATGGAAAAGCTGTTATATGGTCATGGACAATGCAATGGAAAAAGAAAAGGCCAAAAAGCCAAAAAAACCAAAAAAAACCTAAATTAAGAATCCGACACGGTCCAAGTGGTTCCCGGACACTAGAACCGAAGCCGTTTGGAGCAGGGCCAATGTGACTTTGTTTATTAATTTATAATTGTTTAGGCATACTTTTTTTAAAAATATATATTCTAACATATAGATTCAAGTTTCAGTCTAAATATATAATAAAAGAATACAATCTTCCATATTAAAAAAAACTATAATCTATTTATTTTTGTTGGGTCCCCGTGGCCCCCGCCTCTGCCCCCAATGGGGAAATTCCTTGCAGGGCCCCCACCCCCATTGGGGAAATTGCAACCCCTATTAATGCCCATATAAGATTCCTAATAGAAGTTTTAAATCATGTCAGTGAGTATTTTTCTTTTCATTTTCCATTATTGGACTTGGGTATGAGTGATGTAGTATAGCTTTTCTGATTTACTGCATTTGCTAAAATAGTTTCTGCACAACTCGTTTTTTAATTAACCTTGTGCTTTTCATTATCGGTGTTGACCATGCATTTACATAGCGTATTAATGCCCAACAAAATAATTTGTGTACTAATCCTGTCCCGTCAATAGGTGCCTGGAATAATCTGGGTGTCTTGTGTTAACTTCACCTTTTGCATTGTCATTTATTTTCGCTGAAAAGGGTGCCTGCTGGCTAGAAACTTTATTTTCATAATCCTAACAGGAACTTGCTATGTAATTTTTCTAAGTTTTTTTTTTGCGAGGGTAATTTTTCTAATCTGTGTTCAGTTGGATGCTATCTTATGCCAATTGCTACGTATTCTTTTCTTTTGACCTAATGATGAAGTTGTACTGACACTATGAATCTTTTTGCAGGTTTTGAGCAGGCAATCCAAGCCTATGCTATTCATGTGCTTTCCTTGACATACCAGAAAGTTCCTAGGCCTGTTCTCGCTGAGGTAAAATAAGTATCCTTTTAAATTAATTAGGGGAGTCCTCCAGGCTGCAGAGGCTTTCGTATGATCTTGTTCTTACACATTTTGGATGACCGTGGTAATTCAAGCGGCATATTAGATGATAGCTGTGAATATTCTTTATGCCAAAAAAATCATCATCATCCAAATCGTGCTGATTACCCGATAGGGGTCATTGTTTGCATTACATATGGATTGTTTCTTGTTGATGTAACAGCCCACCACTTTTGTTTTCAGGCCATCAACGTTGAAGGTCTTGCATTGGACAAGTTTCTGGAGTATCATGTTTCAAACTCAGGTTGGGTAACTGAGATGGGTGGACGTTCTCAAGTGATTGTCCTTCCGCGCAATGAGTTCAATCACCCAGAGCTCAAGAAGAACACAACTGACACTGTTCCGTTGGAGCACATAACTCGCATATTCCCTGTCCTGAGCTGATTCAGCAACCATGATCAAATTGGCAGACCTACTGAGAGTTTTATAGAACTGCAGCAAGTGAAGCTACTCGGGCACTTGTATTTTTTTTATGGCATGCCACATTTTGAGGTTTTGGGAGTATCCAGATGCGCCTGTTTTTAGCTAAACGTGTACTGTCAACTAGTAGTGCCTATTCGAATGGCATATATTGCTAAGTTATGTTTTCTATGCATTCCTGTCGAGATGTTTCAATTGTCTGAGTAATTTTATGGCAGCAAAATTTTGCACATCACCTAAGTATTCGGGATCGGCACGAATTTGTATTCCAGTTGCCGGAGTCCAGACTATCCCTCACTGCCAGGTATTTGATGATGCCTGGTGTGAGTGCAAGCAGGAGGATTCATGTGCAGCCTCTTTGGTGTTGCGTTGACATTTTTCATCCAAAATTTGCTGCCCGCATCAGCTTATTTATCCCTTGATCCACCTCTTCGTTCTATTATGCAAAATCGTTTCGTGGCCTGTGTCATGATCATGGTTCTCGTCAAAGAGGTGCCGACAATATAAACTGCCAAAATTCGTCTGGGGAAAAATAAAACAAATTCGTCCGGAAAGAAAAGGCGAAAGGAAGTCACATGTACATATTCGCTTGGGCCGGCCCATGATTTTCTACGGCCCAAAGAGCTTTCCTACCTCGCTACAGAAGCCGATTAGGGTTTTGCGGCGCCGCCGATAAGAGCGCCCCCTCCCCTTGGCGCCGCCACTCCTAGACACCGAGCTCTCTCGCCCTCTCCTCCACCCCTTGGCGGCACCACCCAAACACTCGCATCCCCATCCACCATGGCGGCAGCGGCTGGAGGCGGAGGCGCCGCGCGTGCGCTGTCGCAGCGGGAGCAGGACATACAGATGATGCTCGCCGCCGACGTCCACCTGGGCACCAAGAACTGCGACTTCCAGATGGAGCGGTACGTCTTCAAGCGCCGAACCGACGGTACGTCCTACTCATACCTTCTTGCCGGGGAGATTCCAACATGGATGGGATGTGTCGCGTACTCGTATGCTTGCATCGTGGTGCTAGCCTCGTTCATGCTTACGTGTTCTTAGTGATCTTGCTGTATCTAGGTATCCAACTTGCCGTTGAACTCTAGAATTATCACGGCATGAGGCACGTTTGGCAACTTTGTACAGTACTAGTTAGAGGCGATCTGCGTTTGAGTGTGTGAACTTAGCAGCGCGGTCGCCGTGCAACTTGTGGCAAACAATGCTTCAGTTCTTCGAGAGGAGCGGTTGAATATGGATACGTGATATGTCCTTTCGCTGCTGTGATTCGTAGGCATCTACATCATCAATCTTGGCAAGACATGGGAGAAGCTCCAGCTCGCGGCGAGGGTCATCGTCGCCATCGAGAACCCGCAGGACATCATTGTCCAGTCCGCCCGGCCCTACGGCCAGCGCGCCGTCCTCAAGTTCGCGCAGTACACCGGCGCGCACGCCATCGCCGGGAGGCATACCCCTGGTACCTTCACCAACCAGCTCCAGACCTCCTTCAGCGAGCCCCGCCTGCTCATCCTCACCGACCCAAGGACTGACCACCAGGTGAATGGATTGTCATGTAGTACTCTTTCGCCTTAGGTGTTGCAATGTTGCTGACTTAGGTGTTCTTGTGAATTGTGTGCAGCCAATCAAGGAGTCTGCTCTGGGGAACATCCCGACCATTGCCTTCTGCGACACTGACTCCCCCATGCGGTATGTCGATATCGGCATCCCAGCCAACAACAAGGGGAGGAACAGCATTGGCTGCCTGTTCTGGCTCTTGGCCAGGATGGTTCTGCAGATGAGGGGCACTATCCTCCCTGGCCACAAGTGGGAGGTCATGGTATGCGAGCTTATTAGACCTTCCAAAATCATATTGCAAGTGTATCATGTGGAGATTGTTCTGTATCCTTCGTATGCTTATACAATGAGTATGCTGTTTGCAGGTTGATTTGTTTTTCTACAGAGACCCTGAGGAAGCCAAGGAGCAGGAGGAGGAAGCTGCTGCGGCCCCAGAGTTTGCTGCCATCACTGATTACCAAGCAGCTGATCAATGGCCTGGCGACCAGTGGTCCTCTGAAGTGGTTGCGCCACCTGCTGCTACTGGTGCAGAATGGGGTGCTGCTCAAGGTTTGTATTGTTACCATCTTTTGTTGAGCGTTCGTTATCTTGTGTAAAAGTAGCGATACATACGTAATTACGTATACGTACATACATGTACTTACATACATGCATACACATTGTAGTATCTCGCGTAACGGAGGGTATATATGTGTAGTATATGAGACTACCAAAGTGATATATACGCTTTTTCTGAGGTGGTATGCATATTTTTTTAGACATAGGCTGAGTTTTTTTTGGTTTTCATACTTATAGTTTTTTGTTTTTGCTACAGTAACTAGCTTTCAAACGGTGTTTTTTTAAGCAGAGTCTATAAGTTGATTATAGTAGACACTGTACCGACTTCAACTATACTGTTCAAAATTGCACGCGACTGTCTCTCTCTTCGTACTCTCTCGCAAACAGTCAGAATTCAAACGCTAAAAGCCATATGCTATAGCCCAAAATAACCTACTTATATTTCTTTTTATGTTCAGATATGAATGTATTTACAAAATATGTTAAAAACTATGGCCCCATATAATTTTTTCGTGTGTACCACATTGGAGTATCTTATAATTAGTATATAAATGTATCCAAAGTGATAAAAAAATTATCAAGTTTGTTTAAGTGGTATATCATGGGTGGGAGTAACTGTACTTAGGAGTAGAATGTATTTTCCATGTTTGTGTAAATCCCATTTGAGTATTCAAACGAGAACCACAGCGCTGATTGTAGCTAACACTGTTTTTGCACTGTTTCTGATATTTGTTTGGAAATTTACGTCCATTTGCTTTACAGATAGTTAATCAATCACCTATCATATTGTTTTTGTAACTTTAATTGATCATATTTTTCTTTGTTCCTATGTTTTTGGTGGCAGCTCCAGTTGCTGCGGCTGATGGGTGGGATCAAGCAGGAGCACCTGTAGCTGTGGAAGGTGCCGTTCCTCCAGTGGTGCCACCTACTGGCTGGGACCCAGCAGCGCAACCCCCTGCTCAAGGCTGGGAGTAGACTAGGCTGTCACTGTGAGATGTCTTCGGCAGCTTAAGTTAAATATTTTCTGAGGCATGAATATCTAAAAATCAGATGCGATCTTCTATAGTTGTGCTATGAACACCTCTGTTTTAGGATTTTTTTAGCTGAACTTGTTGTTTGGCCCGTTTATGTGGTGCTTTTAATGTATGGTTCGATGCAATATGATGGCTTTTATATATGCAGTTCGGTTTAGCAAATCTGATATGAAAGTATCGTTATTTGCCCATTCTATCGAAGTTGTCTTCAGTTCTGAAATGGTATGTCGCGTATGGGACGTGTACTCTCTGGAATCTCAGAACATCTGTTCATGTACTCTCCATGACTCCCATGTCATTTCTGTTGCTTCTGTCAAGCTATTCGGCATGTCACCTTTGTTGCATTAGTGTCCGTGTGTGTTCACTTGGATTGTTTCACGATAGATAGTAGCGGTACCGTTGCCAGAGAGCTTAACGCTTGTTGAATTTCACAACAAATTTGAAGGTCAGTCTACTCCATCGAACACCATGCTGTTTTATCCGCTGCCCACTGCCCAGGTCTCGCTGGTCGTGCATTTGCTGGTTTCTTTAGGCCGGTAGAACACCGTTTCAATAAATAACAAGTTCAGTAGTTGTAGCAGAACAATAATTAGATGTTAAAAGTATTTTATTAATTATAAATCACGCATTTTATTAATTATAAGTCACGAAGAGCTTAAGATCTGTACATACTGATGCCTTGTGTTATTATAATATTTATTATCTATCACCACACAGGAAGTAAGTGTGTATAAAGCCTTTTCCGTACTCGTGGGAGTATATACTTTCACTTTTAATATACCACTTAAGTGAATATTTTATATCTCTTTATCACTTTTGGTATACTTAAACTAATTCTAAGATACTCTAAATACGACTTGATCGAAAAAATTTCATCGGAACCTTTTATTTTTTATATACATACATAAAAGAAGTATATACAAAAATTATGCTATAAAAATAGATTTTGATGAAATTTTTTATGAAGTTCACTTTAGAGTATCTTATAATAGAGTATACTCAAATAGATAAAGAATTATAACAACACCATTAAAATGGTATATGAGAAGTAGGAATATATACTCTTAGGAGTATGGAACATTTTTCTATATGAAAGACTTTTTCGTACTCTTGGGAGTACACTCCCATTTCTAATATATTACTTAAATGAATATGTTATACATATTTACCACTCGTGGTATACCTAAATATTAATTCTAAAAATACTCCGATGCGATTTGGTTAAAAAAAAATGTGGCCTTTACTTTTGCTATACAACTTTTTTCATATATAAAAGGAGTATATACATAAATTATACTATAAAAAGTGGATTTTGATAAAATTGTTTTATGAAAATTACTTTGGAGTATCTTATAATCATTGTTAGTGTATATTGATAACAATATCATTTAAGCGATATATAATAAGTAGGAGTACGTACTCTCAGGAGTATAGAACCATTATATATATATATATATATATATATATATATATATATATATATATATATATATATATATATATATATATATATAGGACGCTAAAATGGAGCACCATGGTGATTAGGTAACATGATTTTAAATACACAAATTCAACCCAAATTCTGGTGTTCTTTTAATGTTAGTTTTAGGGTATATACCTATCTATAACAATTCAAATGAAACGTATATATTTGAAAAAATATGTTTGATTTTAAAATTTTGAACGAATTTAGATAACATATTTTGCTAATTTATATAACATACAATCAAACTATCATAAAAAATGTAACTACAATTCGAATTCCAGTTTAAACTTGTTTGAACTAGTTAGTAAACTAAACAAACTCGACATCCAAAAAATTCTTAAATTTTTTGCACATGATAAATAGGAGAAATACCTATTTTAGACTATGGTGTGTAAGCATCATGGTGTACCAGTTAATTATAATCAGCATATACCTACAATCAAACTATCATAAAAAAGGCAACTACAATTCGAATTTCAGTTCAAACTTATTTGAACTAGTTAGTAAACTTGTCAAACTCGAGATCCAAAAAATTCTAAATTTTTTTGCACATAATACATAAGGAAATTACCTATTTTAGACCATGGTCCCCCGGGCGTATATGTGTGTATATTGCCTGTCGATCTTATATGGATTATGTATGCGTTTTTTTAGATTTTAGGATATCTATTTTTACATTTCTTAAGCTCAAAATGTATGACATATTTGTTCGAGATCAGTCGCAGGCACGGACACTACGCTAATATATATTAATATGATGTGTGCTGTCTTAGTGGACACTCCCCTAATTAACGCTTATATGTCCTGCATGCATATGTGATTATTCGGAGGCACACTACTTTGCAAGAGCAAGTATGTATCCATATTTACAGGAGCAATGTTCTTTCATTTTTCTTTTTTTGCGATATTTTTTTGATATTTTTGTAAGGAGAAGAGAGAGAAACTGACTGACTGGGCAAACCCTTGGAAAAAGAATCAGATATATTTCGCCTGTTCATTGTCTTCACCACAGTAATTGAAACCTGTACCCGCAACCTTGAGAGCCAGCAAGCACGCTTCCATGCATTCCTCCTCGGAAGAACACGTTTAAGCCTCGAAGTCTGATCAACCGTGCCGATGAGGATGCTGATGCTTCTACCATGGCTGCAATCCTTTTGCACGCAGATGGGCTCATGCGCCTTGCCCTCGAGATTTTCCTTCGCTCTAGGCTCTGGCTGTGAAGCCTTTTGTCCAGGCAAAATTCTTACAGATTTGTCGAAAGTGGTAACTGGCAGATGCCATACATGACAGAACGAGACGACTGGAGAGCACGCTAAAGATTGAAACAGGGGAAACTAGTGCCGTCCGAAACCGATGTGAGTAGCAAATATGCATACTTCTGTACCCATATTTACAGGAGAAGTGTATTTCTTTTTCTTTTTTTTCGCGAGATTTTTTTCGGTATTTTTTCTAAGGAGAAATAGAGATAAACTGTCTAACTAAGCTCTAACCCTTGGAAAGAATCAGATAAGATATATTTCGCCTATTTATTGTCTGCACTATGATCAATTCTTCACCATAGCAATCGAATCCTGTACCCAACCGATCCGAGCCAGCATGCTTTCGTTCCTCGGAATATCACGTTCAAGAGTTCCGCTGATCAACCGTGCCGATGCTTCTCCCATCGGATGTCATCATCTTTTCGATTACGCGTCCTGTGCATGCAGATGAGCTTTTCCTTTGCTCTGGCTGTCAAACTTACTGTCGCGGCAAAATTTTTACAGGGGTATCACCAGGGCAAAATTTTACCACTAGTAGCAAAGCATGCCTCCATTAGCCACCCATTGAGCAAAGCGGTCAGAATAGTCGCGGATGTCTGAGAATTGGCTGCTCGAGCGTGACAGATCGGTGTCATCCCTTCCCTGCTAAGGAGAAAAAAAGTTCCAATATTGATGAATATATATGTGAGTAGACACCTGAACATAAGAATGCAGCGCTAGATTAAATCTGAAAAAATATAAAAGTTGGATCGACGGAAATCCAATGGTACAGTAAGTTGAGAGGCATATATATATATATATATATATATATATATATATATATATATATATATATATATATATATATATATATATATATATATATATATATATATATATATATATATATATATATATATATATATATATATATATATATATATATATATATATATATATATATATATCTAAATAAGCTTTTCTTAGGGAAAGTTAGAAAAAATAAGCTGACCTCGTCATTGTGCCCTTGTTCACTGTATGACGTAGCTGATTCAACACTGACATCCATAGGTGAATTGATGAGCGATGACCTGTTAATGAATTTGAAACACCAGTGTCAAGGGGAGCCTAAATCTCTTTAAGTTGACAGATCAAGGGGATGATAATGTAACGAATGCATCAGGATATGCAAATTAATCCCAGTATGTGTTACCTCTCAAATATTTCCTCGTCACAAGAATTTCCTGAAGATGACAACAAATCAAGATCGAGAAAATTTGAAGAATGCAACTCCGGGTAACCTAATCTTTTCAAATAATTCTGCCGCTCTTCCGAAATGGAGCGTCTTGCATGCATTGTGCTGTAGTTTGTACTAAACATCAAAAGATGCAGTTAGCTCATATTACATTCATGGACAAACTGAAATTTTTGCAACAGCCAATTTCAAAAAAGGATTTAACGCACCTGGAGCATGGGTTAGGTTCGCACATGGAGATCTCTGGTGCAGAATCAGAAGGCTCTTGAATGTCAACCAGCTGTTGCATTGGGAGCAATTCTGAGCTTGCAATGTTGTTTTCTCCGACTTTACAGTCAGATACAGGTACAGTGTTTTCGCATAGGATATTACCATCCGACAGCGACCTCTTTATGAATGATCTGCTGATATGACATTTGTCAATTACTAAACTAGACATAGAAACTGAACAGTTTAAGGAACCAATATAACGAAGTACAATCTACAGAACCACTGATTGAGTCTAGACGGCTTTTGAGTAAGTGATCATTATGTAAGCAATTAACACCAAGGTAAAGCTAATCAACATATCGTATTCTATCAAAAGATCACCTGGCATTTATACTCAGTTGGACCATCAAAACCTAAGTTTTCTGTAATGAGTGAAACAGGTAACAAACATCTAATTTTTGTTGCTCTAAGCTCTCACAGCCCTAGGAATTTGCAGTTCCAAAACAAGTTCAAGTATTCCTTGATTAATACATTCCCTTATTCTGTCAAGACTCAAGACCATTTTCATGAAACAAGCAATACTATTTTCGCAGCTAGAGCAAAATGAAATGGTGACACTTTTTGCAGGTATTACATGGACTAAGAAGTGAGAACACAGTGATCAGTTTTACTTTGCTATTCCATCTGATTCAAGTTAGGTGAAATATCTAAATAAAAGCTAAGGTTGTACTGAATATTGGAGGCCAGCTTTTCAAGCACTATTTCTTAATGGAAGAGTTGACTTCAGTACCTTCCAGATTCTTCATTTAAAGTTCCTTGCCTTCCAATGTTGTAATGCTGATCCGAGTCCAACTTCCACAGTGCAGGTTTGCCTTGTTGAGGTTGGAAATGACCCAAGAACCTGTAATTTTTTAAAGACATATAAACCTTTTTGTGGAAATATACAAGACCACTATCAACATTTTCCATTCGTTGTCATTCGTACGGAATGATGTTTTACAGACATGAAGAAGCTTACACATTTATAGCATCCTGCTTCTCAGGATCCGTGTATGCATTATTGTAGTAACGTTGAAGGGTCCGAAGGAACTCCTGGGATTGGGTTGCTGCCTTCCATTGACCCCTTTGCTCACAGAAGATCTGCGGCATACGCGGATAATATGGAGAACTTAGACCGATAACTATAAAAAAAAACAGTTTGGACTTCGAAACAATATGCGTTTATTACTATTGACTTCACTGCCTAGCAAGAAGATTCAAATCGTTTTGAAAGAAACAAATTCAGAATTAGCAACTACAGATATGACAGAGGCCATAAATGACAACCTACTACGATCAGTCCAAAATACCTGTTATTTAGTCACAAATATTCTGCAAATACTTGTTGATTTACATTTTCTACATAATTCATAAAATACACTTAATAGTTAACATGCTTGTGTAGCTATAGATGTCCTCGCCCTAATAACAACCTCCATGTCTTCACTTGTTTCCAAAAGGCAAAGCTACATGCACCAAATAATTTAGAAGTTCATTTATCATTGGAGATCTGTGAGAGAAAATGTGTCATGTTTTGGTAAAATTTGCCTTCGTATGTGCGATCTTGGCTAAAATGACAACTATTATGGACCAGAGGTAGTAACTAGCAATTGTGCTTTGACAATAACAAACTTTCCGAATTCTATTTTCAGATTACAAGTTGCATTAATGTGCATTTTTGACTTAAACATGTGACTACATAACTTGATAGAATAATAGGGAGATGGGGAGAAATGTCTCAAATAATAGGAAAAGGGAAAGGATGATGAAAGGAAGTTTTAAACTACTGAAATGGGGTAAAGAACAAATTAAAACAGTTGTACACATCTTTCAGAGTACTCACATCGAGTATTTGTGAGTAGCAGAACGACCATATCAGAGTACTCATAACAAGCCTTACCTTGTTGTGAGCAGCAGAACCACCATATTGAATAGCTAACGTATCGCCCATCCTTTCATAGAAATCCATCAGATCATCGGCCAAAGAAGCATGCAATTCAATTTTAGGTGCTTCAACAAGCCGCAGCACATGAAGTTGACGCCCTAAAGCAGCTAAGCCATACGCAAATTGTGCAACATTTGTGCGGTCCAAGCAGTCTATGCAGTTTGTCCTGAGGACACCCTTTTGTAGTAAAAGAGGTACCATCTTAGTTGTGCAGAAATCTTGATCGTCGTTACTTTTGATGTCACATGGCTTGGTAACAGCTCCTTGTCCACTGTAAAACATGTAAAAGATAGCCGTTAATACTGCTAATTGAATTCATAAGACCAGATCGGAGCAGCTACTCCCTCTTGTCCAAAAATTGACATTTTTTTTTACTCTGCGTGATCTCCAAGATACAACTTCGACCAATCCAGATATGCGACAGAATCATATATCACAAACGAACATTTTACGAAAAATGACATCGGATAGTTTTCTTGTGGCCAATCCATATATTTATAAAAATATATGGTCAGATTTAGAAAAGATTATATAAAAATGACATGATTTTTTGGACTGGAGGGAGTAATTTCCTGTGTTCACTATGTAAAACTTATGGATTCTTAAGGGAAGGTATTTTTAGAGAACTTCAGAATAGTTCCTAAGTCTGAAAGTTACCATGAGGCGTCCTCAGGTTCTGATGATGTTGTTGTCTCACAATGGAGGAAGTCTGTTAGGTCCAACACATCTAATGCTACCTTGTTCAACAGTGCAAGCACATTGCTGCCTTTCCTGCAAATAGCATGTAGTACTTAACATTGTAGGTACTTTACAACATAACCAACTTGTATTGCAGGGGCAAGCTTGGCTAGAAGCTTCTCTTTAAATACAATAGATTACCTTCGAGAAAGCTTACTCAGATCCATGTGTAAAAACTTCAGACGTTTGTCATCTGATAACCCCTTATTTATGTAATGGATAGCCTTAGCAAATTCCGCACGGAGCAAAGATTCACGAGGCTTTTTCTCACGAGTCTGATAAATATACACATGATACAAAAGGAATAGTCAGAATTTCAGATTGATACAAAAGGCTATCAAGTTGACAATTAAATTGATACATATGTAAGTCTGTAGTGATATAAATGGAAATTAATTCACATCATTCATGTCAAAGTACAAACCATATTTATGTTACACACGCTCACCTTGATTAAGTTTAAGATTATTATTGGATTCCCATATCTAAGTGCAAGGTTCTCAAAATGAAGGCGGGTCGCCTTGTAGTCCACATCCGGTTTTACTGCAGGTAGCAAGGTGGTTGGAGCATCAGGGAAGACAGTCTACAGATAGACAAATCCACAAAAGACTAACAGTCCAGAACTTACATATGATATCTGGCCTAATACTAAGTCTTGAAGTTTCCTGAAACCAGACAAGAGGTATCGATCCTCTATGTTGTACAACAGAAGCTATCTGACGTGGGATTTCATCAGGTTTGTCTTCAAAAACAATCTGTTCGGTCTCAACATCATTGGCAACCCTACCCTTTTCATTAATGCCTCGTTTCAAGAATCTATATTTCAAAATGATAAAAGAAATAGATGCTGCGAGATCAGTATAAGATTTGATTTTTTATCCAAATTACGCCATTAAACCTAAGGGCTTGTGATACAAACCTGGTTCCAGCAAAATGACGCGAGCGCCTAGCTATAAGTGTCAACCAGAAATCTTTCCCAGATATGGACAGCTTCGACTGAATGCACCAAAAATATGTCTATTAGTTTGTCTTCGTATAGCATTTGACTGGATGAAACACACTACTAGCGTTAAAAAAAAGTAAACCGAATAGCAACAAGTTCTTAGTTCTTATTGGCGATTTACAATCATGGTGGCCAAAGAAGTTAGCGAAACGTACACAAAGATCTTAATTAACTGCAGATGTGATTAGTCTCGACTTGAAAAAATACATTAAAAATGCCAATTGTACACGGTGTAATTCACAGAATTTGCACTAGGATCAAGGGACAGTGCTCAATGCTTACCAATGCAGTTCCATATCTAAATTCTAAGCATTAGGATATTAGACTGTCCAATATTACTATGTACCAGCAACACACTAATGATGGATAAAAAAATAACTGAACAAAAGCATTAACAGTCTGCTGAGACGAGGAAATGTTTCAACTCGGGAAAGCCTCAAACAGCTCAAACAGAAAAATGTCAGCAGGTTATACAAAGCCATGCCTTTGCAAACCCTTTATTTCAAGATTTCACTACGTGTCAGGTCATGAAACATGGAGTAAAACACATATGTTAGTTGGATGGCATTGAGTTAGTACCACTGCAGCCTTACTTGTGGAGTTGTGGTCTTTGATGATGAATAGATGATACTGGTGATATGCATAAACTCATTAATCAGAAATGCCGTGGAATCAAATAAAAATGCAGTTCCAAAAAATTTGGTATGTTGCAAAAGAATATACCTGTTTAAAAAACCCATGGATTAACGCAACTGTCCAATTGGTATTCTTGAGATGGTTCCGAATTGCTCGTGTCAGAAACTCATTCCATACAAACATTGTTTCATAAACAACCCGCCCATTATTCTTGTCGGTTATGTTCTTCTGAAGGCTTCGCATGATGTTGTAAGAGTAGCTAAAGAAGAAGTCCTTTGACAGATCGACCGAGCAAAGCAGCCGTTTATACCTACAAAAAAATGAGGGATAAAAGCATAAATATCTGCAGATAATGAAAACAAGAAAAAAACTTGCATGAATATATTTGTAGTAGATTACACTGCTAATAAGTAGAATACAAATGAAGCAAAGAAATTTGAAACATTTCCATATACCTCTGACCATATGAACACCATACACTATGCTCAGGGCTGCAAGAATTGTCATGATGTACTGACCATATTAGTTGGATGCATATTGTTGTCAACAAGCAAATTTTGTACTTAATAGGCAAAGTGACGTTAAATGCATACACAAACAAAAGTTACTATCTGACTGTACAATTGGACCAAATGGAATTGCCCATGTTCAACTACAAACGTGAATACATGAAGAAAAACTAATCTGAAAATATGCAAACTGTCATAAAACAGTGCAAATGATAAAAATAATATACATCGATGCCAATAATGCACATTATCTCATTCTCATCACAATGTAGCAACATAATTAACTGAAATATTCGGACAAGAAAGGGGCCTAAAACAAGATAAATGAATAATAAAACAATAATATGTCCAAATACAAAAAGAAAGCAATCTGGCGGTTTTGATATCGCTAAGAACCAGCGATGGAATTACAACAGATAATACACAATATTTACATGCTGAAAAAATGAAAGACCTGTTCTCATCCCTAGAATAAGCCACGCTGGGCCAGACTATAGGGCTTGGAATTGCAATCATTTCACTCTTGCTAATAGAATAAATATCATGGCCGCATATTGTGCCGACTTTCCTTCTCCTGGTTATTAGAACCATGTAATAGGGACCAAGAAACTTTATAAAACCTGAAGAAGCAAAGATGAAGCAAATGTTAGAACTGCTACAAGGTTGTGATTCATACACTCTGGGATTCTCAGTTTAGTTCATGTTGAATTACCAACTATTCCGTAGCATTTTGTGACAAATTTCAGCCCACCAGTCAACCTATTCCCCTCATGAATCCGCCAAAGCAGTTCTTGGCATTCATTCTCCGCATAACTAGTGGGATCTTCCTCGATGCCCAGCTCAGTAGACTCCAACCGGTCAATCTTTAGCACCCTCCAGAGAGTCCTGCTCTTGTCTCTCCCAATAAGATAAAATTTCTACGCCAAAAAAGCACGCACATATTAACGAAAATTTACAAGAAAATGTATAAGAACTTTCAACATCGAATAAAATTTCCAGTAAATCAGAAACAGTGCATAAGGACCAACAATTAAACAGCCTCCGTTGTCTATTGTACCAACCAATAGTGAAATGTTAAATTCTGTGCCATAAAGCTAATTATCCTCCAATTTTGAGAATCATTATGCATATACATAACGTCAGCCAAAAGCCTGGAACATTGTATTTTGGCATTGGCATGACAGTAGCAAAGCAGAAGACAATTGCACATTAGATAGAAGCAAAACAACACAACTGTACAGCATCGCTAAACAAGATCATCCAGGAAATATTTTATCTTCCTGAAACAACTGCAGGGAAATAGAGTAGCAAAAAGGAATAGCTTTTTTTTGGGTACTCTCTTCCCTTCCCTGCAAAAGAAACAAAAAGAAAGATCTTTCCTCACCTTTTTGCAGCCTTTTACCCTTTCCTATAAACAAAATTCAACCGAACCAATCATAAAAGAGATTCTCCACACAGCGCAAGCATTAAATCACTCAAGAATCCAATTAGTCATTAAAAAGCAAACACACACACATTGCAAGAAAGTCAAACACAGGAGGTTTGCTGACACAAAGATCTCCATGTTTAAGGAACCTACAATCCGGTTCAAACCAGACCAAATCAAGCGACTTAGCAAGCAAAATTGGCAAGAGATCCCTACCGATCTGGTCTCGTAGAGCCGGAACTTCTGAAGGAACTTGCCGCCCGTCATAGCCTCCATCGGATCAGATCAACAAACAAACACAAGAGCGCCGCGAATCCAAACCGATAAATTCAGGAAAACCAAACCGTCTGTGCAGCTCAGCTCCTCGTCGGCTGCTTCAAGTAGAGCATCTTGCTCGCGCACACAAATGCTCCAGGGAAAGAATCCAACCAAAGCTCCCACCTTTCGGATCAAGAACGGACCAGCGACCCCCAAGACGGCAACAAACGGATCGAAATCGATCCAATTCACACCCCCAACACCAGGAAACCTGAAAGGGCGCACCTTTGGATCTGCGCAAGATTCAGTACCAGGAAAATGGAAAGAAACCGACGCAAAATCAGCAGCTTCGCGGCAAGAAAACGAGATTCCGGGTGCAGTGAAAGAGGACAATTTCACGCAAACAACGCGAGCTTTGGCCGCACCCGCAGGAGAGATGGGTCATAAATAGGAGACTAAATTTCCGGGGTGAAATAGGATGGATTTTTCTGAGGGAATGCGAGGGAGGGGAGGGGGGAGCCGAGAGCCACAGGAAGCTGGCGACGACGCCGTCGTCCACAAAAACACCACGCAAGAGGAGAGGCGAGTGGCACGGCGCAAATACGAGTAATCATTGCAGCAAAACAGTATCTTTCTTAGTTGGCTTTATACTTAAAAAAAATGTAGAGAAGAAATTTGGTTTTGTTTTGTCCAAGAGGAAACTGGTAAATGGCCTCTTTTGCAGTACGACGAAGTAACAGTTAAGCATAGTCAGGATGTCAATATAGTATTAGCTGTAATGAAGGGCAATTTAGCAAAACATTATTTTAGGTTTTCTCCGTGTGCTTTTTAACTATCTATTCAAGCAAGCAGATGTGATTCATTAAGGGGAAACAACAACTTTCTGAAAGAACTTCCTCAAAGAAAAATCTGAAGCAAAAAACCTTAGGCATGGAGTGCAAAGCATAGCAAAGGTTAGGTCCTAATGCACACATCCCATATGGAAATTTTAATGCAATATTCATAGAGTCATGGAGAGCAAGCAAGCAACTAAGTACGGTGCGATTTTCAATAGATAGGGAATGAAGGGTGAGTTATTTTGGGTTGTGATTTATGATTTAAATTTATGAATTTTGCCTATTTACAAGAGAGAGTACGGAGGGAGATACTTATGTACGATTTTAGTCGATATAGATAAAATCATGACAATGTATACTCCAATCGACTTATAGACCATTTAAAAAATACTTAATTTAAAAGTTAGTTATTATAAAAGAAACAAGTCATAAACCCAAAAAAGAGCAAGAATTTAAGGCCACTTCAGCTTATTTTCCTATGAAAAGCTGCATCACTAAGGTTGGAGAGAGAGGGCGCAGGACGTACACATAATCAATTGGCCAAATTGCAATGGAACTGTACTGTATGATTTTTCTTAGTTGAGTAAAGTATATACTGTATTTCACTGGGAAGAGTGACAGTATTATGTAAGTTATCATTGTCAGCACAATTTATAAACGATCATCCAACTACTTAATTAGAAATAAAATCTTGTTTCCTTTAGATGTGTGGAATCGATAGCATCACCGGTCTATTCCTCTCCAGGACCACTGAAAATCATTTCATCAGTCAGCTTCAAAATTGCATATGTGTTCAAGAAAACAAACATCTAGAATAGTCTACCTGATTAATTAGGGAACCACTGTTCATGCTAAGCTTTCGACCTGGATCAAAATATTATCCATTCAGTGGAGGACTCATGATAAGTAGACCTTTCAGCATAGTACTTACGCCATATTAGAACATCAACATCGCTGTGTGTGATCTAAGCCAACTTTTTTACGTGGTTAATTACTTTTAACCTCTTCTCCGCTGGATTCTAGACAGGTGTTGCATGCAGAACATCTGCACACATCGGAGGCACGAGCTGCTAATCTCGTACATGCATTTGTGAGAGCCTTTTTGACGCCTCTTCTGCTCCTTTTTTTTTCTCCCCTTGAATTGAATCTACTATCTTTTGACCTCCTTTTTGGGCAGTTTGTTGCATCTGTGAGAGCACTCAGCATTGTGGAGTGAGACCTTGGGGGTTAGGTGTGTGACTGTCCCTTTTCCACATGGATTTGGAGGTTAAGTGGCCATGAGCATGGCCATGTAGCAGATTGGTCACTGATAGCAGCTAATAGGCATCCATGCCAAACACAAACGGTACCCTCCTTTATGTCCCTTTTTGGTAGGTAGATCTGGTAATAACAAGTCCACAATTATACTAGTACATTTTTCTTTTGTAATTTTAATTAATGTCCCTTTTACTCTTTGAGACTTGGTAATTGTAGTATTCTTGATAAGTTCGTATAGTGTTTGTACTTTCTACCAGTGGTAGTGTGTTCATATAGTGTTTGTATTTTCTACTGGTGGTAGAGTGTGTCCAAAATTTGCAAATATAATGGGTAGTTCTTTTCGGCCGTGGCTCTTTTTACTAGCAGTAGTGCGTGTCTAAAATTTGTAAATATAATGGGTGCATTTTTTTTCGACTGCGGCTGGTGGCTTTTGCTTCTAGCGCGAGTACTCGAGCGAACGAATTAAACATTGATAAACCGCTCCGAAAAAGATGTCTCGATAAACCACTTCGAAATGGCGATGAAGAAGTCATCCTATTTATTTATTCGAGAGAAATCATAAGCCATAAACTGAAAAGAACTGCAGCAGTAGATACACAAACAAAGATGATGATATGAGTGTGCACTGTAGCTTTGACTTTACAAAACCAATAAATATAGTAGAAGTATTGTACTAAAGAAAAGAGTACATTATTTATCTAGGGAACAAGCTGTGCATCTGAGATCTGACGTAACTACTTCATCAAGCTCAGTTTTGAGTTGCTTTCTCAGGTTGGTTTCCAGAAACACGGCACCAGGAGAACAACTCTGGCTACTTTGATGTCCGGTGATTAGTAATTACAGCCTGCAGGTCGAAAAGACTAGATTGCAAAGCTGATACTGTAATTCTACTTCTAGTAATAAATGCATAAAGCAGTTGCCTGTCGTGCTGCATGACTCTTGCTGGTAGTGCCACTGCAATTCTGTATTTAGCCGAAGATACAGTAGAGAAGTCAAGGTGTGCTACTAGTTAAAGGAGTAGTTAAGTTAATTAATCACGAATTCACGGTACTGGCAATAAGCGTAAACAACTATTTCAGCCTGGATACGTTGAAATGGTTCCCTCAAAGTCATGAGCTTAATTATTTGATTATACGTGATTTCCATGTGGTGGTCCAACCTGACGAGAAAGGCCGATTTAGATGGCTAACAGAGTTACTAGTCTCGAGCCTTCGAAACGGCTGTTAAGAGACTCTCTTGTTCAGATTTGCATTATAGATTAAGGTGAAAAAAATGCAATGCGTGATAGATCTATGATCTGGCTCACACCGTGTACTAGTATATTTCTTAAGAGATTTCATAAAGAAAACAGTTCACATATGCTACATGTGTGTTTGGGACAGGACCCTTTCGTTACTCGATCTTTCAGTCCACTGTCCGTGATCGAGTACTGCATAGTCTTGTATTGTCGCATGCTTCTAAGACTGGTGCATGATTGAGTGATGCTACAAAAATGCGTCATCAATCGGTTACTTGTACAGATACACAGGGGGAATTTTAGTTGAATAATCACTGTAGTATATACAATGCACAATGAAACTTAATGAAGAAGATTACTTGATTGCAAATTATATCAAAATGTACCAGTCATCAAATATAGTACCCATGAGGATAGACTAATCCTTAAATTACTATGTTATTATATTCTTCGAGTATACCCCCTATTGATAAAAGGGGAAGTTTTATAGAATAATCGTAAGTCCTTCTATGATCATTCCTAATTGTAAGTCATTCTACGACTACATAGTCGTAAGTATTTCTACGACCACATAATCGTAAGTTGTCCCACGACCACCTCGTGGTCGTCGAACTTTCTACAACTACCTTTTCTCCAACCGACTTGTCTAACGACGTCCTACAACATCGTATGGCCGTCTGACAAAGCGGTTAGAACGTGCGTTTATTCCTAATAACCGCACACGATCTCTCTCTGACAACAACCGCGACACAACGAACGGTCCACCATGTCTCTTTGACAATAACTTCCATCAGACTGTTACCACCCAAAGCGTTGAGACGTCTTTCGGCGCAAGACAATGGCCGTCGCTTCGTCAACAATATAAAGGTTAATGCCAGAGGGAGATAGAAGGAGGAAAAAAAACCAAATCAAATTAGGAGATAGTGCTAGACATTTCGCATTACTCTCAGTTGCAATCAATCTTTCTGAGCAATAGCCACATAGAAAGTAGGGTTATTATTCTCCCAGGAGAAGACCCGAACCTGTATAAATTCCCGTGTCTCCACTCTGCATGTTGAGGGCCTGAGTCTTCTAGTCTTTCCCCGAATCCAAACAAATCATACGTAAGATCGATATTAAAATATCAACAAGTACCAAAATTGAAAAATATGCATGCGCATACACACACACTAGTTGATTGCCAATACGTTGCTATGATTCTTTTTTTAAAAAAAATCATGTTCCATGTTCTAAAGCCACAAAAATAAAACCATCACCACAGTCGGCTCATTAGATCATTCCAACATCAATTTTCGGTGAGTGTTGCCTATGAGCATACAAAACTAAAGTTTCTAGGTTTACTCAGCTAATTTCTTCAAAAACTTTAGTCAAAATTTAGGGCGTACGATGCGGATCCAGCTGTCTAGATTAACACCTACCTTCCTTTCCAACTCCAACCCTATCCTCTCTCTTCCTATCCTGATCCATCCATCCTTGGCCGCCGTTGCCGGATTCCTCCTTGGGCCACAACCCACATGGTGCCTTGTTAGTGCCAATGAGGCCACCAGAGCTACATCATCATCACCGCCTCCTCATCCTTTGCTCAAGCCTTACCCATGCTCATCGCCAGCACCCCTCCGACACCTTCTTAAAACCACGACTTCCTCCACTTCGTCTCAGGTGTCCTTCCCCATGCCACGATAGTCAAAACCAATTTAGAAGACATGATCAATGGGGCGACTTGCTTGAGCGTACTTTTACTCCCACAAATCCATCAAAAGTAGAAATGAGTCATACGTGTCCTAATCCATCCTCAGAATCTACTCCTAATGATAATTTCTGAATTTTAAAAATAAAAAATTTCCTAGATATGATGCAAAAATCCTAATTAGGCATGCTGTTCATTTTTCCTAATTTGTTTCAAGATAAGTTTCCCTTTTTGTTGAAGTCATTTATTTATTTTATATTGAATTAATGGGAAGTAATGTATAGAGGAATTAATAGTTGAATAAATAAATAAATAAATAAATCGTAAAAAAAAGAAAGAAGAGCAAAGAAAGAAAAATTTTCAGCCTATTTTGGCCCAGTCGACCCAAACATAGGGAAATTCTTCAGCCTATTGTAGCCCAGTCAGCCCAAACGCACCCGGCTTCAACCCCCTAACCCTACTCTTATCTTCCCCCCTCACTCCTTCCTCTATCTCTCTCTCTCTCTCTCTCTCTCTCTCTCTCTCCACATTTCCTCTCTATCCCATCGCCACTCTCCTCTCGTTCCCCTTCTTCTCTCCCTCTTTCTCTCACCGAGCGCCACCCTCAAATCCGCCAACGCCGGTGGCCATCCCCATCGCCAACGGCCTACCCCACCTTCCCCTCGGTCTCCTCCTTTCCTCTCTTTGCCGTCATCGCCCTCCCCCTTCCTCTCTCTCTCTCTCTCCAGTAGGGCCACCTCCAAATCCATCATTGTTGGTGGCTTTCCTGGCCACCGGCGGCCTCCTCGGGCTAGCCTTCAGCCTACTTCACCTCGCCGCCACTTTCTCCCTCCCCCCTCTCACTCCCTATCTATCCCTCTCTCCCAAGCACCATTGGCCCAACACCGCTAGATCTGGCACCTCCGTGCCACTGGCCACCCCCCTCGTCGCTATCTCACTCCCTTATCCGCTTCCCTTGTATTGTTGGCTCGATCTATCGACGTCGGTGACCTCCATCGTGCCAACCTTCTTCTTAGCCCTCGAGGCCTTGCCACCTTCTCCACCGATGATGGCTGGCACGGGCTCGTCGACCCCTCCCCAGATGATTATCATCACCACGTGTGCAATCTCTTCAGCCGCCGACGTCGTAACCATGCAATGTCAACTTATGGCCTTTGTGGCTGTGCTGACGATGTCTGACCCAAGTCGGCCACCATACCCTCAACGAGTAGCCTTCCCTTCCTCTTCTCCACGAGCTAAGTGACACACCTGCGGGCTCCATATCCTTCCATTGAGCTTGCTGCTGTTGGAGTTGACCTTTGATGAGCTCACCGACATGGTTGTGCCTTGAGCTATTCAGCATGGATCTAGGCTTCCCCATGTTCTCAAACTCGTCTGCTAGGCTTGGGAGAGGGAGGGGTGCTGAGGAGAGAAGAGGATGTGGTTATCGAGCCGAGGGAGTCGAGGACTTGGGAGGCATTGGGGCAGGGCACCTATCAGCGCGTGTGGAATCGGGAGGTGGCGGTTGATGAACTACCACCATCGGATCGAGAGTGGAAGAGTGGGGGCATGTCCACGCATGGGGTAAGCTGACTCACCAACTTTCTCTAAATGACATTGCGAGTAATTATATCTAACTTTAAATGTGTACTTTTCTATAGACAGAACGAGCGATGATCACCAACTCCTATTTTTATAATAGTAAAGGCGCACACACACGCACTCACATGCATATATAGGCAACATATCCTATATACTCAAGTTTGGGGTACACTCACGGTGCAACCTAACTAAAAAAGTCACAAAAAATTTTAAGAAAATTTCTACATATACTTCTAAACTTTCTCCACCTACGTATAAATTCCATGTTCAGATCCATTCTATGTTAGCGGTAACCAAAAAGAGAAAAATCTGACAAATGTTAAGAGTTTAAATTTATCTAAATTTTCTCTTTTTTGCTGTTCTTAGCATAGAATGGTTTTGAACTTTGAATTTTATACATAGGTGGATTAAATTTAGAAGTACATATAAAAATTTTCTCTGCATTTTTCATAACTTTTTTAATTAAAGTGTACACTAAATATACCCTAAACTAGAGTGCTAGGATATATTACACCTACATATAATCAACCTTTTAGCTGTTCGCATGCTCCATCCAGATAAGCACTCCAAAATTACTAGCCATACTTTTGAAATGAAGAGCCCACTGGACAGGATTAAGAAGATTAGACCATGAATAAGCAAAAAACAAATATCTTGACGTACATTTCTTGCTCACCACTTAACCCATGCAGTACGATTGGTCCGTGCTAGTCTAGTCTCTTTAATCTAACCAAACAAAATCAATCTCTACGCAGCTCAACAACCTGCAGAACGTGACACATTCGTCCATCTGTCAGTGTCCCTTGCGCCAATTTCATGCTTGCGTCCCTTTCGGGTTGCACGGTCAAGTCAATACAGGTTGGCTAAACACGTACTATATATGCCGTTTTATATTTTACTAATGCGAAATCAATACATCCACCATCCATGGAGATCAATCAAGGGTGTATTTGCGAGCGACGACACAGGATGCTCACAATTTTTTTTTTGTGTAATTCATATGATGAATATCCTTGATTAAACGGGGCTAACATCGTTGTTAAAACTACGGTTTTTTTAGTCGATACCCAAAATTAATTGGCCGTAACAATGCGTGCAAAAATTTGGTACTATCAAAATTCGAATGTTTTGCTAGAGCAGACACAACAGGAACAGTAACAGCTAAAGACCAGTTACTTCGCCATGTGATTAAATCTCGAAGTCTTTAATTATGGCTAGAGGTACGTAAGCAAGTAGCCGAGTAGACACTACTGCCACGTTACGAATGGAACATTCTTTTGGCTCAACCGTATGCACTGATTCGAGCAGCCAGACGTAACCGCTATGCGCACGGTTGTAACTGCCTTATCATTAGGTTAGGTTAGATTAGATTAGAGTAAATTGAAGTTACATACGTGATACATGCATGTGGGAACATATCTAAATACAACGCACATCCAGCGGCCGGCTGCGTCCAAACTGGCATGACACAGATCGATGATGTGATGCCATTCCATCGCTTGCTTAACGCGTGGTTTATATGTTTAGACAGATCAGGAAGCCAATTCCATGGCAGATCTGGCCTTTTCTTGGACGGAATGGCAGTGACGTTTCATTCCGTAGAATCCAAGGCGGTGACCAGTGGAGAATAGAGGCTCACTCTTTTTTTAATATTAAATCGAATCCTTAGATTATTTACGGCTTTAAAGATATAATGAAAGATCAAACACATGAAACCTATAAACCAATTCTATATAAAAAAAACTAAGCCCAAACACTCACAGTCTGACTGCAAGGATGTTGTGATTTGATCGCTTGGTTGGTATGACCGCAGGTCACAGCCGGTTGGACCACTCGATCAGTCTAACCAGTGCCTTAAACCGGTATGACCGAAGCTCAGACAGAAGCAAGAACAGCCTAGATTCAAACCTTCAAAAGAGCCAATATAAAAAACCATGGCTCCAATCTTGTAAAACTTGAAATAAACCTTCACAAGGATATAGTAACATATTCCAAGCAAAGATCAAGAAGGTCAATGTTAAATTTCTGACCTTTATCCAAAACAAGGAATGTTGCATCAAAATCAGACAAAAAAACCAAACATAGAGCCAAAGGCTTGCTCGCAGGTTAAGAATAATCAAGATGATCTTGGATGAACTCTCACATATCCTAGCAAGCAAGACCATGGCAAGAATCAAGGGTGGAACCAGGATTTAGGAATGAGGGGGCCAAATAAGCTATACAATGTAATTATATTTAATGAGGGTCAACTAACACTGACGGTAAAAAAAATAAAATACATAGGGTTACAATGCAAAATTTTCAAAGCATGAGAGGGGCCTGGCCCCTGCCAGCCTCTTCCCTCTCTGCCCCTAGCAAGAATCACAGCAAAGACACTAAGATCAAGATATCTCACTGACGGCCTCAAATCAAGCCAAAGCAAGCAAATTCAAGAACTTTTCGTAGAATGTACCAAGATAGATGGGATCTAATCTTCAAGAGATATCTCCATCACTTACACGTCCTTGGTACTAAGAAAGATCAAGAGCAAAGAAGGAAACACTAAAAACTAAGCCAAATCAAGATTTTAATACTCAGAAAAAAGGAGAAAGACTTGTATGGATTCATTTGTTTGGATCTCAGCTACTCCCTGAGCCTAGTCTGATCCATCTTGTCGTTGCCCATCATGTCCATCACCGGTAGCTTCCGCTCCGGTCTCTTGTTTTTCCAGCTTGTAGCTACTCCACTAGCCTCAATCATCTTTCGGTGGCACCTTGATCGATCTGGACCTTAGCTCTCCTAAGTTAGTCTCAATCCCTTCTGCCTCATTATTACCGAGCTCTGGTGTCCAACAACTAACAACAACAAATAAATCATCACGTAACGCCGTATGATACAAAACCATCAATTTACACTATTCATGAGCCATGAGTCCTTACTTTCACCTCAAAGCATCTTAGCATACTTTGACACGTAGTCTATAATACCCATTGACTAGTTGTCACATCTTCACGTATTCAGATTTCCCCGAACTGTCTCTACGTGCATCGGCCTCATCACTTGGCACACTACATGCACCAACTCGCATCTTCATGATCCTGGTCTTCTCCGTGTTTCCTGCTTGAGCTATGTAGCCTCACCCGGACTTACATAACTACTTAAACCTTAACACCCCAGCTAGTCTCGATCCATTGCCATTATATGCTAGCGTTCTCCAGGGCAACTGCACATCTAAAGACCAAACAACTATGTCGAGCACAAATTTCATGCACTTGATTCATATTAGTCAAAGCAATGTATCATACGACACACCACATAAAATACCACCACTCGTGCCATGCACACACATTCAAACCACTCTCCTGATCCATGCATGGCCGGTCAGACCACCAACCGTTAGCCAGTCCGGCCGTGTCAGTCAACCCGGCCAAACCCAAGTAATAGGGGAGCTGGTCTGACTGTGACAACTATGCTAGTCAAACTGCTCGACACACGTCTGGTCGGGCCACCATCATATGGCCAGTCGGACCGTACAAGCCCAACTCCAAAACATACTCTCTAAAAGAAGTAGCCGCCAACTAGAAATCGATCACATCGAATTAGCAGTCAGACAGCTTTACCTAATCTGGTCTAACCGCAACCTATAAGTCGGTTTGATCGGCTGAGGCAGACAGGAACTCCAAAAATGAAATTCCCAAAAAATAAACTTAAACTCCGATACTATTTGCATAACAAAGTTAAATACTCATTATATACCATGATGACCTCCATATGGTCACACATGTTCATTTAGCCCAGGTAATTAGCATGTTTGGCATGCGATTAGACTAATTCCCCGTCGTTTTTTTGTTAACCTAATTAAGCTTGTGTCTGAAACATCCATTAGCTACTGGGTCAGGTAAACAATCCGTTCCACCGAATAATTATATTCGTCCAGTTACAAGACGCAACGACGACACGCATTCTTTAGCTTCGTACCCATCACACGACCAGCTCGCGGGAGAATGCTGAATTGGCATGGATCAGCTGGACCAATCAGAAGGCGTCGGAGGGGCCAGCTCGATCGTGGTGGTCAACTTGATGAGTTCGTGCCCACTTGTGCTAAATTAAAGTTTCTTTTCGTTAAGATGCTCCAGAATTATTAATCGGTAAACATAAGCTAGCTAGCTAGCTACAAGCCTGCGACAGAAGCATATACACGTGTTCCAGAAGTCAGCTCGTGAGAAATTAAGGCTATCACAGTTATATGTGTTGAAAATTAAGTAGATTTAGCAATATTTTTATTTTAATTTTAATTATGATTAAACATAAGAAAGCATATATAACAATATAAAAATGATATGAACTTATATGTATTATCTCTCGAAACAGATAAATAATTTATAATATTAACATATTGTAATATACTCAACAGAACATACATATGAGCATATAAAATTTGCATAATGCACAAATTTAACATTTAAAGTATTGCTCTCAATGAGGAGCTACACAAGTTTAAAAGAGACTTGGCCTTCTACGACTCTTATCAGTTTTTCAACAAACACAATGACAATTCCTTAAACTTCTGCTAGTTTGATCAAGCAAATATTACTTTAATGTAGTATCAATATCAAGAGCATACAAAGATAATAGATTCTGACCGAAAACAGAGACTAGTAATAGAGCAATGCTATTGCTGAAACAGTATATAGTTCAGCAAGATCTAAAACAGCAATAATCAAGACTAAATAGGTACTGCACCAATACAATTGACAGAGCTAGCAACTACACAGCAGAGACAAAACAACAAGTATATGAACAAATCACACTAGCAGAATGGATCTAAATTGTCACTGTGTTTTCAATTTTACAAAGATATTCTCATCGAGCATTCACAAGCCCATAGATTATCATGCATAAGTCCTCCGATCCCATGCTAGAACTCCCCAGAAGTTTCAGATGTAAACAGATATGAACTAGCACGGCTGACAAATGCATAATAAAAATAAAAGGAATAGAGAGCAAGCTCACAGAGCGACGGCACTCCAAGCCACCATGATGGCTGAAAGGGGCTAGGCTCATCAGAGACGATGTCCCAGAAAACCAATCACCGGCGAATACCAGAGAATTACTGGAGAGGCAATAAGAGATACAAAGCTCTACTCCACAAATCAATACTCACCAATTTGTGGAGCCGAGGTACAAGTCGATGCCGCACAAAACCAATAAGAAGATAAAATCCTGTTGCACTTCACCCGGCCAAAGCCGAGCCAAAGAACCAAGGGAACACCGAGTGCGAGTACACAGTCCAGAGTGCGAGCACGGGTCGTTAGAACGGCTCGCCTCCCCTCTATCCTTTTCTCACACTCTCTTACAAGTGGATTTCATGGGCAATTTTCTTTTTCTTTCTCTGAAAATGAGGTAAATTACAATATAGCCCAACAATATATGTATGTGCTAACCATTGTGATTGTATTACAGATTTGCAGGAGTCGAAATGCAGTAGTAACTGGCTAACTGCAAGAAGATTTTCTTTATTTTTCAGTTCTTCTTCTTCTTGCGAGGAACTGTCAGAAGATTTTCTAACGAGGCCGTAATCGAAATGAATAACGGCAGGGCTAGTATGTCTGGTGTTACTTCTCCCAGGAATATCATCAAGAGATCCTCAGAATATATCTACGAGAGAGACACCAGCAGATATGCAGTTACTGTGACGAATGCTCGAAGCACGCTGCTGTAATCCGGTCAATACCGCGTCGCATTCCGCACATAAATCTCAAGCAGACGGACGGATAGCTGCAGGGATAACTTGATCGGGATGCAAGCTTTCGTTCGCATGGGATAAAAGTGACTGATGTATGCCTCTCGTGTTGCATTAAACAGATATAGATGAGAAGAACTGAAGATCAAGTTAAATTCGCTATGTTCAGCTTACAAGATCAAGTTAAATTCGCTATGTTCACCAGTAAGTAAAACGAGTGGAATCGTCTGCGCTACGCTCGTAGCCTGGCGCTGTGGCTTTACCTGGAGAAACAAACGCTCGCGAGGTAGGCATGGTTATCCAGTCCGCTTTCGAGGGAAGGATAACGATAAGCAGGTCACGGCTGTCGCCGTTCTCCGCTGTTGTAATCGCCCGGACCGGCAGGCAAAGCCTCGGCTCCCGTCCCAGTCGGAGTCGGGCGCCAGAGCGCTCACGTCCCATGCAACGCGCGGGACGCCGGGCCTGCTGATGCGACCGACCACGGTGGCCGCGCGTGGCCGATGAGGCGGCACTGGAGGGCGCAGCCCGCAGAACCGCGAAGGGGATGGGAGGCGTGCCACCGCCACCGCGCGTACGTTGCATCGCGCGCTGCCGAGACGCGTCGAAAACTCGCAAAACGGCCCGTCCGAAGCGGCAGAATCGCAGCGTTTACGCGGACCGGGCAGGACGGAGCGGTCGACGCTGTGGCCTAGGCGGTGAATATCGTGGGCCGAATCCTGGACTGACGGCCCGGCTACCGTTTGCGCGCTCAGCACGCAGCGCTAGCAATCTTGCGCGGAACCGTGAAAACGGCAACGGTAATCTATTTTATTTGATATTTACTAATTACGTAGCCGTATGTTGCGACAGAATTTATTAAATGTATAGAAAATCATGCTATAAAAGATAGTTGCTCTGATCGATCGAAAAATAGAGAATGATGAGAAATTAAGGAAATAGAACGGTTGGAGGAGAATGGACGTACAACCACTAACTCGTTCTTGTACGATAGTAATGGTATCTAAAAATATAAATATGATAAATAACATTTGTATTTAAAAATATTCATATTCGTATTCAAGAATATATATATTTATATTTGATAATATTCGTATTCATATTTGTATTTGAGAATATTCTTATTCGTATTATAGACTACTCGATTCATCTTCGATTTGTTTCCTATGCCTATTGGCCGGTCGGCTCAGCCCAGCGGTCAAGCGGAAATCATGAGAAAAACCTGGACGAATTTTATGATTCAAAATTTGAATTTAGACGGTTTGAAACCGATAACCGAGCAAAAACATGTGAAACCGGCAAAATTGCTAGGGATTTGTTCTACCGAGATCTGTTACAGAAGTTGTAGAAGGATATTCGTATTCGACTGAATTAAGTACAATTCGATTCAAATTCATATCCGTTACGACATTCGATTCGCATTCGTATTTGAGAATATTCGAATTCATATTCCTTTTAAAAATATGAATTCGTATTCATATTTGAGACTATTTGATTATATCTGATCCATTTCCATCCCTAGAACCATCAGAGGTCAAATTTGTGAGAACCAAGAGTCGGTTGGCTGCAACTACCGTCGAGCATCTAGTTCGTCCGTATTTTGATGTGTCCACTCACCTTTACATACGCGTATGTTCAATAGAAAAATATATGCTCATACTCCATAAGGTAATAGATAAATTCAGAATTTATTAGTGACCTCTGCTCTAGATCTAGCACGTGCTTCAATAAGACGTGTACACGTGTGTGTAGTGTGTGATGTAGGTATAGTATACTTCCTCTTCGTAATCTAAAAAAACAGAGGTCAAATTTGGTCGACGGTGACAGGATGGATCTCCACGAATTCGAGATGATTAAGACCCTGCTCAACTTGTCCTTTTTTTGTGGTTTATGATTTTTTTTTACTGTAACTGACTTACTTGGTATTATAACTATTGGTAGCTTTTAGGCATAATTAAATTTAAGATTAAAAAATTAAAAAAGGTTATCTCATTATGAACAATGCAAAGGAACATGAAAAAATAAAAGATAAAAAAGTAAGAAAAAAATAGAAAAATAAAATAAAATAAATGAACTAGAAGTAAGGAGGCATAATAAATCAACTGAAGCCGATCGAAACCATGGAGACCTAAGGTGTGGACGGACATCCGCGGTACAAAATGGGCGCTAGTTGCTGCTTCCTGCTGCTGGCAGTACACATCATGCAAGACGTCGACGGTTTGGAAGTTCCCTGAAAAAACGCGGAAATCAAAATCCCGAACTATATATTAGTGCAGGCGTGCTATTGGGGTTTGGGCACGTTGAATTTCGCGTGCTTCGATTACGCACGTGCCGGTATACGCATTCAAAGGCAAAACAGAGGTGCACCGTACGCAGTTGGACGTTGTGACAGTCCTCAAAATCAAACAACCAAAGTCAATCATTTAAAAGTAAATATTGCTTCAATACGAGAATTAAAATTTAATCATCCAATACAAGAATTAAGATGAATAAGTGTCTTTATAGAAAAGTCCAATTACATAAATTTAATGACAAGAATAAACATTGAATGCATTTAATTAAAATGCTATGAGTCCAATGTTAAAAACTCAATTCCATGTTACAATGAGGATAATATTACAATAATATTTTATAACTAGATGGATTCATCTCAACATTTATTTCTAATCAACACAGGTCAAACAAAATATTAGCAGTCCATATTACATTAATATAACAATCCAAAATATACATTCTTTTTACAGTTCTCAATCTCAAATAAAATCATTGTCTCCAGAATATAAATAATTGAAATTTCAATTACCTAGGGATGGGCAAGGTATGGAAATTTTTACCTAGGGATGTCATATAAGGAATAAAAACCAAGTTGCATTCTGGATTAAACTGTAACCTGTATTGGTCATATTTTTGTTTACCCTTTGCATTACTGTTTGTTATTTTTTTCTTTTTTATTCATTTTGGTTTAATTGAATACCTTAGAAAAGCTAATAGTCGTTACAATACTATTTTAGCCAAAAGCTACAACCCTTTTGAACACAGCCTTAAATCCTGGAAAGCAGTTCAAGAGCATCTTGAGAACGTCATCGAGGCACCCAGACCCACAGAAACGTTGATCGATCTGGGTATATTTACCTAGCGGACAACAAAAAGAATAATTGCTCCGATGATTTTTTATAAGGTGTAATTTAACTTGGTGCGATCTCCAAAGTTAAACATTGACCGTTAGTGTCTTTTACATTATTTTATTCATAGCTACAAAATCATAATAATAAGAAAGTGTTTTCAAATACGAAACTAACAGAATAACGTTTGTATCATACAATCTATGTATTATTGGACGGACTAAGTGTTGGTCAAAGTATACAAACTTTGAATCTCGAAATTAGTGTTGTCGAAGACGGTATACGCTTGACGAACGGATGTGGTACCACTAAGTGATTAATCACGGTACAACTGATTAATCGGAATTTAACAAACGATTATGCATTCTTATTAATATATTTATTTATATTTAGAATTAATTGGAAACATTTTATATACCAAAGTTATTGTAAATTATCACTCTATTCTACATTTCATTGTTTATACTTCATACAAAAGGTACATACTATGAACACTATGACATAATATTACAAACTAATTTGTCGTACTTAATGAATAAAAATAAGCTATTTTCGTGAGGAAACGGGGAAAATGAACGATTAATCGGCAAATGGCTGATTAATCAGATTATGTGGTTAATTAAACGTTCGACTACATTAATTACACTCTGATTATACTATTCATGACGGTTTAGCCACTGTCACCAATTTAATCACCTGACTAATCGGCCGAGTGGGCAGTTTTTCACGACAGTCCTCGAAACGCGTGGGATCTTATAAAAATAAACAGAGGGAGTAGCTTGTATCTAATCCTCGTCTAGCGTACACTTGTGCATACATGCTGTCGCGCTCTGTGAACTGTGACGTGTACATGTAAGTAAGTTCACCCGGCTTGCTGCTTTGCTTGCAAGCAAGTCAAAACACAGCATCCTCAATTCCCAACCTCGCATGCATCATATACATGTTAACACGAACACAACGAAACTGCAACACGGCGATACTTGTAGGCATGTAGCACGGGAGCTGTCATGTTCTGCGCATGCAAGGGAACCAAATAGATTGCCATTTTGATGGAAGTGCATAAGATTCATCAGTTTGTATTGACCAGATGTGGAGGATGAACAGAAATTGCCATTTTCACACGCAGCATGAGGCAATGTGGAAAAGAATAAATTAATGCATAACATAAACGAACAAACTGACTATTTACTCCTCTCACTCCTCACTCCTACGTTATGTTGTACAATCAAAATAACTTGGATTCGTCTTCACTCTCCGCATCAGGATCTTGTGTGTTGTGTACTTGTATACCTGTAGTGCTCTTACACAACAGAATATACCTCAGCTGGTTCCAAGCCAAAATAAATAAATAAATACAACCAGCTCTGACAAAGCTTTCAGCAATAACCGCTTTTACCTTCAAGAGCTGATGCCGCGGTTTCGACAGTTCCAAGTAGGCATGAGTACACCTTCTGCTTCAGTCGCTCAATGGTTTCAACCAAACCATCCGCAGATTTATCCACTTCGCTCTGAAGCTCATCTAGCCAGTTACTTGTTTCCTTGAGTTGCGACAACCGGACTGCGATTTGCCCATCTCCACCCTTGGACTGTCCTCGTGCATGTTCTCTAGTGCTCTTAATTCGGCCCTCAAATTTGAATCCAGTTTCAAGAGCATCTTCCAAGAAATTAAGGAACCATGACTGCGATTCTTTTTTGAGAGTAATCCACGACCTGCAGATCTCCTTGAAACCATCCTCTCTGGCCCATTCAACCTTTTCACTAGTGTAAGCATCGTCGGAGTGCTTTGCTGTACTACTTGCAACAGTTTTATTCTGAGATACAGAAGCTTTCTTCGATGACTTTTCCTTCTCTGGCCGGGTTTCTTTGCCAGCCTCTGGCAGGTGATCTTTCCAAACAGTCTTTTGCTGAATGATAAGACGGTTTAGCTGAAAAAACATGGTAATTGTAGCATGCGGATCCTCCCCAGCAGACTTCCTTATCTCAGCAAATATTCTGGAAAAACAGACAGATATTAGATTCCTCCTTCAGACTCAATAGCAAAAGTATAGCATACACTTCATATCAGAAAAAATCAAGATCCTGGGATCCACTGCTTCTCTAGTTCCCAATAAAAGGAATATGTCAATTTGGAATAGATCTTTCACAAAGAGGACAGAAGTCCCCACAAATTATGAAACTTGTCCTACTGCTATAGTCAGTAAAAGGAGTAAATAACTATTAATAAGAAATATATGAGCTGTCAACATAGAACTACTTACCCAAGGCCTTTAACAAGAGATGCAGATGCAGTAGCCTCCCTTTGAGCCTCAGCTGCCACTATAATAGCAATATTCTTCCTCCTGACAACAGCCTATTCACCCAAAAGAAATGAACATGCAACATGGTTTAGAACAATTTAGCGAATAGCAAAGCTCAACTAATAACTAGACTACGTTTTAGCATATAAAACAAATGGTTCAATGTAATGGCTCGCAGTTCATACATGCCCAAGCATACATAAGTACACAACACACATATTCTCGAGGACCTGATACTCAATCCATGCTTACAATTTACAAATGATAAAGTATACCTTTCCTGATTTAATTAGGCTTGACGGGAGGGAGTCCCAGGAGACTGTTTCTGTAGCTCTTCTTTTAACACTAGACATAGACGGAACTGGACTGGAGGCACAATTCTGCTTTACTGACAGACTGAGTTTTGGTGGTGATATCCTTGCTGGCATCGGTGGCGAACTCCTATAAGGCTTTGATGGTGAGCTTCTTTCAATTGCAGATTCCTTTTTGCTGTCCTTGGGCATTTGCTTCTTCACTATAGCAGAACCATTCTGAACAGGTGAGCTGCCACTATTCTTGCGTGTGTCGTTATTAACTTCTTGCTTTGCAGAAACTAACTTAGCATGATTGGGAGAGGTAGTATTTGGTCGTTCCTGCAATACTAGCAGCAAATGTAATCACTAAGCATCCTAGAGACGTTTTTTACTTCATATCTTTGTTTATTTAGAATTTAGAAGAGCGCGCATATTATCAGATCTCATACAATAAACATTAGTATATCTCTGTTACTGACTTCAAAAAAAACATCTCTGGTACCTCTGAAAGGCCCATATTAAATGGAATAATTCAGCTTAAATTACGAAGATGAATGTGGATCCTCAAATCCAGGATATAATGAAGTTCATAGTTTTGTTGTCAATAGCATCTTACTTCAATTAAACCTATGAGCTCAAGCATACCTGTTGTTTTGGCTCTTGTTTGACTTTTGGACCAACCGACTTTTGATTTGCTTCACATACGCTACTACCTCCATTAGTTTTGTCACTATCAATGCTCGAGTTCAGATTGGTAATTTTCCCATTGTTGCTTGATATCCCAAGCATGTAACGGGAAGCAACAACGGCCTTCTGCTCTTTGATGATTACCTTCCTCTGAGAGTTTTCCTTTTCACTCTCAGACAATTCGGCTGACTTAGTAGTCTTCCTTTGATGATCCAGTGCTTCTAAAACCCCAGAGAGAGTTGACATTTGCATCAAATCCTTCGGGTTCCCAATGCAAGGGTTCCTTCCTGGAACTGGTCGGACCCCAACAAGAACTGGAACAGGGATACTAGATTGAACTTTTTCGACATATATAAATTGGCCAAGTTGTAGTTTGTTTGATAAGATGAGCTCATTGTCCTCCTTTGATAAAGAAACATATGTCGAGTGCGATGAATCTGAAACTTTTATGAAGAAACCATGGTCTGGCCAAAGTTCTGAACCAGTAATTGCAGGAACTATACTAATAACTTGGAGAAGAATGGACCGGTATTCTCCACATACTTTCACATCAGAGTTTATATTTTTGAGAACCTTTAACAGTATCCCTGGAGTAAGAGATGCCATATTGTTCAAGCCAGCTTGTTCTTTTTTCTGAAAAAAAAATAATGATAAGTTAAATGTTACACATTGCATTTGGATAATAAAACCCATACAACAACAAAAGAACAACCTAGCAATACAAAAGACCAAAGAATTATTCTTCTGGCAATTCAATATGATCAAATAAAGTGAATTACAAAAGGAAATGAGGACAACATCCTATTATGGCAAAAAATGTCTACTCTTTTTGTCTGGGAAAACATATTATTTAATTAATGTACAAGAACAAACTTTACTTCCCACAATGCACAACAGATCCTTAAGAACGATTTTAGTCCCCAATTGTACTAAATCAGCCCGTATAGCACAGGTCGATAAACAGATTAAGTTGCAAATATAAGCTTCGTAAACCCAACTAAAAATGTACAAACAACACAGCATTCGAGTTACTAAAGATTTTCCCCAGAGGCATGGGTCCTAACTTAGCAATTAATGTTGGCTTGATCATGGTTTGCAATATGCCACAATGGGTACATAATTGAGTACAGTAAGAGTGAGCTGTGAATTAGTAGTGACATTATGGTGGTGACTTGCAGTTGGTAGTTCAATACAAACAAAGAATTGTTTCAGAGAATACAGATGTAAGCTTTGTCAAGTAATCTTCTACTTTAGAACACAAGATTGACAATTTTAAAGAAAACAAACAAAATGGCTTCAGAACCGGCAAAAGAAGCAATATGGACAAACAATTAGTATGAAATCCTGCAGTCCCAAGACCCGACCATTTGCAATCTAAATTTCGCCACATGTATGAAGATGAATGCAACACGACAAAACACCAACCAAAAAGGCAAGAAAAACAAAACACTCTCACAGTGCCCAAATGGCAAGGAGGCCTGAGAAGCACGCTTATTCAATTAAAAATCCCGACCACACCATTGCTCAACACCAAACAATGTCCTTTCACACAGCCATCAAAAGTCACATACAACAGAAACATACCCCACTAGAAAAGTTCAAAAGTCTAACCAAATACTTTGTAATGTACAGAAGGAAAGGACTTACTGAATAAGTGAAAGTATCATGAAAAGAGAAAAGGAGTCTATCAATGTTTCTTAGTTTTCCAGCAAAGATGAGTAGATCCCATCAACTAAAACCTAGCTTCGTGGCCAGGAACATGGACCTCCAAAAGTCACCAACTTTCCCAATTCCCATGCCTCAGTCCCCTAACAAGACTGGGAACGAAAATCCTCATTAATTCTTGGAATAAGCCATACTATATGGGTTTCTTGACTTAGAGGCCAGGAAAGGAGAGACCTAACAAGAGAAGAAACGGCAATTCTTGGGAGGGATGAGCATTTTGGTTCTTAAAGTTCAAGGTCAGGAATTCAACTCCTTAACTTACAGCACGAAAACTTCTAGAGAAACTCTGAAACCAACTTTCTATTAGTTTTTGGATACAGAAATGAGATTAATGTCCCACGCGGTCACATACCCAATTTCCATGAGAACAATATGTCAAGCAAAATAACATAGGGGTCTTTCTCGCCAAACTTAAAGTCAAGGGGTTGATTCACATACGACCTTGAGGTTACCAAGACGATGAGCAACCCTTCCCCTGAAAGCACAAAATACACCTCCTTACTGAGGAGAACAATACTACTTGGCAAAGGATTATGCCCCCCCCCCCCCCCCCCCACCCACACCCAAAAGAAAGGAACGCAAACGCTTAGAGAACTAAAATGCCACCCACAGTCCACTGAACAAACATACCCTATCCGCAGAATTCTTGCCCTTTGGTCCAGGAACAAGAATCAGGGCATCTACAGATTACAGAACCACCAAGAAACATCCCACAAATTCTTTGAACAAGAAAGACACATCAATTTGAACAAGAACACGTTTTCTTGGTCACTGGAGGAGAAGCACGGCATCAAATGAACAACACAACCGCAGCATATGTGGGAAAAAAAGAAGCAAGTTTCGTGGGCGCGCCATTTCATCGAACGGGCGGTGGGAAAGGAAGGGGAGGAGGAGAGGAATAGTTCTTACTACCTTCGGCTTCGGGTGCGCAGCCCAGAGAAGCGGAGGGGGGAGGAGTCGCCGAACGGCGGTTGGGCTTTTCAAGGCGGAATAAAAAAGAAGGCGACGAGAGGCTTCCAACTGCCCGCAACTGTCCCTGACACCTTGGGCCGGATCCCCTGGCCCGCATGCCAGTTTCGTGCCAGACGACGGCGTCGTTCCCAGTTCTCACTGACGGGTGGGGGCGAGCAACCCGCGGCCCCGGCTTACCAGAAAGTAAGCAGTGTATACTTAGTCCACGTGTCGTATCAGTGCGTGTCAGGCTCGAGTGGAGAAAAGGGCTCATGAGCAACGTCGCTGTAATATGATGCGACTGCTACAATGCATGGCGTCGTAGATGGCACGCTCTTACGTGTTGCATGTCATTCATTTTTCTTCCAGAATCGTGGCCTCGAAATGCTCTACAAGGTTCATCGTTCTTTCTTCACCGGGCCCGGGAATTAGTAATCAGCAAGAGCATAGAATGGCAGAAGAAGAATACAACGGGTGGGAGGGAGGTCCCGATCCCGGGTCGAGCGCGGAACCGGTGCCGGGTCGGCGTCGCAACCGATGGGCCGTCAGCCCGCAACGCCTCTGCCTTGCGCGCGAGCGCACAAATTTAGCTGGCCAAACCGCAACGTCAACCGCACACGTCCGTCCGTCCGGTTTGGCCCGTGTCCCGTGTGACTGTGTGAGCCAAGCCTGGAATTTAAATCGCGAGAAACCAAATAAGGTCCCATTTATTTTATCTTAAACTTCTGTTTTCTGGTTTATTATTTACTATTTCTAAATTTTATCATTTTTTTTAATTTTTTTAACTTTTTGAGCTTTTTTTGCTGGTTCTTTTTTCCTGTATTCGTTTGTATTGTCTATGATGGACTAATCTGTTTTTTATTTTAAATTTTTTAAATTTAGCTACGTCAAATAAATCACCATCAACTGCAGTGTAATTTTAATCAGTTATAGTGCAATTTCAACTATAAACCAGCTTATTTCAGTCCAATCGAGTAGCATCATAATGATATTTGACTAGAGGACGAAAATTTATTAAGATAAATAAAATTCGCTAAAGATCGGTGGCTGTAGTAGGAATTTTAAGATCACGAGGAGGCCAGCCTTGCTAGGCCTCTCTCCCTCCGCCCCCGCGCACGTATCTGCATCGGTGCCACCGCGTTTGGTTTGCCCCGCGCGCGCGTGTTGGACAGGCTGACCTGACCGACCGGCCTGGATAGCGGATGCGCAGTTCATCCTCCCATGTTTGTGACGTGCCAAGCTCTACGTGCGTCCGCTTGCCGTGGGAAAATTTATTTATTTGCCACCTTTATGACTCGGGTGGCAACAGATTTACCACTCAGGCCCATTGTCAGTGACTCAGGTAACTCTACATGTAAATGACGGAGTCTCGGTGTCAATCTTAAGAGTGACAAAAAATTGAATCTCTCGGTCCAGTTTTAGATTTTAGTGGGTTTTTAGACTGTGATTTACTATAATCGATTCATAAACCCTGTCTTAAAAAGATATATCGTTTGAAAACTAGTTATTATAGCATAAATCAAAAGCCACGAGCAACGAGCCAAAAAAAATTCTAACCAATGTGACGTTCGTGCGAAAATTTAGGTTTTGTGGTAGCGCGCAAGCTGCTCCAATTCTGCACCAATGGTTGTAGTAGAAGTACTGCTCTCATTTGCCCAAGTGCCCTTAATAAATAAACTTGTACTAGCAGTTGTATTAAGGGCGCGATCAACATGGCTGCGCTACAGTGCTGCGGGCTTATTTGGCACTATTCATAAGTTTCGTCTTTTTCTGAAATTTTGACTTTTTGTTGAGCTTTTTTGTCGGTTCTTTTTTTTCCCATATGTGTTTGTATTATACGTAATGGGCTAACATATTTTTTATATTTTTAAGTTTTTTTAAATTTAATTATGCTAAATAAGCCTCTGTCAGCTATAGTGCTTTTTTCAGCCAGCTACAGTGTTTTCAGCCATAAGCAACGAGCTTTTCAGCCGAACCGATCACCCCCTAAGTGTAGGAGCTAGTACCATTTAATGGAATTTGGGGTCGTTGTCGCTAATAAGTGGAGATGGCATATTTGTTGATCGTCCGCTCAAAACAAATATTTGTTGATCGTGCCGTCTTTGCTTAGGAAAAGTATCGAAAGATATTACTCCATAGACAACTACGTCAAGCATATATGAGTAGCGAAGCCAAACATGTTTCTTCTATTACCCTTCAGAATACTCCTCCAGAAGTTGTAAACTATGCCGCTATACTAGTACAGGCTGAGACAGAAAATTTTCGTTTTAGAAAAAAAAGAAGAAATTGGACACCAACATAAGGGGATGTATCCATTATTGTTTCATGAATATATGAGGATCTGTGCCTCTGACCTCACAAAATCGAGAGGCTCAGAGCTCGAACGGGCAATCGTGCTACGACGAAATGTCAACTTTGAAAGAAGACGACAGTTTGTTCCCTAATTTTATTCTGAACAAGAAACTGTTGTGGGCTGAGGTGCTTAATAGTAATCCTCTGATCCTTGTGGACCTTAACTACTACCACTAACAGGAACCCCACTTCAAATGAACGTCAGAATCTGCACAAGACATCACGCTTATGCAAGAAATTTGTTGAGCTGGTCTATATTCTTTTTCTCTCCCACCCACATAAAGCTCACCACCTTCATGAATAAAGTAAATCACTCAATTATTAGGAGAGTTCCACCATCCAGTTTGCTACCAAATCCATCTCAAGGTGATAGCACGACCACATCAATCCGCTAAGCTAATGCCATAAAAAACAGCAGCTCACCCGTCTCATCGAACGAGATTTCTCATCTTATTTGCTGCAATCTTTCTCCCTCATATTCTTCTCCCCATTCCGCGGTATCATTGTCAGGTGTCCGGAGTTCATATATTGTCAACGTGGACATTCCATCTAATCCGTATACTTTTGCATATTTTATTCCTGTGGTGGCCTTGCTACATTTCTGAAAAATTCTATTGACATGCATGGTGGAATAATAGTCAAGAAAAAGATATATGTTCCTAATAAAGATCTGTCACAAAAAGTACGTCAAGAATGTCCAAATTGCTGAACATTGCGATGCGTGGCCTTCTTATGCAAACGCCTGTGCCTCCGTCTCCGCCTTCACCATCGCGGCGTACAGGCCGTCGGAATGGTCCGCTAGGAGGACGTCGTGGCTGCCGAACTCGACGATCCTCCCGTCGCTCACGACGGCGATGCGGTCGGCCTCGCGCACCGTGGAGAGGCGGTGCGCCACCATGATCGTCGTCGCGCGCCGCGCGACTTTTCGCAGCGCTTCCTGTACGTGCTTCTCGGATTCAAGGTCCAGCGCACTGCTCGCCTCGTCCAGGAGTAGTATCCTGGACCGCTTGAGGATCGCTCGTGCAATTGCGATCCTCTGCTTCTGACCACCAGACAGTTGGACCCCACTCTCTCCAACCTGATCAAAACAAACATTGGTTCAACAACGTAAGTGGACATTACGTAAGAATAATTGCAATTGACGAACGCTTAATTTTGTTCTAGGAAATTATTCTCTTTCTTGGAACTGGAGTTGTTGTTGTTAGTAGACCTGGGTGTCGTAGCCTTGGGGGAGACCAGCGATGAATTTGTGGATGTTGGCCTCCTTGGCAGCCTCCTCGATTTCGGCCCATGAGGCCTTTGGGTTGCCGAACCCGATGTTCTCTCTGATGGGCCCACTGAACAGGGCCGGCTCCTGGCCCACCATCGCGCACTCCCCCCTGAGCCACTTGAGGTCCAGCTCCCGCACGTCCATGCCGCCGACCATCACCTTCCCGTCGACGGGGTCGTAGAACCGCTGCACCAGCCACACCACCGTCGACTTGCCGCTCCCGCTCGCGCCGACCACCGCCACCGTGCTCCCGGCCTTCACGCGCATCGAGAATTCGTTCAGCACCGTCACGTCCGGGCGCGACGGGTACGCGAAGGTCACTTTCCGTAGCTCCACGTCGATGGGCCTCCCGTCCTTGACGGTGTGCCGCTTGGTGCCGTCCTCGTCGATTGCTGGCCGGCGTTTTAGGATGGATAGTATGCCGGCGATAGCCGCCGGTGCGCCGGATGTGTCGGGGGCGAGTCCGGCCAGTTGGCCGACGGAGAAGGAGCTGAGGACCAGGATGAGGAAGATCTTTGACACGTTGCCGAAGGTGGACTCGCCTTTCTCGATGAAGCAGGCGCCGGCCCAAAGCGTCGAAGTGTAGGCGCCGTACATGGCGCCTTGTGAGAGTCCGAGGATGAGGCCCATGAGCTGTGATCTCCGCTGGGCCTTGGCCGTGGGGACGTCCAGCGCCCGGTTGAACGTACCGACGATGCTGTCCTGGGCGCAGAGCGCCGCTACGGTGCGCACGTTCGACACGGCGCCGGCGGCGACGCTGCTGGCCCGCGCGTACGCGCCGTCGTCGGACCTAGCCCCCACATTGATGAGCAGGTTGAGGTAGCTCGCGCCGAGCGTCAGCGGCGTGCAGCCCATGGCCACCAGCGTGAGACGCCAGTCCAGCGCGAAGCATATGCCGAGGCCGACGCCGGCAGAGCCCACGGCCATCAGCAGCACCGCGTACCGGTCGCCAAACATGGACCGGAACGCGATGGCGTCCCGCGCGAGCCGCGTCACGAGGATACCCATGGCGTTGTCCTCCTCATCGAACCACGCGGGCTCCTGCCGCATGATGGCGCGGAAGAGGCGGTCGCGGACGCGCATGGTGAGCCGGGCCCCCGCCCAGCCGCACAGGCCCTGCTGCCCCGTCATGGTCATGATGCAGGCCACGCCGAGACCAACCACGGCCATGGCCAGGTACCCCACTTGCCGCTTCATCTTCGCCGTGTCGGCGTCGAAGTACACCTCAACGGCCTGGCCGAGCAGCAGTGGGAACACCGAGAACACCGCACCGGCGTGTATGCCCATCAGGAACCCCAGGATCAGCAATGGGCCTTCCCGCCGTTGCAGCTTCCATATCTCGGAGACCCTGACCTTGGCGTCCTTCCCGTCGTGCACATCCTTCTTCTTCGCCTCTTCTTGTATCGTGTGAAAGCCATACCTTGACTTAGACACCGACACGTCGTACCCCGACTCGTCGGTGAAGCTGTTGTACTTCGCTGCGCCGGCAGCAGCGGGCTTGCTGGGCTCGGCGGGGTCGGATTTGTCGCTGTGGGAGGCGAGCTTCACCAGGGCAGAGTAGGGGCCGCCCCGGGCCATGAGGTCGGCGTGGAGGCCGGACTCGACAACGGCCCCGCGGTCGAGGACAGCGATAGTGTCGGCGTTCCGGACGGTGGCGAGGCGGTGGGCGATGACAACGACGGTGCGGCCGACGGAGATGCGGTCGATGGACTGCTGCACGACGGCCTCGGACCCGGCGTCCAGCGCGCTGGTGGGCTCGTCCAGCAGCAAGATGCGCGGGTCGCGGATGATGGCGCGCGCGAGCGCGATGCGCTGCTTCTGTCCCCCCGACAGCTGGGCGCCACGGTCCCCAACCTAAACGTCATCATCCCAAATTAGATTGATTTTTTTTAAAAAAAAGTGAAATTAGATTGATTTAGATTACAACCCATTGCGCTCTCGAAAAATAAGCGATTAGACCCCATTTATAGATGATTTATGAGATTATAGCCCATGAATTTGATTGCTCACCTGCGTGTCGTAGCCGTCAGGGAGGCCGAGGACGAAGGTGTGAGCATTGGCCTTGGTGCAGGCCGAGATGGCCTCCTGCCTCGTCGCGTTCTCCTTGCCCAGCATCACGTTCTCTATGATGGAGGTGGAGAAGAGGATGGGCTCCTGCCCAACCAGACCAATCTGCGACCTCAGCCACTTAAGATTCAGCGACGCCAGATCCTGTCCGTCCAACGTGATCGACCCTACACCAACACGACACAAAAAGATTTGTCATGGGTACAATGCAACTGCAGCGCGCGGCATGTTTCGTGTTACGCTTGCTGTGTTTTGTTGCGCATCACCTCGCGTTGGGTCGTAGAACCTCTCGATGAGCGCGAACACGGTGGACTTGCCCCCGCCGCTGACGCCCACCAGCGCCAGCGTCTTGGCCGCCGGGATGGTCAGGTTGAGGTTGTACAGGACCATCGCCTCCGGCCGCGACGGGTACGCGAACTCCACGTCCTTGAACTCCATCCGCCCCCTCACCGCGGACAGCGGCCGCCCGCCGGCGCCGTACGCGTCGATCTCCGGCACCCGGTCGATGATCTCGAACACCCGCCCCGCCGCCACCGTCCCCTGCGCGAACTGCGCAAAGTAGGACAACGACAACGCCAAGCCCCTGCACGGTCGTTTCCAAGGCACCACGCGTCAGCGAGAAGAACGCATTGTTGCAACAATAAATGGCGCGTTGGCGCCGTGCAAGGTCCTTGATAGTGCGTACCTTCCTCCGACCATCACGCCGAAGAAGCAGGCGATGGCATCGCCGCCTTTGATCTCCCCCTTGGCGACGAGCTTGGAGCCGTACCACAGCGCCAGCGCCCACTGGGAGTAGGTGACTAGGTAGATCACCCCCATGCCGGCGCCCTTGGCGAAGCCCATCTTTATGCCGATCGGCGCCGATTTGTCCAGCCACTCCGCGTACTTGTCGGCGAGCCGGTCCTCCATCACGAAGGACAGCACCGTGCGGATCGAGCTGATCGCCTGCTGCGCCACGTTGCCGGCGCGTTGGTACGATGCCTGGTCAATCACAAATTTTCAAGAACAGCAAAAAGTTCAGTAGATCGATTTCAATCCATGTGCACTACTGATAAGTAAGAATGACCAGCTGTGAATGGAGTCGAGGAGTGATCGGCTCAGCTGACCTCTTCCTTGGCGGTAAGGCCGCCGTAGACGGCCTTGTAGGCGATGCCGCAGGCCATCATGACAGGCGTGACGGCGAAGACGGCGAGAGCAATCCTCCATGATTTGGCGAAGCCGACCACGTAGCCGAAAATGAAGGTGAAGACGTGATGCACAAAGCCGGCCATCTTTACATATGTACAACGGATCGAGCAATTAGTTCTCTTCCGTACCGACAGTATATTTCATCAACAATTGGTGTGTGCACCGTTACCTTCTCTCCCATGACTTCCTGGATTTGGGCAACGTCGCTGGAGATGCTGTGCATCACCTCGCCGGTGCTCACCTCCGTGTCGAAGAACCCGATCTCCTGCCTCAGCACCGCCTTCAGGTACTCCCGCCGCATTCGCAGCGCCGACCTCTCGCCGACGATCCTCCAGCACGTGATCTCTGCACGTTTAGGGAGTCAGAAATAGATTCAAGAAACTCCCAAGAACATGCCATCGATACATTCGGGGGGTGGGGGGAAAAAGCAGCATTTGCCCACCAAGATAGGCCCCTATGACGACAACCGCGGCAAGGAACGCCATGTACACGCTGATCTGCATCAAACATGGCAGGAAAAGAATTAGGCAATTGGCTCCTAAAAGCACGAGACTTTGTAGCAACTTAGCTAGCCAGGAGATTTAGAAATTTGCTAAATGGTACTTAAGTGTTTTTTTGTGTTTTTGAGTACTCAATTTTTTTGTTCGTTGGATGTTGCTTTGCTATGCATTGTGATTTTTCTTTTCGGGGTGAACAATGTGATAAGAGAGTAATCAATTTATTAAAGGTCGTCGAGAACCACGACATAAACGAAGGTATGCTTTTTTTATGATTTTTGTTGTGTTTCTTATAGTTTATTTTGTGGAAATTTATGTGGTTTGGGTCTTGCTCGTGGCACTCACGCACCTGCTTGACGTCCTCCATCATCTGCGTCTTGTCGGCGTTGACGATCTTGTTGACAAAGTTCCCGAACAGGTACGAGTACCACGGCAGCGAGCCGCCGTTGACCATGGCGCCGACGCACCCGAGCAGGAGTAGCACAATGTCCAGCGGCGTCGAGTACTTGAACAGCCCGAAGACGCTGACGGGCTTCCCGACCCTCACCTCGATCTCGCCGTCGCCCTCCTCGTCGAAATCATAGTCGCCGCCGCCGTCCTCGTCGCCATAGTACCTGCTCTGGCTGTACGACGTGACGCTGATGTCGTAGCCGAAGCTGGGCGCCTCCCGCCGCGCTGGGGTGACGTAGAGCTGGTCGTGGTTGTCGCGCGAGAACGAGACCTCACGGGAGATAGGTGTGTGCGTGCCGCTGTACCTCGCCAGCGCCCTGTCCCCGGTGTCGTGGCCGCGGGCGGTGTAGACAGAGGCCGCGACGACGCTGTCGTCGTTGCTGGCGAAAGAAGCGTTCGGCGCCACGACAATGGCCCGGCTCGCGTCCGTCACGACGCTCTGGAGCTCCAGCCGCTTGCCGCCGGGTCGGTGCGCCGCCGACGAGCGGTCGTTGTAGAGCCGGCCTAACCGTCTCGACAAGTAGTAGTCCCTCGCCGTCCGCCGGAACAGCGCCGGGCCACGCCGTCCAGCGATGTCAGATCCCGTCGGGGCCCAGGGCCCGACGGCCGCACCGAGGCCGTGCGGCTGCGCCCACGACGTGTCCGGCTGCCAGGACACGGAGCTCTGCCACGACATGTCATCGACATCCTGGCGCCGTCGCCCGCGCGGGGCAACCCCGCCGGCAAAGGAGCCAGAAGTATCAGGGGTAGGGTAAGGGCTGCGCGCGCCTCGGCGACGCCGGCCTTGCGGGCCGGAGCGGGAGAAGGAGAAGTCGGCCATGCACGCCAAGACGTGGCGTTGGGTTAGATAAAAAGGCGGTTCCTCGGGCGTAGCTTCTGATGCTCGCCGCTTGGACGCGAGCGCGCGAGGCGCCGGTCGGGACGGCCGTAGGATACGATGCCGCCGCCGCGCACCGTTTCTTTGGAGCGTTGCGCGTTGGTGGCATAAGCGCGCGCGAGACCACCGTATTCGTGAGCTCTTGTACGAGCGTCTGAGCTATAATATTCGTGGAATCTAGTGTACCTGTATACATATGTTGCTTAGACCGTACATCTGTGAAAAAAAAACATCTTCTAATGGAATCTTGGTGCTGTAATTTGACTATTTTGTGTTGGGAGTGACTATTGTACAGGCGACTGAAATTTTTTTATCTTTCAGTCACTTGAAGTTGCACTCTGAATCATCTAAAGTTGCAGGTGTTTTTTTGGAGGGGGGCTGCAATTTCAGTTGATTGAGAGTGCAATTTCAGGTCACCTAAAGTTGCACTCTGAATTACCTAAAGTTACAGCTGTTTTTTTTGGAGGGGGGCTGCAATTTCAGTTGCTTGAGAGTGCAATTTCAAATGATTGAAAGATAAAAAAATTTCAGTCACCTGTGCAATAGCAAAACTGTTTTGTGTTTGGGAGGTGCTCGTTGTGCCGTATTAATTGATTATGACATTGGGTGCAAATTGTGTTTGATACTTGATTTGATCACCCCCTCTGCGTTTTGTGAACTGATGATTCTGCCCTGTATTGGTTAATTCGCCTCTGCAGAGAGTAAATAATTCGTGCTTTTTGCGTCGTAGTATGCGTACAAGTCCGAAGCATACATAGGTAAGCACGATAACCTGGACAAATGGAGGTAGAAGCTTCTTAGGCTCCAGGCATCAGTTTGGACGTAGCGTTTGTGTATCTTGCGCTGTGGATTCAACAGTAAACATGTGGAGTCTGGATAGAAATTGTTCTTGATGTGATCAAAGCTGTCAACACCAATGAATTAATGAATGCGACACGGTTGGAAGCTTAGCAACTTACCAACGGAGATCATCTTTTCTATCGGCTGCAACAGGATTTGCTGGCCTATGAGCTGCGATCATCCCATTCGTCAGGGGCGCCCACGACAGGCCAAGAAAACCGCCCAGGAATAATCCCTAGGCCCTTCTCTTCCCATCTTACTGTTCTCGTTTCTCGTTCTCTACTTCGCACTGTGCAACATAAGCGTTGTTGAAGTGTGCAACGTTAATGATCTGGAAAGCAGCAGTACAATTATCTTCTCTTTTCATTTTGTTTTCGCAGACGTGTAGAGTAAATCAGATAGCGGTACACCGCTGAATCATGATTGCGTAATAGCTCGGTTGTCTTTTGTACTAAGCTGCTTCCAAATGGCAAGGAAACAAACAACACGGTTCATCTGTAGTGACGGGTGAGAAATGTCGTCCTTTAAGGAGAGCAGGCACATTGTTATAGACATGGGCCCTGGGTCAGTCGGGTTATTATTAGGAATTAGAGATTGATTTCTATTTGAGTTAGAGATTGGTTTCCTTGTATTAGAGATATAGTTAGAGATATAATTGTAGTTAGATTACATCTGTTAGGGGGAGCCATCTATATAAGAGGGCTACCGCATGCTATTATAATCAAGCAGAGCAACGTTTGGTTGCAGGCTTCCCTGCGGAATCCCCTCTATCCACCGCGCTCTATCAATTTGGTATCAGAGCCGTCGATCCCTTCCCACGACTTCTGCTACCATGGCTTCTGCGACTAGTTCTATTGCCGAGTCGTTGGCCACGATAAAGGCTAACGCCATCAAGATGGCCAGCACGAACAAAGAGATGTCGGACACCTTCTTCAACGTTCATGCCATCCTTGAGAGGTTGGAGAATTGGAGGAAGATGCAACAAGAAACAGTGCAGGAGAGCACAACAGAGGGTGGGGAGGAAATCACAAAAAAAGAGCAGGAAGCATCGCCATCTCCGCCAACGGCGACGACTCCACCGAGCTCCCTCGGCAGCGTCAGCCATCGGTTCTTCTTCGTCAGCACTGCCCTGCCTCGACCCACCGCCGTTGACCGGCGTCGCCCAACGCGGCCAGTCCCTGCCGTCGGCCGCAGCCCCCGTCACCGGCGCGTGAAGTTGGCAGCAGCTGCTCGGCCTCCCCGCCGCCGCCCAGGCCATCTCCTCCCGCACCGCCGCCGTCACCCGGAGGACCTCCCGCACCGCCGTCGTCGCCCGGAGGGTCTCCTCCTGCACCTCTGGTTCCGTGCTCGGAGATGCCCGACCGCCGCCGCTCCAGATCCGCCTCCGGCCGGGCCACCTCCGCCGCGTCGTCGCCGGGTCCGCCTCCGCCCGAGCCGCTGCCGCAGTCGCCCGCTCCGCCTCTGCTTCCGCCGCCCGGATCCGGTCAGCACCGGCCGCCGCTCAGCCGCCGCTCTGCCTCTGCTCCCGCCGCCCGGATCCGATCCGCATCGGCCGCCCGATCCGCCTCCGCCTGTGTCGCAGCCGCTCCGCAGGCCGCCGCCCCGTCGACTGCCGCTGTTCGCCGTCAATCGCCAGGCCGCCGCCCGCCGGAGCCGCCATCGCCGCCGATCTGCGCCGGCCGCCGCTCTTTGCCGCCGTCGCCCCCGGATCCACCGCGCCTTCAGTCGCCGCTCTCGACCGGGTGCGGCTGTGCGTCTCGGTCGGTTTAACCGACCGATTGATTAGTAGAAAAAATCAAAAAAATAAAAAAAAAATAATTAAAAAATAATATATATATATATAAAGAAGAAGTTTATTTTGCAGGCATTATATTCCAAGGCATTATAAAAGAAGTTCTGCTTGGATCGGGTCAGTCATCTCCATCCGCTACAGCAACCCGCCACCGTTCGTCTTCTACATTGGCGTCGAAGGTCTTCCATTGGCCGCCGTCTAGCAGCTCGCGGACGAGCTACATGTCCGGGAGGGGTGTAGTGTTATAGACGTGGGCCCTGGGCTAGTCGGGTTATTATTAGGAATTAGAGATTGGTTTCTATTTGACTTAGAGATTGGTTTCCTTGTATTAGAGATATAGTTAGAGATATGATTGGAGTTAGATTACGTCTGTTAGGGGGAGCCATCTATATAAGAGGGCTACCGCATGCTATTATAAGCAAGCAGAGCAACGTTTGGTTGCAGGTTTCCCTGCGGAATCCCCTCTATCCACCGCGCTCCATCACACATGGATTTGATTACTTGGTTAGGTACCCTCAGAAGTCAGTCATGGGAATAAGTATGCAAAACTTGCAGCAGTCTGAAAGTATTTTAGTTTAGTAAAATGGTAATAATTAGGCCTAACAAGGACATTCAAATAACCATCGTACTAAGGTTTCAAGTTGGAAACGAGTATATTACATAAAAAATGCAAGGTTTGATATGTTCATTTCAGCAGGGGAAGCACGACAGATATATACTACAGCGCAGTTTTTTTTTTCAAACAAAAAATGTAGGATACCTAGGAGGAACCAGGTATCGATTTAATTAAAAACAAATAGGCACCTAAATCCGAGCAGGAGAGGATTCGATCCTGGGTGGCGGGGATGTACACCCGCTTCTCTTACCAACCAAGCTACGCTCTTTATGACCGTCCTAAAGCTAATCGAACTTTTTTTAAGAGAGAAAACAACATCAATTGAATTTCGTGCCGTAAAATAAGAATAACACTAATTCCAAGGTTCAACTAACAGCGTCTAAACATAGTTTCCCGAAAGCTACCTGGCTTGTACATTTCTTATACTACGACAGACATACACTAAAATTTTACAAGAAAGTTGGGAGGGAGGGAAGGGGGGGGGGGGGGGGGGGGGGCAAAAAAATCAGTGGCCCGTTTCATGGTTTCTAGAACAGGGAAAAGGCCCCATCCCCATTTTTTATTAAAAACCTGTTTCATGGTTCAGGTGAAAACTTCCAGTAAACGGCTGCTGGTGCATCCCTGCTAAGGAGGCGTAACCCTGTAGAACAACCAAAGGTCAGAAGTGCGGGAAAAAACTATTCTTCTGTATAATTTTGTGAGTAGATGCTAATATGCACTGTTGGAATTATTGGGGCTTTGTATAGAAACTAATATTCTGTATAACCAAAAGTAAGAAATGCAGAAAAAAAACATGCTTAAGACTTTAGTGATTATAATTCTCAGATCCTATGCAATCACGCTCTTTCACGAACATCGGTATCAAATCTGCTAGCATGGGAAATAGTAATTGTCTTAAGAATAAAAAACCAACGTGCCATACCTGATTTTCCGGCACATCTCCATGAAGGGCGTGCTGATGGAAGTTAGAAACAGAAGCATCCTGTGATTGTCATGTGTATGAACCTCAATCTGAAGTCAGAATTAGAAGAAACTTCTTGATTAAAGGTTGTGTTTGATCAACTTACATGGTTAGGCTGATTATTTGATTGCACGTGTTGTTGATCTATAAATGACACTGGAACATTTAAAGAAGAGCTTGGAGTTTGCGAAATTCCATCATTCAAAAATTCTTGATTGCCTGTATTTGCAGACTTGGCATCCTTCTTCCATCTTGTCATGAAATATTTTTGCGGCAACTCCTTTATATTTCTGAAATCAAGGACTTTCAACACATGGCAACACTGGATACCCATTGATTCAAATTTTTTACAACTGCAAACAACAGAGAAGTCACTGGATTCAAACCTAACATAGTGCTCCCCAGGTTTATCTGTTACTGCTACTCTATACTCAGACGCAATTCCAGACTCCCCACAACTGTAAATCACTGAATCCACAAACATCTCAAACTCTCTGCGAAAAATTTCAAAAACCACTGGTGTGTACATGTTGGCAGCTTGTCTCAGCATTTTCGAAGGAGGTATTCTGGGGAAGCTTTGGCTTGCATGAAAATCAGCTTGTAGCTCTGCATACCGATGCTCATCCAGCACTCTTTCGTAGTGCTTGAAGAAAGACAACAAATCAAACTGTGGACTCAAGTACTTTTTCAAGACATTGCTGACACTTTCCAACTGCAATGAACTTTTTATATCCGCAGTGAATATATTCCGATTGTAGACTGAAGCCCATTTATCTCGATCTTCAAATAACTTATGAAGCCATTCATTGTTTCTTAGATCATACTTCTCTAGCATAGTTCTCCATCCTAGCAAGAAGCTCTCTTCCTCCTCGTAGTCATAAACACATTTGCTGAAATCCTTTGCAAATGTCTTAGAGCCTTGGAAGATGTGATTAAGGTGTTTGACAGCATTTTGGTACACTTGCCATGGACAAAGACAATGAACTGTACCTGGCCATGCTGCTGTTATGGCAGCACTTGCTGCCATTGATTGATCCGTCAAGATTGTTTTTGGCTGCTTTCCATCTGTAGCAATCTTGAACGTGTCGAACAACCACTTGAACGACTCCATTGATTCAACATAAAGCAAAGCTGCACCAAATATGGAAATTTGCTTGTGGTGATTCACTCCAAGGAAGAGAGTTAATGGCCTGCCATGTGCATTTATCTTGTAGGTCGTGTCCAAACAAACCACATCACCGAAGTAGCTGAAGTCAATTCTAGATTTGGAATCAGCCCAGAAAATGTTGGTCAGTTTGTCATCCTCATCAAGCTGGACAGCATAAAAAAAAGAAGGATTGTTTAGCTGCATGCTCTGCAGGTACTTTACAGCAGCTCCTGCATCACCAGGTTGCATATTTTTCATACGCTTTGAACAAAGGGAACTCCTGTAATCTGCCGGGAGGAAACTGACATTTCTGAAAGCTCCTGCCTGCCGCACCAAAGAGCCACTAGAAAACCTTGACGGTGTTGTCGAATCTTCTGAGGAGTCTGCTTCAGTTGTTTGTAGCTCAGTAAGTACCCTCTGGGATCTCAGCATGTGCATGGTTGACGGGGGTGCTGGCTGATGGTTATGATCTGCTACAAATTCAGCAATACGATATTTGCCATCTGATGTAATTTTAATTGTCATCCGTGCAGGGCACCCTATTCTTGTTTCTGGCCGTGGCCTTTTGACTTCTTTAGCTCCTTTCTTGTCCTTACGAAAACCTTCTCTCGAGCATACAAAAGTTCTTGACCTTGTGATGTTTTCAGCTGATTTGTCCGATGAACTCTTACGAACACTGAAGCCCATGTGTCCAGCATACCTGTTGTAGAACTCGTATGCTTTATCTTCATTGTCAAATTCCATGCCGAGTTCCGGCACCATTTTTGCAACTGTGGCATCATCTATGGTGGCATCAGAATCAATAACTTTTCTCGTTTTCCCCTGCTTGTAGAAGATCCAAATGACTCATGATTTAGCATGCCGAATTAAACAGAACTAAAAACTTATACTTAAGAAGACTTCAAAATAGAATACTTCCTTTTTGTGCTTATTTTGAGTATAGATGAAAAAAGATTTCTTTTAACAGTTTTGAATACGTATGGCATTCGCCAAGCCATATTAATACAAAATATGTTGCCCTACTATGAATGAATGGTAGAGACAATCTGCCATAAGTACATTTCAGTTTAAAACACACAATTCAAGCCCCAGAGAATTTGAGGTGAACATAGAAAGTTATCCCAATCCTTAATAGCCAATGTTAGTCGAGTAAAAAACAACAGAGCGCACATGAACAGTAGAGTTTTGCTCTGGACAAAGCATAAACTAATGGTAAACTCTTTCATAAAAAAAAACTATATGTGTTTCAATCTGATTTGAGTCTATTGACAGGCATTGTAATTATAGGACCTATAAACCAACATACCAGGAAAGAAAGTGATCAAACACAAGGCTATAGCCAACACTGATGAGTGATGAAAACAAAGAAGTACATAACATAAATGGTGAAAAACAACTAGCGCCCACCTTTGCCCATGCTATCCCACATGCATTGCATAAAGTCCTTCGTCCCTCTGGTCCACGACGCATATGAGGCGTCGCACTTGCACTGATGCCACAGCGTAGGCACCTGAACAACTATAACATAGAAGTTAGAAATTATCTCACTGCCATGCAGTATTGAGGCCTTGACTGAAGAAAGAAAGAAAAACTGCATTCACTGCATGCTGTTGATATTCCGAAAATCATTGACACGCTACAACTTTGCTATCGTACAGTACGAGGCAGTATGCTAGCCAAAATAGCAACTCAATTAACGTGCTACCATATGCATAGGACACCCATTGAGAATTTTATTGTTTACACACACCCTTCAGACAAAAGACATTATATAACAATCAGGTGATCAGCTACTCTATTAATCTATTTGAATGCAGGTCTCATTACCACAACTACAAAAGGCCCCTGTAGAACGGCTAAATGAACCGCAACTACATTTGCAATACTTATTAGCCAAATGGCTCCTATGCTTACACAGACAAGCTTTAGCTGTACAAATGCTAAAGTTTTACTACCCTCTGGGCCCACCAGTGACATTGCCTAGCTGCAGCTATATACATTGCCTAGCTGCAGCTATATATTTATGTCGATGTTTTAATATCGATCTTACGTATAATTTGTTTGGATCCAGAGAAACTCTAGAAAACTCGGTTTATGATCATGCAGAGTAGAGACACGGGAATTTTTATACAGGTTCGGGCCTTCTACTGGGAGAATAATAACTCTCCGTCATGTGTGGATATTACTCAGAATGATCTTTACAACTGAGAATAATGCGAAATGCCTAGCACTATATCCTGATCCAATGTCTTTCAATCCCTTCCTCTCTGACGTCAATCTTTATATAGCCAACGAAGCAGTTGCCGTTGTCTCGTGCCAAAAAACGTCTCATCGCTTCGGATGATAACCATCAGACGAAAGTTACTGTCCGAGACGTATTGACCCGTTCGCCATGCGACAGTTATTGTCAGAGAGATTGTATGCGGTTATTAAGAATAAATGCATATTCTAACCGCTTTGTCAGACGACCCTACAATGTAATAGGACATCATTAGAATAGTCGTAGGAAGACCCACGACCACAAGGTGGTTACAGGGTAACTTACAACTGCGTGGTTGTAGGACTTATGACCATACGGTTGTAGGAGGATTTACAATCACGCATTCACGCGGCCGTAAAAGAACTTACGACTATACGGTCGTAGAAGGACTTACGACCGTCCTAAGAAATCTCCCTCTTATTGATAAGGGGTATACTCGGAGGACGACGTAATAATTAGAAGATTATTATATCCTCACCAATATATATCTAGCTTTGCACATTAGCTCGTAGCTGTTTGCGTAATTTTTTGGCACCACCTTTTCAAGCTAGTGCTCATGTCAAAATTCGTTGCATAGATCAAAATCTTTACGCTAAACTGTTCAATACAAAAGATAGTGTTTATTTTCTTCACCTGGTAGGCTCGTCGACCCTGTCATCACCTTCACCATCGCCGGCACCAACACCAATGTCCCCCTCGTCCTCGAACTCAGGGGCGGACCTAACGTGGGGCATGGGGTTCAGTTGAACCCCCCAAAAATTATGGAAACTAAACTGCTATTAGTACTACACCACGCAGCAAACAAATCCGCAACAAAGTGTATGGATTGGAGTGTCCATCCCATAAAGAAAATTTTGGATGAGATTGCTCACAGGACAAAACTCGCTCTTAGAACAACAATCCAAGCAAGCTAGGGTTTCCTTACCAACGAAAGAAGAAATCAATCCAAGCCCGGATGGATCTCCACTCCACGCCAGTCCAGTACAGCGGAGGAGGTGGAGGACGACGGCGCCTACGGGAGAAGAATTCCTCCGCTTCGAGGTGGCAAGCGTGCTTCGGTGTAAGGAGGCCTAGAGGTGTGTTCGGAGTGAGAATCTGAGACAAACGGGGAAGCCAATCGCCACTAGCCGTGGCCAGGGGCACTGGGGAAGAAGGAAGAGAAGGACGACGGAGGAGGACGCCGAGGAGGCGGCGGCGGGGAGAGGCACGCACGCGGGCGACGCGCTGCGAGGAGGAGGGCGGGCGTTGTGGCGGCCGCTTCTGCTTCGGCCTGGACGGAAGACAAAACTGGGGATCGAACGTTGGGGATTGTAGGCAGGACTTGGTGGCGACGGAGTTATGGTGGGCTGGGCCAACATGCAAATAGTTCTGGTATAGGTCATATTCTTTTTTAATTTTTTATTTTTTATAGTGATTAGCTTTTAAATAAAGTGTTTTTCTAAAATATGGTTTACTAGTTAATTATAGCATATACTGTACCGACTTCATTTATATCGGTAAAAATCGTACGTGAGTTTCTGTTACTTTGCAATCTCTCGCAGAACAGTCTAAAACCAAAAGTTACAGCCAAAAACCACAAGTCGCAGCCTAAAAAGATCAGATCTAGTGGGGTGATAACATGTGACCCCATTGAGACTAAAAAAAATGTGACTATTTCGCGGGCAGATGGGTGAAGCGGGCACGAGTTGGGTGTCATCTAATGTGAAACGAATTTGGAGTCGGATATATGAATAGGGAGTGTCTATACAATATTCGACTGTTTTTTAAGGCAAAAACAGTCAGATTTTAGGACGTTGGATGGTGATCCAACGCTCCAGATCTTTTTTTTGGAGGGGTGCTTATATGAGTGGATCCGTTGGATAGAGATCCAACGCCCTCAGATCATCTGACTGTTTTTGCCTTCAAAAACAGTCGAATGTTCTATAGCACTTCTCATATGAATAATCTTCTGGCTTGCGGCCTTTGGTAGTCTCTCTCATGCGTGCGACATGGAAGATAAAGTCTACGCACGAAGTCGAAAAGGAGTGGCATCATGCGATTTACTAGTCCTTTGTTCAAAACGAAACTGTGTGAGGACTCATTGTTGACATGTTGGGTTTGTAGAAAGAATTAGTCCAACTTATTATCTCATGAGTCATGATTCAAAAACAAGCTAGTATCAGGTACCTAGAATTGCAAATCCCAACCCCCATATTACCGGGGGGGTTCCGGCCCAGGCAGCGTGGCCACGTCGCCCCTTTGCTCCCCCGGCCGGCGCGTGTCGCCCATTTTCGCGTACGGCCGGAGGAGGCAGTTCCCTCCGGTTTTTTAAAAATTATGTAAAGGTCCTTTTTTCTCGCGAAAAGGTCCCTGGATTTTTCGAAAAAGTCCCTGCAAGTTTTTTTCCTAAAACAAATTTTGATAGCGCCCCGCGGGTTTCCAGAATTACGTATAGGTCCTTATTTACTTACGTACAGGTCCTTACAGGTCCTCGGTTTTTTACAGAAAAACCCTTTGGTTTTCCCTAAATTACGCATGTGCCCTCGATTTTTTTTATTAAACCCCTGTAAATTACCGTCTCTTTTACTTTGGTCTACACGGTAGCTAGCGCGGCGTGCGCCGCGCTTATATGCAGCTAGTGGTATTTAAGACAAGCAGCTAACCTGGAAATTTATGTAACCATATCTAACAAGGCAAAATGAGTGTAGATGCACCGACGGGCGACCCATTTTATATTGCAGGGAGCATGTAAATCACATCAGATAAGACAATAAGCATCACTGCATAAAAAGAGTATACTGATGATGAACCTTGCATAAAAGAAGAGCATTCTGCCCTGACGGTAGATTACATACACAAAGGGTGCTCTTGTATGATGACATGAAACAGTGGATTAGAGAGCTAAAGCAATAAGAATGCCACCACAAAGCGAATATTTATGAATTAAAAATGTTAAAACAATTCAATATCATATTTTAAATAGGAGAGGTCAAAAATAATTATTGGAATCCGAAAATTATTCAAATTTGATCCGATTTCATATCAGATATTTGTCTGGTCCATTTCGTATCCAACATTTGTCCGATTCGTATTCGAATCTGACAAAAAAATATAGATACGAATATGATTTAACATTACCCGCTTTATTTTCACCCCTAGTCATCCACATCTCTACCGTTTACCCACCAAGCAGAACTTTTCACCCATACTCACCTCTATTAGGTTTTTACCTACAGGTAATTATGTTATTAGGTAATATTACCATCCCTAGGCTCCACCACATCCCAACTATCTCATGGCAGGCTAGGCCCAAGCTGGAATGAAGTGTTGACTTCTTAATTATGACTTTTTTTGGCTTCATTGCTTCCCTCGTTTTTTCCTTTGCATTGTTAGTGGAGATGTAAATGGTACTTTTTTTTTAATTTTTTCCCTTATTTTTCTTTATTTTCCTTTAATTGAATGACTCATAAATAGCCAACAGCCACTACAGTATAATTTTAGTTAAAAGCCAACCCGGAGGCCAGGAGTTGCTTAAAAAAGCCGAAATGAATGGGGGGCTAATTGGATAGGTTGAGTGAAAGCTGGCACTATTTTGCGATCCCAGTGGAGACAACACACAGCACAACTCGCCTACGTCAAAGGCCAATAGAGGCCAAAACAAAAGGAACCTTAAAGAGGCTTCAAAGAGGGTATGCCAACAATGAGAGGGTGCGTTGAAGGTAGAAATGAAATTGACGGTGGTGTGATCTTGCAACTCAAACATGTTTAGTGAACACATGATGAGTAGTTGGACAGTTGGACGCTTGCACCGAGTAAAATTCAAACGTCGAAGGGGAGCCGGAACCGGAAGGGCGATGTTTCTTGGAAAACACTATGATACATACATCCTGAGCGAGCGTTACTTATCGGACGGTTGGTCCAACTCATAACCCATCACTACCCCACTTGGTTGCCTCAAGAACGCCCCTCCCCTTCCTATCCATCCACTCCACCTCCCTCGCCACACTTAAGGCTAAAGCAAAGCAAGCAACCCTCTCTCCCCCCTACATCGCTACTGTCTCTCTTCCTCCCTAGTTCTCTCTCTACATTTTCCCCCAGGTCACACTTCCCTCTCTGCTCTCACAGAGGTCTCTCTCCTTCTCTCTTTCTTTGCTCCTTCCAAGTGCCACCTTAGCGCTTGAATCAAGCCACGCCCAACATTTTAATTTTACTTGTATAGTATTTTTAATTTTATACGTGCAACATTGATATTCTTATCAATTTTTTTGTTGTATATATTACCGAGTAATGTTACATAGATGAACAAAAGATATTATGGTCAATCGTACGGCGCTAGCGCTCGGATCGAATGTCCGGGCGCTAGCAACTCGCGTGTTTCTTATGGACTTAGGGCCTGTTTGGTTGCTAGCATCGTGTTGCTATGATTTTTTGTTAAAAGTGTGGCATGACATAGTTTGTGCGGCAAACCAAATGCACTATGGCTTCGCCCATTCCGCCAACAATACTAGTCCACAATTTAAATTAAACAAGCTGAACAAATAATAAAATTGCACATAGATAGGTTCACATAACACCAAATTCCAACAGATCGCGCACACTGGCGCACGCATGTCGTTCTTGCACATTATGGTAGTCTATAGCTCCTTAATTAGCTGCTACAACACCAACACAAATTAACCAAGCTCAAACCTTAACCAGTGACACTGCATGCATGCGTATGCAGTTACATGCGAATGGCGTCCTATATATATATATATATATATATATATATATATATATATATATATATATATATGACGTGCTAGTACGGATCGTTCATTAGCCTGCACGGCACTTACCCTTTGCGTGCGATGCGATCGACGATCTCGGTCGCTTGCCTGCTTAAGCGTCCATGCGTGCCGGGTACTGGTCGACGCAGTCCAGCCAGGGGCTGCGCGCGGGGCGGCGCACGCGGCGGACGGCGCGCCACACGGCGCTGTTGCACTTGAACCCTGAGCCGAAGGCGAGCTGCCAGACGCGGTCGCCGCGGCGGACGCGGCCCTTGGCCTCCAGGTACGCCAGCTCGTACCAGATGCTGCTGCTCGAGGTGTTGCCGAAGCGGTGCAGCGCGGCGCGGGACGCCTCGAGGTTGCCGTCCCGGAGGCCCAGGTTGCGCTGCAGGTGCTCCAGCACGTCGCGGCTCGCCGCGTGCATGCAGAAGTGCTCGAACGCTCTCTTGAAGTCCGGGATGTAGGGCGCGGCCGTCGAGGCGTTCCCGTTGGCGGTCGCCGGCGGCGGGGTGGAGGTTTTGGACTGGAACAGGTGGCGGAAGAGCACGCCGGCGAAGAAGAGGAGCTGCTCGGAGAAGGGGAGCACGAGGGGGCCCAGGGTGGTGATGTTGGTCTTGAGCGCGTGGCCGCCGACCTCCACGAGGTCGCGGCTGATGGACAGGCCCTTGATCCGCTGCTCGTCCTCCTCCTGGTACACGGAGCGGAAGCTGCGGTCATCGGCGCCCTTGTGCGTCCGCACGATGTGCTCGAGCCGGTACTTGGCGCGGTGGAAGTCGCGGCGGCGGTTGGAGAGCAGCACGGCGGCGCAGCCGGCGCGGAAGAAGGCATTGGGGATGAGCATGGAGCGGCGCTTCCCGGCGTACCAGGTGAAGGAGACGGCCTCGGTGCTGACGACGACGGCGAGGCCGGCGCCGCTGGCCTGGAGCATGTCGCGGGCGAGGTCGAGCGCGATGACCCCCGCGCTGCAGCCCATGCCGCCGAGGTTGTAGCTGAGGATGTTGCCGCGCATCTTGTAGTGGTTGACGATCATGGCGGAGAGGGAGGGGGTGGGGTTGAAGAGGCTGCAGTTGACGACGAGCACGCCGACGTCCTTGGGGCGGACGCGGCACTTGTCGAAGAGCTCGTCCAGCGCGGCGAACATAGCGGCGGACGCCTCGGCGCGGCCCTCCTTCATGGTGGCGCAGTTGGTGCCTGGCTCGAAGACGCAGCGCGGCATGTAGGACTCGTCGCCGATGCCGGACTTGGCCAGCAGCCGAGACTGGAACGCCAGGCTGTCCTCGTCGAACTTGCCGGACTTGCGCGCCAGATCGATGAACTCCGCCTTCGAGACCTGCACCACATCACATCATCGATTTAGCCCGTACAGATTGCAAATTTGTAATGCATGCAGCACATATTGATTGTTACAAGGAACTAGTAACTGTTGTTTGAGAGAAGGAAGCGTATATATAGGTATTACCCGAATGCTTTCTTCATAATTATGACAAGAACAGATTAGTTGTTCTACAGCTAGCTAATTCGTTTGGCTATCTTAGCAGTGTTCCTATGCTTTTTTTTTCTCTAACAGAGTAATACTAATTTTAAAATAAATAAAAATAATATTTATATATTATTTACCATAGTTTAAAAATTATATAAATCACTAATAAGAAAAGTATAGAAGCATATTCTACTCTTGTTTCGGTCCTGTTTGGATGAGTTTCAGATTCTTAAAAACCAGCTATTACTTCTAGTTTTTAAAAGCTGGTTTCTAAGCAAAAACTGATGGGGTGTTTGGATCCCCTAGTTTTTAAAAGCTGGTTTCATTTATAATTGGTGCTAATAGACTATTATACCCTTACATTTATGATTGGAAGCGTCTTGCGCGTGGTCTTTAATGAGGGTAAATGAGTATTTGTGCAAAAAAACTGGCAAAAGCTAGGTATCAATAGCTTCTTGGTTTTTAAGAATCTGGGTAGGTAGATTTTAAAAACTACCTTAAAAACTAGTCTGTTTGGATCCTACCTAGTTTCCAAAAGCCAGATTCTTAAAATCTGGGTGGATCCAAACAGGGCCTTCGTGATACTACTCCATCCTGTAAGGGTGTGTTTGGTTTGGAGACTTGGTGGGATGGGATAGCTCCAACCCAGATATGTGGGATGGGATAATCCCACTTTTTGTTTGGTTGTAAGGATGGGTTAGTCCCTGTTTTTTGTTTGGATGGAGGGATAGAATGGGTTGGTGCAGAGGATACCGGCAGTGGAGACGACGGCGACGACCGGAGCACGGCGACCGGAGCACCATGCGCGGGCGGCGGGGGAGATGGGGAAGGGGCGCGGGCGGCGGGGAAGACAGGCGCCGGGGGGAGAGGCGCGGGCGGCGGGGAAGACGGGCGCCGGGGGGAGAGGCGCGGGCGGCGGGGGAGATGGGGAAGGGGCGTGGGCGGCGGGGAAGACGGGCGCCGGGGGGAGAGGCGCGGGCGGCGGGGAAGACGGGCGCCGGGGGGAGAGGCGCGGGCGGCGGGGAAGACGGGCGTAGGCGCGCGCAGGAGAAGTGGGTTGGCGCGGTTCGCTCGTTTTGGGCGGATCGTTCCAACCCACTTTTCAGGAGAATCTTTTCTTTTGGGTCCAACCCACTCCACCAAGTCTCCAAACCAAACACTACAAAAAAAGGGTCCAACCCACCCCATCCCGGGATATCCCCTGAACCAAACACAACCTAAAGCAGCCAGGATATACACTGCTACGTATATACCGATCGATGTACAGTAGACGGCGGTGACATAATAGTTGTGTATTGATACGACCTTTTATTATGGCACATTGATTGCGCGTGCCCAATCGCCAACCGTATTTCATGACCGATCGACTGATGAAGTGACGAGCGACCGATCCCAACTGAAACCGTTCTACCTGCTCCTCATAACTTCTGGCCTGCCCATTCATTTCGGAAGACTGGGCCAAACAAGGTGCTGATCACTTGCAAGACTACTCAAAAGTAAAAGCATATGGTTTTGCTATTTATAGCTCTAAACGGCTTTAGCTTTCGATTCATGGGTTTTTTATTTTTTAAGTTTTTTTGGTTTTGCTTTCTTCTTTTCTTCCTTTATATTATCTATGCTGATATAACTTTTATATATATATATATATATATATATATATATATATAATTATGTAGAATAAGCTAACAACAGTTACAGCGTAAAATAAGTCATAAGCTCTAGTTTTTTTACCTTTCAGCTTATTTAAGTTAGAAGCTATTTGAAATCATCAGTTTCTAATTTCAGCTTATTTTGGTTTTTTTGCTTTTTTTCAACGACTTAAAGGTCTGCCTTTTTTATCTTTCAGCTTATTTAAGTTAAAAACTACTTGGAACACATCAGGTTCTAATTTTAGCATTTTGTTTTTGTTTTTTGCTTTTTTCAACATTTTTTCTTTTATTGTTTTGTATTATCCATGATGATATAAAAGTTTTTCTTAATTTTGTTTTGTATTTTTCTTTGAAAAGTTAGCAGTTAATACAATACAATTTCCGAAAACGGAAACCCCAAGCTCCAACCGAAGCCCATTGGAGCGCCGTCTAAGCCACTTCCATCTTTTCTAAGTCATACAAATTTGTGACCGTTTGATTGATGTGCCATATATATGATTGGACGTTGATCCAACGCATAGAAAATTGGACTTAAAAAACCAATCATCTTACAAAATGCGACTTATACAACCCAAAAAACATTAGAGTACTACTGCAGTAACAGATAAAGCATACAGTGCAGTTGTGCCAAGCTATTTTGCTGGTACTCTCTGCCACAGGTACGTACCGTTTTGGGTTTTAAAACTTTGATTATCAATATTTTTAAAAAATATTTAAATTAAATATATAAAAATTATATATATAGATTCACCTCAAAAGAAACTTACCATAATATTATAATTTGATTGAGTTTTATAAATATATTATAATATAAATTAATAGTAAAATTTGTGTTTTAAAGACATATCGATATTCAAACGATATGTATTTATGATTGAAGAGAGTAAGATATGGTAGTAAACTCTCAAGTGGGCCGTTAGATGAGGCTCAGATGGGTCAGATCCAACAAGTCTAGAAGGCCATGCGGATCTATGATAAATGATTTATCACATGAGAGGTGTTTATGGCTGCTCGATTCTTTTATATTTATGATTTTTTTTGGTTTATAGCCCTCGCATTTCTTCAAATCTTTAAGTTAAAATTCACAAGTTACCGAAAAAAATCCACCATATATCTATATAGCCCTCGTATTCCTTCGAATCTGACTCGTCCAAATTAATGTCATGAACGGCTCACAGCATGTTGTCTTGTGGACCTTATTTGTCAGTGTGAACAATGAATATCTGTATGAAGTTTCTGCAGCTGGTGGTAGCTAGCTGGCTAGGACTATGATCATATTAATGAAAGGACAAGGGCTAGTACTGTAGAGTATAATTAAGCGACCACAGGAAAAGAGTTAAAACACTAAAAGCATTGCAACCAGTTCTTGATAATTGCATTGAGCAATACTCCTCCTTCTAGTCAAATATATAAGAGTATCGTTTTATCCTCCTTCAGTCACAAAAATATATGGTTTTACACATCGGCAAGATCCCAAAATGTTACTTTAAGCACTAATTTACATTGTAATATATTTATAAAATATTATGAAAGCATTTTTCGAGATAAATCAATACATATGATTTTTTATGTATATAATCTAAATATTTAAAAAGATATCGATAGCCAAAATTTTAAAAATGTGACAATATACATTCCAAATCAATATGTATTTGTGATTGAACGGAGTACATGCTCTAAGTTTTCCCCCTTTACAAAGCATGTCTAGGATGATGTTCAAAATTTTACCCCTACCATTTTACTAATTCTATCACACTTGCCAGCTCTAAATATACAATGGTTTGCGCAGAATCTTAGCTAAAGCCTAAAGTATTGAAGGGCATGATTTTCCCTAAGATCTTCAAACTAGGTCCCTTTTGGAAGATAGCTCGATTAGTGAAGGAATTCCAGAGGATTTGATATATTATGTCTCACGCAAAATTCTCATGGTCTAAACGGGGTTTAAAAATTATGTCAATATACTAAGATAACCACCCATAAATTGAGGAACACATCTAATTCAAAACAGTTGTCTGATCTTACTTTTTTACACATGAAATGCGATCCTTTTTGTTGTGAGACTACTAGTACAAACAAGGAAATTATAAGATTTTTAGGGTATAACATTCTTTTGAGGGTAAAGCAAGAAATAAGTAAAGGCCGAATAAAACATCATATCCATGACTCCATATGTGTATGTAAAGCAAGTTTGTTAAGTAGTGAGCAAAATTTCACTTGTGCTATACCTACACAAGCAGGACGAAGTATACCTACACATCCATGTGTATACCAGTATATGCTTGCATAAAATGCTGATCTACTCCTAAGTGTACGTATATATGTACGTACCTTGAGCTCGTCGGCCGGTTTGTAGCATGCGAAGTCGATGAGGTAGACGGGCCTGGGCCTTGACATGATGTAGACGGAGATGGTGAAGGCGAGGACGGCGAGGAAGGCGAGCACGGTGGCGAGGTCGTAGGTGGCCTCGCCCCAGACCTTGCGCCACAGCTCGTCGCGGCTGAGGCTGCCGACCTCGGCGCCGCAGACGAGCACGATGACGGGGATGGTGGCCAGGTACACTCCGTGGCTGATCAGGTAGTGGTACCCCAGCCGCACGTACTTGAGGTTCACCGACTGCAAGAAGTCCGGCAGCCGGCGCCGCACGCGCACCGAGAAGGTCGGCGAGCCGGCGTCCGGGCCCGACGGCTCCACGCCGCGGTTCACGATCTCCGTCGAGAGCAGCGCCTGCTCCCGCGCCATGGCCAGCCTCTCCTCGATCCGCCCCTAGCTAGGCTAGCTAGTGCAGCAAATTGCAGGACAATTCAGTCTCGAGCTGTGGCAGTGATGAGGGTGTGAGAGGGAGTGAAAGGGCTCAGTGTTAGATATAGGGAGGAGTTGCTGGGTTGGGGTCTTGGGGAGGAGATGGTGGGTGGGCAGTTGGGTTCCAGTTAATGCCATTACGGGGAGCAGCAAGCCAGGGAGAGGTATGGTCATGGTGGAGTACTGGAGTGCATTGATAAGGTGTTCATGCATATGCATGGATACATGCATCTTTGCAGCTGTGAGGCTGACACGTTGTCCTGGAGTAGCACTGGATCAGATGGTCAGGCTAGCTTTGTGTTGACTTACAACATGTGCAATGCCAATGCTTTCGGAAAGAACATGTGCAAGATATGAGTAGCTTGTTTCCTTCTTACTAATTAGTACTTTGTTGTATCACAGTCACACTTATTGTAGGTCTTGTAGCTGATGTGCTTGGAAATTAATTTAATCTATTACTGCAAAATCACATGTTGCTCTTTTTTTTTTTTTGCTGTGGCAGAGATAGCTCTTGGTTGCGATCTATGGTTTTTGTCTGCGCTTTTCAAGACGGTAACAGATAGTGGGGACGGTGACATGGACGACGCATAAGTTTTTGGGCTTAAGAAGCTATTTAAAGAATCTATTTTAAAAAGTCGTTTCAGTTATTTTGACTTTTGAAGAAATTAAAAAACTAGAAAGCAAAAGCAAAAAGCCAAAAAAAATATGGCAGATGGAGGTGCTTGGGGGTAATTTATATGTTTTATGGTAGTTGGAGGTGCTTGGCGTGCATGCTGCTTGCATGCATGGATACTGTGTACAGTTGGGCTGTACAAGGCGAAATGAATGGGATCTGGCTAGCTTGGTTAGCTAGCTGGACCTTATTGATTGATTGCATGGTGGCAGAAGGAAGAGGCTGATCAGATTTCATGGATGGCCTCTTTATTAGGTAGCAGTAGCAGCCGCACTACTGTCAGAAAAACAGGTTGAGCCTCCAGGCCATTCCTACCAACACACATCCTGAGCATCTCCAATAGTAACTTATGAGCTAACTCTAAGCATATTATTTCATATTTTAATAGAAGAGAGAGAAAAGTTATCTCTTGATCAAGAGCTAGTCTCATACACACATTCCAAGATTATGTGAGAGTGTCATGTGAGGCTATTTATGTTAGAGCACTCCCAATGGAGTATTAATGGTAGTTTCTATCTGTTTTAATTATCCTGACAGCTAAGCAATTTGCTGAGGTGGCAATAGAATTAATGCAGAGAGAGATTAGAAAACGGAGAAACGGTTTCTCCCTCACGAAACCGAGTCTACTCGCGGATCAAGAACGGAAGAAACCAGCTGTACAGCGTTGGGAAGACTCAGCTCGTTTCTTCCTTCTCTCCCCCGGATCCCTTGCGCCGCCGCCAGTTTCCCTCCTCGCGCGCTCTGCTTCGCTTCTCCCGCGCGCGCTCCCGCTTCGCTCCTCCCCTCCCGCGCGCGCTCCCGCGCCCCTCTCGCGCCCGCGCCCCTCTCGCGCCGTCCCGCCTCCCTCCCCTCTGGTGCCCTGGTTCCTCCCCTCCCGCACGCGCTCCTGCTTGGCTCCTCCCGCGCGCGCTCCTGCTTGGCTCCTCCCGCGCCCCTCTCTCGCCGTCCCGCCTCCCTCCCCTCTGGTGCCCCCTCTGCCGCGACACCAAAGACATCACCGGCGCCCTCATCTCCCTCTCTCGCGCCCTCATCCAAATCCCCTCCCTAATCTGCAGCGCAACGGCCTCTCCTCTAATCGATTTCCACCCCAACACTCATGAACCAAAATCCATCCCCAATCTCTCAGAGAATGGATCGAGTCACTGGTTCCAGGCGAGGCACCGGTTCTCCTGCCGCCCATGGTGCTGCAACCTCTGCTCCGGCCGCCGGTGATGCTGCAACTAGTGTAGATTGGCTGTTTTTTGCTAAAGATAATTAAGGTATTTGCTAAACTGAAAGCTGTTTTTTTATAATTCATTGTTCATGGCTCTATCCAACAGCTCTATCCATGTAGATTGTTACAAAATGCATAACAGAATTGGCAATAGCATAGACGTTTAACAAGTTTTTTTTATATGACCATAGTGATGACTCATGCTGCTGGATGGTAATGTTGACGGTAATACTGTATGCAATGGCATGATAAGGTTGATAATTGTAATGGATTTGCACAGTTAGTGGAACAATTGCAAATCGGAATATCTGGGAACTAACACCTCATGGTTTACTTTATGGATCTCTCCAGAGCTTCTTGCAGTGACAAAAAGAAAATAATGAAGCTTTCAAATGTGAGGAGATAATCTGAACCACTTGAAACTTCAGTTTATAGTCCGTAGTTAGTAGCTGCTGAATTCTCTGTAGATAAACACATTTAGTTTCAGTTGTTTTTCAGGAATGAATCAGTGTATAATTTAGTTTCAGCTGCTGAATTCTCTGTAGATAAACTTAAGTTCCATTGTTTTTCTTAAACTGAATAATTTTACGGAATGCGCTGAGTAAGGTCAATGTTTATTGCTTCGGTTACTTTAGAATGTATGAATCATGATCAAAAGATATCTCCTCATGTCCACGTATATAGTAACGAAAACTGATGCATTTCTGTATCATGTGAGTTCCAGGTGATCAGTGACTTTTTATATTTTGTGGTAGCCTTGGTCTCTACAGATACTTCAGCAATGCTGCCAATGCATAGTAGCCTCTACATTTTGATCCATAACCTGTAAACAAATCACTTTTCATGCTCTGCCAGAAAATAAGAGTTCTTTGCATTTCAGGTCAAGGTGTTACTTCTAGCTTTCATAAGTATTTTTTTTAAGTGGAGCATGGGAGCATCTGCCAGACATCCTTTTGACATGGAATTGCAGCAGCTGATTGGATACCACCTATTGAAAACAATCTTGTTATCTGAATTTGAAATGGAAGTGCGATAAGTTAAATGAAACTTCCTATGTGAACTAATATGGGTTAATTTAATTTCAGTCGTGTTTTCTTATTGTTGCTTAAACCTGTGTGTGTGATATGACATCTGAATTCAACTGATATGGCCACATGAACTGTGTGTGTATATGTTCTTGGACCTGTGTATGCTGTTGATAGTGGTTCAAATGTGATTCATATTAATCTCTTGTACAATATTTTTTCTTATAGGCAAATGGAAGCTACATATATTCTTGCCACAATTGAGCACACCTCTCTTAAAGAGCATGCAAGAGATAATTAAATTTTTATCTACATAGAAACTACATTAGAAACCATGCATTGGAAGGGGTTGGGTCTAAAAGACAATTTATTGCTCTTTCTCTCCTTAAGAAACTACTACTAGACACTATCCATTGGGACTGTCCTTAGGGCATCTCTAATGGTTATAGCTAGCAACTAATTATAAGACTTCCACATCATCTATATAGTACACACTAAAGTTAGCATTCTAAAAAACTATCTATAAGGATAGCTATTTGATGCTTACATGCACACACAGAATTTATGGAGGCTGCCTCGTTTGGCGCTATAGACTATCTCTAGAGCTGTAGAGAGCTGCGTTCTCTTTCTTCATTTAATATCTTCCACGTAGGACAGTTGATGACATGGACTCTCTTGTAGATAGCTGCTATAGACCCATTGGAGATGCCCTTATGAGCTATATGCTAAAAGTTAGTACTATTGGAGAAGTTGTCTTAAAGCTAATAACTAGCTCATACTGTTGGAGATGCTCGTATACGAAGTTATTCAGAACTCAGCTCGTTGATCATCTCTGAGTAAACTAATCATGCATGCATTCGACGAGAGCGCTGTGAGCAGCGAGTTTCCATGAAGCAACTAAAAGTATCGCGTTCATCTGCATGAGCCGGAAAGCTGATTTAGAATGAAGCCATTCTGATAAATTTTCTAGAGAGAACACTTTTTTCCCTGCATTGCGCCAACCAATTGGATCGATCGATAATGAGTTTTAGATTACTTGTTGAAGAACAGGGTCGCGAAAACGATTAACAGCGACTTGTTGCGGCTTACCCCCACTCATTTCGGCTTAAGCTTCTGGCTTATTTTTCACTATTAAATTTTTTTGTTTTTTTAGGGTTTTTTTAGTTTTTTTATCGGTTCTTTTTTCCGTATTCGTTTGTACTATCTGTGACGGGCTAACCTATTTTTTCTATTTTTAAATTTAATTACGTCAAATAAACCACCGTCAGCTTACAGTATTTTTTCAACTAGCTACAATGTTTTTTAGCTATAAACATTTAAAATAAGTCCTTTTAAGCAGGGCCTTAACTTAGAATTTAGATCGGCCTAATGCTACCGCTATACAAAGCTGGGGGGATTCCGGCCCCCCAGCGCATCCACGTCACGACCCTGCGCTCGGCCGGCCGGCGCGTGGCGAGAGAATCCGCGTACGGCCGGCCGAGGAGATTTCCTCAGGTTTTTTGAAAATTACGTAAAGGTCCTTTTTCCTCGCAAATAGGTCCCTGCAAGTTTTTTCCCATTAAAATTTTTTTTGATGGCGCCCCGTGGGTTTCTAAAATTACGTATAGGTCCTTATTTACTTACGTACAGGCCCTTACAAGTCCTCACTTTTTTTACAAAAAACCATTTTATTTTCCCGAAATTACGCATTTGTCCCTGGTTTTTTTTACGAAGCTCCCTGCGAATTACCGTCTCTTTTACTTTGGTCCACATGGTAGCTAGCGCGGCGTGCGCCGCGCTTATGCGGCTAGTTAGCTTAAGAGCACGTCGAATCATCGATCGCTTCGACCGCTAAATGGTACTCGACTGATTGGAAAACACTGTCCCAGTGATCTCATTGGCTAATATCCGTCCATTTATTTAATTACTGGGTGTGCCTTTGCCTCTTCACTCTTCGGTGGAGTGCCTAGCTTACAGTTAATTTCGCGAACAATGACGAACTTTCTGACAAATTCCGAATGAAACTGATAACTAATTCTGTGTTACCACTTTGTAAGAAACTCAATAGTTCAAAGTGCAGCATCTAGCATGCAAACACTGACAGCCATATGCATAATGTTACAGCGTTATTACATGAAAATATGGATGTTTGACAATCTGACAGGGTCAGCTTATTCATAGCAAAAGCAACAGCTTGACCCCGGTCTGCAAGGAGTAACTACACTTACTGGTGGAAACATTCAATTATGTTACATATGTGCAGTTGGGAGTGCGGCTTAAAAATCACTCGGAAACTCGATTTCCTTTCTCATAATCTGTATTTTGTTTTCGGGTACATATCGCACTCTGGAAGAAATTCCAGTCACGATCAGGAGGATGAGGAGTTGACGACGATTTAATGGCACCGAAAGGGAGTCAACCGAATGGTTTTTTTTCTTGATATACTACAACCACTACTTGCTTATGGAACATACAGAGTGATGAGGACAAATTAATTTTTTGGGCTGACTATACTACAGGTTTTTTTTTAATAAAAGAGGTCAATTTTGTGGACCATTGGATTTTAGTCTAGATCTCTCCCTCTCTCCCGCATAAACTCCAGTCTCCCCCCTAACCCTAGATCCCCAACACCACGCGCCACCTCCCACCGCCTTGTTGGTGCCACCATGGGTGTTGGCATGGCCCTCCGGTTAGCTCTTCCCTTGCCACTGCTGCCGCCTCTCTCCCTCCCTCTCTCTGCCTCAACCACTTCCCATGCCACCGTTCTTCCTTCTTTCTGGTGGTCCGTCCCCTTGCCGCCTTCTTCCTCATCTTCGGCAAGCCTCCTTCGCCCTCCTTCCTTGTCTCCAGTGGCTCCCACTGTCGGATCTGCCACCGCTTCCTGCCATGTCCTAACATTCCCCTCATTCTTCTCGTCGACCCACCAGCCAATCGTGCCCATCGCTCTCTGATGATCCCGTAGCTGAGGCGGCGCCACCATCACCTTGCCCTTTATCGGCCTAGACTCCCTCTAAGCCCAAGGGGCACGGTGAACCTGAACCCTAACCTGTCGACCGTCGCTGCCTCCATCGCCGAGAGCCAGAGAGAAGAAAGATCATCTCGTTGGAGCACGAATCTCCACGCTGATCTGAAGGTGAGAAAATTGACCGTGGTTTTGCAAATTTTCAGACGCTTATGAAATAGCAAATCTATTTATTTTATTTTTTGATTAATTAAGGACCATATGATAAGGTCCAAGATATTTTGTGATAAACCATTACAAGTTTCATAGAGTGGTAAAATAGTTTTGCAAAGATTGTATTTGATTTGGACTGATTTTTGGAAGTCCCAAAAAAACAGAAGTATTGCATGTGTTTATACAGTAGTACCGTTGAGCGGTAGTACCGACGTTGTAAGCGCGGTAGTTACGCTCGAACAGTAGTTCCGGTCTGAGTAGTGGAACATTTTTTCCAAAGAGGTCCAATTCAGGTTTGCAAGGTGCAAAAGTACCGTTTTAGGGAGCGGTAGTACCACAGTGCGGTAGTACCGGCATATTAAGTGCAGTACTACCGATCTTCCTAGAATAACAGAGTTTTGGGATTTGAGTCATATATTGAGTTGAGATAACCTGGGTCATTGGATTAAAGTTGCATGATGCCTGTCTTGGCTAATGTAGGTCAAATTGTGAAGAATTTGTGTCTGAAAATGATTCTTTGTCTTTGGGTGTACATAGTCACTTAGAGCCAACTGTGGTCAACGGTGATGATCGGGGCTAGGCTCATGAAAGAGTTGAGGCCCAGAACGGTCAATGTTGTTGGGTGAGACTGTGAGCTCAAAGCATGGCACGAGAAAAGCATGAAATGTTAAGGGTGAGTTCGAACGGCAGGATGACACCATGTGGCTTGCACAGACCAAGTGAGCGATGGTTCGGTGTAATCAGGACGGGAGAGACTTGACAATGTGTGGCAAGCTAATGGTGTACCTACACGTGACAGCATGGTGATTGCTTGCAGTGATTGGTGATGACCGGGTCAAGGAAGAGTTTTTGGTAGTTTAACCAAAATACCAAAAAAACATCTTGGATCAAAACCGCGACGCATGGGCGATGCGTTGGAGAGCGGTTTAGGTCAAGGTGGAGCCAATTGAATAAAGCTAAGTATTTAGCGAATGCACACTTATGCACTTTGCAAAGCGTGCATAAGTGAATTTGTGAGAATAAAATCCATGTGTGTGGAGTTATCGGGTTTCCCCCTATTGTAATAATGGATATGATCCATTAAGGGTGTAGGTGGCTAGTTGCCCACCTATAAAAGGGGGTTAGGAGGAAGCCATGTAGGGTTAACCATCCAACCCATCTCTTATACTCTCTTCTCTAGGTTTAGGGTTAGGGTTTAAGATTGAGTACCTTGGATGCTCTTTGTCCTCCAAGGCGGAGTGGTTGTAAAACCTACCTTCTTAAGTAAGCAATACATCAATCTTTGTGCAACTATTGAGTCCCTCTTGTTTTGGTTGATGTGATTGACTTTTGGTTGGTTTTGATCTCTATTCTTTCCTTCTTGTGATCTTGCTGTGTCAAGGATATGTAAGAGATGGAGATAGTCCTCAGGAATACATCTCTACCCATCTAGGCACTTTGATAGCAAGATTCACGAGAAAATCCGATTTTGCTTGACTTTGGTCTCTTTGGTCCATCTCTTGATCTGAGAGTATTTGGCTTGATTTCTGTGAACTAACTTGCTGTAACGTGTGGAAATATATCTAGACCCTTCTTGGTTATCTTTATCCCATGAGCAAGTTGTATTCACCGATTTTGGTTTTAGCTCGGTTTTGGTGCAACCTTCCAAACAATTGAAAAGGCTATCAACTTTGGCCATAATTTTCATGATCGTTTGTTGGAATAGGTTCACAATTCCCTAGAGAAGATCCCTGCAAAATTTCATATCATCTGGATCTACAGATCAAAAGTTTCATTGATTCTTGGTCTTGAACTTGGGCTAAAATTACTGTTCACCGAGGAAAGGAAGTACCGTAATACAAACAAAGGTACTTCCGAAAGTTAGAAGTACCGCAGTGCAAACAAAGGTACTTCCGATTTTGCTGATTCTTCTCTGAAAATTTTAGCAGCTTCTCTTGCTCGTTTTGTGGTGGTTTCTCATACTAATCTTTATAACTTTGTAGCTAGTGGAGTGAAGGAGTGTTAAATACTTGAGGAAAAATTAGAAGACACCATTCACCCTCCTCTGTTGCTATTGCAGCCTATGACCACTCTGTAGCCTTTATGACCACTCACTGTAGTCGTATGACCACGTCTGGAATCGTTACGACCACTCTGAGTCTGGCTACGACCATGTTGTGACTGCTTCGATCACGCCTCCCATCTCCGACTGTGTACTCGTAACTTCAGCTGAGATAGTTACGATCACATCTTCCACCGCTGCGCTGCGCTTCCTTCGACCACGTAGTAGGCTCGATCACCGTAGTCGTAACTCGATTACGACCACGTTGTGACTTACGATCACGTTGAAGGCTCTATCGACTTCTGTGGTCATAATGCTTTACGATTTTCTTGCTCTGGTCGCTTATGACCATGTCTTCTCACTATGTGATCATGGTCGCAACTCGCTTATGACCACATATTCAGCTCCTGCGGACACCTCCGCTCGGTCGTCGTGGTCGTAAACGTACGATCACGTCTACGAATATGTAGAACTCGATACTCTAGATTTCCTGGAGCCAAAATCGCTCCTTCTTCTCTTCTTTATTTCTCTCTGTTCGATCGCACCGATCGCTTTCTCTCTTGCTACATTGCTCTACCCTTTATACCCAACTCTATGACTACGTCTCGGAGACTTGCTACGACTCTGAGACGGACTCGACTTCGACTACGACTTCTACAACTCTGACACAAACTCGATGAACTGACTCGTACTCGTACACAACCTTGAACACGACTACGAGCGTACTCATACACGACCACCAATACTCGACTACAACTACCAACTCTAAAAACAAGATTACCAACTCTAACAATCATCTCCTTAATCTTGTTTCTCCATCTTGATCACACCAATCTTCCCTCTTGCGTTGTTCCTTCCTGAGCCTTGCTGCTCCTCTCTCTTGGACCAACTTCCAACTCTGGAGTGGCTTTTGTTTCTGTGTAGCCTGTTCCAAACGCCTTTTAGAGATGGACTACGACTATGATGTCTCCATACATCCATGTACGGTCCACGTCAACTGCTGGTCGCTGGCTTCTTGTTCACCTTGGCCGTGGGGCCCCCTTCCATGACCTGAGCCATTACATGTGCATGTGCTCCACCGTCCATAACTCCATGCACTCCTACGCCTCCTGCATATGGTTTATGTCGACCACCCGAGCTAACGCCGCTTCAACCTCCCTCTTTGTCAGTTGTGTGAATGCCTGCTATGACTACTATGTGCTGCGTTCGGGTCTCGTTGCCTTATGCGTTCAAGCCACCGCTTGCTGCGCCAACGTGGGGTTCACCACCCTCAAAGCCTCTATCTCCCTCTGTGCCGACTGCATGTGCGCGTGACATGCGCCCCTGCATGCCTTCGGAGCTACTGCATGCTGCTGTGCCTGCATCTTCGCCAAAACCTGGCTCCTCTAGGCTGTTCTTCAGATAAACCGATCTACAAGTTTTCAAAGAAATTTTGTACAACCGATTTAGAGATCTTTTCACCTTCATAAATAAATCTCTGTTCTTGTCATACACACGCAAGAACTCATTCTGCAACACCACCCTGCACCATCTTTCTGTCATTTGTCCGAGACTAAGTATGTTGTTGCACAGACTTGGTATATAGTAAATCCTTGTCAACAACTTCTTATCTCCGTTCTTGCATTGTAACATCATCATCCTTTTACCTTTTATCTCCACCATGGAGCCATCGCCAAACTTGACCTTGCCCTAAATCTTCTTATCGAGCTTATGAAACATGAAGCGATCTCCTGTCACGTGGTTGCTTGCTCCATTGTCCAAGTACCACTAATCCGTGTGATCGTGGCTACCTTCCTTCGTGCGTAGTTTTGGAACTACGTTCTCCTCATTCAGTATCACCATGATCGGCTCCTTTTCAACATATGAGGAGAGAAATAGTCCTGGTTCTTCATCTTCTTCTTTGTCTTTGGCGAGGTTCACCTACACGTTCTTCTTCTTGCTTCTGCAATCCGAAGTATAGTGACCATACTTGTTATAGTTGAAACACTTTATATGGTTGCGGCATCCTGACACGTAGTGTCCGTATTCGCCACATTCAAAGCACTTGATATATGACTTATCATGGGATTTTTCACCACCGCCTTGCCCATCCTTGGCTCACGGCCACCCCTGCCACCTCGACCACACCACGTCCCATGGTTGTTTGATGAGCCATGACCGTTTCTCGGATCTCCCTTTACCAGCAATGCCTGCTTGTTCTGAGATCCCTGCTCATTACGTGACTAAAACCCTTTCAATAACTCCTCATGCGCCTTGAGGGAGCCGGTGATCTCCTCTATCTTCTTCTTGTCCAGATCGAAGTACATAAGTGTGGTGCCAACAGGTATGTACTTCTCTGAAAGCACGCGCAGGTACTTATTCACCACCACAGATTCCTCCATCTTGTCGTCAAGAGAGTTAATCTGATTATACAATGAACTCAGCTTACCGGCGAACTTGTCCATCGACTGGGTCTCTCCCATCTTCAGATTCTCGAAATCGCTCTGCAAATTCTAGAGCCGCACCTCCTTGACACAATCAACACCCTCGTGCATCGTCTGAAGCATCTCCCACACTTCCCGTGCCGTCTCCTTGTTGATGAGCTGATGCATCACCGCATCTGGCATCGCCTGGTAGATGATGGCCAAAGCCACCTGATGCACCTTGTCGTCCACCTCCTTGTCCTTCCCCTTCGGATCGATTGACCCCAAACACCATAGGCACGTATGTTCGCCTTCATCTTCATTGTCCATACCGGGTAATTATTGGTCATCAGGAGAGGGTACTGGAGGGAGATCAACCCACTCTGGGTGCTTGAAGTCGACGCTTCTCCCATGTTCTTCAGGTACCACCAAGATCAGCAAGCTCTGATACCACTCGTTGCAGCCTACGACCACTCACTATAGTCGTATAACCATGTCTGGAATTGTTACGACCACTCTGAATCTGGCTACGATCACGTTGTGACTACTCCGATCATGCCTCCTAGCTCCGACTGCGTACTCGTAACTTTAGCTGAGAAAGTTACGACCACGTCTTCCGCCGCTGCACTGCGCTTCCTTCGACCACATAGTAGGCTTGATCACCGTAGTCGTAACTCAATTATAACCACGCTGTAACTTACGACCACATTGAAGGCTCTATCAACTGCTGTGGTCGTAACGCTTTACGACCACGTCTTCTCGTCGTTTGACCGTGGTCGTAACTCGCTTACGATCACGTATTCAGCTCTCATGGACACCTCCGCTCGATCACCATTGTTGTAAACGTATGACCACATCTGCGAACACGTAGAACTCGATACTCGATAGATTTTCTGGAGGCAAAACCGTTCATTCTTCTCTTCTTTATTTCTCTCTATTTGATCACACTGATCGCTTTTTCTCTTGCTTGCCCTCTCTTGCTACATTGCTATGCCTTTTTATACCCAACTCTACGACTACATCTCGGTGACTTGCTACGACTCTGAGACGGACTCGACTTCGACTACGACTACGACTTCTACGACTCTGACATGAACTCATACTCGTACATAAACTCAAACACGACTGCAAGCGTACTCATATACGACTACCAATACTTGACTATGACTATCAACTCTAAAAACAAGATTATCAACTTTAATAGTTGTCATATTCGGTCTTTCAATTAGATCTGTGACAGTGTCCTGCAACTACTTCCGGCCCATTCAATTGACATGGCGCAAGCTCATACAGTACGCGATAATGGTACTGCCCGCAACAGCCTCAACGGAGAGGAATTTCGACTCGATGGTGGTCCGCAAGTACGCCATAAGGGCGTGATCCAGTTCATATCTACGGTTTGCAGGAGATCATCTACAATACTTGATGTTTAAGCAAATTACAAAACGTAAGCATGAAGATGCCTTGAAAAAAAAAACTATTTTTTAGTCGGTTGTTTTTTAGTTTTTTAAAAAACTAAAATTGCTTGTCTGCTCGCAAGCGAATTGAAAAAACAAGGTGGAAAGGTTGGGACTCGGTTGCGACCCTCGTTATAAGGACAATCTGGGAGGAGAGGAATGCTACAGCTTTTGAAAGCCCCTTCAGAGACCTGCAAGATGTTGTGTCGTCGGTAATGGATGAGGCTAGCTATCGGCAGCAGGCAGGAACGTCGGGGTTGCAATCTTTTTTTTTTTTGCGAGAATTACAGCCTCGGAATTTTTAGAACTGTTTGATATAGCTGCGACTTATGGTTTTTAGCTAAAATTTTTTGCGACAGAGATTATAAAAAGAGAGATACCCGTTTGTGATTTTGGTTGATACGGATATTAGGCTTTTAACTTAAACAAAATACTCTGTTTAAAAATTAGATACAAAACCACTTTTAAAAGCTATTAAAGAACAGGCCCTTGTGTAGGCGGTCCTTACGAACCGCGTCGTAGGGAGTTCCCTCCAGTCCACTGTCGATGTAATCGTCTTGTATTGGCTACGTTGTAATTTCTTTGTATCTTAGTGCAAAGACACGCAAAGCTTTTAAGAAAAAAAACTAAAATTAGGATGCGTTTGATGGGGAAAAAAGATACTGGACCTCTTCCTTGTTCCAAGAATTAATCACGGTGGGAGAAATGGTCGTTCCTTCGAGCGGCGACAGGCCGTAGCCCATAAATCCATGAAATCTGAACAAGGAGAGAATATCCGGACTGTGCCGACGATATTGCGCTGGTCAATCTGATAAACCTGCAATTCAACAATTGTTAGGTTCTTCGTAACGCATAGCCGTGTGAAGCCTTAAATAAGGAACATGGCTCCATCCAAGTAACCATCGCATATGGCTGGTTGGCAGGATGGGAGGTCTATAGTGAGTGCAGCAAGAACATTCATGGTAGCTACCATCCAGGACACAAATGAGAGAGGCCGTGCCACCCATGTGGTTGCATTAAGCCGTGCCTCTGATCGCCATGTGAGCATGTTTGCAGCACAGGTGGTGGGTCTCTCCATGGGCTGGTCAGTGAATGCTCAAGTGAAACATTTCCTGATAAAAGCAAAGAGAACTCTTTGTGAAGAAGGAAAATTTCAATGGTAACATTGTAAATTATCAGCAGAAATAAGAAGAATAGATAAGCTACAGCAGTTTTTACTCCCTCTAGTTACAAAATCTTGTTACGAGAACACATAAAAGATGGAGTAAATGCGGGAGGAATAGTATTTGTGTCGCTTAATTTTGTCACCTAGAGGTTCCCAAGTATATTTTCTTTCTGCTACATGAAGCACCAAATAGTACATTCAGGAACTTAACCAGCATACTTGGGCAAGAGATGACCAGTAGAGTAGGATAGCATCTAATACCACTTTTAAAGCCGTCAAAGAATTGGCCGGCCAGTGTATCATAATGGTAAGACAAAAAGAAAACATTTAAAAAAAGGACAAAAAGAAATATGCCAGGTAATATCATAACTCCATACACCCATTATTTTAGCCAGATTGCTTGAAGTGTACACCACTAACGTGAAAATAATTTCATTATGTATTGTGTATTCCTTTTCTTATTTTTTTTCCTTGTGATGGAGTAGACAGTAGTCCCTCTATAGTGTAGACCCTAAACCTTATAAACGAACAAAACATAGGGGACCGATAACTCCAGAAGCACATCTAATAGTTTACACTGTAGAAAAACCAACAACACGCTGTGCACTTAATAAAGCACATCCACTCTATGGCGAAACTATAGCACCCACAACATAGACCTACTGGAGCTTAGAAGCATTTCTCCAGGAACAACATCTGCAAAAGCTCTTCAGCAAGAAAATTATGTACTTTAGTTTGTTGCTTCTCCACAATCAGAGTCTCTTCATGAACTCACATGGGTTGAAGAACTGGACCAAGATGAAGAATTCGACATCAGCTATCCAGCTGCCTCATCACCCTTTTGCAATTCTAATCGTGACACCATCAAGATAAATGTATATGAGAGTATGGTCTCTAATCTGAAGTTTTCTCCTATATAGATTTTTTGTTTTGCCATTCCCTACAGCCTTATTAGTCTTTTGAAATGTAAGCTAATAACCCTAGGTCATTCAAGAATTTCATTCTTGTACATGAGTCGTCCTGTTCGTACAGCACACATTGCTTATGTGTGAAGAATTTGTTTAAAAATTGCCAGTGACGCAGAGAAGTAGTTGTGTACATATGTGAATTTTCAATCCATCACCTCCTGGATTGATGAAATCAGAGAAAGCTATGACTGTTTGAGCGAAGATTGCTTGGATAATTTCATTACTTCAGTACATGGTGTGTTGGTGCAAATCTGTCACATTAATCTTTTCTAAAGAAAAAAGGCAGAGTGAGCTGATCTGCATCAGACAACAACAAAGAAACATTATTTTACCAGTATGCAAGCCTGACATCCAGTATGTTGCAGTCTTTGTTTAAGCTTGGGGTAATATATCGGACTCCAAGTAAGGCAGAGTGAGTTGATCTGCATCAGACAACAACAAAGAAACATTATTTTACCAGTATGCAAGCCTGACTGCCTGACATCCAGTATGTTGCAGTCTTTGTTTAAGCTTGGGGTAATATATCGGACTCCAAGTAAGGCATGAGCGAGGGAAACTCTGCAGTTATGCATCACGCCAGAAACCAAGCATAGACCTACCTTCAAAGTAATGATCACAATCACCTGTGAGCTTGATTTTTGAGGAACCAAAACACAAAACTGTTCTTAATATCAAGTTATTAATTGGATGTCACCGATTCACTTTCTGTAACAATTACTTGGACAACCTAAATCCATCTCAGTATCATCCGCAAGAGCACCATCATCCAAGATGTCATCTGAATCTTCACTTTGGACATCCAATACATCATCATCATCGCCATTACCATCATCACCACCAAACAAGTGTCAAGTAGTCCTCTGAATTGGACGACTCATCAAATTTCCCAAGATTCTTGATCCTTCCTCTATAACCAGTAAGTTGGAGGACCTTATCCTTCCACCACACCAACGGACACTTTTCTATCAACTCTGTCCCATCATATGCCTCCGTCAAGACACTCAGTCGTTCCCCCTCTCAGACACATAAAAGATACCATAATGCTTCAGGAGCAACCTCATCAGCTTCTAAGGCATAACAAACGATGGAAATGTGTGAGATGGTCAGTCACCAGAACATCTCCAATGTGAAGCTCAGTATCTCGTGCATCATGGCGACTGCCCTCTTGTCAAACTCCTGTGAGGCAGAAGTCAATCCTGTTGCCTCCACATAAGGGGATAGGTAGGTTGTCTTCTGAAAATGCTTGGTATTGCCCATTTTCCCATAATGATGTACATTTCCTCGGAATTTGTACTAACTCCTAAAGTCTGGCCGGAATTTCATTGGGAATGGAAGTGAGAGCTCTCCTGGTGGACTGGCATTGGTATTGGCATTGGCACCACCAGCCAATGCTGCCACCTTCTTCTCGTGCTCAGTGACCGCCCAGTTTGGGTTCCATGAAACAAGCTCCAAGTAGTCGCCGTCCTCCAATCTGACCACCCTGAACTGCTCGGGGAACATGTGCACCCACCGTGTCCGGAGATCATGAGGAAGCCCCATGTCGCACCGGAAATGCGCAATCTTGTTGATCTGCAGGCGTTGTTCGACCGACATCATGAGCAGCCTCGTGATGTACTGGGCGGCCGTGGGCGAGTGATCCTCCTGCCTCCTCCTCGACGATCGCCTCTGCCTGCGGCGAGAGGCCTGCCCACATGACTCCGCGGCTGTCGCGGCAGACCTCGAAGAGCTGCGGCGAGCGGCGCACGAAGTGGGCCACCTTATGTGGCTTGGTCAGCCCGAGCTGCGGGCGCAGGATCTCGAGACGCTTGAGCGGGGTGACGTGCTCCTCCTCATTCTTGAGCGCGTCGACGACGGTGAGCACCTTGGAGACCACCTTCCACCGTTCGGTGGCCACCTCGAGCGCGTGCACGCGCTTCTTCTTACTCCGGTCCTTGACGCGGACGCTGCAGCCGCGCGCGGGAGATAGCCGGTAGGGGCAGCGGAATTGACCCTGGCCCTGGCCGCGGCGGCGGAGCAGCTCGGCCAGGCAATTGCGCAAACACGTGGTGTGCATGGCGTACGAGCCTGCCGGAAACGACCCAAACAATAGTAAGACGATGATACGAATGCAACGGGAGGAGTAAGCGAGGGGCTCCGAAGCTAATGCGCTGCTGATCGGCGGCGGGAGGAGGCGGCGGCGGAGGAGGTTGGAAGCACATTCAAAAGCAAACGACGGGATGGCGGCGCTAGACGGGGGGAGAAGGGGAACGACGAGACGCGCGACCGAAGCCCCGCTCATTTTCGGACAGAGCTTCTGTGTTCTGATTTATTTTTTACTATTTATAAATTATTTTTTAAAAACTTTTAGCTTTTTAAAATTTTTTTTGCTGGTTCCTTTTTTTCCGTATTTCTTTATATTATATGTGATAGGTTAACATATTTTTTTTTCTATTTTTAAATTTAATTATACTAAATAAATCACCATCAGTTACAATGTAAAATAAATTATCTATAGTAAAAATCCAACCATAAACCAGGCTTATCCAACTTAAATAAGCACATCCTCATCGATCATTTGCCTATTGATTTGGTCCGACTATACCTGTTACGGAAGCAAGGTCAATTATGTCATCTCCTCTCATGGGCTCAGCCAACAAAAAAAAACAGACGCTAACGCCAGTGGACAGAGCAGTAAAAAAAGCGTAGAAAAAATGGAACGGCGTGTTCTTTCAAAGGTATTAAAGTGTAAGATATTCTTTTAGTGATATAAAACAAAATTTGTGATCTTTCAATGTCATAGAACCAATTTTTTCTTAAAAATGCTGTTGCATCCAAGGACGAAGCTAGACGACCGGAGCATTAGGGTCACCTCCATTGCATCATGATGTCCTTTCCACCAGCGGCGGAGCGTTCGATAGGGCAAACCCTGGCTTGGACCAGGGCTTGATTTTTCATAGCAACCCCCATATACCCCCTCGCCTCCTTCACCTCCGCAGCTTCGCTCCACCCGCCGCCTCCCCCTCGCCCCTCTCGCCGCCTCCGCTCCACCCGCCGTCGCCCTCGACTTCGCCGACCCAGCTGCCCCTCGCCTCCTTCACCTCCGCTCCACCCGCCGCCTCCCCCTCGCCCCTCTCGCCGCCTCCGCTCCACCCGCCATCGCCCTCGACTTCGCCGACCTAGTCGCCCCTCGCCTCCTTCACCTCCGCTCCACCCGCCGCCTCCCCCTCGCGGCCTCGCCCCTCTCGCCGCCTCCGCTCCACCCACCGCCGTCCTCGACTTTGCCGACCCAGCCGCCCCTCGCCTCCTTCACCTCCGCTCCACCCCGCCGCCTCCCCCTCGCGGCCTCGCCCCTCTCGCCGCCTCCGCTCCACCCGCCGCCGCCCTCGACTTCGCCGACCCAGCCGCCTCTCGCCTCCTTCACCTCCGCTCCACCCGCCGCCTCCCCCTCGCCCCTCTCGCCGCCTCCGCTCCACCCGTCGCCGCCCTCGACTTCGCTGACCCAACCGCCGCCGAGGAGACCGACCCACCGGAGCCGAACCAGCAGGAAGAGGAAGGGGCAGCCACCAGCCTGGGCGTAGCCGGCGGCGGGCGGGCGGCAGCCACCGGCGACCGGCGCGCAGGTATTGATCCGCCCCACCTCTTTTTTTTCCCGTCCTCCACCACTGCTTTCCACCGATGAACAATAATAAACAGTAATTTTTTATAAAATTTGCTAAATTTCATTGGAGTCACTAGATGCTCTTACACTGGCTTCGCCCCTGGTTGCATCTCTAGAACATGTCCAGTAAAACTCTGCTCGTCCTGGCTCTATCTTTGGGAGACGCTCTACAGGGATCTGGTATGGACTAGGTGAAAAACTTCAGGCTATAGTTAGGCATGTTTCAAGTCCAGCTTAGAACCAATCTCCATAGTCGATACCAACCTAGCCTCGATCCCTACAAGAGTCGTAGCAGTCTGGTCTGTCTGTCATTGTCGTGACACTTTCTCCCTTCTGACAGATTTAGGAAATACAAGAAGTGTAGGTGGTCGAGAAGGGGAGGAGATAGACTATTTTGAGATTAGTACTGAATAGGTGGTAGAATCTTAGATGGGGCCTTAAGGGGTGGGGTTTTAGGCCTCGTCCCATACAATATTTTCCCCTACAAATCCCGTCTAGATCCATGTTGTTGTCTGCCTCCTGTTGCCCATCCGCCATGCCGGACCCTGCTGTTGCCACCTCCCGATGCTCCGACCATTCGCTCCTGGGTCCTCCTCGACACTCACTCGCACATCGTCCACTGCAGGAACACAACCACCGCCATAGGCTTGATGAGCACCAATTGCCCCATCGAGGTGTCCTTGGTGCTCGCCGATCCTCTGGCCATCTCTGTCTGCTTCATCCACTGCCTCAACCTGATGGAGGGCGACTTCCGAGGAGAGCCTCAGATCATCAGCGCAGTGGACACCCTCGTCCTCCTTTGCGTCCCCTTCACCGGCAACGCTAGCCATTAGCCATTCGACGATTCCTTCATCTATAGGGTAGGCCCCGGGAAACCGTCTCCTGACTTTATCCCACAGCCCTACCATTTGGTATCTACCAAGAGGCTAGCATCTTACCCTACGGCGACGGCGTCGGTGACCGCCACGTCGTGGTCATCCCTGTTGCACGGCCCAAGCCTGCTCCTCGGAAGTATGATCTCCACATCTTCTCATCCAGCACATTGCACATCAGAATACCGAGCCCAGTGAGCCCCCTCCGGACGTGACCACCCTGCGCGCTGGTTTGATGGTTCGTCACCTTGACGTAGTCAGTCTCCACGTCCCCAGTCATCGAGGCCACCGTAGTGCTCCACGCCTGGCTCTCGGACGAGAAGACTTGGAGCTCATACTTCCCAGGTCTGAGCTGCGCAAGGATGACCACGACGTAGTGCTCGCTGACACCGTCCTGTAGGTTAAGATGTCAGCCTCGTTGGGGAAGCCATCAGGTGGATACGGTCTCGGGATAAGGTCGAGAGACGGTTTCCCTGGGCCTGCCCTGTAGACGAAGTGATCTTCGGACGGCACGCGGCCGGCGCTACCTTTGAAGGCGACGCACAGGAGGACGAGGGCGTCCGCCACGCTGAGGATCTGGGGCTCCCCGTGGAAGTCACCCTCCGTCATGCCGGGGCAATGGACGAAGCAGAGAGACGCCCGGGGGATCGGCGAGCACGAAGGACACCTCAACGGGGCGGCCGGCCCTCGTCAAGACTGTAGCGGTGGTTGCGTACATTCCAGCAGGGCCGATGCGTGATTGTGTGTCGACGAGGACCCAGGGGCGGCCGTCGGGGCATCGGGAAGTGGCGGCACCGGCGTCCGGCATGGCGGATGGGCGGAAGGAGGCGGGCGGCAGTATGGATTTGGGAATTAGGGTTTACCCCTCGCTCTCTTGTAAGGGTCGGGGCTGGGTTGGGCCTACTGCGGAGATCTGTTCCGAGCCTGCACTTGATCCGTGGGCAACCCAACCATGACCCAGATGCAGCGTCTTCCTGAATGGCCCATTCTCCCTCCTAACCGGTCCGTAAAAGATTAGGCCATGCTCATTAAAATTTCTGTTTCTGATCACTAACTTTTTACTTTTGTTGTTTTTCCGGCGATATAGCTTTCATAGGTTTTTTTACCTTTTTCTCTTATTTCTTTTTCTTGTCCATAATACTATAATATTTTTATTTTTATAAATTTAATTACGCTGAAAAATCTACAATCAACTACAGTACATTTTTAACCACTATAATACAAAATAACCTATAAGCCAGGCTCTTAAACCCAAATAAGCATCACCACCTAAGTCGAGCGTGGCCCTCAGCGGAGAGAAAACTCGTTGAATTGATTTCCCTTGGATCGGTTGAATGTTACCTTGAAAAACATCAGCATTCCGGGATGCACAATTTGGCTCGAGATGTGTCTTCAGATGTTGGATTTTGCGGCCTCTCCTCCTCTGTCATCCACATAAGAGGATAGTATTGTTAGAGATATATGTATAGTTTGTTATTCCCCATTGTTATGAGGGGTTCTTTGCATATTTACCACCTGTACTTTGTGTATATATACCGGCCCATTGGCCTCATATTGAATACAAGCGCTATTCATAACATGGTATCAGAGCGTACCTAGGGTTTTCCAGTCGCTTCGCTTGTCGCCTCGCCGCCGCCTCTTCGAGCCCGCCGCCGTCGGCCCCGCCGACTCCCCCGTCGCCGCTGCCGTCGGCCTCGCCCGACTCTGCTCGAGCCCGGCCGCTCGAGCCCGCCGCCGTCGGCTCCGCCGACTCCCCCGCGTCGTCGCCGCTGCCGACTCCCCCGTCGGCCCCGCCGACTCCCCCGGATTGGACCGCCGCCGCCCAGATCCGAATCGATCTGGTCAAGCCGCCGCGCCGCCCGGGGTTGCCTCGGCGTCGTCGCACCATCGCCGGTACCCGCCGCCGGACTGCCCGAGGCGCTCTGCTTCGCCCGGCCTCGCCGCCTCCGCCTCCCGCCCGGCGCCCTTCCGCCCGGCCTCGGCGCCTCCGCCTTCCGCCCGGCCTCGGCTCCTCCGCCTCCCGCGCCGACTCCGGTGCCGCCGTCGCGCCGCCGCCGCCTCGTGCGTGCGTGCCCTAAGCGCGTGCGTGTAGCGGGCCCTCGGCCCGTTTTAGCCGATTGAGTAAAAAAATGTCGTTCTAACCGCCGCGCCGTCCAGCGCCGCCTGTTAGACTTCGTTGCCTTGGTCGCCGCGCTGTCCAGCGCCGCCTACCAATGGGCACAGTTTCCCTCCCTCGCTGCCCGGTGATCTTTGATGGTGTTAATTACACCGACCTTGTGTCTCACATGCGCATCCACATGCGTGGTCTTCGTCTCTGGGGCGTCCTCTCTGGCGATGTCACCTGCCCGCCTTGCCCTATTCCTCCGACGGAGTCTACGCTTGTTGCATTGCCCCCGACAGCCGATAAGGCTGCTACTGAGGCCGCTCGCCTTGCTGATGATGAAGCTGCCTCTGCCTACCAGAAGGCTCTGGATTCCTACAAGGATCGTCTGACCACCTACACTCAGTGGTACGATGACGACGCTCGGGCTGCTGCTGTCTTCATCGCCAGTGTCCAGCCTCAGTTCTCTTCTGAGGTTGTGGGACTCCCTTCGGCTTTCCAGATGTGGACTCATCTTTGTCAGCGCTACGAGCCCTCTGGTGATGCACTGTACCTGTCCGTGGTCCGCCAGGAGCACTCTCTTCAGCAGGGTGATGCTACTGTTGACGCTTTTTACGCCCAGAGCTCTGCTGTCTGGCGTCAGTTGGACTCATTCCGCACTGCTGGCTGTCGTTCCTGTCCGTGCTGCCTAGATATACGTGCTGACCTGGAGTTTCAGCGGGTCTACGAGTTCCTTACTCGCCTTCGTCCTGAGTTCGAGCAACGGCGTGCCCAGCTCCTTGCACGCCACCCTCGTGTCACTCTCCTGGAGGCTCTTACCGAGATACGCGCGGAGGAGACTCGCCTGAGTGGTGCTGGTCTGATGCCACTCTCCTCTGTGCTCGCCGCTCGTCTACCTGCTACACTGCCTCCTCCAGCGGCTACCACAGGTGGTGGTGGCCGCCCTCCGTCTGGAGGTGGCCGTCCTCACTGTCCCTACTGCGACAAGGTCGGTCACATTGAGTCGCAGTGCTATAAGAAGAAGCGGCATCTTTCACGCAGTTCTTCTACTGGCACTAGTGCTTCTACATCGACTTCTTCAGCAGTTTCTCTCACCGAGCAGGAGATAGCCAGACTTCGACGCCTGCTTGCCGCTTCCGGTTCTCCCTCGACAGGTTCTGCAGGTTCTGCTACTGACTCTTCGGGCACTGAGAAACCACCCCCTACACAGTCAGGTACCTCCCCGTGGATTCTTGATTCTGGAGCATCTTTTCACATGACTCCTGATCCTTCCACTCTGTCTTTTATTACACCTCTTGATTCTCCCGTCAGTGTTCTTACTGCTGATGGTACATCTCTTTCTGTCTCTGGTCGAGGATCTATTAGCAACTCATCCTTTCATGTTTCTTCTGTTGCTCATGTTCCTCGCCTTACCATGCAGCTTCTTTCTGCTGGGCAGATTACTGACCTTGGTTATCGGGTCATTCTCGACTCTGACTCTTGTTGTGTTCAGGACCGCCACACGGGAGCTCTGGTTGGTTCTGGCCCTCGGCGCCGTGACTCACAGCGTCTCTGGGAGCTTGACTGGCTTCACCTTCCTTCCGCTGCCACCATCGCCGCCAGTTTCTCCGCTTCTGCCACTTCGTCTACCGGCTCTTTCCAGCAGTGGCATCACCGTCTTGGTCATCTGTGTGGATCTCGTCTGTCGTCCTTAGTTCGTCGTAGTCTTCTGGGGTCTATCTCAGGAGACGTGTCTTTACATTGTCAGGGCTGTAAGTTAGGTAAACAGATTCAGCTTCCTTATCCTCATAGTGAGTCTGTGTCTCAGCGCCCTTTTGATCTTGTTCATTCAGATGTTTGGGGTCCGGCTCCCTTCGTTTCGAAAGGGGGTCATCGATATTATATCATATTTATAGATGATTTCTCTCGCCACACTTGGATATATTTCATGTCTTCTCGTAGTGAGGCCGTGTCTATCTATAAACAATTTGCCACTATGATTCACACACAGTTCTCCACTCCTATTCGTGTCTTTCGTGCTGATTCTGCTGGCGAGTACCTCTCTCGTTACCTGCGCAGCTTCCTTGCTGAGCAGGGCCCCTCGAGAACGCACCAAACTGACCGCTCAGTCTGTTGAGTGTGTCTTTCTGGGATACAGTGCCGAGCACAAGGGCTATCGGTGCTGGGATCCTGTTGGTCGTCGGATGCGGGTTTCTCGGGATGTGACTTTCGACGAGTCTCGTCCATTCTACCCACGTCCTGCCTCTCCTTCGGCTTCCTCTGTGGAGTCTCTGTCTTTCTTGACCTTTCCAGATACACCTATATCTGTTTTGCCCTCGTCCACCTGTCCCACTGAGCCTCCACATATTCCCCCTGTGGCCTCTCCGCCGTTGTCGCTGCCTGTGTCGTCTCCTACGACTCCCCAGGCTCCTCCCACTACAGTACCTTTTCCATCTTCTCCTGATGTTCCATCTTCTCCTGATGCTCCATCTTCCCCTGATGGGTCATCTTCTCCTCGCTACGCTCTCCGCGATCGCCAGTCGATTCGGCTTCCTGCCCGTTTTGCCTTTGCTGGCGCAGCTACTCGTGAGCCTGTCTCCTACCGGGATGCTATTACTCATCCTGAGTGGCAGCTTGCCATGGCCGAGGAGATTGCTGCCCTCGAGCGTACTGGTACTAGGGATCTTGTTCCTTTTCTATCTCATTCTCATCCCATCACGTGTAAGTGGGTCTATAAGATTAAGACTCGCTCTGATGGCTCTCTTGAGCGCTATAAGGCGCGTCTGGTTGCTCGTGGCTTCTAGCAGGAGCATGGTGTTGACTACGACGAGACTTTTGCTCCTGTGGCCCACATGACCACTGTTCGCACTCTTCTTTCGGTGGCGTCTGTTCGCCACTGGTCTGTTTCTCAGCTTGATGTCAAGAATGCATTTCTTAATGGCGAGTTGCGTGAGGAGGTCTACATGCATCCGCCACCCGGGTATTCTGTTCCTGAGGGCATGGTCTGTCGCCTTCGTCGCTCTCTCTATGGCCTTAAGCAAGCCCCTCGTGCTTGGTTTGAGCGCTTCTCCTCTGTGGTCACTGCTGCTGGCTTTTCAGCTAGTGATCATGATCCTGCGCTCTTTGTCCACACTTCGTCTCGTGGTCGGACTCTTCTTCTTCTGTATGTTGATGATATGATCATTACGGAAATGATTCTGAGTACATTGCCTTTGTCAAGGCTCGTCTTAGTGAGCAGTTCCTTATGTCGGATCTTGGTCCTCTTCGTTACTTCCTTGGGATTGAGGTTACTTGCACTCCAGATAGTTTCTTTATGTCCCAAGAGAAATATATTCAGGATCTTCTTGATCGCGCCTCTCTCACTGATCAGCGTACTGTTGAGACTCCCATGGAGCTCAATATTCATCTCCGACTCTTTGATGGCGAGCCTCTTTCTGATCCGACTCGCTATCGTCATCTTGTTGGCAGTCTTGTCTACCTTGCTGTTACTCGTCCGGATATCACTTATCCAGTTCATATTCTGAGTCAGTTTGTTTCAGCTCCCACTCAGGTCCACTACAGTCACCTTCTTCGAGTTCTGCGATACCTTCGCGGGACTATCTCTCGCTGTCTCTTCTTTCCACGTTCCAGCTCATTACAGCTTCAGGCCTATTCGGATGCTACTTGGGCCAGCGATCCCTCTGATCGCCGGTCTATCTCTGCTTACTGTGTTTTTCTTGGGGGTTCTCTTATTGCCTGGAAGACGAAGAAACAGACTGCAGTGTCCCGTTCGAGTGCCGAGGCTGAGTTGCGAGCTATGGCTCTCTTGACAGCAGAGATTACTTGGCTACGGTGGTTACTTGAGAATTTTGGTGTTTCTGTCATTACACCGACCCCTCTCTTGTCAGACAGTACAGGTGCTATCAGTATTACTCGTGATCTTGTGAAGCATGAGCTCACCAAGCATATTGGTGTTGATGCTTTTTTCATGAGGTCTTGTGTGCATGATCAGGTGATTACTCTTCAGTATGTGCCTTCGGAGTTTCAAATAGCGGATTTCTTCACGAAGGCCCAGACTCGCGCACAGCACAGCTTCTACCTCTCCAAATTCAGTGTTGTTGATCCACCATGAGTTTGAGGGGGGTGTTAGAGATATATGTATAGTTTGTTATTCCCCATTGTTATGAGGGGTTCTTTGCATATTTACCACCTGTACTTTATGTATATATACCGGCCCATTGGCCTCATATTGAATACAAGCGCTATTCATAACTAGCATAAGATCTTTCTGGAGATGTTCCAAAGTGGGGAACTCCAAATAGGAGTTCTTTTTTGTAGGATTCAGAAACGTATACCACCTAGGAGACACGTATATGTGTACTTCCGGGTATGTAGTATTTTTTGCTAAGGCAGTAAGTGTATACTAGCAAATAGGAGTTTCTTCCGAAGGCAGAAGGATATATGATTGATGATATGAAAAGAATGAGCCCTTTGCACTGTAAGGAACGCTTGAACTCAATAGGATTCACAGTGAGCCTCAGTACAAGCCTAGTGTATAACATCAGCTTAGAACTTTAGGCTTATTGCATGAATAGTTTGTCCCGTAGTGTAGTTTCAGACTTTGTGGTGATATGGGCAGTAGTATTTGTAGGTTCGATGCCGGTTTCAGCTGGGTTTCCTTGTAGCCGCCACGGATTATCCATTGCCTATAGCATGCCCGATGGTCGCCGTCGATCGTAGGCTAGCCCCCCTTTGCCGATCTGGATTCCCCTTTCATCTATTGCAGCCCCACTGCTCCGCCGCCGAGTTCATGGTACATCCAACAATTCATCCTCGCCGGCGAGAAAACAAGCTTAACTCCGGCCGGTAACAAAAATGGTAGACGTTGTGCGTCGCTCAAAACGTTCTATATGGCCGGGCTCTTTTGAAAGTTGTAGATCTACGAGACTACGACACACTAGTAGTCCAAAGAATTCATTTACTGAAGGGTGAAGGACCTACAATGCATAGGACGGAAGGGACTCGATCGACATGTGTCCACGAGTACGTACCAAGCTAGCACGTCAAATTAAACGAAAGATTGTGAAAACACGGATATGAACAGCGATGCAAGTCCTTTGGTGATGATCATTTGAGCTTTTTTTTGATGATTTATGGCTGAAAAGTATCGTAGCTGGTTAAAAAAATACTGTAGCTGACAGATACTTATTTAGCATAATTAAATTAAAAAAAATAAAAAATGTCAACCCATTACGTATAACACAAACATATACGGGAAAAAAAGAAAAAAAAAGAATCGGCAAAAAAAACTCAACAAAAAGACAAAAGTTCAGAAAAAGACGAAATTTATAAATAGTGAAAAATAAACCAGAAGTTAAAAGCTGAAACTAAAACGATCACAACGACCTTTACGAGTCGTGCATTATCCACGAGATCTTTTCGCCGTTTTTGTTGTGCTTGCTACCACCAGTAGCACTGTACTCTTGTCCAAGAAATACGATGCTTAATTCTAGTCCTACGTACGAACGGTTCCACGAAAAATCCAACTCGTGGTGTACAAGTCCTGTTCGTTGAGCTGTGCAGTCAGCCATGCCAATGCCATCCACCCTAGCTTTTCCCCCAAAGAAGAGAAGAGTTGCTTCTCTTGACAAATCAACAAGCCTACTACTGTTTGATTAATCTTCCATTGAAGAAAGGGAAAGCACCTGGAAGAGAGCCGAGCTCGCACATTCTCTTACTAGTCTCTCACCTAAACTTGATTGCAACTTAACCGGTAGTCTGGTACAGGGTAGTACCAGTAGGAGTGCCAGCTAATGCAACACCTGTTGGTATTATCCAAGACGGAGCTCAAGTCGTCGCTCTTGCAGGCTGAACAAACACATGCTGTTGTCTTCTGAAGTTTGAACCACCGTGCTCAGGCAGACTACTCCTACGAGTTAAGGCCCGCTTATTTCGATTTAAAATTTTAATTTATTTTTTACTATTTTTAAATTTTATCTTTTTTTAGTTTTTTTACCAGTTCTTTTTTCCCGTATTTGTTTGCATTATCTGTAATAGGCTAACCTATTTTTTCTATTTATCTTTTTTTAATTTAATCACGTCAAATAAACTATCATTAGTTACAGTACAATTTTAGTTAAAAACTATCTTTTTTTTCAGCCTAACTGAACGAGCGGTAAGTCTTTGTTTTGTCTCTCTCGTTGATTTCTGGAGTAATATCTTGCTGCAGGCCAACGAGTGCTAGCTAGCTTGTGCCGCCGTGTGCTGCGTTGTCTCGGACTTGGTCTAAAGGAGACGTCACCGCGCGATTCGGATTCCTTGCGGGAAACAGATCGGATCTTGGAAGGATGGCATGCCATGCCATGCTTGTGCGAATTGACCTGCTCCTTTTCTCAAACGCATTTTTGACTTTGCAGTCTCAATGATCTCATCTCCTCTGCCGTCGAGATATTGCTCCATGTTAAACACTGGGTGTCTGGGCTGCTTCATGCTTCTTTAGAAATGGTAAGTTGCCGAGAGAATTTTATTATATGGTGCATCGATCTGACCTTCTCGTGTTGTACGCCCTGCTGAATCCAGTGCTTCTTGTCCACGGAACACCCTTTGCGATGCTTCGTTCTCTGCGGATTTGCAGCGAGATTTGCTCATCATTACAGGGCTCCGCGTTTTAAAATACCGGCCTAGTTTGACATTCATAGGGTTAGCCATGGCTTTTAGAAACTTGCTTTCTGTGTCTGGCCGGCAGGCTAGATCCAGTTTTGACTTTGTGATCGTGAATTAGGGATACCACTGTCGAACCTTTCATGTGGTTTTGGGACAGAAAAGTTCCCTCGGATCCGAAGCATCAATCATCACCTGAATAATAGAAACCGAGATCGTGCACATTGCAACTTGCAAGAGCGCTAGCTCGTGCAAATTAAGGCCCGCAGAGAACTTAAGTTTTTGGTTTTGGATATAAGCTTTTAGTTGAAATTACACTATAGTAGTTGTTAGTTTTTTTGTAAATTATTTAAATAAAAAATTAAAAAAAACCCTATTATACTACCATAAATAATGCTAATAAATAAAAAAAGGAAAGGTCAAAAGCTAAAATCAAAAGCCGATGAGTTTTAAGTGGTTTCTGATTTAAATAAACTGAAAGTTAAAAGTTAGAAACTGAAACTGTTTGAAGTAAAGTTATTTTTCTTTTAAAAAAACTTTAAGCTAGAAGTACTAGCTCCTTCACAGCGGAGGCGACTGTTCCGAGGCGTGTTAGGCACGTTACGGGGGACAAGATCAGCTAACATGATCCAGCCAGGCACGCACCGCACGACAGTGTGTGTCGAGAAATCATTTCTGGATGCAAACCGCGAAAGAAAAAGGCGTTCAAATTAACAACATCCATCCCGACCGACGTTTTTGCACGGTGTCACGAGTTAATTAATCGATCTGAAGAGGAGAGGACCGAGGAAGAAGGAAAGGGTGTTTATACTTTTGGTTTTTAGGTTTATTTGATGTTGTTTGAGCTTTTTCATTGTAGCAGCTATAATCTATTTTGGCATCTAAAAAATAAAAAAAAAAGACATATTGTTCGATCTCAGACAATACAAAGGAATATAAAGAAAAAATATAAAAAGGTCTAAAAACAAAAAAAACTAAGAAATCATTACTATTATAAAAGAATAAGTTGGTGGTCGTACGTCCCTTCTCCTCCAACCGCTCCATTCTCAACTTCACATCATTTTCTACATTTCAATTGATTAGCATGATTTTCTATATATCCAATAAATTTCGTTGTAACGCATAAGTAGATAACTAGTAAAAAAAATTAAGAAGCTAAAATCATATACCCAAAACAGAAAGCAACGGGTTTTGAGTAGCGGTCGCTGAACGGGTTCATCATCTCATCTCCGCATGTGCGGCGAAATAGGCCAGTTAATGCGAGCGAAGGGAGTGCTAACGCAGTCCGCACAAAACGTGCGAGCGAAGGGAGTACTAACGCAGTCCACACAAAACGTTGCTTCGTAAGTACCGACGCGTACACCTGCCTGCCGCCACAGACTTTTTTGTTTTCTGCCGACATGTTGCGCTTCCCTTTCAGACCAGCACGTCCTCATTTTCTCTTCCATGAATTAACTGCTGAGACTGAAGCTTCATTTTGGATTTTGATTCTTGGTTATCCCAAATAATATACTGTCAAGTCAGGGAGAAATTGTTGAGGCAACTTGTTTGTTTTATTTCCTTCCAAGTTAACTGATGAATAATCAGTCATGATTTGCACAGAGAAGAAAACGACGGCACCGCTATACACACGACGTTTCGTTGTACGATCCCGTTACGATGCCAGGCATCGCGTAACAATTTGCTTCGGTGCTCGCGTGGAAAAAAGTCCATTCCCACATCAAGTGCAAATGGGTGCCGCTCGGTTAAATTTAAAAAAATAAATAGTAAAAACTAAAAAAATGAAAAAATCTGAAAAAATGAAATTTATAAATAGTAAAAACTAAGCCACAAGGTCCAAAGTGAGCCAAGGAGGTGTTGAAACTGAAGTTGTCGGACGCACCCAATCGGGCGCTCTTCTGCCGTCGTGACAACACTGGCCGGGCTGCTCCGTTGCGGCGGCGCGTGTGAGCCTTGTGAGGTAGCCTCATTCCCCGCTCATTTCGGCTTCAGCTTCTGGCTTATTTTTCACTATTCATAAATTTCGTCTTTTTATGAACTTTTGGCTTTTTTGAGCTTTTTTGTTGGTTCTTTTTTCCCGTATTTATTTGTATTATACGTGATGGGCTAATATGTTTTTTTCTATTTTTAATTTTTTTTAAATTTAATTATGCTAAATAAGTCTCTGTCAGCTACAATGTTTTTTCAGCCAGCTATAAGCCACTAGCTAAAAGCCATATTGAGCACAGCCAAGCTTTGTAAGAGCATCTCCAACAATCCCCCTAAATCTCCCCCTAAATCAAATTATTGGGAAATTGTGTAAAAAGTCTTCTCCAACAACTCCCCTAAACACCCCCTATTTCTATTCCCCCCAAAACTCTCCCAAAACCCAGCTAGAAACCGGAAACTTTCAGGGGTCCCCTATCCTCGCTCCCGCCGTCACGCGCGCTGGGAAAAAAAAATTCGCGCCACACTTTTCCTTCACAGCTCGCCGCCCCCGCCTTTTTCCCAGCCACATCTCCCCGCCCGCCGCCCCAAACCTCCAGACTCCGCCCGACGTCGCCCGCGGCCTCCAGACGCGCCGACGCCTCGCGGCCAGACTCCCCGACGCCTGATGCCCTGACGCATCGGGAGATCAAAATCGGGCGCGGGCGCCGAGCGACGTCCTGTGTGGTGCAACCTTACAAAAGATTTCGCTTCTTTTGGTTCTTTTCGAAAGGAAATATTTGCGTCCCTCCGTCCAATGGAACGGTGCAAACTAGTATCCGCAGCTGATGTAGATTTTGATCCGCAGTAGTATCCGCCACTAGATGCGATTACGGAGTTCATGCCTTGTACATGTACACGCGATGGCCGAGTGCAGCGGTCAAACCGTAATCGCATCGTACACGGACGAGCTAGCACATCGGCCGCCAGTGCACGCGGCCAACTCTCCGGATCGCTCACGATCAAAATGAGGTATCGAGCAAAGTAAATGGGCCAGTTGTTAATGTTGGGCCAGATTCAACATACTATTAGGATATATTTAGGGGAGCTGTTGGAGGAGGGGACTAAAATAGGTTAACAAATTTTTTGGGCTGTCCCTAAAAGGTGTCTTTTGGGGTGGATTTTTAGGGGGATTGTTGGAGATGCTCTAAGATGCCTAAGAAATAGCGACGGTGCTGTGTCCGCGCTCTCCGGATTGATCACCGCCGACCTCCTTGCCAAGTGCCTTGAGGTGCTCGCTGAGCCCCACTCGCACTGCCGAGTCCTCAACCTCCTTCCAGCGATTGAAGTGAAATCTATAATTCGACTGTCCCAACACTACCAGATAGTAACCAAAAACAAAAGGGGGAAACGATCACTACAACATTTGTTCACAAGGATCACATATCTTTCTACATATTTTCTCACGAATTTACAGCTCAAAATTGCATGATTGGTTTCTGTTACCATTAAACCTACCTTAAATTCTCCAAAAAAAAAAACCATCCGAATCTCTCAAAAGCTCCTAGCCTCTCATATCCAAATAACAACAACAAAAAAAAAAGCCTCTTTAAGATCTCAAAGAATAAAGGAAAAAACAAAAGGAAAAAGAACAAGCAGATTCACGTGGGTGATTGGCTCCAAAATCTTAGGAGCTGGGCTTGCCGAACGAAGGTCCCAGGAGCTTGACGCCGTACGATGCCGTGGAGATGGATGTCCAGTCCACACGCTCAACATCGAGTGAGCCTCCATGCCCATGCTCCCGGTGAGGTATGGGTCTCGGTCCCATGGTGGCGTGGAAATCGATCCCACCGACGGCTGCGTGTGGCTGTGGGGCGGCGGCCGTCGGGTGTAGGAGTGCAGGCGGTGGCGGCGTACAGGAACGAAGAAAGAGGAGAAGAAGGGGGCAGCGGTGAGTTGGCTCGGGTCACACGAGTTGGAAGGATCGTATTGCTATCGTAACCAGAGCATCGTACGTGAATCATTTTCCAAAAAAACAAATTGACAAACATAAAGGCATAAAATTTTCGATCTTCCTATCGAATTTTACAAAGAATTAATACAGTAAAGCTCTACAACGCCGGTATTGTAGCAAATCCTCGAAGCTCCCAAATCACAGCGCAATGGTGAGGCGGTCGCCGCGTGCCCTTGGTCGCCAACCCGAGCCAAGACGACGGCTACTCCTCCGTGCCCTTGGTCGCCTGCGGCGGCCGGGCGTAGGGCGCCCGCGCGCCGAGCCGGTCCTTGCGCTTGGCGAAGAACCGCTGCAGCGACGCATTCCTTGCGATGGGCAGGTCCGCGAGCTCGGCGCCGTCTCGCTGGGCCGCTGCCGCCCGCTCAGCGCCGGCTCCCGCCGCCAGGCGCATCACCTCGGCCGCCTTGTCCGCCGGGAAGTCGTCGAACACCACCACCCTCCCGCCGTAGAAGATGGTCAGCGGCGCCGCCGCGGGCCCCGCGGCGCCTGGCTGCTCTTGGACGACGTCCGCGCCGGGCATCAAGCTCAGCGTCGTCGCCGGCGCCGCGCGCAAGGGGGGAGCGGCCGCCATCTTCTGCTCCGCCTTGACGTACTGGCTGAGCACCCCGCAAGCCACCGCGAACCTCCGGCTCCTGCCCTCCGCCGCCGCCATGGCCATATCACCGCTTCGACCGAGACGCGCTTCTCCTCCTCGCTTCTTGCTGCGGTGGTGGTTTGCTGGTAGATTGCTGTGGGATTTGACGGGTGGCGGGGAGCTTGTTTTATAGGAGGTGGGTGGGAAGTGGAAGAGAGAAGCAGAGAGAGAGAGAGAGGCATCGTTTCTAGAGTATTTTAGCGGGTGAAGGCGACGTCGTGGTGGTGTTGGGCACGACGACCACGTGATTTTTGAGGCCATGGGAAGCGGCAGGGTTGGGTGGGCGGTGTGGGGTGGTGGATGACAGCGACGGATGCCACCGTGATGTGTTCGGCGCGGCCTCCTTTCCCCCCTACCGCCAGTTGTTTGTTTCACGTTCTTCAAGGTGCGTGCATGGTTTCCCTCCAACTGGAGCAGTGCTGGATGGGAGCATGCATCTAGGGGTGAAAACGGATCGGATACGGTCGGATAATGCCTCTACCATATTTGTTTTCATATTTTTTTTCGGATACGGATACGAATACGGATAACTCGAATACGAATACAAATACGAATAATATCGAATACAGATACGGATCGAATACGAATCGAAACAAATACGGTTACGAATATTTATCGGAACATGAAAACCTCTTAAACTATACATCCAAAATTAACGAAAATACGTAAATAGTTCATCTTGTCAAAACATTCACGAAATCTAAACAAGCATAGTCTTTTCATCCACAATGAAAATATACCCAATAGTCGATCATAACATAACTACATAAGTAACAACAACGTGCAATTCATGGAATACACATGATGACATGATAGCAATTTGAACAAACATAAGAACATTTCATTCCTCCATTTCATCCATCAAGTTGTAACAGCCCAGGATTTTCTGTTTTTGAAAAAGCCTGATTTGAAAAGTAAATTAGTAAATTAAGTGAAAACCAAAAAAATAGATATTAAATAAAATGATATTTTGATTTTCTATAAAAGTCCTAATTTAAATTAATTATTTGGAGTTATTTGGCTTTTATTTGGTTTCCTGGATTTTCTGGAGTTTAAAGGTCTACTTTTGAAATTAAAAAGTATTTTTAAGTATGAAAATTAAATACCAACATTAATTGAAAATATTTTTATTAAGTCCAAAATGTCAACAGGAACTTCTGTGAATTTTCCTGGAATTTTTGGAGTTTATTTCATATTTTTCTGAGCTTAAATGAATTTCCCAGGCTTTTCTGAAATCCAAAAATCAAAAATAAAAATTAAAGTCCCTCCCCTCCCCTCGGATATCCGTTTTCGTATTATCCGGATAATCCGTATCCGTATCCGTATTCGACGGATACTAGGCTTACTGTATTCGTATCCGTATCCGATAAAAAAAATCCGTATCCGTATCCGATCCGAGAACTATCCGAAAAAAATCCGATCCGACACAATCCGTATCCGTATCCGTCCGGATCCGACGGAAACTATCCGATCCGTTTTCACCCCTACATGCATCACATCGAAACCTACCCAAAAGCGATTTCTAAACGAAAGTAGTGCAGAATGACATACGATATCTTGCCACTCCAAATACTTCTAAACGAATGAAGTTGCCTAAAGCTTCTTATGCTTCTTAGACAAGATGTGGCCGCTCAGGTTTCTCAAGCAAACTGAAGCTCACTCTGTGCTTTGTCCCTCCGCAATCTTACGTTGCACTCAGTCGGGCTGAAAGCGTCGGGCTGAAGAAGCCCGAAGCGAGTTGGAGCCAGAGCATGTATCGGTGGATACAGCTTCTTCCAGAGCCCTAAAGCGGCATTTACGTGAGACCACCCACTCCCTGTGGTAGCTGTGCTTTTCCCCACCCATCCTCCAACGATTGCGCAATCTCCCCCCTCCCCCCGCCACCGTCGCCAGCCGTGGTGACCTCCTCTGCGGCGGCCACTTGGGCCCTCCCCCTCCCCCGCCAGCGGGCCTTCGTCCCTGTGCCCATCCGCGGTGGCCTCGCCGTGGATCACTCGTAGATCGGGGGGCATGGAGTCTCGTGACAGATCTGTAATCTCGGGTTGGGCCGACGACGCGAGTTCCATCGTCCGCGACCTGTGGTGCCTCCAGTCACCTACGTGTGGCTTGTCCGTCAGCACCACTCATAGGCCCGGGCGAGGTCCCCATCGGGTCGGCTTAGCACCTTGCGCAGATGTCCTCCCGGTGACCACCCTGCCCACATCAAGGTTTGACCCTTTCCCTTCTCCGTACTTTCGTGTATCTCTTAGTTCCCCTTGTCTGGAGAGACGGGTACGCTTAGCTACCGTGTTTGCTCCGGCATGTCCACCACCTTTCCTATCACACTTGGCCGCCATGGCTGCAGATGGCCCCGCCTACTTGGAGCGATGAGGGTATGCATGTATTCCTACAAGTATGCGCCAAGAAGGTGGAGGCACAAAACCGGCCATATTCAAGGTTGAACACGCAACGAAAAAAACCTTCTTCGCCAATTCACAGAGCGAATCGGCTTACCGTACACGAGCAAGCAAATGAAGAACAAGTGGGAGCAATTGAGTCATGATTACAACAAATGGAAGGCATTGAAGCTTCGTGCGACGGGGCTTGGCGTCGACCTTGACACTGGCTGCATTGACACAAGCGATGATTGGTGGGCTGCTACCGGTGGAGTAAGTTCGGATTCCCAAGTGCTATGCTCTTTGCATTACTTCTTGCCACACACAAAGCCACAATGAAGGTCTGATGTAACATCGTGCGATTGCAGGGAAAGTTAGGGATGCACAAGTTCAGGGCCATAGTTGCTCGAGACGAGGACCTACTGGAAGCTGTCTTCAGCAACACCACCACCACGAGCGAGTGTGCTTTCATGTCGGGTGTGGATGACATCGACCTGGACAACAAGAACCTCATGGAAAGCCAAGAAGGAGATGACGACAATATGCATACCCCAATGCAGACCACTGGCAACGATGCAACGGCGGGCTCGTCGGGGAGCAAGAGGCCACACCCTGCACGGCGTACCCGAGCAGCAGTCGACCAGGTAAGCGCATCGACTGTGAAGTCCAGATGAAGTGACTAGTGAACCTGTGTGAGGGGAGTCTCGTACCGTCCAGCTCGAGTGTTACGTCCCTTGAGATTCTATCCCCACTTAAACAACTGCATAAGGGGCTATTGACGGCACGCACGTAAAAGTCGTTGTTTCTAATGACGAGAGGGTGCGCCATTTCAATAGGCATGGCTATACTAGCCAAAACATCCTTGCCATTTGCGACTTCAATTGCCAGTTTACATTTGTGTGCGTCGGTTGGCCGGGCTCGATGCATGACGCTCGAATCCTACAACAGACCATGGTGAAGTACGGTGACCGCTTCTCACATCCCCTAGAAGGTAACACTGCTCTTTTAATTTGCATTCCGCCATGCATTGTAAGGCTTGTACTAACCGATATTTTTTGTTGTAGGCAAGTTCTACCTTGTCGACTTTGGATATCCCAACCGGTTGGGGTACTTGACTCCATATCGCAACACGCGGTATTATCTTTCCGCATTCGACAATGGGAGGATCCTGGTGGGATGCAAGAGCTCTTCAACTATCGGCACTCGCAATTGCGGAACACCGTTGAGCGCGTATTTGGCATGTGCAAGGGCAAATGACGCATACTCGACAAGATTCCTAAGTACAAGAGTCGCAGGAAAAGCACGATCATTATAGCTTGCATGGCTTTCACAACTTTATCATTGACCGCGAGTTGCCTGCGAGGGTAGCCCCCAACCAGCCAACCCAGCCCGCGGGACCTGCTGCACCACCCGCATTCGTCTCGCCCGGCCTTCTGCATGGCGCTAATGCTACACTAATGGACATGACATGTGACTGAATAGTAGCGTCGTTGGTGGCATAGAGCTAGATTCGCCATTCGTATGTAAGTTGCACGTGTAAGCCGCACACGCGTTATTGTATATTACCATGTGTTGTATGTCATGCTTAACAAATACGACATGTGCGGCCTTTTCAAAAAATGAACTTAATTGCCAACGGGTGTGCTAGCTTCCATTTTGAACTTCATTATCAAATGCACAATGTTTATTTCTCTTGTTTTAGCCTATTTCAACTCTCATTAGCTTCTTCCAGCCGTTATAGTGTATCTTCAGGTGTTACAGTGCTTTTTTTAGGTGCTACAGTGCTTTTTTAGGTGCTTTTTTATGTGCCATAAGTCCAACTGAGTGGGGCCTTAAGCGTCACATATCGTACAACAAAGATATGCTTCACAAAAAACATGTTATTTTGGGACACGTGCAGTTTAGTTTTTTGAAAACTTTGGTTAACGATAACATTTTAAATAATGTTAAATATTTAGATTGGATTTATGAAAATCATATGCGTGGATCGTCTCAAAAATATTTTCATAACATATAATTTTATTGGGTTATATATATATAATTAGTGGTCAAAATTGCATTTTGGGACCATATCGATGTCCAAACTACATAGTTTTTGAATTGGATGGAGTAGATCTTTTATGAAATTTACCACTTTTATTTCATAGCATGAATGTAGAAGTTACCAAAAATAATCCTTCACCGTCGATATATGTGTCCATTCGTATTTTTAATGCGTTGAGCGAATTAATTAAATTTCGATCACGAGGTTGGTCATTGGTTGGCTATCTATTCGCTGGCTCACTTCAGCAACACTGTGTGGTCCATTCCTTTCCTTTTCTTCTTTTTATTTTGTCCCATTTTAATTCTGGTTCTAAGCTAGCCAACATGCATGATGCACCTTGATATGGTTTGCTTGCACACGCCAACAGCGAACCATCTGCCATTACGCACACGGTTAAGAGATCAAATTAGCTTCAGGCAGGCCACGAGGCAAAGGAAAACCGTACAGCTTTCACATTTTTGCCAATCTGTACAAGTGTATCGTTCATGTTTTTTCGCCGTGCCTGCTTAGAGCAACTTCAAGAGGAGAGCTAAATCATTTTCTAAAGGTAAATTTAGCTATTATTGGAGAAAAAACGTCTCCAATAGACTCTGTAAATAACTCTCCAAATTTAGTAGCTCTCCATCCCTCCTCTTTCGCTCTCTATTTTTGGATAGCCTACCTCGCTTGCCATCTAGCCTGTTGGCGCGGTCGGCGTTTCCTTCCCGCACGCTGCGCCCTATTCCTGCGCGTACGCGATCCACCGCGCGCCCTCTAGTTTAGATAGCCTGTTGGAGTAGTCTAGTTTTTTTAGGTGAGATCCATTTTAAAGAATAGCTAAATTATTAAATTTAGATATTTTTTTTGGCTAATTTTTTGAAGTTGCTCTTATGAATCACGAGATAAATCTTGCAGCATCAAGTCCGCATCAACCTTTATTTTGGCTTTCGATGGAAATGATGACACGTTCAAACACATTGGCTATTGGTCGTATTTCATCCCCCGTACATTGTGCTCTGGTCAGCTCTATTGAAAATGGGCTATTGACTCTCGGACGTAGTACAGGTTGGCTGAGCAGCTCGAGGTATAGCCACGTAGGGCGAGCCTGGCCAAAGACACGACATACTCCGTCCCGGTTCATTAAAAACATGTTGTCTAGGACACGCGCAAACGAGCTTTTAAAACCTCGGCTATTAATAATACTAGAAAAGGAAGCGCGCTTCGCGGCGCCCTACAACGTTGTTGAAGTGAGATCATAAAACAATAGTACAAAGTGCATGTAGAGAAACTCATATAGATAATAGGTAGTGAAAGACCATGTGAAATGTCAGGTTAATAAGTCAGCACAAGAATAGATAACATTAATGGTAGCTAAGCGATTTAAGATAGTCATAATACTATACCATGGAAGGAATCACAGCTGAGAATAAGATATGTTACCTCATCAAGGACTCTAGCAGCCAATTGCTCTGGAGTATCATTGGCTAACACAGGCACAACCCTTTGGACTAAAGTTCTTCCTGTGTCATAGTGCTCATCCACAAAATGCACAGTTGGACCCGAGTATCTGCATAAGGTTGATTAATGTCAAATAAAAATATCATTTTCCCCAGAAGCTACAAACAACTAATCTAGCGTGTGTTGCCCTTGATTAAACAAATCAACTTCACCACAAGTTGGAAACTGGAAGGTGTTACTTTTCTTGGAAATAATGTCGGGTATACGAACAAATTGGACAATAGTTAATGATAGATGCTAGACAAATTGTAAAGTACCTAGCTCCAGATGCAATAACTGCTTTATGCACCTTCAAACCATAATAACCCTTGCCGCCAAATGCTGGAAGGAGCGAAGGGTGGATGTTCAATATGGATCTTGGATATGCCTGAACCAGCTCAACAGGTATATGTTTCAAGTAACCAGCAAGTAGGATAAAGTCTACCTTGAGATCCCTGTTTAAGAGTAGACATAATCATAAGTTGAGAGTGACTGTATGTGTCAATATAATTACTTAAGGCCAAGCTTGTAGAAGAGGAGATGTGTGCATTAGAGGGCGGAAAGTGCATAATAATATATGTTGTGTATATGTCAGAAGTCAACAGTTGAACATAATTGTGTATTATCCAGTTGATATAAAAAAACAAGTCATCCAACCATCTTAGCAATATTTCCAACCATCTTGTCTCTATAAAACACAATTCTGTAGGGAAATGCAAGCTTAGCATTCTAATCTAGGTGCTGCAACTACAAATGCGTGCCGGTAGGTTAGAACTTGAACAAATTCAAGGGTTACAGTCACATCGCGCAGTGAAAGCCTGTAAAGCGTAGATAGCAGCCCTCACCAGTCGGCACTGACCTGACCTACGCAGCAGTTCAGTAGCAATCTGTAACACGTTTGCATGTAAAGACTGGAAGGGTAAAAGAGTCTTAAAATTTTAGTGCATACGAGTATTTTACAACATATTTGCCTGCAATAACACAAGAATTGTTCGTCTAAAAAAAGTTCGAATTGAAGAGCCAATGCAGCAAGTCAGCAATAAACCTACAGATAATACGTTAACATAATAACGCAGCACAGTCGCCACTTCAAATTTGCTTTCAGCTAGCCGCCATCCACCGGCTGGCATTGATTGACGGTGGCGGTGGTGGTATCGGGAAAAAAAGCACAGTTTGGTGGCAAGGCAATAAACACCTGGGTTGGCTGACGGTGGTAAATTATATTCCCCCTCGTAGCCATAGGCATTTTTCCTGGGAAATACCCTTACTACTCAGGTAAACAGTAGGTTTTATAGACATCAGATCAGAACATCATAACAAACAGGAGAAACATACAAATGAGATTTAGACAACGAACAACAATAATAACAGTACTATGTGCAATGGATTAGCATAATGTACAAAGTCATTAAAATTACTAAGATCTTTGAAAGCAAATATCTCAGATTGCAAGACATCCTATGTGATATCAGTGTGCAAGTACATGATCAGATAATGTGGTAACCAAGACACCAAAATGGGAAAACCAAAACTGTAACATCATAATCATGTTACAAATATCAAACAGCCCACAAATTAATAAAAGGATTCATCATATCCATTGGTGCCTGAAAGTAAGAAATTTCAGCACATCCTGCATCCAGCTCAAGTAGCATTTCCCTGTCAGGTGAGTACCCCAAAATATCAGATTATGGATTCACATGTTGTCTTAGAAAAAAGTGAAAAGGAGAGGCATTGAAATAACTTTGATTTGGGCCCCTTTCCAAACAGCGATAGATTCTGGAACACGTTGGCTTTTTTTAAATGGGCATAATTTATGATCAAATTATTAGTGCACATCAACTAAAAGGCTAACTACCCAAAGTTAGATGTTACCCACCTAATTGGCAGTTTAGCGGGATAAAATCGATCACCTAGATGATAGGCACATAGAGGTTGCTCGGATGTAGTCATGTCTACTTCTCCCCTACTGTCAAGTGCAACAAATGGTCATGAACTTGTTTTTACATCATATTTTGGATCAAGGAATACTTCTTAAGCATTCATCCAATTCAAATCAAACCATTATGAGCAGAACATATTGACAGTAAGCAAAAGTTTTTTTGGAATCGTGGGGGAACCTAAATGTAACCGATGGGGTGAGAACCAAACAAGTGATCAAACCCAGGCTTGGCATGGAGGGTGCTCCTGGCCTCCTGCACCTCCGTCTCCTTCGCCGCCAGCCTCCCCTTTATCTCCTTCGAGCTCTGTATCAGCTCCGTCGCATCATCCTCCTGCTGCACAGCGAGACACACCGTCACATGAAAATCCAAACGAAATAACCAAAGCAGAACAGAATCGAAACGAGCACACGGCCTTGACACATTTACTTGCGTGATGAGAGCAGCTCTCGTACTCCGGCGCCACTCCGTATCGAGGGCGATGGCCTCGTCGACGGGCTGGCCCCGGCTGCGCTACGACTTGCGGAATGAGCTCCGGGTCGCCTCCCTTCTCCACCCGGAAGAGATCGAGATCGAGCATCCTCTCTCGTGGCGGCGGCGGCGGGGGAGGCGGCTGACTTGGAGGGGAAGGAGAGGTGTCGGCGGCGAGGTGAAATCCAGGCGGTGGATGTCCAAGCGATGGGAGGGGAGGAGCTCCAGGCGGCAGCTGGCCGGTGGCCTCCGAGCGGCTCCCCCTCCGCCTCCGCGCCGACCGGATCCGGCCTCCCCCTCCGGCCTCGGCGCCTCCCCTCCGCCTCCGCGCTGACCGGATCCGACCGCAGCTGAGTCCATCCACCCCCGCGAGCATCCCATCCCGCGGCGGCGGCGGGGGAGGCGGCGAGGGAGCGGGGGAGGAGGGGGGTTGGGGGGAGGCGGCGGGGGACCGGGGAAGGAGGGGGGACCGGGGGAGGAGGGGGCGGCGGGGGAGGGGGGAGGAGTAGGGCTGAAAACGAAAACGGTAATTCTCGGTTACCGAAAATCGTTTTCGAGAAATTATCGATTTTTTCCTCTAAACGGAAACGGTGACGGTAACCGATAAAACGGAAACAAGAACGGTAAAAATATCCGATAATGAAAACGAAAACGATTTAGCTCTCTTCCGATCGTTTTCGAAAAATACCGTATTTAATCGATAATTACCATCGGTAATTACCGATCCCACGCCAGGGCCCAGCGGCCGGGCCAGCCTGCCAGGCCCGTTAGGCCATTCCGTTCGGCCATTTCCCCATACCTGAGACCCAGTCCCCATTTGGCCATTTCCGTCCGTCTCCCGCACGGCCGCAACCCAGCTCCTCGGCTCCTCCAATCGGATCCGATCCCCACGCGGCCACGCCGAGACCTAGCCGCCGTCGCCGGAGAGGGAGTGAGGGACCGCCGTCGGCAGCCAGGCATGGGGGAGTGAAAGGCAAGCCTGAGCGCCCCACGTCTTCACCCTCAGTCCCTCACGACTCCAGCCGCCTCCATCTCCAATCTCCGCGACTCGCCTCTAGTCTCCCACTCACGCTGCCGTCCTTCTCTTCTTCAGGCGGTCGGCGGCCACATCTGAGACGAAGATGGTGCCGGCTGGAGATGCGGATCAGCCCATGGCGACGCAGCCGAGGACGGAGGCTGCCGCTGGTCATGGCGGAGGCGGTGGAGTTGACGGGAGAGGAGTCGGTATCGCCCATGGCGACGCAGCCGAGGACGGGATCAGCAACCTTGGGGAAGGCGGACTCGAGGTCCAACGCCTGGAGGGAGGCGCCGGCGGCGGCAGATCTGCGCCCAGAGAAATGGGGATCTGTGGCGGATCTGCAGTCTGTGGAAGAAGATGGCGGCAGCAGAAGACTGGATCCGTGGAGGGCCGAACTGGCGGAGGCTTCTCTGGATCTGGTGAGACGTGGAGTGAAAAGGGGATCTCAGGAGATGTGGAGAGGAAGGATTAGGCGCAGGAAGGACTGCTCTGATACCATGCAATAGGAATGTTTTGTATTGCCTCAAATGGTTACAGTACAAGCATGTCTAATATAGACTGAGAGCTGATTACATGAGTGGTGGAGCGTATCCAGCGCTAACTGAAGCGGAAGACTTGTTCTCCTTAACAGAATCCAAATAAGGCGGTTGGTGTAGAATCGCATGTAACCTCATTGAAAGAAGTCAAAGTCGTAGATAGTAATGGTGGGACTCCTGGAGCTCAGTCCTCACCACCAGAGGATGATGACGAAGCACAAGCGGATGGTCCATCTCAAGATGGAGCACCAGGTGACTACTTTGCAAGTTCTCATTGCTGAGTTTCTCATCTAAATCTGAAGCTTCTGCTATTCTATCTAGTATTTGGGAAATGGTATGTGATTAGTCTAACTGTTGTCTTTGAAATGGATATTTTTCAGCAGCTGCAGAGAAGAAAAAGAAGAAAAGCATATTGAAATAGTACAACTGGACTGCTGGATTGTGAATGTGATTGTGAAGCTGGACTGCTGGATTGTGAGAAAATGCTGGAACATATTTTTACCACTACAATATTGTACTCCTAACCTGCTACTGTTTTAAAAAGGTCTTCCTGATATAGCATTTTGAAATAGTAGCTAAGAAATTACTGTTATTCTGGCAGTTAAAGAAATTACTGGATCCCTTATTTGTTGAGTTACTGGATCCCTTATTTGTTGAGCTTTGGATGTTGGGTTAGGTTTGGGCTAGGTTGTATTGCGGGTTTTCTCAACTGTCATTCAGTTATTAGTGTACTAGTCCTTTCGAGTTTGTGAGCTTGTGACTACGCCTATTATTGTATTTCAGTTATTATTGTATTTTAGATATCGCTTTCATGATTTCCGATCGTTATCGATGCACTTTTGATCGAATAGTTTCGTTTCCGAATTTACCGGAATATCGATGTCGTTCTCGTTTCCGACAATATCGTATCGATTTCGTTTTCGAGAAAATAATATGAAACTGAAAGTGATTTGACCTCCTACCGATCGTTTCCGACCGTTTTCAGCCCTAGGGAGGAGGAGGCGGCGGGGTAGGAAGGGGGAGGGGGAAGCGGCGGCCGGCGGGGGAGCGGGGGAGGAGGAGGCGGCGGCGGGGAAGTGGGGGAGGAGGGGGAGGCGGCGGGGGAGGGGGAGGAGGGGGGAGGCGGAATGGGGGCACGGGCGGCTCGGGCGGGCGCCAGCGCGAGATGGAGCAGTCGCCAGCGGAAAGCCTCGCCACGCGTCGCCGCCAGGGCTCTCTCGCGCGCCGTGGCACGCTCCCGTGCGAGGAAACGGCAGCAGGTTTTAATTTCTCTGATTTTGATTGGATTTCTAAAAGTTATATGCATAGTTTATCTTAAAAAATACTTTCATAATATCATAATTTTATTAGGTTATATATATTAGTGGCCAAAGTTGCATTTGGGACCATGTAATATCTAAACAACATGTTTTTTAAACTGGAGGGACTAGATTGTCACGACGGAATATATTGGGATAATGGCACTGGAGTAAATAATCGTACCATAAAGAGAGATCATGGCATGAAACTTGATAGCAAAATTATGTGCCATCTGGATCAAACTAGGAGCATGCATCAATTAAAAATATGTTTTAAAACCAAAACTGTGCTCTGTCAGGAAGACCGCAGATTTCAACGTCGGAACTACCGCAGAGCATTTGCGGTAGTTTCGCTGGGAAAATCGGAACTACCGGCGACCGGAAGCTCCGGAACCCAAGCGGAGCCTTTTTTTCCAGAGAGCACCCTCCGGATGCATTTTAGATTTTGCGGGAACGGAAGTAGCGGCGATTTCAACGCTGTGCGGTAGTTCCGCTATGCTGAGCGGTACTTCCGGAGCCCGGAAGCTCCGGAGAGGGAGCGGAGCCTTTTTTCCAGAGAACACCAAATTTGTGACTTTTGGAAGTTTGGCTCAAGCGGTAGTACCGCGCCGACTTTGCGGAACTACCGCAGAGCGGTAGTACCGGAAGTTACAACGGCGTTAGTATCGCGCCGACTTTCCAATGGTCACTGCAGAGCCTTTGACATAACCGTTATGTTGCGTCAGATAGGGAAGCGGTAGTTCCGGCCTCGGACCGGCGGTACTACCTCTCACCTTGATTTTTCTGGAATTTATTTCAAACGGCTAGTTTTGGTTGATGGAGGGTATAAATACCCGTACCACTGCTTAAGGACAGTAAGAAGAGACCCATTGAACATTTCTTGCAAATTCTACATTACAAACTAAGTTGTTGATGCCTTTCATGCGAGTTCGATTGGGGGTCACTCTGGAATACAAGCCACATATCAACATTTGAAAACGATTGTTTTACTAGGAGGGAATGAAGCAGGCTGTCGACAGTTTTGTCAAACAGTGCGGTATTTGTCAACAGGCAAAAGGGGAACACACTAAGCAAGCCGGGCTTCTTCAACCATTACCCATCCCTACTGGAGCATGGCAAGACATTACAATGGATTTCATAGAGAGTCTTCCAAAATCCGAAGGGTATGATGTGATCATGGTGATTGCAGACAGGTTTTCAAAATATGCTCACTTTGTTCCACTCAAGCACCCCTTCACAGCTCAAAAGGTGGCCAAATTATTTTTGGATCAGGTAATTAAGTTACATCCTATGCCACAATCTATTGTTTCAGACCGGGACAAAGTATTCACTAGTAGCTTTTGGAAGGAATTGTTCAGATTGATGGGTACTAAGTTGCAGTATAGCATCGCTTACCATCCACAAACAGATGATCAAAGTGAGCGAGTGAATCAATACCTTGAGATGTATCTTCGGTGCGAGGTGCATGATTCTCCAGCAAAATGGAAGGCTTGGCTGCCATTAGCAAAATTTTGGTACAACACCAGTGTCGTAGGGGTGGCCCCCACCTAAACCCAGCAGGCCTGGTAAGAGGTCATAAGGCCCAGGATAGGCCATGTGTAATGACATAAGTGCCCCCAGAGGGGATAACCAGATGTAAGGGTATAACTGTAAAAGCACTCCTCATGTGTATATATATATGGATACAGGTCATGGGGAGGAGGCAGGCCATTAGACTCATCTTCATCACTCTCCACTACCATCTCTCTCTCTCTGTTTGGCCCGTAGCCACAACAGTTGGCGCCGTCCGTGGGGAGGACAAGGACAAGCCTGAAGACCGAAGAAGAAGGATGGCACCGAAAAAAGCTTCATCGGCGGCGGCGAAAGGAAAGAAGACGGCTGGGTCGGAGCGGCGCGTGAACACCAGGGCTTCGGCATCGACCGCCGAAGAAGCTGGCGGCGGCGTAGGCGCCGTGGTCGCGGGCGTCGACGCTCGCGCTACAACGACCGACCCCGCCAGTGCTGCTACAACGACATCCAACCCCGTCGCTGGCACTGCAACGACAACCCCCGCCACCCTCGCCGGCAGCGCGGATCAGGCGGCCGGGGGTAGCCGCAATGAAGCATCCGGCGGATCTGGAGATCGTGAGGCGGTGGTCCCTGCACCGACCCGTCCGCTGGGTGTTCCGGCGGCCCCGACAGCACCTGCGGTGGAAGGCGCCATACTAGCAGCCCTCAACGCGTTCCAGCGGGAGCTAGGGGACCTTCGCGGAGCCGTCCGAGATATGCAAGAGGCTCGGAGCCAGCAGGCTGCGCCAGTAATCGCGTCCGAGCCCACGCCGGAGAGGGCGGACAGTCGCGAAGCACCCACGTCCAGCCGCGTGCCGCTGCGGCGCGTAGATCCAGAGTCCCCGCTTTCGGCGAGGCTGCAGCAGGCGGCATGGCCCGAAGACTTCAAGTTTCCTAGCGCCATCGACCCGTACAAAGGCGACACGGACCCCCGCGTCCAATTCCCGTACGAGGCCCCCATGCAGGTACAGGCGCAAGGGATGCAACCCAGGAGGGCCCCTTACGGATCCAAGCTCACGTACAACAACCTCGGGAGGGCCTCCTGTCGCTGCAGGCCCCGGAGGCAACCCACCGCAGGGTCATTAACGTCATATCCGGAGGCTCTGCGCTGGAATTCGCCTCAGCACGGCAGCAGAAGGCCTATGCGCGAAGACTACATCACGTGGCGGCATACCCAGCGCAAGCACCGCCGGATTGGGCGCAGCACGAAGTTACATTCACACCCGACGACGCCCAGGGTGTGGACTTCCCTCATCAGGACCCCCTGGTCATCCGGGTCACTATCGCGGGATGCGACGTGGGGCGCGCCTTGGTGGACAGCGGTAGCTCCGCAAACGTATTGTTTGCGGCGGCCTTCGACCAGATGGGGATCCCTCGAAGCCGCCTAGGACCCTCAGGAATCCCAGTGCAGGGCTTCGGGGGACAGCCCCTGCGGGCGCTGGGCCAAATAGGTCTTCAAGTCTCCTTCGGCCAAGATGACAATGTGCGGGCCGAAGATGCCACCTTCGACGTGGTCGACCTTCCGTACCCCTACAATGCCATATTAGGGCGCCCAATCCTCAACTCCTTCGGCGCGGTACCACATCACGGCTATCTATGCATGAAGATCCCGGGTCCCCGGACCATCATCACCGTCCGAGGCGACCAGGATATGGCCCAGCGCATCGAGCCAGGTACCAGATACCCGTGTCGCGAAGCCCAACGACGCTCTTAGAGCTGGCGTCACAGCGCGGGGGTCCGCGGGGCCACTCAGAGGCGCCTTGGCGGGCCCTGCGGACGTCTAGCGACTAGAGGCTTCGGCCGCGCCAAGGACAAACGGTTAGTATATCCACCCCCTGTAACTGCTTACCCGCGCAAACGGGGATGTAATGAAGATCGCCGTTTGCCACCAATCTTTCTTCATCACACGCAAGTACGCGGCGGAGGCGCGCGCAGGCTTGGCCAGCGCGCGCGTCCCCGCAGTACAAACAAAGACGTACGTTCGCGTGTGCACTCGCCGTAGCCAGGGGTACGTGACCGAGTATAAATCGAAGTCGCACGTTCGCGTGTGCACTCGCCGTAGCCAAAGGTACGGGACTGAGTATAAATCGAAGTCGCACGTTCGCGTGTGCACTCGCCGTAGCCAAAGGTACGGGACTGAGTATAAATCGAAGTCGCACGTCCGCGTGTGCACTCGCCGTAGCCAAAGGTGACGGGCCTGAGTATAAACAAAGACGCACGTTTGCGTGTGCACTCGCCGTAGCCAGGGGTACGGGACTGAGTATAAATCGAAGTCGCACGTCCGCGTGTGCACTCGCTGTAGCCAGGGGTACGGGACTGAGTATAAATCGAAGTCGCACGTCCGCGTGTGCACTCGCCGTAGCCAAGGGTGACGGGCCTGAGTATAAACAAAAGACGCAACGGGGGGACGCCCTCGCGCGCACCAGCCTACGGACTTTAAATAAGACGTAGCGTCGAGGTCCTCCTCCGCACGCACTAGTCCATGGACTCTAAATAAGACGTAGCGTCGAGGTCTGCCTCCGTACGCGCGAGTCTCCGGACTATAAAGGAAGTCGTAGCGTCGAGGTCCTCCTCCGCACGCACGAGTCCACGGACTCTAAATAAGACGTAGCGTCGAGGTCTGCCTCCGCACGCGCGAGTCTCCGGACTATAAAGGAAGTCGTAGCGTCGAGGTCCTCCTCCGCACGCACGAGTCCACGGACTCTAAATAAGACGTAGCGTCGATGTCTGCCTCCGCACGCGCGAGTCTCCGGACTATAAAGGAAGTCGTAGCGTCGAGGTCCGCCTCCGCACGCACCAGTCTACGGACTTTAAATAAGGCGTAGCGTGGAGGTCTGCCTCCGCACGCGCGAGTCTCCGGACTATAAAGGAAGTCGTAGCGTCGAGGTCCGCCTCCGCACGCACTAGTCCACGGACTCTAAATAAGACGTAGCGTCGAGGTCTGCCTCCGCACGCGCGAGTCTCCGGACTATAAAGGAAGTCGTAGCGTCGAGGTCCTCCTCCGCACGCACTAGTCCACGGACTCTAAATAAGACGTAGCATCGAGGTCTGCCTCCGCACGCGCGAGTCTCCGGACTATAAAGGAAGTTGTAGCGTCGAGGTCCGCCTCCGCACGCACCAGTCTACGGACTGTAAATAAGACGTAGCGTCGAGGTCTGCCTCCGCACGCGCGAGTCTCCGGACTATAAAGGAAGACGTAGCGTCGAGGTCCGCCTCCGCACGCACTAGTCCACGGATTCTAAATAAGACGTAGCGTCGAGGTCTGCCTCCGCACGCGCGAGTCTCCGGACTATAAAGGAAGACGTAGCGTCGAGGTCCGCCTCCGCACGCGCGAGTCTCCGGACTATAAAAAGGCGAAGCGTCGAGGTTCGCCTCCGCACACGCCAGTCTACGGACTATAAAAAGGCGAAGTGTCGAGGTCCGCCTCCGCACCCGCCCGTCTATGGACTGTAAAAAGGAGAGGCGCCAAGGGCTGCCCCGCAAGCGCCGTTCTAAGGAACCCTTGCGCGACTACTTCGCCAACGGCGCGCGTCGAGCGTGGAGATCCCGTCCCCGCGCAGCATGTGGCGTACCGGTGAATCCGAAGCGGCATCAACACACAGCGCATATCTTAAGATGACAGAAAAATCTGCATATCGGAAAAATCACACAAGTATAAAGGTCCGGTAGCATCCTTGCCGTTCTAAGCCGCTACCCCGCGGGCTCGTCCTTAACACGCGCTAAAGCTGGGGCCTCGCTCGAAGAAGGTCGGTCCGCCCAAAAGTTCAGAGACTCTTCGGCCCTTCGCCAGCGTCGAAGGCGTCGCCGGGTTGAAAGGTCGGCCGCAAGAAGCCGGCCCCAGCAAGGAAGCTGCCCGGGACATAGGCGAAAGTCAGAATGCATGCAGCAAGTGTGTACTCCATTCGCAAAAAGAAGGAGCAGTACAACACACGCCTACACCTAGCACCACGGCGTCAGACCTGCGGGTTCTCGGCGCCTTCGGAGGACCCAGCGCCGCCCTCGTCGCGTCGAGGGACCCCGTCCAGAAATTGGCCGAGGCTCCCCGTCCCGTAGAGCGACTTCCGGAGCTCGACCCGTGCAGCATCCGCTCCGACGTAAACCCAGATCCGGTCGAAGAAAGGCTCGAGGGCAAGGCGAGCGGAGCGGACGGCGCCTGACATTACTCCGGCCCCGCCAGGCATCTCCAGCCGGGGGTCATCTAGCCCGGCGACGTGCGTACAACCGCGGTGCTGCAGGAGCACGCACACCAAGCATATCGACGTGTACGCGCAGTGGGTGCCAAAGGTCGTAGCGGCGTCGCGCGCGACGTTGGCGGCATCCCCACCCAGCGGAGGGTCCGAGACAGCTCCTTTGGGCCAAAGGCGCGGTCCGGCACCTCAGTTACCAGCCCTTGAAGATGGCTCTCCAGCGCTTGCATGGCGTCCCACGCAACCACCGAGGCGTCGCCAAGCGTCTGGTTACGCTCCGCTAGAGTCAGGGTAAGCTCGTCTTTTTCCTTCTCTAGCGAGGCGACCTGTTCCTGGAGCCCGTCCCGCTCCGCCGCAAACCTCTGTTCAGCAGCTGCCGCGGCCGACTCCCGCGCCGACGCAACAAGTCCCTCGGCGTGTGCCCCCGCTTCGGCGCATTCCGCTTCCAGCTGGCGGATGCGGGCGTCCTGGGCAGAGCGGGCTCCAGAGGCTTCGCGCAGCTCCTCCTCGGCGGCCCGCAGCCTATCCTCGAGCGCTATTCGGCCACGAGTATAGGCCGTTTGCAGGGCTACCCCAGCACAAGTGTCTGCAGAAGGGAAAGACTTAGCAAGCTCAGCTAGCCCAGGCGTTGTCACATGAGTACTTACCCCTCACCCCAGACACCTCGAAGGCGTCCTCGAGGCGCCCCGCCCCGTAGGCCTGCAGCACTTGCGGGTCGACGCTGGTGGCCGCGTCATTCACAATCCCGCGCCATACCCTCAGTGTCTCCGGAGGCGGCACGAAGTCCGCGGGGCTTACGCGCGCGGAGGCCCCGTGTTCCGCCAAGTGCTCCCCTCCGGATACAGGTGAGCACCCCAAGGCATAAAAGCATACACCAGAGTAAGCTAAGCCACTGTACCCTCGGTAGCAGAAGGAATGGTCCCGCCGCGGGCAGAAGCCTCCGCGTTCGGGGAGGACGACGGCTGTCCCTGCGCGACGGGCGGCGTGGCCAGGGGGCAGAAGGCGCGTATGCCGCAGGGTCTCCGGCGCTTGCGCTGGAGTCCCACAAGTTTCTGATGCCCGTGGCCACGACGAATCCTCGCGGTGTCCGGTGGAGCTCCGGCCGCACACACGGCCGTTTAGCCGGGGCAGCCAGCAGCGACACCGCCCCCGCAGCCGCGGTTAGGGAAGACCCCGCGGCTGCCGCGCCCGGGGGCGAAGGTTCCGTGGTGGCAGTTGTCGCAGGGGGCACCTCGGTTTCTGCTTCTGTCGGTAAAGGCAGCACGGCTCCGTGCGCCCCCGCGGAGGGCGCCTCCGGCACCACAGCGGCCGCGGTCGAAAGCTCCACCTCGGCATCGCCGGTCCGTACGGGTTCTGCCTCGGTGAGTTCGGCGGGCGGTGAGACTTCCCCCCTCCGGCTGCCCGCGGCAAACCCGCCGTCCGGGACGCTCGCCGAAGATACCTCGCCTTCGTCGTCTGCGCCACCCAAGCCTGAATCGGCATACCTCGTCGAGTACGACTCCGCGTCCGCCGCACCCTCGGAAACACTAGCAGCAGCCGTAGCAGCTGCCGCGCCAAGCGCGGCAGGCGCCCCACTGCGGCCCCTCTTCCGAGATGGTGCCTTCTTCTTCTTCGCTGCACCGTCGTCTGGAGCGACACGGTCCGGCACGGCAAGGCCCAGGACCTCGCACACGCAGTTTATTCGCCCCAGCCCCGCCTCGGCGATAGCAGACGCGCGCTGCTCGTGCTCCCTGCCGGTGTACGGCCCCAGGAATACGCGCGCGGCTTGCTCCGCCTCCTCCAAGGAAATCCCTGAAGCAAAGGAGAATAGCATCAGCATATAACGCATTTCGCATGAACAAAGGAGGGACGCGATCGAGGCTTACGAAGACCGGGGGCGCCGGCAGCGAGCAGACCCATGGCGAAACATTGTCGTCTCGACGCTTCTCGGCGGCAAGACGCCAGTTGCGGGCAAGCGGTGCCACGCCGTACATCACGTACTCTTCGGCGAGGTCGCGCATGTTGAGGCGGGCGGCCACGCATACGAGTCGCTGGACCCTCCGCTTGTCCTCATCATCGAGCGTTCGGCCGGGCGAGGGCTTGAACGCGATTGGTCGGCCTGTGCACTCAAGGCCGCTACCGCTCTCCACACGGTGGTAGAACCACCGCTTCATCCAGTAAGACTCCCACTTCCCGCGAGTTGAGTTCGCGGGGAAGAGCTTCTTGCACGACGGACAAAGAATAAAAGTGACGCTACCGAAGCTCGACAGCGTCCCGTCCTTCCGGTCATTGGGCTGGCATCGTGCCTCGTGAAGATAGGCGAACAACGAGGCGCTGGGCCAACACGCCCCCGAGCGCAAGGCCCAGCTGTACACCGCGAGCCAGGCCACGGCGTTCGGAGTCAGTTGCGCCAGCTCCAGCCCGAAGGTCCGCAGCACGTCGCCCACTATAGCCGCCGCTGGGATGCGGAGCCCCGCGTCGAAAAAGGCAACGAACACGACCGCCTCCGACCTCTCGGGATGTGGTTCCGTCTCGTCGGCGGCGGGCAATCGTACCTCCTGGCGCTCGGACAATTTCCCCGTGCGCAGGAGCCCTTGGATCGTCTTCTCGGTCACGAGCGAGGGGCCTAGCTCGCCGGAGAACGTGCCTTCCTCCTCCGCCACCAGCCGCTCCTTGTCTGCCGCCGCCGGGTCGCGCTCTTGGAGCGCGTATTTCACCTTCAACAGCGAGGACCGCCGGCGAATGTCAGGGCCACCAACCGCCTGGCCGCGCTTGCTACTGGAGGCCATCGCTTCCCATGGAAAGATTGAAGCGGTGAAGATAGCGCGAAAGTGTAGAGGGCGGAGCAGACAGGAAAGAGGGCGTAAAGGTGCGGGGACGCTGTTACGAAGGGGCTATTTCAAGCCACCTCGCCCATACCGCCGCTACCGAAGCGTCGCAACGATCCACGTGCCGGATGCAACCACACCGGTGTAAAGGTCCGCCCCGCACGATTCCCCGTAACTGAAAGCCAAGTGTCGCGACGGTCCGCGTACGGGATGCGGCCGCACTCGTACAAGCGCCCGTCCAGCGCAATGCCCCATACCCAAAGCTGGAAGGCCACGACCACAAGCGCCAAGGGCCGTCACAGCACGACGCTACCTAGCCGCTATTAAAGGCGCACTAATGGGCCAGGGGATCACAACAGCTTCGGCGCGGCGCCATTCATCGCCCGCCCCGTGTCCCCCTTGCCTAGGGAAGAGGCGAGCGGCCGCGAGCACGCAACCGTCCACATCCCGCCGCGCACCAGTCATAGGCCGCCGCGTGTCCTGTGCGCGTCGAGGCGGGTCGCACGGTACGGGAACCTAACCCTGGCAGACCGGGGGCCGGCGTGATTCCAGGAACCTTTACAGCGCAGGGCCGCATCACGAGATCCCAAGTCACCACACGCGTGGCGGTGTTCGCGAGGCGAGGGTGCCAGCTCCGCTGCCACCCGTTCGAAGGGTAGGGGACGGAGCGCGCGCGTCTACTTTGGCTGGGCGCCAGCTCCGCTGCCACCCGTTCGAAGGGTAGGGGACGGAGCGCGCGCGTCTACTGCGGCTGGGCGCCAGCTCCGCTGCCACCCGTTCGAAGGGTAGGGGACGGAGCGCGCGCGTCTACTTCGCCTGGGCGCCAGCTCCGCTGCCACCCGTTCGAAGGGTAGGGGACGGAGCGCGCGCGTCTACCCCGGCTGGGCGCTGCGTCGATGTCGGCACCTTGATACCGGCGGGTCCCCGCTCTAGCTAAGGCACTTGGCCGCCCGCCTCGGCCCCGCGCCGGGGAATAACGACAAACCGCAAAGTCTGTCTCGTTCTCCTTAACAGGCCACCTACAGTGCATCAGCATTTTTTCAAAGCGATGCGAGCGGGCTCCATAAGGAAGACCGGCTGTAGGTAGGTCTGCTAAGGAGAACAGGGCAAACCTCGCCATCGTGTGCGGAAACGCAGCGCGAAGGCAGCACGCGCGGCTGGCCACCGATCACTGACGCTGACTAAGCTCCCAAGAAAAATGGACCACCATCTGTACATCAACATTCCCCAAGCCGCTCAACGGCGCTAGGGAATGCTGATGCACGGAAGGGGCTCATTTTAGGGGAGCAGTTCCTACCAAAATGCATGCAGGAACAACGCCGCACCAGCGCCATATATATACCCCAGCAGCAGGGAAGCCAACCGGCGGAAGTCCAATCGGTAGAAGTCCAAATGCCGGGAGTCCGCCATCACATTAATGATCACGACGCCTCAAGGCCCGCACCGCGCCAAGCACGCTTCGCCACGTGGACGGACGGAAGAGCGAGAGTCGCAGCACGTCCCTTATCGCTTAAGGCTCACGCGACGGCTCAGGGGCCCGCCACGCTTACCTGGGCCAGTGCAACGCCCCCGGCGCGCGTCTACTTCGGCTGGGGCCACCTCCGCCGCCGCCCGTTCGAAGGGTGAGGGCCGGGGCGTACGCGTCTGCTTCGGCCACAGCGCAGCCCCGGGTCAAGTTTGGAAAAGTTCACAGGCCGCGGGGACGGAGGGGGCCAAAGGACTCGGCGACATGGCTTCGGCCCCGTGAAGCCCTTCACCATGAGAGGCTCCTGTCGTAGGGGTGGCCCCCACCTAAACCCAGCAGGCCTGGTAGGAGGTCATAAGGCCCAGGTAGGCCATGTGTAATGACATAAGTGCCCCCAGAGGGGATAACCAGATATAAGGGTATAACTGTAAAAGCACTCCTCATGTGTATATATATATATATATATGGATACAGGTCATGGGGAGGAGGCAGGCCATTAGACTCATCTTCATCACTCTCCACTACCACCTCTCTCTCTGTTTGGCCCGTAGCCACAACAACCAGTTTTCATACTTCCCTGGGTTTCTCACCTTGATATGTTTGCTTGCACATGCCAACAACGAACCATATGCCATTATGCAAACGGTTCAGTTGGGCTTTTTGTTGGTGGCTTATGGCTGAAAACACTGTAACTGACTGAAAAAAAACACTGTAGCTGACAGAGGCTTATTTAGCATAATTAAATTTTAAAAAATTAAAAAATATAAAAAAAATATGTTAGCCCATTACGTATAATACAAACATATACGGGAAAAAGAACCAGCAAAAAAGATCAACAAAAAGTTAAAAATTTAAAAAAAGACGAAATTTATAAATAATGAAAAATAAGTCGGAATCCAGAAGCTGAAACCCAACGGATTGGGCCCAAATAGCTTCAGGCAGGCAATGAGGCAAAGGAAAACCGTACAGCTTTCACATTTTTGCCGCCCTGTACATGTGTATCGTTCATGTTTTTTTCGCCGTGCCTGCTTACGAATCACGAGATAAATCTTACAGCATCAAGTCCGCATCAACCTTTATTTTGGCTTTCGATGGAAATGGTAAGTTTATTTTAATTACAGCATCAAGTCCGCATTAACACAAACACTCCCTGAGAGCGATCCTTAATTAGTTCATAAGTTTCCCTTCTGAAATTACAGGAAATAACCATATATAAATAACTGATACTAGCTAGTAAACAATTTGGAGTTGCACGTCTTTGGACCTGTTTTTTACCTCAAAAGCCGACGGCTTTTGGCTTTTACTACAGTACCTAACTTTCAAATGGAGTATTTTCTCAAGACGGTGTCTACAAGTTAAACGACCTACACGTTAAAAGCTCAACATCTGTACCAACCAAAATCGCAAGTGAGTATCTGTCTCTCTGTAATCCGTACCGTAAACAGCCAAAATTCAAAAATTTCAGCCAAAAGGCATAAGCCGTATCCAAATCATAAGTTCCATTGTGCTATTCTAGCAGTAGCAGGGCCCCAAATTCATGGGGAAACTGCCTAGCAAAGCAACCGCTCATGAGAGTATCAGACATTGTGGTAGCTAGCAGCTGTGGGGGGAAAGTTCAAAGTTCACCAGAATCTGCAGACAGACGTGCGAGAGAACAGGAGGCGGCTGAGTGAGCCTGCTCTCCTTTTCTCTCTAGTTAACTCCTTCCACTTTTGACTACGTTTAACGTGCCACGACGCCGACCGGTGTGATAATTAACAACGCCACATGTCTGCAAAGTCATGTCGGAGCTTTGAAATGGTAAACATGGACGCAAAGGTCTCGAGGAAGACGACGTGTAACGACTACACTACACATGCATGCACGTTTCTTCTTCCTAGCTTCTTCCTTGCTCCTGCTTCCTACCACGGCCCGCAAGTGGATGAAACTTTAAGCACTTCTTATAATTATTAAGTGATCATAAGAACTGTTAAGAGACACGTATGAACATGCTTTCAAGTTTTAACAACGGCAGCCGTTGTTGTGGTTGATCAGTTGTTTCTTTTGTCAAATTATTGTATTATAATTAATTTATTCCTGTACTATTTTTTTTAAAAAAAAGAATATACGAGACGATCCATGCTTTTTCACATATCTGCATCAGGGTTAAATATTTCGGATGGAAAAAAATTTCGCCACCCAACAAAGCAACCGAATCAAACGAAATTTCGGAATTTCATTCGTAATTTCAGACGAAAATTTTGAATTCATTTGAAATTTTGGTGAAATTTAATCAAATTTGGATAAAATTTGAACAAATTTTGAATGAAGAAAAATTCGGCCAAAATTTAACTGGATAATTTTCCTTTCGTTGGGTAATGAAATAACTGAAATTTCCGAAATTTCATTCAAATTCATCCGAAATCTTTAACCCTGATCTGCATCAAGATCCAAATAACATCTCAGGAACAAATGGTGCTATTTTCACATATCAACCAAACCAATTTAAAAAAAAGCAAATATTTCGGCTCAGATACATTACATTATACAAGAGCACAAGCGATGTATAAAGGGTATATAACCCTTTTCACCCTTTTATTTCAATTTACAAAGCTATTTGTCGAGTAGCTTTAATTTATATCCTTACAGATAACATATCAGCATGAAAAGAATTCTTTTCGTCATCAAAGAATTCTCAAACAGACAGACAGACAGACTACTTAACCATTGATCACCACTAGCTAGCTAACCAGTTCCCCTGAATCAGCCAGTTAACTGGTGTAAAATAACACTGGGGGAAAATAATTAATCCACATACACGTGCAAAATAGTAATTAGTAAGGCGATACTTTCTTTCCCTTATCAGTAACTACTATCCTCAAATTCTTCAGCTCAGGCTGAGCATGGAGTTCACGCCGAGCCACGGAGCGCCATCTTCTTTCACTAGCTTGCTCGACTCCTCCGCCGCCTCTGCCGGCGCCGAAGCCACCGGGTATGGATCTCTCTCGGCGAGCCTGTTCTTTCTCTTCTCGAGGAACCTCTGGAGCGACGCCTTCCTCGCGATGGGCATGTCTGAATAAACGTACACAACAGATGCATGTGGTCAGTTCGTTGTACGAAAAGTATGGGATTTGGCCTGTGCAGGCATGAGTATCGTACGCGCTCCTGCGTTACCTGGCAAGCAAGGCTGCCCGAGCGCATTCTGGCAGACGGCGGGGGTGGCGCCGACGTCCGAGGCGGCCGGCGGGTTGCAGGAGCCCGCGAGCTGCATCAACTCCTCGGCCTTCTCGGCGGGGAAGTCGTCGAACACCACCATCGTCCCGCCGTAGAAGATGGTCAGCTGCGCTCTCTCAGGCTCCTTCCTAAGAACAAAAAGAAAACCCACAGCTTCAGCATCAAAACCAGTAATTTTCAAGAACTCCCGACATACGTGCATGATAAACTGAATGAGTATGGGTTTCTGGTTCCCGCATACGTACCTTTCGGGGGAGTCTCTGAGCGTTCCGGCCTGCTGAGGGAAGAGCTCCATGGTTTTCCTCTCCTCCGGCGCCGCCTCCGCCTCCGCCTCCGCCGCACCACCAACGACATCGGCGCCCGGCATGAGGCCCATGGTCACGACCGGCGCGATGCACCTGCCGCCGTTGCCGCCCTGCTCCTTCATGTACTGCCGCAGCAGGCCGCACGTCACAGCGAACCTGCTGCCGCCGGCCTTAGCACTCTGCTCAGCGGCCATATTCTCAGCAAAAAAAAAAAAAAACAACTCACATCAAACTCCCCCAGGATCCGAAATCTTTGCCGCCTCCTGGCCGGACGGTTGCTTCCTGGAAACGAAAGGAAATGCGGTATAATATTCGTCTGCCCGGGAGGTCGCAGGTTAAGGTATGCCTTTGTTTTATAGGTGTACAGCTGGAGATGTAAAGATGGGCCTAATTTCTTGTTTCTTGGGCAGGAAAGCGGCACGTGAAAGGCGAGGGGGGCGGAGAAACGGGCGGGGGGCGCGGAAAGGTAGGAGGCGGATGGAAGCAATGTGGGCACCTCACGTCTCTATTTTCCCGGTGATTTTGGTTGGTTTTCGTGTGTGGGTCATGTCATCTGCGCCATCCAGTTAATTTAGCGGTCCCGGTGGCGTGGTGCCGAGGAATGGAAAAGAAATGTGTTGGAAATGCGTGGTTTCATTTGGTTTTAGATTAAATTTGGCAGCCGGTTCCTAGGCTGCGGCTAGGCAGTACGCACATGTAGAATTGTCAGTCGGGTCGGGCTTTTCTGAGCCAGCTCGAAGCCCAGTTGATACGGCATGGCTCAAGCACGTCACGTGACGGGCTAAGTTGGTACGGCACGAACAACTAGCCATGTCGGGCCTAGAAAGTGTTGTATTTGAGAGGGGTATTTTGGGAATTTCCCAATTGAATAAAAGGAGGGATGGAAACATGCAGGCGGGGCCCACCGGTCGGTGACCCGCGCAAAGAGATAAGGGTGAGGAGACTTTGTCTCCTCCCCGATTTGCGTCTTGTGCTGTTCCCGAGCGTCTCCCGTGCGGCCGTTTTGATCCCCTTCGCCTAGGTCCAGGATTCTCGGTGTTGCGTTGCGTGGGGAGATGACGAGCGGAGGGGCGGCGGAGGAGGCGTGGGCTGGCCCAGGTTCCTCGGAGCCAGCTGCTCATGCCACCCCGCAGCGAGCTCTCCTCTCTTCTTCAAAAGGGGTCGCTCGGCTCCACGGTAGGTACATTCGCTTCCAATCCCGATTGCTTCTCTTGAGTGGATCTCCTCTTTGTTCTTCGGTTGGCGAAGATTTGGTCTTCGGGCCATCTTCGATTGAGGCCTTACTTCCGGTTTCCCGTGTGAACCCTAATCTGGGTTTGAGGAACTCGGGACCTTGGAGGTCTACCCGAGGAAGAAGGAGGTGGCGCCAACTCCCTGCTGTGTCTTGAATGCTCTCGACCAGAGTGTTCTTGTGATCTTGTGCGGCATCTCTGGACCTCGGCTTCTTCTCTGGTTTTCGGCTGAGAGAAGAAGTGTGGCATTGTATCTCCGTAAATCATCTACCTGCTAGCGACAGTGGGTTGATAGATTTTCTGGGACAACGATTTCATCGTGCCTTGCCCTATTGTTTGAATTCTTCTTCGGTTTATTTGCTTCTGGACAGTTTGGAGTACTGCCCGCTCAGTGAGTATATCTGATTCTTTGCAATTTACATCAGTTAATCTTGATCTGCAATTTTTCTCAAGTATTTGAGGGCTGCTGTGAATGTATGTGGGCGCAATTGTATGCTCTATGATGAACTTAGTCGTATACTGGATTTGATCTAGGCAACAGAGTTAGACTTGAGCTCTAGGTTTGATTTCTGCTGACTGTACTGTAGCTATTTGAGTCTCTGTCTATTAGATCTGGTTACCTGCAATTGAAATTGTGAGTACTGCAGTGATTTGTTAATCCTGGTCAGATTACATTGTCGGTGCAGTAAACCTTTTGGTTCAGTCCTGTTTTATGACTTGAATATTACTGCAATCTGTCTAATTCGATCTGCTGCTTATTATCTGAACATCTTTAGATCACTGTCACTTATTTCATTGCTTGTAATCATTTAGCGGTACAGAAATTGCACAGAGATTTGATCTCTGTTTTATTTGTGTCTGTTGGTAATCATTCTGTTAGAGCTCAAGTCTTATTTCCTAGTTGTTAGATCAATCATGGAGAGTTATGACATGTGCATGAGAAGGCCAAAATCTATGATTTTGTGCAACTCTGTTCTGAGAGCAATAATAAAACAATTAATTTGTTATATGCTAGATTTAATTGTTTTATTGTTGTTAGAACTGTTCTACTTGTTATTTTCAGCAGTCATGATGTTGTATTCTTTGAATATATACTTGAATATGAATGACAAGATAGAATTTCATGTTTATATGCAATTTATGTCATTCTTATTATGCTGGAAATATGTTGTTTATATAATTGTTTTTGCTGGAATAAAACATGGAAATATGCTTATACCGTAATATTTACAACAGAAAGAAGGCTCGTCAAGCGGCACGATACGACCCGACCTATCGTGCTGTGCTCAGGACGACCCAGCACGAAAGTGGCATGGCGGGCTGCACGACATGGAGGCACAACAACGGCATAGCGGCACAGCACGACTGGGCCATGACAACCACTAACGTCGAGCACACGTCGACCATGCCACCGATCGACACCACTGCTCACCTTCCCACCCGCACTGGCACCACCGAGGAAGAAGGGTTGGGTAGAGTAAACTTGTAGGGTGATCGGCCAGAGTCAGTGTAGGCCATAGCTGGAGTCGCCTGGAGTCCCCCAAGACTGACATGATCGACGGTGACGACATCAAGTGGTGGCGGCGGCGGGCGTGCGAGGTGGCGCAGTGCCATGGAAGGGCATCGAGTTGAACCGTCGGAGTAGATTGGGGTTGGAGAAGAGCGAGGACCCGAGTAGCATGGTACCGATGATAAGATGGAGTAGAGACCATAGATGCAATGAGCGGGGAGGGAGAGGGGTAACAATTAGAAACTAGTAACAAGATGGCGCAGAGGAGGAAGGCAAAGCGGTGGTAGAGGTTGAGAGACAGCAGGCAGATGCAACGTTCTATTCCTCTATGCTATAAAATCCACCTTATCTACTCATTTCTTCACCACTAAAGCACCAAATTTCTCTTCTCTCTTTACTCTACTCAGTAGTCTCAATAGCCTGTACAAACAGAAAGCTCGGTAGTGGTGTGCTACCAAGGAGTTGCAGCACGAAGGCGCCAACGAGAGCAGCCAAGCTCGATAGTGGTATGGCCGGTATGCTATCAAGGAGTCACAGCATAAAGGTAGCAACGGGGCGCCTTGCTAGAAGCTCCCGCCACCACTCCCCTAGTCTTTCTTAGGCTCTGACTTCCATAGATGCTCGTCAGCTCTAAGTATAAGAGACTACAGCACGGAGGGCCATCATATGGATGATATGGAGGGCTACAAGGAGCACCAAGGCAGTCTGGAGCCAATGGAGACACCAAACTTCTCTCCCTTGTGCATAGATAACAATATTGGTGGGTCTGAGTTTTTACGCTTGAGACCGAGTATGAGAGACTGCTCTACGGCCCTAATACCCTCCCGAGGAGCTCTAGCCAGTGAGCACGAGTTTCACGCCAACGCGTGCTACCGTTCTCACCTTCATGGTGTGTGAGAATGGTGTCGATGCTTGAGCACGGTGACAGGGGCACATAGAGTTGGCCGAGCGAGGAGCCACATCGGGCGTGGCTGTGGCTGAGCGAGGCTAGATGGCGGTGGCACTAGAGATGCATGGTACAATTAGAGCATGAAGGTGATGAAGATGGCAGTCACTACCACCACCATCGTCGCCACCGCCTCTGCCGCCTCCAAGTCCATAGGGCCAGGCCTGGGCTAGCACAGTATGGCGGCACCTATCATGCCTTGAGCCATGCCTAGGCCTTGTCGAAGGCAAGTCGTGCTGGCATGGCTCAACGCGGCCCGAAGCTAGCAACACAGCCCAACTCCTAGGTCTATGCACATGGTGGCTGGGTCCCATACTCATGCGGTGGTTTTTTGCCTCATAAGATTTCCGTGGATGAGCGACGCTGCTTGACCATGTCAAAGAAACATGTTTAGGTAGTGTATGTACACGTTGAGGCAGTGCATTCTAAAATTAAGAGGAGGTAAAATAAGAAGTTTTGTGATTTTTTGTGAGGGTTTGTGACTATTGAATTTAAACATTTCTAAGCACGGATTTGCCAATGCACATGCAATTAAAATTTTCTTAAGTTTCAGTCAATTTTTCACACCTTGGATCGACATGGAGATTCGTGCTACGAGAAACACATCTTCCACCTTTCCAGCACCACTGCCTCTCGCCATCAATGGGTTAGGGCTCGGGTTCACCAGTTGGGGTTTGGGTTCACTGGAGCCCTGAGCTTCGAGGGAGGTAAGGGTGGTGGAAGAACAGCGATAGGCGATAGTGACGGCGGTGCGGTGAGGCGGTAGTGGGCGGTAGCGATTGTAGTGTGGCGAGGTGGCGGTGGTGTTGCCTTGGTAACAGGACAGAGGAGGGCTATGGGTAGCACCGGCAAAAGGGTTGATGATGAGGATGGATGTGACAAGCCTGGATTTGCATCCAAAACATCTGTGTATTTTAAGCTAGTCTCATGATCAGTAGCTAACTCACACAATACAACAGTGGTGATTATCATATCCATACATATGCATAAATAAAATGTTTAGTAATAAATAAGCATAAATGAGGCAGAAAGGCAGCGAAAAAGATACATATCAATGAAGACTTCAGGATATGCCCACAGATAATAGACTAGGATAAGTGACCTAGTACTTGGTATCACCGTCATCTCCCAATGGTACAAGTATATGTTCCCCTGTTGTTGTCTTCGGGCACTAAATCCACATATATGAGAAACCATGAGAACAAAAGTACTTAGCAAGCCTTTATGCCAAATATAAGTATATAGATGTAAGGCTTGACAAAGGAAGGTCTTTGGGATCTTTTAGAGGGAAGTAAGTTTTACTGTAAATACTATAATTAATTTCTAAACCTATGACTTAGCCTTTTTAACTTAAAACCAAAGTGTCCATTTTAATTAAGTTTATTATGAGAGTGAACTCTCTTCACATTTATCCATTGTATCCAATTTACAAGCACCATACCATATTCACTTTCATAAATAAGATGCCATATCCATTTCTTCATACTTGTCATACTGTAAACACCATTAACTATTATTTTATGAAAACTAACCAAGTGTGGCATTTCTTCATAATGCTCGTAATCGGGGCATGGTTATTTGAATAGGTTATATACACTATGTAGAGATTGTACAACTTTACCCACAAAATACGATCAACTCATAATGTCGGCCAGTGACACGCTTCCATAGGTATGCGACTGATATGATCATAATAAGGCCTTTACAACGCTTAGTCCCAATGCTTCTTCCACTCTATGATGAAATCTCTCAACACTAGGACAGTGACCGTTACAGGTCACCGCCTTGATCAATTGATCGACGCACGGGGTGTTTGTGGCTAATTAATGAGTTAGGCCCTGAACTAGACCGACAGAGGCAGTCATTGCATGTCGACATCACACAGATATGTTGTGGCTTTGTCGGATTGGGTGGGTGTCCAGACCGATGTGTGTGCGGGCACCGGTGTGAGCGTTGCCGAATGGAAACAATGTGCTTTTCTTCTTACTCCAGGTCATGTCATGCAAGTGATCAAATTTGAAGGAAGGAAAAAGCATTGAAGGATATAAGAAGATATTGTGCAAGTTCTGAATGCTGCAAAAGTTACGTCTTGCTCTTTGCAATGCAAGTTTGTTCAGTAAGTTGATCTCCATGGTTCTGCCTTTCTGGTTTGTACCTGAAACCAGAACTCGCCTTGTGTCAAAAATGCTTGGGTTGACAAGGTTAGGCGGTGCTTGGTTGAGTTTTAGGCTTTCCCGAGTTCTTGCAATAGAACAACATTCTGGTATCCCAATACTGAGAGAGAGAGAGAGTGCACACCTGATAAAAGCAGTTGTGGTTGTGGATCATTTTGCCTAAAAATTGATGTGTGCAAAGCAAACAAGATTCCTCGTCATCTAATTATTGTAGAGTACATTTCGCAAAACTGTAACTTTACCGGTGAAACTATTAGTGTGCTGTAATTCTAAGCACCAGTTTCACTGAGCTGCAACTTTAAGGGAACAAATCATAGCAAAACTGCAACTCCATCACAGTAGATGCCACTTGATAGCTTGGGCCAACATGTCATTCTCCCATGCACTTCTGCCCTGTTATAGATTGCCAGTCGAACGTGCCACGCGAGTGCCAACGTGGCTCTGACCCACCCGCCAACCTTCTCCTCTCTCCTTGCTCTGCTGGTCTGCCTCCAACAAAACAGGGGACACTTGGCCCCGTCAATGGTGAACTACAATAATATTTTTGGGCTGACAGTGTGAGCATCGTGTAGAATGCAATGAGGCAAACCCATTTTAGGCAGTTGTAGCCATGGAGGTGGATAGATAAGGCAAAATAGCGGGGCAACAGAGGTGGCAGGTTGTGGACAGGGGAGGTCACCGTTGATGCCTTGGAAGAAAAGAGAGAAAACAAGAGGCGCATGAGCATCTAGGGGATGAAGCGAACTCACCGATGTGTCGATAAATGAGGAGAAGGACCAAGGTGGGCCGACAATGTACAAACGGTGGTAGAAATCAAGCTCCAATGGTGATGATGTCCAAGAGAGAGGAAGCTTAAATTGACAGTGGGGGAATAATGAGGGACATGAGGGGACGCTCTGGTAGAAGGGGATTGGAAGGAGACACACCTTGTGAAGAATGGAGATGGTGGCAGTCGGTTTTGGTTGGAATTTGGGAAGAAGGCGGTGACGCATGTTCTTGGATGGAAGACTAAAATTGATTGGGGGAAAATGAAGAGGGGTCAGGAACATGTTTTGATGCAAGCAAATCAGGAGGAAATTCATCAGAATGACAGATCGAGTGCAACAACATTCCACTAGGGTTTGAGAAGAAGTTCACGTGGCTGCTTGGTGGTTGTCGGTTGAAACATCGAAGAAAGTGAGGGCAAAAGAAGGAGGCCTTTGGTCTCATGGAGCACCTTGGCCAAGATGAACCGGTGCTCCATGAGTTGGAGCATTGAGAGGCTAGACTAGAAGGTGTCGTAGAGCTAGTGGCAGAGGCAGTTGTTCTCACTGCTCGAGCTCACACTACGTAGGTGGCTTGAGACAGCACGGACGATGTCAGCATGATGGAGGAGTGCAGTGCAGGGTTGTCAGCCATGCTGAGAGAGCTCAAGAGCGTGGTACCAATGATGGTGATGAGGGAGTCCACAGCAATCTTGGTGCCCTGGATAGGCACGACGGCTTGTTGGACAACATAGTTGGCAATGGTGATTTAGAGAGTAGGAGGCTAGCGTCGTCAATGTGTATGGCATGGTTCGACAAGGGAAAGGAAAAAAGGTGGGATATGTGGCAATCCGAACAGGCACCCATAACACCTGGTTTGAGTGATGAGAGGACGATAGGTGGGCCCAGTTTGTCAATAGGCCTCTACCATGACGGAGTTACTTTTTTTGCAATTGGGACGGACTAGCACCTGGATGTACGATGAGAGCTTTCTCATCATACGCTTCTCTGCACCATCAAATATGACTTAAAAGGCTCGATCTCAGCCATCTGATCTTGCGCAACAAAAATCGATGAGGTGCAATAATTATTTATTAAGCTTGCAACAAATCCACATCCAATGCAACAAATATACCATTTTACAACACTACAACAATCTCTTTCAGGGCGCAACAAAAACATTATCAGTGGAACAAATCCCCCACTCAACGCAACAAAGTACGGATTCCTCGGTGCAATAAATAAACATCCCTACTACAGTAAAAATAAAAATATGGTGCAACAAATTAAAAACCCAACTGCAACAACAAAAAACTGAACTGCAACACTTCTCAACATTTGAAAAGACACGTGCAACAAAATTTTCCACTTCATTCAACAAACTAAGAAATGTGTTGCAATAATTCAGAAAATGCCAACACCCAACCTACCAGAGAAGGACGACACATGGACGATGGCAATGATTGAGCTCTTGTAAGGAGGATGTGGCGACTAGCTAGGCTCCTTGTCACTTGCAAGCTCATATCCACCACCCTAGCTCCTCTAACTGTGCATCGGACATAGCCCTGGGATTCCTTGAGCTCCACGGTCTCGCTGCTAGTTCTCCATCTGTTGGATCGGAAATGGCGACAGAGGGGGGGGGGGGGTGAATGGAGCCCTTTAAAAAATCTTCCAAGTATCCAAACAACCCTACTTCTCCAATAGCCACTGAGCTATGAAGTCTCGGGTTGAAAAGCTTACTGGAAGGCCAACCCTAGTCGAAAGTTTACCCGAACCGACAAAAGAAAGCAAATAGTGAATACTTTGGGGAGACAGCGGAAGGACTCGCAAAGCCAGATTTTTGAGTAACTGAGACTCTCTGATATTTTGGTCCTCAAACTTGGGGCACTGACAGAATCCAACCTCTGGAAGAGAAATTTCCAAGAAAATCCAAAGTCTTTGCTATGGTCGGCTAGAGCGACATGGTCGAACTCAAAACAGAGGACTTGAGGCGCACGACCATTCAGCAAAGAGAACTTCTCTGATTCGACTCCTGCTCTCGGGAATGAACTTGCCAAGTGGTCTTGAGACAGATTCCCAGTTCTAAGCAAATCGAAGCACACCAAAACGAATGCAGACTCACAAATAAAAGAAGAGAAAAAAGGATAGCATGAGGAATAAGCTCTCAAAACAGATCGCAAACAAAACAATCACAACATCTCATAACGACAGAAATCAACTTGAGGAAGAGAGATGAATGATTGATCATGGAGGTTTCTACAGCCACTCCATCGGAGGTACAAGAGCAACCGTGCTCTACCCAGAGACAACTCACACAAATAGAAACGAAAAATCCAGAGTGACTCTGGAACAACCTCACCGAGCACCCGAGCTCTACCCTCTCTATTTATAGCCTTCTGCTACCGGGGGGGACCCGTAAACCCCTACCTAACACCGGGTTTTACCACTCGCTTTACCCATTAGCGAAAACAAGCTTCCAGTGCTTTACCCGTTAAACCCAACGGCTCCACTGCTTTGCCCGTTAGCGCCAACAACTCCTGTGCATTGGTAGAGACACAGCTTCCCTTTGCAGCTTTTCGCATTTCTCTAAAATACCACTCTGCTGCCTTCCCGGAAGCTTCCTCCTGTCTTGCTGCTCAAGTCTTGCAACCACCTCGCAGACCTCGTCGTCTTCGGCATCTCCCAGTCACTCTTGACCTCAGCACCACCCGTGCTTAGTCTCGACCCTCCATGCCTCGCCACGACTAGTCTCAAAGTCCTGCAAGACATGCCAAACAAGCAAACATATATAGCACCGCACAAAACATTGTGTACCGACATCCTCAGAGGAGAACAAAGCTTAAACCATACTCTTACCGCGTCGTACCTGCAAACGATCTGTCGAAACCATAAAACAATGATTGCACACGACATACGACCACTATCACAAGTCCTACGACCACATTTCAGGTTTTACAATCAGCCCAGAAGACCATACGACCAAATCCAAGAGGCTACGACCAACGCTAACCCATGCTACGACCACGTTCAAATCTCTCGGGCGCTTCCGATCGCATCCGACCAAGTCCAAGGCCGTTCGACCGCACGCTAGACAACCACGACCACTTCTGACGGGTTACGACTACGTCCGACCGGCTACGACCACAACCGACCGCATACACCTGCAACTGCGCGTGATCTGACCACGTTCGACTGCCTCCCAACGTGGTCGAATTCTCAACGTGGTCGTACACCCGAGCACCGACCACCGTCTGCAGACTAAGGCCAACATGGTTGTAAGCTCTTCTGACTACGAACCTCGGCCAACGTGGTCGAAAATTTTCCTGATGACCTACGACCACACTCAAAATGATCGTAAACAGTGCGCATGGCTTTCGACCATGACCATCGTGGTCGTAAACCCTTCCGACCACTTGTTCAATTCTTCTACCCAGTTTCGACCGCGACCAACATAGTCGTACAAGCTTCACTGTGGTCGTTCCGCCTCCCGATAGACTACAACCTCAACCAAGAAGAGAAAGAAAAGGTTTTACTGGTTCCGGTTGCTGGCAAAGAGGTCGTATGGAGCATTGCTAACATCCGACAACGGTCAGTGCAGTCGTATGAACTTCGACTGACTCTCGATACTGCATAACGTGGTCGTAGACATCCCGGCTGGGTTCCGACCGCTGGCAAAGTGGTCGTACGAGTCATTTCGACCATGGCCAAGCTACGACTATACAGTAAACGACCAAGTCAAACTTAAAACTCCCAGAGACACAGTCAATTACTCATCACAAACATGAGGTTTCTCCACATGGTCTCTCACCATCAGAGCACCTCGGCTGCTTAGGCCGCTGTCCATATCGTATCATCGTTCCTTTGCTTGTCCGAAGAGAGAAGGGAGGGAGAGCTAGGAGGACATGGGGATGATATGCAGGAAAAGTGTAGAAGTCAGGCTAGTAGAGGCAGAGCTACCGTAGTAGGAAACAGAAGAGCAGAGCTAAAGAGGAGGAAGACAAAGTGAGGGGAAAGATGCTACTATGGATGTGACCTCACATTATGGCCTATTGCTGAAACGAATGATTCACGTCCGGGAACCGTGTATGGTGCATGACTACATGTGAGCCATTTAATTTTGCTTAGAACGGTGGATTGAGCGTACCATAACAAGCATCGTCATCGGATGTAAGAACCGTAGCAATTACCTTGATCCAACTTGTTCTCTCAACGTTGCAGCTCAGCGAAATTATCGCTAAAAGTTATAGCAAAGTAATAGTTTCATCAGCGAAGTTACAGTTTTGCGAAGTTTACTCATTATTCATATCAGCCACGCAGCAATACGCGCAAGATCGAGCAAGAGATCCGAATTTCCCACGGGGGAATCACGCACATGCACGAAGCTTTTAGCGTCACGTCACCTCCTCGAATCCCAATATATATGACGCTCCGAATCGATAAATATCCACCGTTCATGCATCCTTTCCCGGAACGATCGAGCATGAGGCAGTTGCTCGTCACACCACCGGAAAGGACCTTTTCAAACACGCCGTTTCCCCTCTCCTCGCGCGGCACGCACTCTGCGGCCACGTTTTCCTCACGTCCTCCCCGCGCGCGCAACAGCTCTCCTCCCTTCCTCACAGCTCCTCTCCCTCCCTCCACCAGTTGATCTCTCGTCTCGGTTTCTCCTCCTCTATATAAAACCAACTCCGCAACCACCGCGACAGATCATCGATCACTACTCGTTTGGACCAGGCGCATTGCTCACCACGAAAGTAACCGTCCTCCTGACCTCTCGTGTAGGCAGTGGCGGACCCAGGATTTGAATCCAGGGTATGCCTAACTAAAAAATTATTATCCACTACAATTGGAGAATTATCATCTACAGATGACCCTTTTTCAATTGGAGAATTATCATCTACAATAGGATCAGACGGCTGTTCATCTAAAGCTGAAATTGGTGGTGGTGGAGCACAAGATACAATCTTTTTTGCTTCATGTTTCTGAAAAAGCAATGCAATACTTCCGTTCTTCCTCTTCATGCCTCTCAATTCAGTGCTAATGTGTGTTGTAGATCTAAAAAAATGATCATATTAACCATTTAGCATGTAAAATATTTAGTCTAACTAAAAGTGCAAGACTATAGCATACATACAATCAGTGAAAGCACAGCACAGTAGCAAACTAGCACACAGTCACAGCAAGCCGGGAGGCGGGAGCAAGGCCACTGGCCACGGGTGACGGGCCACCAGGAGTCCAGGACGGCGGAGGCCACCACCCACAGGACTCGCCCGGCCAGCGCCGGTGCCGCGCCGCCCTCGCGCCCTGGCGGAGGCGGAGGCGGACTGGCGGTCTGGCGGAGAGACCGAGAGGCGAGAGAGCCTGGCGGCTGGCGGAGTGGAGTCTGCCTGTGGTCTGTGGAGTAGTGGAGGGCCTGGAGGCGGATGGGCGCTGGCCTGGCTCCTAGGCCAAAATTTTTTTGGGCCAAAATGTACTGTTGCAGGATAGTCCTGGGCCTATATGGACTACCTGCTGGACTCGCCCCTGCGTGTAGGAGCTAGTACATGCCGCCGATGGCAGCGACGGCGGTGACCACGGACTCCATCACCCGCCGCTTCGCCATCGTGTGCGGCGTGCTCGGCCAGTACGTCAACGATGACGCGCCAGCCGCTGTTGTCCAGGAACGCAACGCGCCGGTAGGCCGGGCGCAGCAGCTCACCATCTTCTACGGAGGGAAGGTGGTGGTGCTCGACGGCTGCACGCCTGCCAGGGCGGCCGAACTGATCCGGTACACGGCGGCGGCCGCGGAGGGTGCGCCGGAGCCGGCGCCGGTGGACATGCCGATCGCCAGGAAGGCGTCGCTGCGGAGGTTCCTCGCGAAGCGCAAGGACAGGGCTGCCGCCGCCGCGACGGTGCCGTACGGCCGGCCGGAGCAGGCGCGGACGAAGAATGGCAAGACAGAGGCGAGGAGCGAAGAGGCTTCTTCTTGGCTCGCCCTGGGCAGCTTGGGAGACATGCACGCGCGCGGTGATCACCTCAACATCACGCTGTGATTTGGGTGCTCTCTGCTGATGGCCGGTGGGCGGCGTCGTATTAACCTTTAATTGTGGTTTTATTCCATTAACAACTAATTTTAATTATTTAAGCCAGTTAATATTGTGGCATGCATGCTCCCTGCAGAGCAATGACTAGGAGTATTGGTAATCGATGGCACGGATCGAAGTGTAATAACCAAAAAGAAAAGTTGAAATGCACGAACAAGATGCGTACGTAGTGAATTTGTTCCTTAATTATTTGTACTGGAATTCTTTTTTTTTGAAACCGGTGGCCAAGAGGCTTGCCATGCATTAATTCATAGAAAGAGTTAAAACTGAGAAGAGAAAAACATGATGGGGGTGAGAGAGGAGAGGCCAGGAGAGGGAGACTAGACAGAAAAGAGAGAGAGAGAAAACGACCTAAAGAGAAGCTGAGAGCAAAGCAATTTAAAAGTTACAATGGAGGTTAAAAGGCTGTTAAGTTTGTTTACACCCGCTAAAACCCAGGCACCAACCTCCTCCTTAACAGTTTCTACCAAGAGAAGCGGGGTGGTCTCCGTCGCTTGAAACACCCTGGCGTTTCGTTCTTTCCAAATATGCCAAGAGACGAGTATTACCAGGGAAGTTGTTGCCTTACGAGGAGCAGCGGGGTGCAGCACCACCGACTCCTACCAGTCACGAACCGAGCTGACTGTCCTTCAAGAAACCGGCCTCATTGACTTGCAAGCAGTCCAATGAGCTATGGAGGTCCAAATTCTTCTAGTGTAGCGGCACTCAGCCAATAGGTGTAAGACGGATTCGAACTCTTGTCTACAGAGTGGACAGATTTGCTGATTTGGCCACCCCATTTTTTGGAGTCTGTCCGCTGTCCAAAGCCTATTTTGAATGGCGAGCCAAGCGAAAATTTTGCATCGTTGTAGTGTCCAAGTCTTCCAGACTAATGGGTCCATCGTGGTTCGAACTGTCCCTAGAAATTGCGCTCTGTAGGCGGATGCCGCCGTGTATTCGCCGTTGAAAGTTAGTTTCCAAGAAATTATGTTAGGGATATCGTCCCTCAGGGTTATGTTTGAAGTGTAGCCCCAAATGGTGGTTAGCTCTTGTATGTGTTGCATGCTGAGCTTTTCTGCCAAACTGAGATCATGTTGCCAGTTATTTTGTGATAAAGCAGCACATAAGGTGCATTTTTTCTTCCTCGATGCCTTGTAGATGGTGGGTGTGAGATCACAGAGTCTATTACCTTATGCCCAAGCAAAGGTTCAGAAGGGCGCCTTCATTCTATCACATATTGTTATAATAGTGGCCGCTGCAAAGAGTTGTCGGTTTTGGTCATAACACGGGATTTCCATCCCTCGTGAATTTGTTGTTGTTGATCTCCAATTTTGCCATAGCCACCTTAGCCTTAGCACTTTGGCGAAACGTTCAAGATCCAGGATGCCAAGACCACCAAGTTTTGCGGGTCTGTAGACTCTGTCCCAGCTGACCTTGCATTTACCGCCGTTAACTGTTGCTCTGATCCAGCTCAAAGGAATCGTCTCATCTGTTTGTTCAAAGATTTTAACACACTTTTTGGCAGTTTGATGACTGCGAATAGGTATGTTGATTGTGCTGTCAAAACCGATTTGGCTAGAGTCTTCCTCCCTGCTAGAGTGAGCAACTTGCCAGTCCAGCCTGCTAAACGGCTAGCATGCTTGTCCTCTAAAGCTTGGAAGTCCACCCTTCTAAGTCTCTTGATTGTTAGGGGTAGACCCAGATACTTTAGAGAGAAGGAAGCAAGCTATGCATGCAAATCTTGTAGTACCACTTGTAGGTCGATGTGGTCACAACTGATTGGCACGACCTGGGTCTTGTGGAGGTTGGTGCGAAGGCCTATGGTATCTCTGAATATTTGTAGAACTGTGACCAAGGTGCAAACATCCTCTTTCTTTAGTGCTAGGAAAATTGCGACATCATCCGCATAAAGGGAGGTACACATGGTTGCTGCTTGGCTCCCTAGAGGGCGCAATTCACCAAGTTGCGTTGCAATGTTGAGGATTTTCTGCCGTGGATCTATCGCAAAGATGAAAAGAAGGGGATAGTGGATCCCCTTGACGCAATCCTCTTCGGTGCTGGAAGTGTTCACCCGGGATCCCATTGAGGAGGATGGTGGAGGTGGTAGTTGAGAGAAAGCACGCAATCCAGTCTCTCTATCGCAGTGGGAAACCCCTGTTCTGCTATAGGTCAAGTAGGTATTCCCAGCGGACCGAATCGAAGGCTTTTGTAATGTCAAGCTTGAGTATCAGTGATGAGGTTCTATTACGGTGGTGTCTCTTAGCTAAGTTTCGAACGCCAATGCAGTTATCTTGGATACATCTGTCTATGATGAACATGCTCTGACTTGGGGGGAGATAAGATCGCTCATGAATGGTGCTAATCTTAGGGCCAGGATTTTTGCTATGATTTTGGATACACTGTGTATGAGGTTGATGAGTCTATAGTCTCCTGCTTCCTGACAACCATCCTTTTTTGGTAACACCTCCTTTATTTTGAGGATAAAAAATCCCACAATAATGTAAAAACAAAAAATTCTAGAAATTCTTATATTAATCGAGAAAAGAAAAAATATCTCCACCACTTAATTTGGTGGGACAGATTATAACGATGTAGATTAATCATATATATATATATATATATATATATATATATATATATATATATATATATATATATATATATTAAATTTGTATAATAAATATAATTATATTTCAATCATATACAATAGGGTTGTATATCAAATATAATTATATTTTAATATCTAGTCGTATAATTATACGGGTAAATATTCTGGTTAGTAGCAACATGTGGCATGTGTGCGGCAACCTCTCGAGTTCCCATGGGTGATAGATTTGCTCGACGCAACGCGTATGGGTTTCCGTCGTCCGGTTCCACGCGCCTAATTGTTAGGCGTCTCACGCGCGAGCAATGCAGCGAAAGCTAACTCGTGCCTGCCTAAACAAGTCAGGCCGGCCGCGCGGAAGAAGCATACGCACATGGCACATCTCATTGATCTCACGCGGCACGGCACGCGCGCCTCGCCAGGAACAGGGCAGCTTTCGGGGGCGCGCCACGCACAGGAGGCAGCGCCCCTTTGCGGGCAAAAATTAGCTGCGCGGCGCGTTCCTCGTGACCGACCCACCGCGCGCCGTGCCGCGACCCGGTGGCTGTCCCGGCAGCGCGCGGTCGCGCGGACACGAGCGTGGGATGGAGAGGTGTCAATTCTTTTTAGCTGAGTCTTGTAGTTTTTGAGCTGTTTGTGTGAAAGATTATAGAGTAACAGAAATTTATATGTGGTTTTTGCATATATAAATAAAGTCGGTACATACGTTCTATAATTAACTAGTAGATCTTATTTTGAAATGACACTTTGTTTAAAAGTTAGTTATTACAGAAGAGTTAAAAGCAGAAATCAAAAGCTGCAAAAGAATAGACCTAAAACCGTTGAGGGGAGGCTTCGAACGATCGCTTGCCTAGTTTTTTTTTTCTCTCCAAAAAAAACTACTCCAATTTAGACTGGTCGTTTTAAAGAGAAGGGTGTGACCATCAGTTAAAACAGCTCGTTATTGTGTATGAGACCATGCATGAGTTCGTGCTCTCACCAGAAGTTGTAAACGAATGAGCTAGCTTCAAGCTTCAAATATCTTACTCTTTATGGTGATCATTTGAGTTTTTTTTATGGTTTATGGCTGAAAAGCACTGAAGCTGATTGAAAAAACGCCGTAGCTGACAGATGCTTATTTTGCATAATTAAATTTAAAAAATATATAAAAAATATGTTAGCACATCGCAACAAAGCCGAATAAATATATTTCTACGATGCCCTGGACAGCGGATGCTACGTACATAAATAGGTGCCGTGCTCCTTGTGAGCTGTGACCGTAGCTAGCTGTCTCACCGAACGTTTGTTCCATAATAGCCAAGACCTGAAACGACCAACAAGTGTGCACATCATGCTCGTGTTGCCATGCATGCACGCACACCATTTATTCTTCTCCTCCAAAATATTCAGCGCACAAAAACAGCAAATATTCTGTCACTAAAGATGACCTAGGTCGATCTGGACCTTTCTCCAAAGGCACACTCGTGACGTCGTGAAGGCGAGATAAAGAGGAGACGTCGACGCTCATGTGCTCCCGTTTCGAGAGCAGCTCTGCCTCTACTCGGTCGGAGTGGTTGGCGTGAACCCGTGATTTTCGCGTACGTCGTAGCAGCAGTGGCACGAGAGACCCGTGGTTGCTGTGGAGACAGGGGCGGAGCTACACCTTGGACAGAGTAGGTTTTAGCCTAATGTATGAAAAAATATCTAGTATACAGTTCGGGTAAATTCAGTTCAGTCTACGTAACATTTTTATGATTTAGCTCAAATAGTCTATATCATTTCATCACTGAGTCTGAGACATAACTAAATCCTGTCTCTGCCACTGCGTAAATCACACCTAAATCACTATTTTATATGGCCTTTAGTTTCTAGACCTTGAGCTATAACTCACCTAACCTGAGTTCTGATTTCACCTTGTCGTCAATCCAAGCTACTCGAGTTCACGATCCCGGTAGAGAGCAGTCACCGTCGCCGATTAGCGTCGTTAGGTTCTCCATCGCGACCGTGGTGGTGGCTGCTGAGAGGGGCGAGGAGCCGGTGACGACGAGCGTCGTCGTCTCACGGCGACGAGGTGACTCGCGAGACGACCTTAAGCTCGATAACCGTCGTACTACTAATTTGGCCTCCTAAGGAGACTAGTAGTGTGCCCGTGCTAACGCTACGGTAAAATACAAAACAAGATAAAATTTATAAAAAATAAAAACATTGGGAATAGCTCTGGAACTTTAAGTTTCAAAGATGATCAAAGTGATATTACCCTTTTTTATCCTCTTAAGTGAAAAATGCACATCCATTCACTTCCGTGCAAACAAACGAAGGCCTAACGTAATTCAACATTAGATATGCATGTACCTCCTACACGTCGATCATATATCAACGAAATGGATGAGTATTTAGCCTTGAAAGAAATAAGGATTTCAATCCATGGAAACTGGAGTGTAGGAGAAGAACACATACATTTCGAGGATTACTTCGGACAAGGTCAACTGCTTCCTGATTGCCGAGGTGCTCCCATAACCCATCAGAAGCAAATATAACAAACTGATCATTTGGTTGTATTTGGTGTACAGCAATTGCAGGTTCAGAACTAGGAATAGGCTTCTTCAAGGTTTCCCGAAGCCGAAACTTGCTATGAAGAGGTTCTCTGTTATACTCTGGTCTTTTAAGATATACATCTCCGATAGATCTCGAGATATGCAGAATATCATTTTACCTCATAAGTTGTATTATTTTGAAGAAAAACAGTAGGAGAGTATCCTACTGTATATATATTAATATAATATAAAAAAGAGGGGATTATTTACATGAAGAGATATAATATAAGTTGTATTGTGCATGCAAAGTAATATGATATGACAAAAATCCCCAACAGGTACTAAGTGATGTCGTTAATTAGTTAAGTGGAAAAATATATATTAATGGAAAGGAACATGTGTGCCTGCAGAATGCATCGATTTCTCCTGTATATAGTGGCATGCTTCCCTTTTACAAAGCATAAACATTAAGCTAATACATATACCAATCAGTCTTAAGTTAATATGACTCTTGCATCGCATCACAAAATCAAGCAAACTGGCAAGCAGCTCAAAATAACAGGGGGCTCTGTGTGCCTGATCTTTATTTACCAAGATACAAACTGTAGGTGTATTTTTAAGGTATCACCGCCACGCTTACCTATATGTAGAGACTACTGACTGGTAATGGAACTACAAAAACTACAACCCTTTCTGAACTCAATAACATTCTGGAACCAAAAGTAGAAGTCGATGGCTGTACAGATTTCTCTCACACATGGAAGAACCTCAGCAGGGATGAGCAGCTCTTGGTGCTGCAGGGAGAAGGAAAAAATTAGATTTATTTGCAAAATACTGAGTTGGACTATATAGAAAGTCACCGCCACAACTCTGCAAAACAAGGTTCAGAAGAAAGACTGGGAGGAGCATGTACCTAAGTTAACAGCCTCAGAGCTTTTCATGAGACGAAGACGCTGGCAGGTCTCCACAAACATTCTGTAGGCAAATATTAGGAGGTCAGAAACATCTTGGAGAACATATCATCCTTTCTAAGTTATTTCAATGTTCATGTGAAGCTCTAATTCATTGCAATCATACTAAAAAAAGAAGGTACAATGAAAAGTAATAGGTAATGAGAACTCAGCAATGTTCCTATATAGGAATCAGAGACCTCCTACAGGCCTATGTGAGTAGTAATGTGACAGGAATTCAACTTTTGTGAAAGATGTTACATAAAGTGAAAGGGGAAATATCTCAGAAACAGTTGACAACAAACAAATAAAAAGGGGTTTGTTAGGGATCGGTGTTAACGCAAAAAGGTGGAGCCAAGAACAAGCAAGCAATGCAACCTTATCCAAAGCGGCCTATCAAAGCCAACTTGATTCTTTTGTATTAAGGCCCATGTTTATCTAATTGTGAAGAGACAAATACATCACAGCTATTCAACCTGTCAGTTTCTTAAGAAAAAGAAAGTTTGTTGAACCTACTAAGATAAGAAGAGAGCATAGTGCAAAATAAATCAAAGACGGAACTCCTTTGATTGAGTTACAGACTACTAAATAGAAATGTCTAAAGGGAGGCATAAGTCCAAAACTTGAGCCTGTAGGCACAATGTCTCAATTTTCTTTGTCCACCTTTTCTAAGTAAATTAGATTCACTTTGGTAAGTAGTCCCAGTTCCGCAATCACCTCGTTCATTATATCCCTGGTGCATTTAGAAAACAAGGAAAACGGGTTTTGCTGCCAGAACACAACTGTGCCTTCACTGGTTTCCAATCTTACCTGTCCAATTATGCTATTAGATCCTCAGGTCCGAGAAAAGGAAAGGTTCAATGCACAGTTGCACACACATGGAACCGAATCTATCAGCATCATTTGCTGCTAATTATTTCATCTTCGGAATTTCAGTGGTTAGCTAGCTGCTAAAAATCTATTGAAAGAAGCTAGCAAGATCCGCAGCGCATAAAAGAATAGATGTTAAATAAGAACAACTCTAATGGATCCCAGGCTAGCAGATAATACCCAACTGACAAACCAACAGATACATCCCATAACATCAGAAAACACGAGTAATCTCATGATTCCTTAGTCCCATGTAGAAAAGAAAAATCTGTCTTGTACCACAATAACCAAGAGATCCCCATTTCCTACATGTTACTGCTAGATCGATCATTAATTGAATTATCACTAACCGTTTCTCAAGCAAAGAAAAACTGAAATTAATCCCAAAAGGGCACAAGAAGCTCTAGATTTTCAAATCTCACATGCTATCGCACCCAATCCAACACCGAACCAATCCATGGAACTAATGAAGCACACTCCATATAAACTTAAAACAACATGAACTGCTGCTAGATAACAACATGAGCTGCAGCTGCATGCGAATTTGATTCATAAATAGCACAGAATAAGGCATCTAAAACTCACTCCCATGGTTCGTCAAAAAAAGAACTCACTTCCATGGGACGTCACCGACGAGCATCCAGTCCCCGTCCTTGTCCTCGTATGTCGGCACGTACTCTGTCCCGCTCACCGCGTCCACGAGCTCTATCTCGTCGTCCCCAACCTTGCCTGCGGCCATCCACCCAGCAGACTCTGAGAAAACCATCGAAAACAGTGGCACATAGCGCCATAGCGGCGGTGTACTCACGGACGGTGAAGTGGGCGAAGAACTTGTCCTGGAGCGCGGCGAGGAGCTGGTTGTAGCCCGCGTACGCCTCGAGGTCCACCTTGCGCAGGTACGGCGTGCCGTCAACGACCACCTTGATGAACTTGGCCTTGGACGCCGCCGCCGCCGCGAGCGCGTACTTCCGGAAGGACCGAATTCCACACGACACAGAGCCCAATTCCTAACAAATCCACACATTTTCGATGCGAAACGAAATTTGAGAGATTCGATTATACCTTCCGACGACCTTGGCGAGGGTCTGGAGGTAGATCTCGATCATATCATCGCGGGAGGGCTTGGGGTCGGGGAACTCCATGGTGATGAGCCAGTGGTTGTAGTCGCATCCCTCGAAGAGGATCTCGTCAAGGGAGATCTTGCCGTCGTCCACTCCACCCCCGTAGTCCCCTCCCCGCGCAGCCGCCGTCGACCGGAACCCGGCGGCGGCGCCCGGGAGATGCGGCCGCGGGAGCGGCGGGACGAGGGGGCCGAGGGGGAGGGACCGGGAGGCGGCGGTGGAGCCTGGCCGGAGGAGGGAGGCGGAGGTGGAGGCGGCCGCTAGTGCTTGCCGGAGGCGGAGCGCGAGGGCCATGGCGGGCTAGGTTTCGTGGGGGAGGGGAGGCGCGGGATTGGGCGCGGAGGGTGCACTCAGGTGGGGAGGAGTAGGCGAGGGCGGAGCGGCGGATGAGGGAGGGGAGGAGGCGAGGGCGGAGGATGGAGGGGAGGAGGCGGCGCGGAGAACCGAGGGCAGACGCGGAGGGGGAGACGGGGGAGAACGGGAGAGAACGTGGGGAGGCGTGGGATTCGCGCGGGGGCGGGGGGTGGGCAACGTACGGTTTTGTGAGGCATGGTTCAATGATGTGCATGATCCGGATGATTTTGACCTTAGGATCTTCAATGAGTAAGAGAAGAAGGCTTGAGGAGAGATCCAGGTCATTCATTTGTATGAAGTTGGATTACTTTGGTACACAAATCTGGGTGGACTTAGATTAGCCATGACTGTGGGGGTGGTTGAGGGGTGGATTTAGTAAAGAAAATTTTGGTGTATTATAGAGGGGTAGATATTTTATTTTTCATGTTAGTTTGGCCAAGCCAGTTGTAAATAAATTGTGTTACCGGCCATCCAAGAAGACATCTTCAGCCCGGCTCGAAAAAATTTTGAGGCCAGAATTTTACATCGGTTTTAGACCTAAAACCGACCTTCCAAACCAAACAGAGCCTAAAAGGAACCTATATAAATTAGTCAGTAGAGTTCTCCCTGTGAGGCTGTGACACACGATCAATTCCATTCCATGGAACATAACTGCACAGCGTGAAACACGCAACCATTGCAATTTAGAATTAACAAAAAAAATTGCATCTTCCAATCATAGGATGATAGGAATATCAGATGCAGCGGATAGAACTAGGCTCCCTATTCATCAACAGGGCCTATTCTTTTTTTGTTTATAACTGTGGTTTATGATTTTTGCTAAAATTTTTGAATTTTGGGATGTTTGCAATAAAGATTACAATTAACTTGTAGACTACGTCTTGAAAAAAAACTCAATTTAAAAATTAGATACTGTACCAAAAATCAAAAGCCGTTTTTAAAAACCGCAAAAAACAGGTCATCACTCATCAGTAGCCAGGGTCATGCCCTCACCAAGTCACTGTCTCATTAGTCTACACAAAACAGAAATGTCAATATCGTCAGTCCATTTGAAACGATCATGTTTGTGTTGGTTTCCTTAAGTCCAATGTTAATTCAAGACCTGCACACCATAGGAAAAAATGGAATGAGATGGGATAACATTATCAGTTCAATTTAAACAATTTTTAATGTACCTTCATAGTGCAAGCACAGAGGCATATCTTGAGCTCTTGGCTTTGTACGCGTTGTGTTCAACAACCAAATCATCAGCGGAGTAAGACTCAGCAATAGACTGGTGTATACAAGATGGGGTCCGCAGTCCTCTGTCAAGTAAAGTACCAAAACATAATCATGAATTGCTTGATAAAATAGTAGAAAAACAACTGGAAAATAATATGGGGGCAGACATAGTACCGATAATCGATATTCAAGTATAATAACATTAAGATATGAAATGGCACAACTTATCAGGAGCCAAAAATCTATACATGAAAGGAAGTTCCTTGTTTCATGAAGAGGAAATTCCATGTATGGCACTAAGAGTTGTCCCGATCCAAGATATGGCATTGAAAAAAATTGTGATTTCTTCTATGTCATAGAGTTTTAACTTTCATCCCTTTTGTGCCACTCCCGTCAGGCCTGTTAGTTGGAGCTACCGTTAAGTCTCTACCCCTCTATAATACACCAAAATTTTCTTTACTAAATCCACCCCTGTCAACCACCCCCACAGTCATGCCTAATCTAAGTCCACCCAGATTTGTGTACCAAAGTAATCTAACTTCATACAAATGAATGGCCTGGATATCTCCTTAAACCTTCTTCTCTTACTCATTGAAGATCCTAAGGTCAAAATCATCTGGATCATGCACATCATTGGTATAGCCCCTCCAACTCTTTCACTGAAAAATCCCACCGAATCCGTGCGCCCCCCGCTGAATCCGTGCGGCTGCCTCCCCACACCTCATTTCTTCCGCCTCCCTCGCACGGATGGTCCATCGCTCCTCCCCTTCCTCCTCCGCCGCCGCGCCACCCTCCCCTCCTCCCCTTTCTCCTCCACCGCTCCGCCCTCGCCTCCCTCCTCCGCCGGCGCGCCGCCCTCGCCTCCTCCTCCCCATCCTGCGCCGCTGTTGCCTCCTCCTCCGCCACTCCCTCCGCTCCCCCCGTCCTCCACCGCGCCGCCGCTCCCCCATCTCCACCTCTCCCCCGCGCCTCCACTCCCTCCGCTCCCCCCGTCCTCCCCCGCGCCGCCGCTCCCCCCTCCTCCTCCCCACCCCACGTTCTCCGCGCCTCTCTCCTCCGCCACCTCGCCCTCGCCTCCTCCCCTCCCTCCTCCACCGCTCCGCCCTCGTCTCCTCCCATGGCGTCGCCCTCCGAGAACCCTAACCCCATCCCAAACGCTGGATTGACAACATTTAGAAGAGGTGTGCCATCCCAAGTAATGAAGTCCATGCAATTTGAGAAGCCCCCCAAGTCAAGCATATCATATGGCGGTTTGAGTTCATTCAGCAATACCTCAGGGTTGTGTGGATATAAAGGACATAACTGCAATCAGAGTAACACGAAAGTGTTAACTATTAATTTTGCTGCTAGGACGAATAACTTGGAAAAAATGGAACTCTGTGAAATAAATATTCTAGTGTACTAATGTAATATAGTTATTAAGATGTTGTTGGATGATAGGTATACAATAGAACCGGTAAGATTAGCTATTGCTCCAGCTCTCAGCACCCAAAATTTATGAAAACATTTCTAGCTTTCGAGGTGTCATACTTCCTCCCCTGCATGAGTTTATTCTATTTACCCCAAGTAATAAAGCGTCAAAGAGAGGCCACAAGATGATGGGCATATTTGTAATAAGAAGCAAATAATTTCACTGCTCATTCATGTAGTATGTATGTACGCTTAACATGATGATCGATATTAGCATGCTTATATTGCTCCTCATCTAATTTGGTGTGGATTTACCATTTATGAGGAAAAAGAAGCCACAAATGTTTGATGATAAGCCCAGAGAAACTGGCATATGCATATTGACTAGAAATCTAGGCATGGTATGCCTTCACGTTAATAGGCAAACATGATCCTGATATTATAGTGTACTTTAGAAATGTAAAATCTCGGATGTGATCAGCAAGTGGATGACATACTGGAAAACAACCTTGTGGCTCCCAGCAACAACAAAGGTGACACCATGCCATTATGCAGCAAGTGCAACTATGTTCGTGCCTACTGGTGCAATGACTCCTCCATTTGCCATTACTGCATGAGCTCCAACAATCACCTATATGATTTATCATGAAAATCAACAAGTATATTTTGAAAGAAAATATAAATCTAAAACAAAAAAAAAACCTAGCATCGTTACCATGTCAACTCGGAAGATCATAGCAAAAATAGCTGAATCAGTTATAACGGTAGTCTATAGACCTTCATTTAGCAACACTTTCCCAAGAATATGGCCCTGATATCTGATTAAAGCGTCAATGCCATAACAGTGAACAAATGTGTGAACATATATGCAGCACATTAAGGATTAAAGTAAAGTGGACATTGTGTATAAACCTTGGAGCACCTTTGGCAACATATACATAAAAAGATCAATTCTTCTTTGCAGTTAACAGGAACTTCTTTGTATTTCTAGAACTACCCAGGGTCAGGATTATTCACTGTGGAAAGAAAATAACACAGGCTACTTTAACCGATCGAGCGTGGGCCACCAGCCGGTCCAGCCCCAAGCCAACGCCAACCCAAGGCCCAAGCCAGCACCAACCCCAAGCCAACCAAGTAGCCAACGCCAGGTCCAGATGACGCTTTACCCACCTTCCCTTGTTCCCCATGTGACATGCCACACACGTAACCTTTCATCTGCAGTGGCGACAGGCCCGGTGCCGAAGTTGCCGTTGTCCAAGAGCATGTCGGCCGCTTCTCGACTACACCTGCGTGCGTCGAATGGTATGGTTAAATTTCTTATTTATGTTAATTTCCCTGCGTGCGCATGCAAATGGGGTAAATCTCTTTGTATATATGCTCTATGCAGTATGGCTGGTGGTCACGGCAATAGGTGAGATCGTCCATGCATTCTCTCATCTTGTCTCCTTGTTTTTAGTTTAAATGTTTAATGGTTTTTATAGCTAATGAAGTAACAATGAGTCGACGAGGGAAAGGAAGGGGCAGGGGCGGATCCAGCGGTGGGGCGGGGGGGGGGGGCTCGAGCCCCCCTACCGCTACCGGACCCTTGGAGCCCCCCTGGAGCCCCCCCCCCCCCCCCCTAAATTTTTAGCCGTGGATGTATAATGTAGAAGGGGCTGAGGTCGAGCTGAAGGTACTTCAGCCCCTCCAAAAAAATTTCCTGGATCCGCCACTGGGAAGGGGTTAGGGCTTTGACTTCTCGTTCTCGGAGAGGAATCCAAAGGTTGCGGGAAATAGGGAGGAGACGAGTGGTGGACTGGATATCGAGCTGGCTCGGCTCGGCTCGGTAGGATAACGAGCTGGCTCGTTATAACTAACGAGCTAAAAAGCTAGCTCGGCTCGGCTCGACCAAAAGCTCGAGTTGGCTCGTTTAGCTCGTGAGCCAAGACCAAAAAATGTAAAATGAAGATTACCTTACATTCCAGTGAGTCATACAGCACATATTCATCCATCATACATGCTAGCAGCAAGCAGCATATGCATACACATGCAATAGAGTACAAATTAGGTCCATATCTCCATCATATATTCATCCATCAACTATCATCCATGCAAAAGAGTACAAATTAGGTCCATGACCACAAACTCGAGCTAGCTCGTTTGGTTCGTGAGCGGCTCGCGAGCTGGCTCGAGTTGGCTCGTTATAGCTAACGAGCTAAAATCTTGGCTCGGCTCGACTCGTTATCCTAACGAGTCGAGCCGAGCCGAGCAAGCTAACAGCTACGAGTTTTTCGTCCAGGCCTAATACTGGTGGTATTCACTGGGGCCCTGACGTTGGCAGTTATTTACAATTGGATCCTATCATCACTATGCCAGGTGGGACCATTCGCTCGGACTTTTCGCCTCGTCTCCAACCCAGCATTCTCGAATCTCGATCGGTTGCATCCGAAATTCCAAACTCCGAAGGTCGACGGCGATGGCGACGGCGGCGGCGGGGAGGAGGAGGAAGCGCGCGGCGGTGGTGGTGCTGGGCGACATCGGCCGCAGCCCGCGCATGCAGTACCACTCCCTATCACTCGCCAACCAGGTACTCTCCCCTCCCGAGTCCACCACCTCGTATGTTGTTTTGTTTGGATTGGATTAGATGAACCTAGTCCCTCCAGCTCGCGCGGCATGGTGATGAATTCTTCTGCGTGAATTGTCTGCCTATTTCATCGCTGCTCGTGGCTGGCTCATGATTCTTAGTTATATCATGGCGCGACTATGGAAACGAAGAATGTGCCGCGTCTCAGTTGTGCTTGTGCATCAACGAACTGAATTAGTTGAGAGTGATTTTAAGTTAAAGGTGGTCGTTTGTTCTAGGTAAGCGGCCGGATCTTCCTCTTGATTAATGCCCACTATTCTCGCTTGAAAGTGGGATCAAGCAAGCTTTGGGAAGCTGAGACACGTTCCATGTTGTTGAGAGCATGGACCGAACAATCATAATGTTTAAGCTTATGTTTTTATGTTTTACTATACTAGACTTAGTCATTCGTTATTCTTCTCGACAGACTGGTTCGGAAGTGGACATTGTTGCAAATGGAGGTATTATGTTCTTCACAATTTAATTGTACTGTTAACTTCTGCATTGTAGTTGGAAGCTATTTATATCCTAACTATAGAACTTAGGGAACATCATACAAGCCAAAGTTGCTTCAGCTTTCATTGTTGCTTTTTTGACCATGTATTCTACTTTGTGTGAATGAGCAGGAAGTGATCCTTATCTATCATTGCGAGAAAATCCATCAATTCACATACATGAGATGGTATTGATTATTCGAACTATTCTATTTTTCTCTGTTTTCTCCTATTACTACTAACTTCAAAATTGTATCTTCAGAAATCAGTGCAGTTAACCGGAATTTCAAAGATATCTGGTGCCCTTGCACTGCTGCTTAAAGCTGCCATCCAGTTTGTCATCCTGATTTGGTTCCTTTGTTTTAAGATTCCTCGTCCTGATGTCTTTGTTGTTCAGGTTAGTGGAAATAAAATTACAGTCAGCTTCATTATCTGCACATATGGTTCAGATTACACGATCAATATGTCCAATCACTACCACTGTCATCAAATTAGAATTAACTTTTCAGAGAATTCAGCAATTTAGAATTCGTCATCCATCATGCATAGTAAACTCAGTGTTAATGTCATGCCTTCTTGCGCAGCTTAAGTAGTAAATCATGCTACTCAATGTATATGGTGACCTATTCCTGACATCATTTTCATTTTGGCAATGCTTACTGCAGCACATTTGCGAAGTTGTCTAATCTGACTCATACTTCTTTAGTTGCAGAATATGCTCCAGTCTCATCTTGTTGCAGATTATATTTCTGCCATAAGTGACATAGATTTTAATCACCTAGAGTCCCTTTTGTTTGGTATCTATAGAAATATTTTTGGTAATAAAAAATCTCAAGTTTTAGTTATCATGTTTTTCAGTAACAATGCGAGACCTGATTTCTGTCATTTGACCATCTTTTGTCCAACAGAATCCACCCTCTGTTCCAACATTGGCTGCTGTAAAACTGGCTAGCTGGCTAAGAGGGGCTAAATTTATTGTGGATTGGCATAACTTCGGATATACATTGCTTGGATTGTCTCATGGCAGAAGTCATATGATAGTCAAAATTTATTTCTGGTAATCCCTCCTACCCTGTTTGTTTATCTTCTAGTATAGCATATTGATCATGTGTGTTAATATATTGATGTGGTCCTGTATACTAGGTTCGAGAAGCACTTTGGGCGAATGGCTGATGGTGCCTTTTGTGTTACAAAAGCAATGCAGCATGAGCTTGCTCAAAACTGGGGAATCAAGTAAGCCAATCGAACTTCAGCTAGTTTTCTTTTTCTTTTTGGGCTAAAGGCTGTTATTAACATGCCACATTTTGTACTAACATAACCGCCTATTTTTTAGAGCAACAGTTCTTTATGATCAATCTCCTGAATTTTTCCATCCTGCTTCCTTGATGGAGAAACATGAGGTGAACATCTGGTTCAGTTCTTTTCTCCTTCCTTGCGGTACCGCATATGTGACCTTAAGACATGAAATAGTTGTTTAGCAGGTTGGGGAATTCTATTTGTAGTGCTATGGGCAATGCTGATTGCATCTCTGTTGGTATGTTGCTCTCCAATCAATCGGAATATTTTTCATGGGGCATATTCCAGTTTGATTTATTTTCTGGGGTTTGCTCTTACAACACAGAGAAAGAAGTGGAAGACAGGAATACTACTGTTTTTACCAGTAAGATTGATGGTGAAATTTTCTTGAAGCCTAATAGACCCGCACTTGTTATCAGCAGCACAAGCTGGTCTGTTCTCTTGAACTGAGTGGTCCTATTTACAACATTCTTTTATGTTCAGTGCACATGATTGTTGAGTGGATAGTTGAATTGCGAGGAAAATAAGAAATCCTTGCCACATGTATTCCAGGACACCAGATGAAGATTTCAGCATACTTCTGGAAGCAGCACTGATGTACGATAGACGTGTTGCTGCAAATTTAGGTGAAGAGGATTCAATGGATGAGGAGCAATTGTGGATTGATATCAAGAATGGGAAGCGATTTGTCTACCCGAGATTGCTATTTATTATCACTGGTATCATGCATTCTGCTATATTAACTTGAATAACCAATCTTTAAGTATTGTTCTGATTATCATAAATTCCAATTTTTGAAGGTAAAGGACCTGATAGGAAGAAATATGAGGAGCAGATAAAAAGGTTGAAATTGAGACATGTTGCCTTCCGGACTATGTGGCTTGCATCAGAGGACTATCCTCTATTGCTAGGTAAACCAGCCAATTGCAAAAGAATTTCACACTGTAGCATAAATGCTGATTCTTTGAACAATTACAGGATCTGCTGATCTAGGCATATCGTTGCATACATCCTCATCGGGGCTGGACCTACCTATGAAGGTTACTCATAAGTATCTGCTTTCACGAAGGATGTAGAAATTTTTATTTGTTGGATTGTAACTTGAATGGATGCTATTAGGTGGTTGATATGTTTGGATGTGGATTACCAGTTTGTGCTGCTTCATTCTCCTGGTAACTCATGTTTCTTACATGTTTGATTTTTTATGTTTTGGTTTTGGCCTTTGGGTTGTTTTGAATTATAAGCATCTGGCTTTCTTTTTTCTGTGTGCAGCATTGAGGAGCTTGTAAAAGTAAACAGAAATGGACTTCTTTTCTCGACGTCTTCCGAGCTCGCCGATGAACTTATGGTGATGACAAGTTTTAGTATTTTATTTTATATTTTATTTCATTTCATTGTATGACTACTTGTGTCATATTTTGAATATTTTTTGAAATTAGTATAAGCAGTTTCCATTGTGACTTAATTTTTATCACAAGAGATGTTAATGATTGCAGTTGCAAAACCATGCAGATGCTCTTTAAGGGGTTTCCGGAAGAATGCAAGGCCTTGATATCCCTCAAGGATGGTGCCTTGAATACAGGGTCATCTTCCAAATGGTCAACAGAATGGGAAACGTATGCACTTCCTTTGGTGAACCAGGTGAGATTGAAACTGGCTGACTAAAGATGGACACTACACTCACCAGATTAGGCCTTACCTTCTTGCGTATCCAATTTGCAGGTCATAGGTTGAAATGCATGATAACATTGATCAGCTGGGCAAAAGGATGGTTTTACTACAGATTGCCTGAATATCTGCTAATTCCATATCCAGATATTATAGATGTATTGTACGTTTGAGTGACCAGATGTACATTTGAGGTTGAGGAGAGAGGATGTGCATATACTCCACCTGAATATCTGTTTGCATGCACCACCTGCTGCTAGGATCAATTGCTACCAGGGGCATTACTAATGTCTTAGCAGAACCCACCACCAATGCCCTCCAGGCCTCTACCCAATCACCATGTATTCCTTGGGCAACTTTAAAGCTACGAGTAGTTTAAAGGAAAAAGTGCCGCCTTTGTTGAGCACATGTCAAAGTTGTTTTAGGACGTATAGCTACCGGAGTTTAACAGTAGTTTGATCTTGGGCCTGATTGGAATGTCCACTTACACGATAAGCAAAAGAGAGAACCATATTGTAACACTGCATTGAGGTGAACTGACAAAACATTTTGCAGACTGACATATACATATACCAAAATAAAATTGTATCATGAACCCATTCTCCTTGCCTCATTGCTGTCATCTTGGGAGTTCAGATCTCTAACACGATGTCTGGAGAATTCAAGGGACAATATCAGATTCTATGTTAGCTCCTGCAAACACTGCTACGAACCTACACTTTCTGTCAGATGAAGTTACACTCTGAATAAAGTTTTAAAAAAACTTACACTCTGAATCTGTTCTGATCCATTTGTTCCCTTGTGTCTCTCCCATTGCATAGCCTTTCCAGGGCATCTGGACCGTCCAACTGTTCTTGATCGCAGCCTCTGGCAATGCCGGGTTTTCGGGATGTGTTTCCTTGTTGAACAATGCCCAGAGAATTTGTCATCAGGAAAGTCAGAAAATCTGTCATCAAGTAAATCATACAGGAATATACGAGCATAAACACATAAGTACTGAGTTATGAACAACTCGACAAGCATTCTATAGCAGCACCTCAGTAACTCTCAATTCAGGCATCGTTTCCCTGAGGCTTGGTCTGGGCAGGAAGCCACTGAAGGCACTTCTGGGTAGGAAGCCACCGAGGGCACTTGTCACAAGTTTCCTGAACGATCTCTGCTTAACTACCCCTCCAGTCAGAGACCCCTTCAGTGGCAGGGGACGCCTCGTCTTCAGCTGTTCAGAATCATCACAGCTCTTCGGTCTCTTCCCTTCGCTCGTCCCGAACGTCCCGATCGACAGCATCCCCGTGGTCCAGCCGTCGCGGAGCTCGCCGTTCCGAGGGAGTCCACTGGAAGCATTAGCAACTGCAAGAGGGGAAGTGTGGATTTCAGTTATACTGAACCTGAAAGAATGCCATCTCGGTTCATGATACATTGTACTGAAACTCTCTGAAGCTGTAATTTTCAGTTTGTCACCGCACTTGACAGTCACTCACAGAGAACCGAGCCTGCACTGGACTCTGATTTCTTCTTGCTGCAATGCGCTCCATGAAGCCTGGTCTGCACCCAGTTCAGAAACTGCAACAGCAGCAACAACAACAACGACAATAAGCATCTATCATTCACTACAAGAATTTCAGATGAAACAAGGAATGCATGTGTACCCTCATGAATACTTGTTTCCCTCTTCTACAAGAAGTTCAGAAAAATATAGAGGAATGGACTCCGATCTTGTGGCTGCTTTCAGAGTGTCAAGTGTGTTTTATATGCAGGTTGAATAATTAAACTTCTTCGTTACTCGAGTTCCAAGGTGCTCACTGTTGATGTTAAATTTCTGTCAGGACTTGTCAAGAACAACTCACGAGGCCCTTACGCTTAAATCCACGTTGCTTAAATCCATGCTACTAATTAAACATGATAGAAATACCCTGTTAGGTACATTCTCCGTTACGTGTTTGCTTAAGCATTAGCAGCGATAGCGTCAACAAAACTGAACCTTACTAATGATCGCCCAAGACTAAGAGTGATGAACAGCTCTTGCATGTAGTCACATAAGAGATCAGGTTAAAAGATTTCATCTCATGATAAACTCATGGCCAATTCGTTGTCCAGCAAAAGGGGATGCAATTTTGTATATATGTTTGTTCAACTGCACAGGTTTCTACTTCGACTTATTTGGAAGCAAGCACTTCTATCGAGGAAGATTTCCTTTTTCCGTTTAAGGGAAAGTTCCTGGCTGAACTTGAAATAAAAACGAAAATAAGGCAGAAATTAAGATGCACCGAGAGTCGAGAAAGAATTCAGATCGCGTGCATTTCGAGGTTCCCGAGAAGCATTGGCGTGTGGCAAACTTGGCCACAGATTAGTATTGCGCTTTTGTCGATGGAGCTGAAGTGTACTACCACCACCCCAATTCCTAAGCAAGTGAGCACGGATGTTCATACATGACTCGCCCAAGTTGCAAAAAGAATTGCTTGAACAACACTGCCTTGTGATCTCGTCATTCTATCCTCTTTTTTTTTCAGATGTTGTAATTCTATTCAATTGACTGTGTTTATGAATTATAAAAGCTCTAAATTTCTCTCGAACATAGGAATAATTAGATAGTGTAACTATCTTAAGACTTGCCGAAATTTTTTTCTATTTTAACCCTTTTTTAAAAAAAATATTCACATTTAAACTCCTGGTAGTTTTAATTCCGTTTTTGGACCCAGGGGGTCGGCGCCGTGACCCACGACGCCGAGGTAACACGTCTCGGCGCCCTGGTCCATGGCGCCGAGGTCGCAGGCCCACTCCAGCGTGGCGGCCGACGTGGCGTGATAGCTATTTTTGGTCAAGAAACAACGGTCTATATTAAGCACAGTAGAAAAATAAGGGAAGCTTTTGTTTCACCGATCCGTTAAATCCGAAATTATATTCTGGATCGCTGGTTACGTGATCGGACGGTGATGATGCGTGCACAGCAGATACTTACTTATTCTGATCGGGCCACTGTCAGGGCCAGGTCGGACTCGCATCCGGCCCGACCAGAAAGAAGCCCACGAGGCCGACCCGAACCCGAACTGCCTTCTTCTTGCGGCAGAAGCCAATAATACTAGACAAGAAGCAGCGGCGCCGTATAGTCAGTGTGTAGCTAAGGTCCCCAGCGCACGCAACCTCGCCCAGATCGAACAACACATCCAAGCCCTCGACTCCGGCGAGATCTCCGGCGAAGATGAGTCGCGGCACGGGCGCGGGCTACGACCGCCACATCACCATCTTCTCCCCCGAGGGCCGCCTCTACCAAGTCGGTGCGTGCAAACCCCCCCCCCCCCCCCCCCAAAACCCTAGCCCTCTGTAGCTTAGATCTGGTTCCAGGGCGCCTGATCCGTGCGTGTGGTGTTGCGCAGAGTACGCGTTCAAGGCGGTCAAATCGGCGGGGGTGACGTCGATCGGCGTGCGCGGCAAGGACTCCGTCTGCGTCGTCACCCAGAAGAAAGTGCCGGTGAGCTATTCGCGCCGCCGGCGTCGATCGATCCCAGCTGGTGGTTTTTCTTCTCGCTGCGGCGTGCTGGCCCAGAAAGATTGCAACTTTCTGCGGTTTTGGGTTCGATTCGTTGTTTATGGTTGTAGAAACTGAAGACTGATTTCCCCCCTTTGATGTGGTTCTGATTGTAGGATAAATTGCTGGATCAGACGAGCGTCACGCACTTGTTTCCGATCACCAAGTACATCGGTCTGCTCGCCACTGGCCTCACAGGTTTGGTTCCTGTGCTTTGCTTTACTATATGGTTAGTGATATTGATATATTATGGTACAGGGAATTAGTTTTAGATGACGGCGATAATGAAAGTTTTTTATTTGGTGAGTTGATGAGGAAAGGTAGCTTTTGGGTGTATTAGGTTTTGTGATTTAGTGATTGCAGATATCAATTTTGAGATAGATGTAGACCACCCACAAAGACTGGTAGTCTGGTAATATTGCTGGTTAACTAGGATATGATCTCAGAAGATGGGTTTTTCCAGTTTAGTTTTGTTCAATTCTGCTTCTTATCTAGGGTCTGTTTGATTGTATTAAGGTGTAGTTGTGGGAACAGATGGTCAAACATGGGATTCTTTTAGGTGCAATAATCATGGTTAGATTGGAAAGTTATTTTTCTGGCAGGATTTGAAATGCCCTACTCTAAGAAATGATTTCAAGTCTTCTTGATTTCTTATGTATATAAAGCATGAGATTTAGGTTAGGTTTTGGGGTCATGTCTCATGTGCTTGACTCTCTAGCTCGAGAGCTAATAATTTGGGGAAGATGGAGGGCATGGCTTTGCTGGTTGTTTTGATTTTACTTTGAGGCACTTGATGGTATATTTGTGTGTCAGTTTTGTTTATTCTACCCTTAGAAATACGATAGAAAACACTGCTCTTTTCCTGTTTGGGAACAGGAAAACACCGCAATCAGGGAACCATAAGGAATTACATTATCTTAATTAAATGAATTATTTTGTTAAGTACTATTGCAAAGATCATGGAGTTGGAAATACCATCTCTTGTGAGAATGACATGTGGGGCCTGGGACCACTTGTTAGTGACACATTGGATGGCATTTTCCAACTCTGCGATCCTTGCGATGGTACCAAGCAATATTGCCCTGATTAAATTGTTGCACATTTCCCATTATTAAGTCGCTTACTTCCTAGTTGTTTGTAGCATTAGGTATCACCCGTTAACCTTGGGGTTATGGCCTTCAGATCTCCCTATTTACTTTTACCCGATCATTTTGTTCTTCATCAATCATGAATATGAAATTTTGTTTCCCAGCCGATGCAAGGTCCTTGGTCTACCAAGCAAGGAATGAAGCAGCTGAGTTTCGTTTCAAATGGGGGTACGAGATGCCTGTAGATGTGTTAGCAAAATGGTATTGTGCCCTATCCTTATTCAAGTCCCCAATTTGTGAAATGTGGTTGATTATATTATCTTTTTTATTTGTGCATATAACAAGGTGGTAGATATAACATTATTTATCTGATTTATGTTTCAGGATAGCAGACAAAGCACAAATATACACGCAACATGCCTACATGAGACCCCTTGGAGTAGGTTAGTATCACATATTACACCTATTTTTTCATTGAGCTTGTACTATTCTAATATGATGTTCTAGTTTTAACTTTTAATCAATCAACTTAAAGCTTATTGCCCACCATGTTCATTTTCTTTTGCTATATTCCTCAGTTGCCATGGTCTTGGGCTATGATGAAGAGAAAAATGCCCAACTCTTCAAGTGTGACCCTGCAGGTCACTTCTTTGGACATAAGGTGTGCATTTTCTACGCTACCTTGTATTATTACCCCCTTTTTCTTAATTATGTATTAGTTGAATGTTTAGTTTATTCTCTGTCTTCTTGAGCATTTAGAATTCTGTTTTAACAAACTACTGACATTTTTTCAGGCAACTAGTGCTGGACTTAAGGAGCAGGAAGCAATAAATTTTCTAGAGAAGAAAATGAAGGATGACCCACAGTTCACCTATGAAGAAACTGTTCAGGTAAACATTGCATGTCATTCTCTTCAGGCAAACAAGAGCTCTGAACTAGGGTGTGCTTATGTTACTAAAGTGGATCATTTTTGGCTCCACACTGTTTATGTTCTTTCATTTTTGTTCATACTACGCTGTAGATGTTGTTAAGTTTGTGATTCTTTGCTAACTTGTATCACATGCTCTCAGATTGCAATTTCTGCATTGCAATCAGTTCTGCAGGAAGATTTCAAGGCCACCGAGATCGAGGTATTACTGTTGTTTCCAGATAAAATACACAAGTCCTCGTTTCCCAAGGTTTTTGAGTTTTCTTCTGTAATGTGTGCTTGTGCTAATAACTTGCGTTTGGCAGGTTGGTGTTGTGAGGGAACAAGATCGTGTTTTCAGAGCACTCACGACAGAGGAAATCGATCAGCACCTAACAGCCATAAGTGAGCGCGACTGAGTCCAGGAAATTCGACTACACTGCGGTGTAGTGCTTCAGCACTGTCATTTTATTTTAAAGCCAGCCAGGAAACATTCAGTGTGTTAACACCGAAAACAAGCATCCACTCGCCATGTACTCGGATCATCTTTCAATGTGGTTGAATTTGCTACGATGTACTTATATATTGCTGGCAGTTGCATGTTTGAGCCATTTGCTTCTGGCGGCCTTGAGCAATTCTTGGGCTGTATGCTGTTCCACCAGTGTGTTACCATTGTCTTTAGACTGAAGGCCACGGTTCAGTCCCACTTAACTTGAGAGCCTTCGTATTATCTTTTCCTGACGATTTTTAGCTGTACCTTGTAGATTTTGACTGAAAATAAATTATAGGAGCTAAAAGAAGTGACTTTAAAAAAGATAATATGAGCGATGGGAAAAGTGAGGAAGAGGTATGTGAACGTAATGAGAATGAGAGTAGGGTTGCATGATATACCTGTGATCCAGTGCTTTATGGTAGTGAGATGAGTGAAGATGTTATTTCGAGAAACTGGGTACATGTATCAATTTTATTTTTCGTAGCTGAAGCTAATATAAAGCGTCCTTTGTAAGATGGTTCGATGGGTCTATTTGTGGGTTATTTTTTGGGATTTGTTCCCATGACCTCTTAGTTTGGTGGGTCTATCCGTGCGTTATTTTTTAGGATTTGTTCCTATGACCTCTTAGATAAATGATGAATATGATTTATGGTTGGGTTTTTCACTTATGGTTTATAACTTATTCTACAGTAATTATCTTTTAAATGGTGTATTTTTTAGATAGGGTTAACAGAAAGATTATAGTAAAAAATATACTGAGTTTAGTTGTATCAGTTAAAATCACATGTAACCTTTTCTTTTATGTACTATTTTTTATGAACAGTCAGAATTTAAAAATTTAAACTATAAACCACAAATCACAGCCTAAAAGAGACCCTCCTATAAGTTATCCACTGCCTTCAGTTAGATTACACCATACCTAAACTCGTATACGAGCTTCGTTCCAAAACCGTCGGCATGAGCGCGAAAACGCACACTGGAGCCTATTCAAGTAGGCACCCTCATAGAGAGGTGATCGGAGGCTAAACAACGGTTTGTTTAGAAGTATCCAGGCAGACGCACCCTTTCCTCAGCGCCTGCCATACATGCAACAATTCCACAAGCAGCGAGATGGGGGAGCTAGCCTTACCACTGTTGTGAAAGAACATGTCGCCTAATTCCGCAAATTTTACAACGTAATTGCTGACAAAAAGCCTACTATACGGATATTACAACAGCTGTTGTAACATTTCTATCCTGCTACTCATCTCTGCCATATACAGAAGTACAGGTCTCTCTCTCTCTCTCTTGTTTCCTCCTTTTCTTTCATCTGATCGTGTACATAAACATCTAGAGACCGCCAACCTGCTACCTCACTGTAGCAGGACACGGAAGAGGCCTGGCTGCGCCTGCGTATACTGAAGGCCGTGCTCCAGGAGGTACTGCTCGACGGCGGCGGTCAGCCTCGCCGGAGTACGGGTGCTAGATATTATGATGACCTGGAGCCTGCGGCCAGTGGATCGTGCAATCTTCCTCCGGCTGTTGAGTTCATAGTTCAGGACGTGTATTGCCTCGCTTACATGAAGACCGCAAAGGTCGATTGGGGGATTTTGATCCTGGATGAGGCCTTGCAACTCTGGCATTTGGAACCTGGTGAGATCCAGGAAATGGATTAGCTTTGGTGCAGTACTAAATAAAAATTTACTTTTAGTATCTAGAACAGATAGATCGTGCTGCACGAAGTGTAACACGTCATATTCAGCCACGTCATCAGCACTAGAAAACCAAAGCAGCGTGGTTTATCCATTTGTGATAGATTGACATTAATTTATCAAGAAACTTGACCAGCATGTCAAGCGACAGCATCAGCTCAAAAGGCGGTGGAGTACACTCCTCAATAGTACACAATGGCCAGGTTTGTTACTGTTGAATTTCAAAATCTTCTTAGTAACTTAAATTGATGTACCTTTACAACAGCAGATGTTACAATGTACTATTATGACAGTATCTCGGTACTGTCCTTATCCTACTGTTATTCAAGTAAGAATATCAAAGTTCTCAAATTAAAAGGAAAAAGATGCATGCAAACAGATTATGTTAGAAAAAGATGCCGTAATGTAAACAGCTCAAGTACTCATGATCACCAACAACAATGCCTTATGCAGTGTTTTGAATCCACTCATCAAAAGGTGTTCCGAAAATCTACAAACAGAATAGTTTGGATGTGTAGATGTGTTCATAATACACACGATACCATTATAAGAATTGATATACATGATAAATCAATTAATAAATGATGACGACAAAGGAGATTAATATCTGACCTCTGGCGATATATTGTTTCTCTAGCCTTCTCCTGAGCTAATCTGCTTTGGATATTGTATAGCACCTTCATATTTAGTTCCTTTGCTAAAGGATTGCCACCAGTTAGAAAAGCCTGCCTATCCTGCTGAATTTTCAGTGGATAGCAGTAGACTGTGAGCAATCATAATCGCAACAACAACAACAACAACAACAACAAAGTCTTTTGTCCCAAACAAGTTAGAGTGAACTAGGAATGAAACATTCTCAAGATCAAAGAGATGAAAGCCTTGAAATAAAACTTACAATGCTAAAAATCCTAAGCCGTACAACCTACTATCTAAGCAATGATAATTGCAAATTGAAAAAATAATACTCGCAATTCAAGATATTTTTCAGAGGCATACTATTTGAGTGGTGTAAAAGCCAACGCCAAAACCGCAACATTTAATATTCATGTATAGAAAAAAAATCTGTACCAAATCAGTTTATATAACTAGTACCGTAGTACGTATTGCATAGCTCCAGATCATGTTACCAAGAACTCTCTTAGTCAAATGTTATATCCAGAGCAATTTTTTGTCACATCAACAAGACGTGTAGTTTTACTGGTAATGGTTTCATTTTAACAACCATGCTATTATAACTTCCAGCACCAGTTTACTTGTAATTCTTACAACGCAGAAAGTAATGACCATCACCTTATAATGCCCTGTTCCAAACAGTGATGGCTTCTAGCTTCTAGAAGTTAAAAGCTGTTTGGAAAGCACTAGCTTCTTAATGTGGCTTTTTTCTTTTCCCCTCTTTTTTTATTTTTCCTTTGCATTATCCGTGGATATATAACGATGTTTTTCATTCCCCCCCCCCCAATTTTTTCTTCTTTTTTCGTTTAATTGAATACCTCAGAAAAATCTAACAGCCGCTATAGTGTCATTTCAGTCAAAAACCATAATCGTTTGAAAGTTTTGTGATCATAATTGAACTAAGAAACAGTGAAGAAATGCTTGAACAATGTGCATGATGATTACCAATATTGTTTTCAATAATGTTCATGATGATTACTAATATTGTTTTCAATACTTTACCATGCCTGCCCCCACTAACATAAAATGATCATATGGATTCTCTTTAACAGCTAAAACATTTATGCTATTCAAAACCGCATGCACAATAATTTTGGCCCAAAGACAATGTTCCAATAATCTAGTCTCTGAGTAGCATATCTACCTGTTCAAGAAGTGCATGTCGTAGACTTGCAAAATCATGAACTTCATCCTTTGATTCCAAAAACATGTTTGCTGCCATCACAAACAAGTTCAAACCATAAGGCAAATAGGCATGTATGTTGTCACAGGTCCATGAAAAAACATGTATTGTAATTCAACAACACTACCTGTAGCATCAGTTTCAAGCCAAGTTGGTCGTGTCCGAACTCCAGCAATGTTTTGCAGTGTGTTGTTTGAGATCATATCATGATTACCGTTGTATGAGCCAGCCAACAACTGAGAGCCTCTGCTTGAACCAAGACCAGAAACAGGTAAATTAGTCGTCTTGTACCTCCCTCTCGGAGCATCCAGGGACACATGTTCCCGGCCAGCTGAAGATGAAACTATATCATCTGTGAGTGTAGCTGAATGAGATCTATATGCACTGTTTGGCAGACCAAAAGCTTCTTTGTTATAGTTCGCGAGACCATTTTGAGCATATGATGCTGGTGATGGAGGATTTGAGTGTCCAAATGACAGTGACCTGAGATTCTGATTGAGTCGTCCATCAACTTTATTCTGCTATTGAACATATGACAATATTAAACAAATGTTTGAAGCAGACTGCAAACACTACATTGTAGTCATTGCCATCAAGCATGCCATGTAAGTAAACTAAATTCATCAGCAAATATCACATATTAAGTTCTGTTAGTCCATAGGCAGATCAGAGAAAGAGCCATTTGATTATAGACATGGCTGATAGGCCACAAATTGCATTTGTAAGCAAAGGTGTCTTACAACTACAGTGAATAAATTAGTGGTGTTCTTGTCAAGATATTAATCTGATCAGAAATCAATGAAATATGTTCAGTACTTTCTAGGGCATACACTAGTTCCGAGTGATTTGAACTAACAGTGAATGATACCTAAACAGAGAACCAATAATACGATATATCATATATGAGACATCAATCAGTTTCTATAATGGAGTGGCTCCACAAATGAAGAGTGACTCATCGTAGTCGCTATAAATAAAGCCCTCCTAGTTTGTAATCTTCATAGAAAGTTGAATGAAAATGAAAGTGATATTTCAAGATCCAACAGAACATCGTTTGGTGACACTGATACATCAGTTGCAGTGTTGCACAGTAGAAGCATATTTAGCATAGATAATTAAGCTAACAACATAATAATTTTTAAACAGTGCCTTTGAGTGGGTTGTACATTAAGAGAAAGTGCCTATTAATGGACTGTAGATTAGGAGAATCAGTGGGCACAACTGGTTTGCACACATTAGGAGTCCATCAAGTCTATACTTATATTTAACATCAGACTTACTCAAATAACTATCTACAAAATTTATACTGATCTTTTACAACAGACTTACTCAAATTACTTGTACAGACTTGTACAGTTCAGTACAGATACCACAGTAAGCTTGGGTAGTTTTTGTAGGAAGTCTGACTGTGAAAGACACGTGAGGTCCCATTGCTTGTCACCAGTTTCGAAATCAAACTGAGAGCATATTCATACTGACTTTTGCTGATGGCTTTTGGCTACGATTGATGAATAATGATGGTTGATAGAAGTAGTGCATTGGCCCGCTCGTTTCGGTTTCAACTTTTGGCTTATTTTTCACTATTCATAAATTTCGTCTTTTCTGAACTTTTGGCTTTTTTGAGCTTTTTTGCCGGTTCTTTTTTCTCGTATTCGTTTGCGTTGTCTTGTTCATGATAAGCTAGCATATTTTTTCTATTTTTAATTTTTTAAAATTTAATTACGCCAAATAAGTCACCTTCAGCTACAGTGAAATTTCAGCCACTACAGTGCAATTTCAGCCATAAACCACAGCTTTTCAGCCCAACTGAATAGGGCCTATATAAGAAAGACGGTGCAACAAAAAGCACTATAACATTCGGACCACCATGCGATTCATAGAATTGTGATATAATAAAATACAAAGTATGTTACAATATGTGAAAGCAAAAGATAGTGGTTGATGAATAGTAGTGGCTGATAGAATCAATTTATAGAAGTTGAGGTGTTTATATTAGCAAGCAGAAACCAGAAGTAGAAACCAATATGAACAAACCCTGAATATATGTTCTTGATTAGGGAGTAAAAATTCCAACTATACAAACCAAAGGCCAAAGACAGAACAAGGAATGTCACTACATGCGAAACTTTGTTGTTTTATTGAGAGGAAAAGCATGTATGTGAACATCAAATGGGCGGCTTATTATTTACAAATCTGTAGCACACTAGCACTATTGACACCCTGACAATTACAAAGTATGATGTTGTTGTATAAATTGGATAACAGCCAGCAAGGTCCGCTCAATATGCTAGCGTTCATTCAAACAACAATTAATCTTACCAAATGTTTTAAGTTTTGCTTTAATAGAAAGCTTAACTGATGTTACAACTTCTGCAGAATTGATGTAAAACCATACACTGTAAGTTGTTAATGACCATTTTAAAAACATGTCAAACCTTTTGCTTTATGAAATTTGCTGCGATATATGAGAAACATATTAGTTAGCCTTACAAGCACCAAAATATACACATAGTTAGTGCCAGAGCAACTTTTTCGTTATGATTCTTGTGTAGCTCAAGCCCCAAGGGACAGTGGGAGGAATACAACTTTCAAAAAGAATAACTTGATAATTGAGATTAATAGCATGGGGATAAATGGAGACAGACCTCCAGTTGATTCATGATGTCCACAGTCGAGCTAAAGCTACGCCGGCTTCCATGATAAGGATCAGTAAGGTTTTGCAATGAAGCTCCTGAAATTTTAAGGCAAAAAGTTTGGGTTCACAGAACCAGCTTCAGTAAAGAAAATTACACCCATTAAATTAACACTATACCAATGCTAGAATCTCCATTGTAGTGACTGGCATCCCTTCTACTAGCGCTGTATTGTCCACCATTTCTTACTGTCTTTACCCATGGAGCAGCAGTTGGACTCATAGTACTTGCAGTTGGACTCATAATAGTAGCTTGCGACTGTTCTTCTACATAAGTTGGGCCAGGAAATTCAATCTTTGCACGTGTACTCAGTGTGTCCCTCATAAAAGGGGAAGCATGGTGCTGCATACTCGATGTCTGGTTTGGAGAAAATATTGAAGCACCAATGCCATCATTTATTGACAAGCCCACGAGCGAGAGACTGTCAGGTACAGGAGTCTCATCTTGTCCCAGAACTTTGAAATCAGGGGTAATATCATCTGGAAGCTGTTGTTGCCAATACCGCTGTGCTTCTTCATCAGGGTTACTTGGTATAACAGACTCTGGTTGGTCTGCACTAGTGTCTTTGGAGGACCCTGAGACAGCAATCCTGGTTGTGTCTGATCTGTTTGAATCATCATTGACAGATCTAAGGGATGAAGGAACAAATTCTTCTGCATTTGGATTTAATGCAGTGCTCTTGTTTATCAAACTTAATTTTCTCTCTTCAATGGACATCCTGCTGACGAGCAGATGCAGCTCTTCTCCAGAATTCTAAAATTGACACGAACAGCACTAAACACCTAGGGGCAAAACTTTTTCTGGAGAAGTTCTTCCTAGTCCTATCAGATAGAATTGTGCAAGGCAGAGTTAGATTTCTCAAATGCAAAACTAACAAGAGCACAAATTGTTTTGCAAGAACGAAAGAAATGGCCTTAAGTGCTACATTTATGTGGAACTGACAACTTATCCACTAAATAACGATGAAAACTTAGGACCACAGCTCTGTGTGAATTTGCACAAAGAATGCATGCATTCCACAACAGACTCTTGAGTCTTCTCTTATTGGATATCTTAATTCAATTAGATAAATGACGAATATATTAGGCGAATCGGAATGCTTATACAACGTGGAAATCCCTGCAGTGTTTCCAGGAAAAAAAACAGTTGGTACATTTCTAGCATGATTGATGATAAAGGGTTATGGAACATTTACATGACATATCAAACTGGGCCATGGAGATTGGCGCATGGTTAGAAAGATGAAACAATCAGAAGTTAAAGAAAATAGCTATCCAATAAGCTGTAAATCCAACATAGCAAGAGGAATGCATCAAACAGAATTGGGACGTGTAAAAAGAAAAGGCTCCATGACACAGAAATTGGCTTCTTTTCTGTTAGCTAAACATGGAGATGCTAACCTGCAATAAAAAAGTTCATGTCAGTACACAAGAAAGTGGACACACCAGGATTACACTGGAGAAGAAGGAAAGCCAGACCCATTCCAAAAGAGAGGAAGTACGCTGCTGAGCTAAAAATTCGTAATCACTCCGGATGGATTTGACAACAAGCATGGATGCAGTGTGTACATTTGATACTTTTGGATGCAAAAGTACCAGAGTAAGAAGAATTGTCTCATGGGGGATCCAATTATGAGGGTGTGTTTGGTTGGGCTTCCCAACCTGCTTTGGCTTCCACAAAAGCCAAAAGCCAACCAAATGGGGGAGTTTCCACAGCCGGCTTTTGTAAAAAGCTGCTTTTGTAGTAATACAATAGCCACAGCCGGTGGAGAGGTGCTTCCACCGGCTGTGGCTTCCCCGTCCGCCCGCTCCGCTCCAAGACCGGCAAGCTGGGAGCTCCGCCGCCGCCGCGGGCGAGTGCGAGCTCCGGGCGGGCGGCCGGATGTGGAGAAGTAGGAGGAGAGGTGCGGTGAGGCTTGGTGGCGCGCCGGCGGTGGAGTTGGCGGAAGAGGCCGAAGTGGTGAATGGTGACGCCGAGGTGGACAGGAAGCTGCCGGCGTCGGTGGTGGAGAAGAACGGAGGAACGCACCGGAAGAGATGGAGGCGACGGTGGATGCGGCCGTCGGCATCGGAGCAGAGGGTGGGGAAGGAGAGCAAGAAGGCGGCGGCTCGGGTGGAGAAGGAGGCGACCGGTGGTGGCGTAGAATGGCGCGGGAGCAGGGCGGCGAGAGGTGAGGAGGGAGTAGATGGCGGCGCCGAGGTAGAGTTGGGAAGGGGAGGAGAAGGAGCGGCGGGTGAGGAGCAGTGGGGGTGGCGCGGTAGGAGAGAAAGGGATGGAGGCGCGGTGGAGAAGATGGGTGGCCGGTGGAAGAAGGAGGCGGAGGGAGGTGCACCGAGGAGGGGAGCGGCTGGAGAAGGGGGCAGCGTGGTAGGAGAGAAAGGGGGAGTAGAGTGGGCGGCCGGAGAAAAGGGGCGGTGTGGCGGAGAAAGGAGGGAGAGGCGGATCATAGCAACTTTTCCAAACCAAACGGCTTTCAGCTTTCTCACAGCCCACAACCTACAGTAGCTTTTTCACAGCCCACAGCTCATAGCAACTTTTTCAGAAGCCACAGCTCAACCAAACACACCCTGAGTGAAAGCTTCTAATTGTAGCACTGCTGCCTGGGGTATCCAATAAATGGAAAAGGCTGGCAATTTTAAGCATGAAATAGCTAAAAGTGTAATCCTTTAATCATTGAACAACCCTTGAGAGAAGAAAATGCATGCCCATTAAACTCCTCATCGTTCTGCCCAGAACCACCAGAAGGATCATACTACCATCATCACCGTGCAGCCGACGATGAATTTAAGTAAAATAGCTAAAAACTGCTACGATCAACAGAAACTGTTTTGCACCACCAACTACGTCAGAACCATCCAAAAGCAGAATTACATGACGCATTGTAATAGGAAAACAATGAAACATCTAAAAACCGGCAACCTTAATTACGCTATAAACCAGCACAAATCTGACCCAACAAACTCCCCTTTACCAACGCATCCAGAAGCATCTGGAACTAAGGGGGTGTTCGGCAGGGCACAAGCCGGGCGGCTTTTGGCAGCCGCTACAGTACCTAACTTTTAAACGGAGTATTTTCTCAAGACGGGGTCTACAAGTTAAACGTAGTACACGTTAAAAGCCCAACATCTGTACTAGCCAAAATCGCAAGTGAGTATCGATCTCTCCGTAATCTGTACCGTAAACAGGCAAAATTCAAAAATTTCAGCCATAAGCCGCAGCCAAAAAGAACATGCCCTTAAAGCTAGAAAAGGCTAAAGGCGTCAGTTTTAACCCGTGGCCCAACGATCTCGATCGAACTTACATGGTGCTTCCATGAGGAAGTCGAAGTAGGCAAGTAGCAGTAGGAAATCGAACGTAACAGCAAGCACCGGAGTTACTGAATTAAGGCGGCTTAATCCACAAGGTGAAGACCACGCACGCACACCAACCGAATCCAATCATTGTGATACCAGTTTGACGCAATGGAAAACACTAGAGAGACGCGTGAGCAGCATTTGACGACGTGAAACTAACGAAATCGAGCACCAAATTAGCTGAATTTAGCAGCTTCATTAATCAATCCGCAGAACCCCATGAGCAAACCGAGCACACGATGCCCAATTCAATGCATCGAAAGGCATATAGAAAGATCTAGAAGCATCGGTACCCTCACCCTTCACGAGATCGACGAGCTGGTGGTGCACGGAGGAGGCCCAGCCCATACGACGGCGGCCCTTCCCGAAGCTTCCAATCCGCGCAAGCTCCGCCGCCACCTACCACTCCGCCGATGCAGAGAGCATCTGCAAAAGGTAAAATTCTAGAAGGATTCGACGACTCCAGAAGCTTCTAGAAGGATTGGAGATCTCACCTTCACCTCTCTCCTCTTCCCTTCCCCTCTCCTTTCTTCTCACAGGGTTTTTCCCCCCCCGTGATTTTTTTAGCGCTCTCTCTCTCACACACTTGTTCCCTGTGTTGACTCGCAGCCTTATATTATTCGCGGACGCGATAGGATCTCACTGTCTCTTCCCAGCCCTCCGATTCGGAACCCAGCGCGCATCCAGCCGTTCGTTGCTGTAGGGTATAGAATAAGCGTACCTTTGGAGCCACCAAACTGTGACCGAATGACATGTGGGGCAACACGGGAAATGGCCTCCTGCAGGCGGATTGAGATCCCCTGCCTTCAAATGACCCAAAGTCACTGCCTTTGAAGGCAGAGGATACGCGTCCCCTGCAGGCCGACTGTGATCGTTTTGGCTTCAGCTTTTAGCTTCTGACTTATTTTCACTATTCATAAATTTCGTCTTTGTCTGAACTTTTGGCTTTTTGTTGAGCTTTTTTACCGGTTTTTTTCCCGTATTTGTTTGTATTATACGTAATGGGCTAACATATTTTTTTATATATATTTTAATTTTTTTTAAATTTAATTATGTTAAATAAGCATCTGTCAGCTATAGTGCTTTTTCAGCCAGCTACAGTGCTTTTTCAGCCATAAGCCACCAAAAAAAGCCCAAATGATCACCACCGACTTACAACTTAGTGCTTCTTCTAAATAAATAAATAGTCTAGTTTTTTATCACTATTTCAAAATAGCTTATTAAGACAAACTTCTGAAATAGCTTGATGGAATTTAATTCGTTCAAACAAACATTCACACTAGAGCAAAAACTATAAGCCACAGCTGAAAAATACTCACTTTTGACCATGTTTGTTTAAGCTTTTCTTTTAGCTTAAAATCAAAAAAAATAAAAGCCTAAACAAACGGGTGACTTTTTTATTGGGCTTTTAAAAAGCCTAAGCCACCCATATAACTAAAAGCCAAAAGTCAATTCAAATGTGCTTGTTTTGCTTTTTACGTGATGAAAATAGCCTTTGCCATTGAACTTCGAAAAAATTACCTACAGGAACCTAGTATAAAAATTCCATTCGTTCCTCCCAATCGGTCATTCTCTCCCGTCCTCCCCCAAAAGCACCTTTGGTGATTACCCAAACGACATGATTTTTTTTGTCTATTTTTTGGTTTTTTAGCTTTTTTGCTTTTTCTTTTTTTATTTCTTTATATTGTCTGTAATGATATAACATTTTTTATTTTTATATTTAATTACGTAAAATAAATCAACAACAGTTACAGTACAAAATAAACTATAAGGTCTGGATTATAAGCTATTTGGAATGCCCCCTTAACCTTATTCTGCCCACGAATAATAACCATAACATTTACGGGGGACTTCCCGGCCGCGCAGCGCCTCCACGTCGCCCCCTGCGCTCGGCCGGCCGGCGCGTGGCCAGGAAATTCGCGTACGGCCGGCCGAGTCACTTTCCTCGTATTTTTCGATAATTACGTAAAGGTCCTCCGTTATCGCAAAAAGGTCCCTGTATTTTTTTGAATAGGCCCCTGTATATTTTTTTGCTGGGTAGCGACCCTAGGTTTCCCGTAATTACGAATTTAATTAACTTGCTTACATTATCGTGGACGTGGGCATCAGCGAGATTTGCGACAGCTTCTAGAATACCACATGTGGACATGAACGTGCGTGCGACGTGGCGTACGCAGAATAAAACTAGAACAAAATAATTGAGATTCACTATTTCACTCTTTATTTAATAATAAATATAGTTTTCAAGCAATACTGTGTTAAATAGTAATATATTTGATAATTTTTAGCATCAATACTTTAACATAACTGATGATAACGTCTAATGATAAAGAAGTAACGATCAAAATACTTACCAAAATAAAAATCTGATAATAATATTGATTAGTTGCAGCAAACTAAAGGAACTAAGGGCAAAATCACAGACAAAAGTTGATCGATATTGATAAAACACATCATTCAACCTCAATAACCTGTTAAAAGAGAATAAAATTACTTAAAATTTTCAAGTAAAAAAAAAGAGAATGATTAAATGTAAGTTAGTGCATCATCTTTTAGTATTTACATTCTTTCAAGTTCATAAAGCGACAAATCGTAACATCATTAGTAATTTTCATCAATTCTTATTTTTTTCACATAGAAAATAAGTATATCATTCAAAAATATTACCAATTAATTGAAAAGCCAATTAGATATTTATATATTCAATAGTTCAAAAATAATATAATAGAAAATATATCCAGTGACTTACTTGACATTGCGGTCAAATACTACAATTGTACCCCCGATTTGCAACGAGCTAGACTGGTATTCTAAAAATAAAAATTAAAACCCTAAGTTTTAACCCTACAATTCAATAAAAATCAATCAACAATCATCATATTGAAATCCTAACTCACAATTAGAATAATTGAGAGAAATTTAGAGCAAAGTACATATTGATCGAATGAACCTAAGCTTCCTTTGGTCGTTGAGGACGTGAGACAATAGGAACCAGGTGTCACCACGGTAAGATGGTAGGCGAGGGAGGCCAGTGGAACTAATTTCTCCCATTCTCTGGCGACTGGCCGCTGCCTAGCTGGGTGCGATTTTGTGGTGGATGTGTTGCATATCTCTTGACCGACCATGCGTGGCGAACAATCGTCGACACCATGGCCCGTTGCAGTTTTCCCTCTTATGTTGGCTCAAAGGTTGGCTTAGTCTGCTGCAGTTGCCTCATGGACTAACGGAAGCAGAGGCTTCCTGTGGACTACTACTAGCTACTGGAAATTTAGGCTGTTAGTGATTTCTTCGTTGAGTTTCAAGAAAAGAAACGAGTGCACCGAATTTAGTCTAGAGATTCATATGTAGAACGAAAACGATAATTTCTATTAAAAAAATTTTGGACCCGATATCATGGAGCCACAACGTGATTACGCCCCTGGCGCACGCTGAAAGGTTGAGCTTGTGTACCAGTGTACGCCGGTAATTCTTTGGAGACGGCGATGTTCAGCACTTGCCTGATGGGTTCGGATGTGATAACAACATTTCTAGTGTTCCATAATATGAGATGATTTACATGTGTACGCAGGGAGTCCGTGACGAGTGATCACAAGTGTTCTTTTCTTGCCAATTAAAGAAAGCAACCATAGTGACCAATGATCGAGCGGCATTGATAGGTTTTTGCAACTTGTCTGACAAATTTATGTAAACAAGGACAATCACCGAAAATTAAGAATGGCACTGACTCCAAAAACAGCTTTGATGAGGACCGGTTATACAATGCTGAATGCTACATACTACAATGGGCGCAGCAGGGCATGTCCCTCCTGGGGCCGTTGCCAGATGCTTCCCCTGAAGTATTATAAGAGTTGAATGTTCCTCTTAGAAAGTAAGCACAGTTTGTGCCCTCTTTAAGTGTAGAGGTAACGATTCCTTCACTGATGGCTATATATAGCTTAGAAATTCTTTCCAATCACGGTGAGAACAACAATAATCATATAGGAAGGAAGAGAGGTTGAGTACTTTTTAAGTCGATCTTAACATTGACTAGTAAGGTGCTCATACGTTATAAGAGAGTACGAAATTAGGGTGGTACATATCGGTAAACATGATTCAAAGTCGTTCAACAAATATTTTGTTTCTCTTAGCACTGATATATAAATGTAAAAGACTAAAAATATTCATGATTACATTGAATCCCAGGCATAAAGAAAAAAAGTAAATAACTGAGATATATGCAAGGTTTGATGCATTTTAAACATTTATTACCAACATATGAGTGCTATGTTCTTTCTTAGTTCCGTGTTCCTGGTTCTGTCATAAGCAAAAAGGATGTTCAAGGCAAAATGTCCGCAACTCGCCGATGTGCCATCCACCAAGCACCACCACACCCTGTGCTCACCTCCTCCCTCCTCTACTCTCCCTCCGCATCCACTACCCTGCAGCCCATCGTCTCCTCCACCGCGTCCGCCACTTCATCCACTACTCCTCCTCACCTCTCCGCCGCCCATCGCCTCTACTGCTCCCCAGACCCAAGCTACCAGCTCGTCGGTACGCTACCCTTTCTCTCCGCCACCGTCTTAGATCGTTTGAGCACTATCCTGCCACCGTCCATCCCTCTCTTCCTTGGCCCCTTGTGCTTCTCCTCTCCTCCTCTGCGCCACCATCGCCAGCGGCCACCTCAACTCCCTCTGGCTATCGCCAAGCCCTACTACCTCCACGCTGCCGCCCTACATCGCCTCCTCCACCGTGCCACCGATCTGCATCGCCCCAACACTAACGCTGATCTTGGTGACCGCGCACTCAACCACCTCTTCGCTGACTAAGGCAGAGGAAGGAGAGCACCATCATGGAGATGGGTTAGAATAGTTTTCCTGGTTTTTTGGTGTTTTTTTGGGTAGATTTTTAGCTGTTTTTTCTAGACATGGAGGGGAGGTTGAAAGCATCTAGACCCCTAAAAATGGTTTTGGTAATTAATGAATTTATGTGAATATGGGATTAACGTGTTTGATGAGTTTTTAAAAGGTTAAATCCTTAAGTGGATGACAAAACGCATGCTAAGGATCAATGTGAAGATCAAAAGTGACTCAAGGCAAAGGTATGCTTAGACTAGAACCCTCTTTTTATTTTTACCGGTCTTAGAAGAAAGGGTGGAAGACCGGATTATATGTTAAATGTCGTACCATAAAAAGGGATCATGGAAAGTAGCTTGATAGCATATTTATTGTACCATTTGGATCAAATTAGGATCATGCATTTATTGATAATCAAGTTTAAAAGACAAATCTGTACTGTGTTTGAAAAAACGGAAGTACCGGAGTTTTAACGGTGGAACTATCGCAGAGCGGAAGTTCCACAGTCCTGAACGGTACTTCCGGTGCTCGGAAGCTCCAAAAAATCGGGCGGAACCTTTTTTCCAGAGAGCACCCCCGGGAGTGCTCAGTATTCTGTCCGGACAACCGGAAGTACCGATATGTAAGTCGTGGTACTTCCGCTTGCTGGAAGCTCTGGATATCCGAGCGAAGCCTTTTTTTCCAGAGAGCACCCTCCAGGTGATTTTAGAGTTTGCGAAATCTGAAAGTACCAGAGTTTCAACACCGGAACTACCGTTCGAGCGGTAGTTTCGCTGTCCGAAGCGGTACTTCCAGAGCACGGAAGCTTCGGAGGCAAGGGCGGAACATTTTTTCCAGAGAGCGCCAACTTTTGGTTCCGGCCCAAGCGGTAATACCACGCCAACTTCCTGGAACTACCGCAAAACAAAAGTACCGGATTTATAACGGCGGTGGTTCCGCGTCAACTTTCAACGGCTAGTTCAGAAGCTTTGACATAGCCGTTACTGTCGCACCAGAGCTGGAGCGGAAGTACCGACCTTTGGCCTGCGGTACTTCCGCTCGCCCTGTTTTTTTCTATAATTTCTCGAACGACTAGATTTGGTTGGTAAGGGTATAAATACTCATACCACTACTCAAGGATAGTATGAAGACACCCCATTGAACATCTTTGAGCATTCACTCCACACCTCATTTACTTCTTGTGCATTCATTTGAGGTGGTTGAGCCAAAAAAGTGTATTACATTCAATAGTTTGATCCTTTGGCACTTGATTGTGGTCAGGTGAAGCTTGAGATCTTGTACTCTTGGTGTCTGCCAGCACGGCAGCACCTGGATGACTTGGTGGAGATTGCTCGGTGATCTTCTCAAGAAGCTTGTGAGAATACCCGGTGTGTGTGAAGGTTGGAGCTCACCTACCTGGAGCGGGGAAGAGCTACCATTAGTGAATTGAAGTGGAAGGCTTACTTTGTGGAGCCGGTCCAATTCGTCTGGGCTAACCTTAACGTGGACTAGAGGAAACCGGCAAGTTTCTGAATACCGCGGTAAAACATCGAGTGTACTTGTTTCTCTCTTGTCACCTTTTCAGCACTTGGTTGTTAAACTCTTTGTAATCATTTATTTGTGCTAGTGCTATTGCAGAGTCTTAACTTGATTAGAATTGTGTAGATTTCAAGGACACTATACTCCTGTCATTAGAATTGCAAATAATTAGTTAAGAGACAAGAAAATTTAAAAACCTCTTATCCACCCATTTTAGTCGATTATCTTTGATCCTACAGAGGTACACACACTTGGAGGGCAGGTATGTACGGAAAGTCAAAGGAGATGATGAGTAAATAAACTCTTTTTTATATTAGTATAGAAATGGCAAATAGATTAGGAACAAAGAAGCCTCACAAGAAAAGGAGAAAAAAGAACGCTTCAAAATTGGGAAGCTGAAGCTCTATCCGAAACGTTCAGGCCCAAGAGCAGCCCACTTTGAGATCATAATAACCCAGCCCACTTACCAACTACCGTTCCTTCGCGCGGCGTCCAACTCGTCGTTTCCTTCCTCTCGACGTCTACTCCCAATTCCCAAACCACGCCTACCTACGCGCAAACCCTAAGCCCGACACCCCGAAACACCACCCCATCCGACAAATTCTCCAAATCTCACCGTAAATTTGGCATGCCCGGCCCCGGAAACCCCAGGCCTTGCTCTCGCCGGAGATGATCGCGTCGTGGCCGCCGCATCCTCGCCGGATTCGGCCCCTCGCCGCTGCCTCCCTGGTACTGTTCCTCCTCCTCCTGTACAGCCGCTCGGATGGGAATTTTCCGCAATCGCAGCAGCTTTTGAGCTCCAATTCGCTCCCGCTCTACCGTAGAATCCTGTACGATGCCGATTCTACCGGCCCCGCATCCAAAGGTTGGGGGAACCTTTTGGAGGCCACCAAGCAGAACGGGGAGCAACTGGAGAACCCCTCCACGGAGTGCGCCGGCATCGCGCGGCACGAGGGGTTCGGATCCCCGTGCGAGTTCCTCCGGGCTCACCCGCAGTGTAGCTCCGGCGGGTTCGTGGACTACTTGGGCTTCTTCTACTGTAGGTGCGAAAGGTTTAGGGTGCTCGGGTATGTTATGCTTGGCGTGTGTCTGGCGGCGCTGTTCTATGTGCTCGGCAACACGGCTGCGGACTACTTCTGCTGCAGCCTCGAGAAGATGTCGGTGCTGCTGCGGCTCCCACCGACTGTGGCCGGCGTGACGCTGCTCCCTTTTGGTAATGGCGCTCCTGATGTGTTCGCGAGTATTGCAGCGTTTATGGGGACCGGTGCTGGGGAGGTTGGGCTGAACAGTGTGTTGGGTGGAGCTGTGTTTGTGACTTGTGTCGTGGTTGGGGCAGTGTCATTGTGCGTTGCGGAGAAGAATGTGCAGATTGATAGGAGGTGCTTTGTGAGGGATGTTGGGTTCTTTCTGATGACTCTGGTTGCTCTGTCGATTGTTTTGATCCTAGGGAAGGTGACTGTTTGGGGAGCTATGATGTTTGTGTCGATTTATGTGGTTTATGCATTTGTGGTAGCTGCGAATGAGGTCTTGAGGAAGCATGCACGGAGGCTGAAGTTTGATGTGGTCACGCCATTGCTGCCTGTGAGGGGAAGTATCTTTGCACAAGGAACAGAGGAGGATGAGTCTGTGTACAGTTCACTTCTTGAGGAGGATACAGATGGTGAGGTGGACCGGATAAACACATCCTTGCCTCAGTGGATGTGGGCTTCTCATGTGGCCATCTACTCAAATCACGGTATAAGAGGTGGTTCATCTGATAGTTCCAGGCCATTGTGGGGTTGGAGTGAAGGAGATGTGGATTCCTCCGCACTTAACTTTTCCAAGCTGTTTTTATTTATGGAACTGCCCTTGACGATACCAAGAAGGTTGACGATTCCAATAGTTGAGGAAGACCGCTGGTCGAAAGAATATGCTGTTGCGAGTGCTGGCTTGGCGCCTGTTCTTTTGGCATTTCTGTGGAGCAGTCAGGATGGTGTATCCACCAAGGCTCGCATAGCAGCATATGTGATAGCTGGTGTTTTTGGGATTGCACTTGCTGCTCTCGCTTTCATATTCACCAATCCGGAACGTCCTCCACGGAGATTTTTATTCCCATGGGTGTTGGGAGGGTTTGTGATGAGCATCATTTGGTTCTACATTGTGGCCAATGAACTGGTTGCACTTTTGGTTGCTTTTGGTATGATATTGGGTATAAATCCTTCAATTCTTGGCTTAACAGTGTTAGCATGGGGGAATTCAATGGGTGACTTGATGTCAAATGTTGCCTTGGCAATGAATGGAGGAGATGGTGTTCAGATTGCTATGTCTGGATGTTATGCAGGACCTATGTTCAATACACTTGCTGGTTTGGGAATATCAATGCTCCTTGGAGCTTGGTCAACGGCACCCAATTCTTATGTTCTTCCGCAAGACCGCTCGCTCATTTACACAATGAGCTTCCTCGTTGCTGGATTGATCTGGGCTCTTGTTATGCTGCTGCGAGGTGACATGCGGCCTAACAAGATGCTTGGAGTTGGCCTCATTGCTCTTTACTCAGTTTTTCTTTTTATTAGGGTAAGCAATGCTATGGGGATATTGCCACTTCCTGGCTTGAGTTAGCTGCTTTGTTCCATTGTAAAAATGAGATGCAGATCCACATCGAATTGCTTGTCCATGTATGCCATTTATATTAATGAAATGAAATTATACGCTGTTCTTCTGTCATTGTCATTTGTATGTCATTATGCCTGCAACTGGTGTATTTATTTGCAAACTTACCACCTTGTATAGTAGTAACATTACACTTCTCCAGTGTCGACCTTTCAAGTGTACAAAAAATATTTGTTGTTTCCAGTGTAGTACTGTGACCTTTTTAAGTTTTCATGCTGTAGAGCTGGTGCTTCTGTTTGAAGACATGATCTGTGATAATGTTTGGTAGGCTATGTGACAGAAAACTAGCAATTCGGTATTCACACGTTGTTTACTGAGTACTGACTTGTAACATATTAGTTTGTTTTATATGTTTTTCAACTATTTGGTATGAGATGCCTCCACTATGCATTGCTTGTAAAAATGATACCAGATCCACATGAAACTACCTGTCCCATTTCTGTGATTTATACTACAAGTGAAATGGGATTGCGCTCTCTTCTAGTCATTCTGGGTCAAGTTGGGAGTACGTTTTTGGGTGCGGGACTTCGAAACGGAAAACGGCTGCATTTACTTCGATCCCCACTTTACTTTCTCACCCTTGATAGTAATGATGTAACCGTTCATGATCTTCCTATGAGACTTAACCAGTGTTGACCTTTCGATAACAAAGCCTTGTTCAAGTTTTCATGCTTAGGCCTGTTACTTTTGTATGGGGACGCGATCTGTTATAATGTTGGAACGAACTCGGAAATAAGTCCATCAGTTTTGCACTAGTATTTTTTAAAGACTTCTAGCCATGTTAGTTTTTTTCTTCTCATTTTCCAAGTATGTCAGCAATTTTGGCATGTGCGGCCTCCCTTGATTTCGATGAGACTGAAATACGGTAAGATCTCTGAACATCTGAGTGCTATATGAATATATGATCTAGTTTTGACATTCTGATGATCAGCAAGACAGCAACTGTTTGTACGTGCGTAGCTCTTTTGTGAATGTTTTTGTGTTTATTAACTACTCGTGCAATTTACTTATCCGTTGCTTATTGTTGCTTCTTATTCTTACTCATGTGAATCTTTTGCCAAATCCTTTCCAAATTATAAAGACTAAAGGGGTTAGCCCAGCTTTATTACAGAAAGCTAGAGATAACAAGTTTTGGTTTGCTGGGGGGTTTCAGCTTATAACAACAGGCACCCAAATTTCAGACAACTCAAGACAAGCAAATCTGCAACTGAAACAGACTAAAGAGAACGACCAACCCACTGAACAAAAGACAAAAATAAAAGACAACAACCGGACAACCCTTTCCAAATTATGGAGAAACCATCCTAAGAACCTTGTAACCTGAAATAGAAACCGGGAAACTGATATAAATGCAGTGATAACTGTTAACGCAACGAGTCTAAGTTCAGGGATGAAAAATGCAACATCACTGTGACATTACCTTGCAGCACAATTGGAACAATTCCTCTCTCTTTTTTTTAACAATCAATAGAGAAGATTGGACTAAAGCACCGAGGACTGAAACGTCGATCCTGCACTAAATCGATTGTTCAAAATGCTGGCATCAGAAGAAGAGCCTCGGATGAACCCATGTCAGAGATGTCTCCGACGGCCAATGGCAGCCGGAGATGAACAACCTCTCACCCGGATTGGCGGTGGACGCCTCCCGCCCAGGCGGGAACGCCTTCCAAATTCCAATGGCAAGACGTGGACCCCGATGCTGTCCAGCGCCATTGCCGCTCAGCGAAGTAGACTTGGTTGCCCTCCACGCCGCAGCTGCGCACGCCACGACGCCCTTCCTGGTGCAGTCCACGAACAAGCTGTACTCCCCGATGCTGTCCACCTCTTCCCACGTCATGCCCGCCATGTCGAGCGCATGCACGCGCACCTTCCGCACCCTCGCCGACAGCGCCATCGCGCCCCGCCCCCATCCGTGTCCGTCAAGACCAGCAGCCGCGCTCCCTGGCGGCGACCAGGCATGGCCCGAAGTGCCAGCGCTCGAACCCCCCGCCCCTCCTCTCTGGCCCTGATCCAAAGTGCTGTGAATTTTAGCTAAAATGATACTAAAACAGTTGTTAGCTTTTTCTGAGATATTCGATTAAAGGAAAATGAAGAAAAAACAATGTTATATATATCCATGGATAATGCCAAGAAAAAGGAAAAAAGTATCATATTAAGAAACCAATATGCTCCAAATAGCTTTTGGTTCCTAGAAAACAGACGTCATCACCGTTAGAAATGGGGCATTGCTAACTTCTAACTGTTGTGTGTAGAACTACGGCTCCAGCTTTCAATTCCATCCGACAAACCATACATTACGATTACAAATTCTGTCCAGTTTTCTGCCAATTTCAGTGCAGATTTGAAAACCTGGATTGCAAGGTACATATACAGAAACACTAGCAATATCTATTTTACACTCTTCTCTCTGTTTTTTTTTTGCGAGTTTCAACTTTCAAAGGCGGCCTATTCCCTCAAAACTCTGAAGAAAGTAAAGTACTAACAAACTGAAGTGCATGCTCATGTAAGTATGAGATGCTCCTATTTACAAGCCTCAATTCTTCAAGCCTCTTTTTCTCTTTCCATGTCAAGGCAACCCTGCTTCCACAAACATTTCACCGGCTAGGCAACTTACCAATTGTTTGATCAGTAGCCCAGTCAGTACAGACAGCTGCAAGTTCAGAAAACGCGCGGGCATATGAACCATCACTCTTGCTGCTGCACAACGGCTGCTGCTGGCTCTGCCGCACCTTCGGATCTCCTCCGACCTGCTCGCCTCCTGGAGCCTTCCCTGCTGCCGCCGCTATCGCTGCCGCCGTTTTCTGGCGGTGCGACGTACACGAAGGGCCCGACGATGCCGTCGTCGAAGGCGAGGAGCGGCTTCAGGGCGTCGACGACGGCGGACATGTGCGGCCGGGACTTTGGGTTGAGGCTGACGCACTGGTACGCCAGCGCCGCGGCCTTCTGCGCGGCCCTGCCCGGGTACTGCCCGGCGAGGTTGGGGTCCATGACGCGATCCAGCCGCCGGGAATCGTTCAGGTACGGCCGCGCCCACTCCACCAGGTTCTGCTCCCGGGGCGGCCGGTTCTTGTCCACCGACTTCCGCCCCGTCAGCAGCTCCAGCAGCACCACGCCGAAGCCGTACACATCGCTCTTCGCCGTTAAATGGCCTAGAAAGATTGCAAGAAACCAAAATATATATGCAGGTCAATGATGCAATCTACGTATACATCTGATCTAGGTGTTGATGGTTTGCATTGCACTACGTACCAGTCATGATGTACTCTGGTGCAGCGTAGCCCTGCGTGCCCATGACTCGTGTCGAGACGTGCGTCTCATCTTCTTCTGGTCCGTCTTTGGCTAGCCCGAAATCTGATAATTTTGCTTTGTAATCCTACGAATAATTCAAAAGGGAAAAATATATAATTTTGAAAGTTTTTTCTAAGGTGTTTACTAATAGGATAGCAGAGATAATAGACAGGTTGATCCATTATAACCAAACAGCTTTTATTAAGTGAAGATTTCTTCTAGAAAGTGTAGTCACAGCCCATGAAATTGTTCATGATTCGTATCCAAATAAAGAAAAGGGCTTTATCCTGAAATTGGATTACGAAAAAGCCTATAATAGGGTGAATTGGGATTTTCTGTTTAAGGTGCTTGAACAAAGAGGTTTTGGTCCTAAATGGATCATTTGGATGCAGACGTAAATTATGAAAGGATATATTGGTGTTAGAATCAATGATGAGGATATCAATTTTTTTTAAACTAGGAAAGGTCTAAGACAGGAGATCCTTTGTCCCCTTTGCCTATTATTTTGGTTGCAGATGTTTTAACTAGAATGTTAATGAAAGCTAAGGATGCAGGCTTCGTTCGATATTTGCATCCTAATCTTGTAGATAGAGGGGTGATCAGCCTCCAGTATGCTGATGACACTCTAGTTTTTGTTGAAAATAATGTAGAAACTGCAAGGAATTTAAAATAGTTGTTGTCTTATTTTGAGCATTTATCTAGTATGAGAATAAATTTCAATAAATGTGACTTAATGCCTATTAATATTGGAGAGGATGATGTCAAACCTTTTGCTCATGTTTTTGGGTGTAGAGCTAGCAATTTCCTTCTAAAGTATTTGGGTGTTGTTTACATTACAAAAATTTGAGAAAAGAGGACATCCAACCTATAGTAGATTAAATTGTGAAAAAAGTTGCTGGGTGGAGAGGTAGGCTTTTATCATATGGGGGTAGATTAGTTTTAGTCAGAACTTGTCTTCTAGTGTTCCTATTTATCTCCTCTCCGTAATTAAATTTTCTAAGTGGGCTATTGAAATGATTAACTTCCAAATGGCTCATTGTTTTTGGGACAACTATGAGGGTCATCATAAGTACCATTTAGCAAATTGGGACCTCGTGTGCCAAAAGAAAGAACATGGTGGCTTAGACATTCCCAACCCGAGAGAGTTGAACCTTTGCCTATTAGCTTCCTGTATTTAGAGGTATGGTTTAGGTGAGAATAGTCTATGGAAGTACGTTATAGATTATAAGTACAACACTGCTAATCCCCATGTGTTTGCTTGTTCTGACATGAATGTTTCCCCTTTTTGGAAAGGGGTTTATGGGCTAGTAAAGCAGCCAAGATGGGCTACCAATGGATTGTTGGTAATGGTCAAAAAAATATGTTTAGGAAGAACATTGGTTTGGAAATTCAAGCCTCGCTATCCAATATTAGGAAGTGTATGTGCTAGTTAATGAGAAACAAACCTCAATTGCTGATATTTGGGATGGTGTCAATCTAAAATGTACCTTTCGAAGATGTGTAAATGATAGAATCTTTAATATTTAGTTAGAAGTAGTTAGTATTATTGAATCTATAGTTTCCACTGAGGATGAAGATGTTCAAATTTAGAAGTTTAATTCTAAGAGAGTCTATAGTGTTCAGTCTCTTTATGCTATTATAAACTTTAGAGGTGTGTTTCCTGTTTATATTCAATCGGTGTGGAAGATTTCTGTACCCTCAGGATTCATATTTTCCTTTGGCTTTTATTTCATAATTAATTGCTTACTAGGGATAATCATTGTAAAAGGCATAATGTTGATGATAGAACTTGTGTTTTTTGTTCAGAAGCGGAATCTATCAATCATGTATTCTTTGACTGTGATATTGCTAAATTTGTGTGGACTAAAATCTCTGTTGTTATTAAGTTTGCTGTGGTACTGGTTTTGAATCTATAGCAAAATGGTGGATTTGTGATAGTAAGTGGAAAGCTAGAAATTGTGTATCTGCTGGAACTCTGTGGACTATTTAGAAACTTAGAAATGGCATTTGTTTTCGGAGATTACAGTGGATAAGGATGAACGTGCTATGGTGTCGGATTGGTCAATATATCAGGAATTGGAGACTGTTGTGCCCTGCATCGGCTTTGGAGCATATGGATATCTTCATGTTGACATTGGAGGTCATGGCGAGGATAGCTCCACAGATCGGCTGGCGGTAAAGAGAAAAGAACAATGACTGGATGGACACTATATCAATGGAGAATCCTAAGAATGGAACAAACTTTTGGGAGATAAAATCACAAGGAGGCTAAAAAGGGAGAAACATAAACTTTGCTTGATTGATGATGAGTTAGACAATATATCAATAGAGAAATAGTAGTAGTGAAATATGTTTTGGTTTAGAAAAGAAGTGAAGTTAAATTGTTAAGTTGATATGATGTAAAGTGCAATGCGTTTGAACCTATGTTTGCCTTCTAGACAGAAAACACTATGGTCTTATTTAATAAAATAGGACTGACTTTGCCCTCTATTTCTAAAAAAAAAATTCTGTCGTGGTTCCTGGATTCTAGATTGAGTTGACAGAGAAAGATCGAGCTTCTAGGAGTAGGTGGGAACGATTAGTCAACCAAGCCAGCAAATGCATGCACTCAACTTCGACTGCACTGCAACAACTCTGTTAATTAGACGCACAAAAACCGATCAAATCACTCCATGCGTGTTTTATTAGTTCTTGGCTCCTTTTTTTCTTCACGAGAAAAAAAGTCGCCGCCGTCTTCTTCTTTTTGTGGCCCTCTACGCACGCACGTACGACAAGTCAATACGTAAGCGTTGCAATAGTTGAAACCGAAGCCTGACTCTGTCTAGTTCACAGGAGTGAGCTAGTGGTCAAGAAGATTTGTTGTTCAGTAGTTGGCATTTGGCAACCAGACAATTATGACAGTTTAATTACTTACTGCGAATAAGCAGCAGACCATGCATATTTAATTTCTGACGAATCACTTGATCACAAACCAAATCAGTGAAATCGCAGCTAAGTCTTTTCTTTTGTGGGGTAGGTGAATGACTTTGACGATGATCACGTACGTACGTACCGAGTCTAGCACGATGTTGGAGGTCTTGAAGTCCCGGTAGATGACCGGCTTCTCGGCTTCGTGCAGGAAGGCCAACCCTTTGGCAGCACCGATGGCGATCTTCAGCCGTGTTGACCATGGCAACGACGCAGCGTATTCTACATGTATATTATGTACGATTTCATAATTAGATGAGGTAACCAAAGTTAGAATGGTCGTGCATGCATGGAGTCTGAAGAAGGGTGCAATTGCATGTCCACGGTACAAAAAAAAAAAAAGCGACGGTTCCTCCATGACTAATGCTTGGAATTGAATATGTCCATCTTGCTTTTTTTTTCCGACACTATTATTATCTTCTTTTCTAGATTGAATGAGTGAACTGCACCTAACTTACAATGATCGATGGTAGAAGTACTACTAGTACTGGTTTGCAAATGGTAGTAGTTAGTGTACTTCACCCCACGTGTTCTCTCAATTTTTAGGGCTACCCTGTTGCTCTAATTGATAAAGCATGCAGCGTCCTGTTTCACGTCCTTTGACCTATAATGATCGAGATGCATCGTGCATTGTGCATTGTGATAACACAATTCACTACTTTTGACTTATGAGACAAAGTAAGGATTGATCCAAATCACATATCGGAGAGCCATTTTAGTACTTTTGCATAAAGATTAAAGGGAAACAACTGGAGAGAGAGAGAGAGAGCAATTGGCGCAGGTGCCCTACCCCTACCACGTATGATTTTAAGCATAAAATCTGTACTGTCTCCTCTTACTGTTCCATTGGAGAGAGAGAGAAGAAGAAGAAGAAAAACAAAACAAGATGGTGTGAATTATATCAAAGTGGTTAAGAGAAAATGACTCGTGTATACACCAAGAGATGGAGAGTGAGAGGTGATGTAACACTAAAATGGACGTCACAACCAGAAGTCTAAAATGCAGTTTGAACCATCAGGAAAAACCGGCACTACTACAAAAAGCCTAATAGTAGACGCTAAATCACAGACGGTTTTGTGAAACCGTCTGTGATTTACACTATTACAGACGGTTTTAATTTGGAGGCCGTCTGTGGTATTTGTGGCGGGAAAAAGGAGTACCACAGACGGTTCTTACCGCTGAACCGTCTGTGATACTATAATATCACAGACGGTTTTATAATAAAAACCGTCTGTGATATTCCAGATTATCACAGACGGTTTTATAACAAAAACCGTCTGTGATATTGGAATATCACAGACGGTTTTTGTTATAAAACCGTCTGTGATAATCTGGAATATCACAGACGGTTTTTATTATAAAACCGTTTGTGATATTATAGTATCACAGACGGTTTTATAATAAAAACCGTCTGTGATACGTTTCCCGCCTTGCAATCCCTCAAAATTTCATATTTTCCCGCTTAAGTCCGAGTATGGTTCAGTTTTGAGACACCTTCAGTAAAACGGGCATAACTTTTGCATACGGTGTCCGTTTTCGACGTTCTTGTACTCGTTGGAAAGCTAACGACGAGCCCGATCCAAAAAAAACGACCAGCTTGCGCCAGTCGCCCTCCAAGACCCCGAAAATCGGCCATCTTTGGACCTAAACCTGCGTCGCAAGTTTTTTGTTTCTGTTTTTGCCCTTTTTCTTGGTCTTATTTTCGGAATTTGGATTTTTCTTCAACTGCAAAGTTGTAGATCTCGTCTAAACCTTTGAAATGAGTATATATAAGTCATATAGAACATTGCTATTTTATCTTTTCATACTAGTTGTTTGTATTGCATCGGTATATAAAATTGTGTGGTCTAATTCACAGACGGTTCTATATGTAGAACCGTCTGTGATATTCATTCATCACAGACGGTTCTATATGTAGAACCGTCTATAATAATCTGACAGCTGGGCCAGTCGATCCTGCACCTCACCCCACGGATCGTAGCTCTACCTCTCTGTCTCGGCGCCAAAAAATTTCGAACTCCTGCCTCTCCCTCCCTCTCCCTCCCCTATAAATATAACCCAAACTCAGCCTCTTTGCTGGTCTGTTCTTTCTTGTTGTCCTCTTCCTTGCTGTTCTCCTCCTCCTTGCTGTTCTCCTCCTCCTTGCTGTCCTCCTCCTCCTTGCTGTCCACATCCTTGCAGACGACGCACAAGTCTACGGCGATGATAGTGGACGTCAAAGACATCCAGCTCATGCGTTGCATCAGGGGCGAGAAGGATGGTGGGCGTCAAAGGCATAGAGGATCTTTGCTTGTTGTGTAACCTGCTCGTTGTTCTTGTTGTATAACTTGCTCGTTGTTCTTGTTGTTCTTGTTGTTCTTGTTGTGTAACATGCTCGTTGTTCTTATTATGTAACCTGCTCGTTGTTTTGGAATATTGTAATGGTAGACTCTAATATTAATAAAAATGGATGTTTTATGTTTGTGAAATGAATTGAGATATGAATTGGATATATACATGTACATGTTGATCTGCTTGTTTCAGAGGGTATGGCTAGCATTTCCTGAAGCTAACCAATAAACAGAAATATGTTTAGGAGTAGAAGGCAATATCACAGACGGTTTTTAGTTAAAAACCGTCTGTGATTTATACATATCACAGACGGTTCTTAACTAAAAACCGTCTGTGATAACTATATATCACAGACGGTTTTTAACTAAAAACCGTCTGTGATAACTATATATCACAGACGGTTTTTTACTAAAAACCGTCTGTGATTATAACTATCACAGACGGTTTTTAGTTAAAAACCGTCTGTGATATTTGCATCACAGACGGTTCGAAAACCGTCTGTGATGACCTCGTATTATCACTGACCCATAATTTCAGACGGTTCACAAAACCGTCTGTGATGACGTTTTTGAACCGTCTGTGATGACCTTTTCTGTAGTAGTGCGGGTAAATTAATTTAAGGGTGTAGAGCAAGGAAAGCTACTCCATCGATCGATCTAGCTAGCTACCGATCGATCTTTGCCGAAAAGTTTATGCCAGCAAGTTGGTAAAACCGCGCCGTACAGTCCGATTAATTGATGTACAGATTGGAGATATTCCAATCTTTTTAGCTTAATGATGCAGCGAGGAAAAGGAGACCGAAAACAATGTTTTGGGAATGTATCTTTCAAGCAAGATTGACACTCTAGACTACAGTAATATACTTTCTAAACTAAGTGATTAAAGAAGTTTAGCTGTTTCGCCGTGCTTACTTTTGAAGAGATGTTTCTCCAGGCTGCCCCTCGTCATGAACTCGTAGACGAGAAGCCTGTGCTCATCCTCGTAGCAATAGCCGATCAATTTGACGAGGTGAGGATGCCTCAATTGCCCGAGAAAAATGACTTCGGTCTGCATCGTGGCATACATATGTTTGTATGCAGGTCAGTCAAATGTAAATATTTTTCATTAGTTTGCTTTTAACTGAGACAAGTAAACCAAGGAAGCCTTTGAGCTAAGCAAGCAACACTGTTCCATCGAATTGACCCATGTTATCATAGCATACCAAAACACTCGAGAGAGAGAGAGAGAGAGAGAGAGAGAGAGAGAGAGAGAGTTCCGTATGTGGAACACGTCAACCAAGGAAACTTCTACTTCCAAGAAAAGACTAGTGGTCTGGAATATTAAGAAATAATGATAGAAAAAACAAATGACACAAGTATATATGCACAAAAATTACAGTATAATACTACTAATTAACTATACTAAACACCTAAAAAAGTTAACTATATTAAAAAGAAGCAAGAAACAAACGTGTATGTACACTGCAATTTTATCAGGAAACTTCATTTATTTTAAAATTTTGATTTTCTTAATTACATGCATTTCGTTCTACAAAATACACGCATATACTTGATAAGCACCAAATAGCAAGGCCTCGTCAAATTAATAATGTTACGGTGGATATGTACCTTCCTGAATTTGATGATAGCATACATATATAACTTTAAACTTTATTTCAAGGCCCATAATCCTATATATATCATGATAAAAATTCCTAGCTAACTCAATCCTTATCATCAGAACTGCTCAACTAACTTTGAACAAGCTAGTCTCATCAACTAAAGTACCATTAAACCCGTGGGTGCATCAAGTACAAATTAAACACAGCATTCCTTACATCGGTCCAGTAAATTTCTCACGTAGTGTAGCCGTGTAGGTAATGTGCTGATTAATTTAGCAAGCATAATTACAGTGTCAAGGACTAAGTAATGTAATAATTACGTATATATATGCATAAGTAAAAAAAAATAAACTAACTACCCCAGTTAATTGTATAGTACGTTTTTGGTAAGTAGTAGCTAGGTAATAACATACCAGCCACTCGTTGTGGCCCTGCGTGCCCTCGAGGTCGAGCAGCTTGACGGCGACGGACTGCGCGCGCAGGCCGGGCTTGACCTTCTCGTCGACGTAGCCCTTGTAGACGGGGCCGAAGCCGCCCTCGCCGATGAAGTTGGTCATGGAGAAGTCCCTGGTGACGGCGCGCAGCTCGGCGATGGTGAAGACGTGCAGGTTCGACCCGGCCAGCGACAGCGACAGGTCCTCTGGAGACACCATCCCGCCTAGCGCCGACCCGCTCAGGTCCGAGAACGACAGCCGGCTCTGCAGCGACCGCTGCTGCCTCGGCTTGTTGCTCCCCGCCGCCGCCACCTTCTTCTTCTTGCCGCCCCCGTGCGAGCTGAAGCACCCGAACAGCGAGCTCCACGCCGGCCTCGCCATGCCCGCGCGCGTCCGCGTGTGCGTAAGCGTTTGGGTTACCAGAAGCTTTGGCCGGATCGAAGTATATATAGATGGGCGGTGTCGGTGTTGTTGCTTCTTGCTTGTGGGCTGGGTTAATTGCTTAATCTGTGATGAAAGGGAGTAGTTGCGCTTAATTAAGCAGTGTTAATTAACGGCGGGGTTTGGTTTGGTGGGGTGGCGTGGCGTGGAGGTACAAGGGAAGAGGTGGATGGATGGATGGCGAGCGGAGCGGAGCGGCTTTTGACATGGCGATCATTGACTCGGGAAATTGCATGGGGAAAACGGGTTTTTTTTTGTGTCCACGGACTAAGGGTGGAAAAAAAAGCTTCTTAGTGAGGCTTATTGATTCGTTTAAAATTAGTTAAATAATGAATAAGTTGATTTTAGATAAAATTAAATTTTACTTTAACTTAATTCAGTTTGGCTCGTTAGCTGGTTCTAAAGACACTTCCATCCTATTAATAAAATAATATTAAATTAAACTATATTAATTTTGAAAATAAACTTGATAAAATGAGAAGGTGGCAGAATATCCACCCCTACCTCGGTCGGCGGCCGCGCCGTCAGTTGGAAGTTGGAACGGCGGGCAGGCGCCGAGCATGCCGTTCTATCTGGCGTTCTCACAAGGTCCCCTCATGCGTCCGACTAGGACTGAACGGTTCAGATGGAAGCAGCCTGGAGATGTGGATGCTGGAAACTTCTTTCTGTAGGATTTATATAGTGGAATCCATGTACTTTTGCTTTCTTTTCAAATTGGACCGACGTGAGGTTCACATGGATTGAATTTCAAATTGTACAGAGGAGGGGTGTTTCATCCTTTGTTGGTTATGTTGTTCTGCAAGGTTAGTTTGTTTTTCTTTGGAGAGAAAACGTGCTTATTTTGCTTCCGAGACATTCCATGTACCAATTAGGAACCATTTGGAACAGGAGAAATTTTCTTATTTCATGTGAGATTGTTGGGTCCTGTTTGAAACGTGTGAATTCTTGTATGAATCGAATATGTTCCAAATGTGCACTGAGTGTAATATTCACGAACCTTTGTACATAAATTTTTAGGCCTTTATATGCACTAAATGTACAGATTGTACTAACATCAAAACTCTCTTTGGTGACCTTGTACACATGAAGGCCCAGTTCTTCTTCAACTTTTAGCTTTAGTTTTTGGCTTTTCTACAGCAACTAGCTTTTAAATAAAGCATTTTTTAAAATGGGATCTACTAATTAATTGTAGTACATACTGTACCGACTTCATTTATATTGACAAAAACCGCACGTGAGTTTCTGTTACTCTGTAATCTCTCGTATGAACAGCCCAAAAGCCACAAGTCACAACCAAAAGGTATAAGCCTCAGCCAAAAAGAACAAGCCCGAAACTTGCAAGGAACGCTGCTCTTGCTAGCTTGGGCTGGCTATGCTTCCGGCCGGGAAATTTATGCACATATCAAAGTAGAACAGTGGATTTGCTAGCTTGAGCTTGTGTGTACTACAGATCTACAATGCAAGCTACCTGAGGCCCAAAATATTAGTGTGCAAAATAATTCTATATTGGCTGAAAAATTCAATGTTTAGTGGTCTAGTCCGAGGCGGCAAGTAGTGGCCTAGCCCACAATGAAAAGTCATTTTTCACGATTCACCCAATGACCTAGCCCAACACGTTCGCTTATGGAAAATCATTCGAGCAGTGACTCCAGCGCGGCCCATATGTATGCATGGATGCTAAACACAGGATCCTCAAGGCAACAAGCCTAGCCCAAAGCTAATGTTGACACCACTCTCATTCACGATTCACGCAGTGACCCAATGACGTGCACACTGCACAGCACCGGCGCACGTTTGCTTCACCCACGCGAACCCTAGTTCGCTAAGCTTCACTTGCATTGTGGCTTCACACAACTGGCCAGGGCACCAGGCGACCAGTCGTCTAGCCCAGTGACTCCAGCGCGATAATGCCTTCGAGCTCTAGCCTCCCTCCACAGATCCACGCACACATAGGTATGCCTCCATGTTTCTCCAGTGTCGCCTCGACTCGAGGCTCCAGCGCCGGCACTGGCGCATCCCACCAGCACCGGCTCTCGACCTCCAGGGCCGCTGCCTGGCCCGCCTCCCTCCCGCGCCGGCGCCATCTCCCTCCAGCACCAGCGAGCCTGCGAGACAACGAGCCCCGTTCCCCAATTCCCAATCAATTGGTTGACTTGGTTTGTTCCGCATTCTCCCCAATCCCCATTGCTCAATTTACCTGCTGTTATGTGCTCCATTTTAAGATTTTGTGCTATCTGATGAAATGAATCAAATGATGAATAATAGGGAATAAAGGTTGTGAGATTACAGATAGATTGATGTTGTCTGGTTGACTTATAATCTGTTGATCATTGACACCTTGATGGCTGATGCTAAATCAAGGTTGTGACTTGTGAGATTATAGATAGATTGTTATGCTTCTGTAGCGTGTTCTATTGAGAAGAAGTGAAGAATTAATGGATTATTCTGGTTTGTGAATTGTGATAAGATACAACTTTGATATGTAGGCCCAACTGATTAGTAATTATATTTGTAGAACACAACTGGTTAACTGAATTGAATTATTGAATGCCGATCTTTGTAGATTCTGATTCTTGTCCTACTATTGATGAAGAAGTGGCGGCCTAGGATGAGAGCAAATCTTTATTATTTAGGTACTCAAATTATATCTCTACTATGCTATATTGTTTATATTTTGCCATATTTTTTTTATTATGTTTTGTGTTCAAGCATTAAGCTAAATTTGTACTTGTGACGTATTTCTATTATGCCGTGATGTGAGTCTAAATTCGCATTCGTTCTTAGGTTGTTAGCCTGCTACAATTTAGTCCGAGGCATGATAAAATCATAGATCCGCCACTAACCAGCAAGGTATGCTCAAGGCATACGAACCATCAAAAGTTGTACAATCTTGCACCAATGTCTGATGCTCATATTGATTGTTAATTTGCTCTACCAAACACAACTTCTTTTCTTATAGGCTCTGTTATAATTGATCAGAATTAGTGGGATTTCAGCCGCTGTAACACATAGATTGGGCTAATGAACCGCATGGGAGACCCTCGCCGTGACACCTCCCCCTCGCCTAGAGCGTCCAACACACAACACGTGCAACGGAGCAAGCAGGGCATAGATGAAGAAGAACCCTAAGGATAAAAATTAAGAATAACAAAAGTAGGGAAGAATTTAACAAATGCATGAAGAACAAATTGGGGACTTCAATCTTCTTAGTCAAGCAAACCAATTTGAATCATCTACCATACCATGCCCTAAAAACAAACTGGGGACTTCAGTTTCTTGATTCAAGCAAAAAGGAAAACAAACTGCAATTGATTGGAATGCAAATTGGAGACACAATTGGGAAGAAATTGCATCACTGGAACACAAATTGCACAATTAGGTAAGGATTTGCTTGCCCTGCTAGCCAGCTTGCTTGCACATCTATCTTGATCTCCAACGGACATGTATGGGTCAGAGACAAATTTTGATGGTCACATTGTATCATCTCGAATTAGTGACACATGACCAAAGCACCGAGTATCCACGAATATACCTTGCACATGAGCGGTGGTGATGGGCAGCTCTACGCCTCCGCCTTGCAGATCACTAGCGCTGTGATTGCCTTTTACCGATGGGGAAACTTGCTGTTGAGGCAGGAGATGAAGAACTACTACGAATGTGGTAGATTTGTAACATCACCGCCACCTAATCTTGTGCGATTTGGGCTTGGCATTTGGAGGACTTTTGGGTGAAGAAAGGTGCGCCCGATTAGTTGGAAATGGCCAATTAATCCATTGATGCAGCTAATTTGGTGTTTGTGAGTGTTAACAACACTCCAAATTAGGTTATAGTGACCGTTTGCTCATTGATTTCACATAATCAGATGATTAATCAACTGTATCAAGCGTTTTTTCACAACAAGGGGATAGGATCATATGGTAGAGACCGAGGGGGAGAAGGGGGTGGAAGGGGAGGAGCGGGGGTATTTTGTTAAAAAAAAGTCTATTTGGTAGGGGGCTTTTTAGAAAACGGATTAAGTGGCTACAGTGCTCCATCTATTTGCATCCAGACTTGGCCAAATTGGCCGCTAGGAATGGCCCGGCATGGGCTCATGTAGACATGGCCCGGTTGGCCTAATTAACTAAATGAGTCGTGTCGTGTTAGCCTATGGGCTCATCCTTGGACACAAGCATGGCCCAATGACGTGATAAGCCACACTACTACGAAAAGGGTCATCACAGACGGTTCAGAACTATCATCACAGACGGTTTTCTGAATCGTTTGTATTTATGTGTTAGTGATAATCGAAAGTTATCACAGACGGTTTGTGAGCCATCTGTGATAAAGACAACACAGACGGTTTGTAACTAGAATCGTTTGTGAAGAAAACTATTACAAACGGCTCGAACCAAAAACCGTCTGTGATACTCACACATCACAGACGGTTCTAGTTACCAACCGTCTATGATTAGCAAGTATCATAGATGGTTGGTATATAGAACCGTCTGTGATAGTCCTTCATAGGCAGTTTATAGCACAAAACCGTCTGTGATAGTTCACTCTATACCTATTTTTTTTATTTTTGGCTAGCCTCAAGAAATATTAATGTTACCTATGCCCTTTGAAAACAAGCAAATACAGTGGCAAATTAACACAACAGCGCATTCCATTCCATTAAGATTAGAATCCACCATTACAGCATAACAAGATAACGAACCCAACTCTTTAACACGGCAAGAATATATAAGAAGTAAAGATCCTAGCAGACAGTAGAAGCTGGATGCATCGGAGATGGCGGCCGGATATCACCGACAATGGAGAGGCGGTGGTAGCACCACCTTTACGACACTTACGATAAGAGTTTGTTGTGCAGTCGACTGTGGTGTCACAACGGATGCGCTAGCTCACGGCGGTAGTCGGCGAGGTCGAGGAACAAGCTGGATGTATCGGATGGCGGCCTGATATCACCAGCAATAGAGAGGCAGCGGTAGCGCCACCTTTGTGGCACGATGGTGAGACTGCATAAGACACTCTTACGACACTTATAACAAGAGTGTGTTATGCAGTCGACCGTGGTGTCACAACGGAGGTGCTAGCTCACGATGGTATGTAGTCGGCGTCGTCGAGGGGGATACAGGAAGCTATATAGTGGATGGACTCACTTGTGACTGTCGGTGGAAAGGTAGATGTGGGTAATTAATAAGGGCCGAGCGGTGGGAGGAAATGGTGCCTGCCATTCGATGTGGAGAGAATGGATGGGTGAGATCGAAATCCTGGGTGACACGCCACGAATCGGTGACGTGTCATTATCAGAGACGGTTTGTTATACGAACCGTCTGTGATAACACATATCAAAGACGGTTTGTTATACGAACCGTCTGCGATAACTACATATCAAAGACGGTTTGTTATACGAACCGTCTGTGATAACTCACATATCAGAGACGGTTTGTTATACGAACTATCTGTGATAAGGTATACGAACCATCCATGATATTAATATCAGAGACATTTTGGTATATGAACCGTCTGTGATAACGCTTAAATATGCGCACCCTAATCCAGCTCTAATAAACTGTCTTCTCATCTTCTTCACCAGATTTCTCAATAATGGCATCTAATATTCTTTTGATCTCCTTTCGCTCATCTATCCATTATGAGTTGTTCGGTTGCAACCTTACACAGGCGGCCAACAATTTACGTCTAGAGTAGCTCCTCCGCTCTCGCCCTGCTCTCCTTCCTCGACTCGCTTCCATCTGTCAGCTGGACCTCATCATCCACCGTTGACCGAGATGTCTCGTTGCCGCTCAGCAAAGGGAAACCGACCTTAGCCTCGTTCTTCTCTGCAATGTGCACAAAGCGGAAGAAGCTCTTGCGGTAGTGAAGAGACACATGGATAACATTGCCGATCAAGTAGAAGTGGCCGATTCTGAAGAAGCTTATCATGTCATCCTCTATGAGATTATGGACCGTGCTAATGATTTTCTCAGGTTGGAGGAGTAAGTGCATAGGGCAAGAACAAACTTCACGACATTCGAAAAGTCAGCGGCTGATCCTCCAACTCCAAAAGTCGAAGAAGAAGCATATGAAGCCCAGAAGATTAAGATCTAGAAATATCTTTTTTTTGGAACTTTTGTAATAAATTTGCCTTGAATTTGTCTCTTGTCTCAGTATCTTCTGTAGTTCATATGACAAATGACAAAACACAGATGGTTGTAAATAAAAATCGTCTGTGATAGTTTCATAGATGGTTCTAGTTAAAAATCGTCTGTGATAATTCGTATATCATAGATGGCTTTTAAACCTAACCGTTTGTGATAGTTTCATAGACGGTTCTAGTTAAAAACCGTCTGTGATACTTTGTATATCACAGACGGCTTTTAAACCTAACCGTCTGTGATATTTTCAGAGACGATTTTAGCCATGAACCATCTGTAATAATCAAAGCACAAACAGCTTCACATGAACCGTATGTCATAAGACGTCCAGTATAGCTTGTTTTATAGTAGTGCCATGTTGTGCTGACTCGGGTACATGTAACATGATGGGCTAAGGATGGTCCGTTTAGCATGCAGGCCCGATATCGTGCTTTCCCTAGCGCCCGCGCTACCGGCGTCGGGCCTTCGTCGTGCGTTCCCTTGTGCCTGCACCGCTGCCATCGGTGCTGACGCCGGTGAGAGGGGAGCGCGAGCTGCGAGAGGAGGAGGCGGTGAGGAGGAAAGCTCGCTGGAGGGTGAGAGGGGAGGGAGGAACCGACTTAGCCAAAGAGGTGGCGGCTGAGCAGCAATGTGCGAGAGGGAGTAGGCGACAACTGGGCCAGGGAGGGAGCGAGGGAGGAGGTGAGGACTTAGGAGGGGAAAGCGGAGGAGGGCTAACCTTGTCATGCTCGCTCATGCCTAGGCCATGCCTAGCACGGCACGGTATTATGCATGTCGGGCCGCCCCACTAGGCCAACGTTGCGACCCAAGCATGGCACACTGCATCAGGCAAGGCCGACACGACTTGTTTAGTCTTGGACCATATTGCGTCTGGGTCGGGCCAATAGTGCTGTGTTTCGAGCCAGCACAGTTAGCCCGGTTGATTTTCACACTTTAACTCTGAATTGAGCTTTCACACTACATATGTTGTCTATACATAGGACTAATCAACGTAAGGGGACATGGCTAATTCTCACTTTTCTCAAATTGATGTTTTCGTTTTTCACTCTTTGGAGTCATTTTTTTCAACCTTGTGCATCAAGATACACATGTACTTTTTTACTATTCCGTCACATCACATTATCTAGAAGAAAGAAGCATGTGATCTAGATGGCACTAAAAAATTTCCATGTGATTGTTGTCGAACTCAAGGGCACGACAGACCACCAAATTTTAGAACCTCATGAAACACAAGGATGAGCCTGGCTAAGAAAGGAACTCCTCGGATAGACAGAACACAGAAAGATTGATTTTCAAGGGCCGGGGACTACTTAATTATGCAAACTAAATAAAGAAAAAGTTGCTACATTAATCCTATGGTGTTGGTTGCATCTCGATATGGATGTGGCTTCTAGAAGCTTGACCTTGGTGCCTGTAGCTGAAAATGTAATGTACGGTCAATGTGGTGCAGGTAGGATAGGAAGGAGCTCGCGCGTACGCATGATGGGACATGCATGAAAACTTTTTCCTTTTTTTGGCAGACGAAATTGTACGTACGGAGGCTTTGTTTGGAGGGGGAAAAGATATTTTGTACGTACCTACAGTGAAGCCAAGCGATCAAGTTCATGCCTTCATCTCGCACTGAATTGTGGAGTACACTTTCCGCTCGCTAATACATGTCACTTTTAATCGTTTCATTTGTTAACAAATTAGCAGAATTACTTGTATAATTATATAGCTACATATTATGATATAATTGTATTTATTATACAACCTAATATCTATGATTGAAAATATAGTTGTATGTATTTGTTATACAACTCTAACACCTATGATTAAAAATACAGCTGTATGTGTGACATGGCTCTAATCTATACTCATTTTTAAGTGATGTTTTATTTATTTTTTATGGTCTTCGATGTATGACTTTGACCATTATTTTTCGTAATTTTATTTTACTATATACTAGTAAAATTATAATATTATGAATATATTTTTAATGATAAATCTAATAATATAGTTTTCATGTGTCCAATCTACGTAGTTTTAAACATATTAGTGGCCAAACTTTACAAAGTTTAACAGTACAGATTCTAATATGTCACTTCAAAAATAGGAGAAGTAGTATATGATTAATCTACGTTGTTATGATCTAGCCCCACCAAAATAGACGATGTGGATCATTCTTTTTCTCTTAATTAATGAGAGAATTTTTTTTAGTATTGTTGTAGAATTTTCTTACTCTCTAAACGATTTAGTATACTTTAAATCTCATTAGTTGTTTGCATATGATTGGATACTTGTCTCTTCACGTTGCCCAATGTACGCTTTTCCATTTTCCTATCAATTATTTCACCAACCCGCACCCATTGTAGGCGCATAGTCAATTCCATCGATTACTGAGGGCAATTTGATCACTCTGGATAGAAAAAGTCGTTTGCCTTGATAGTTCTGCGATAGTAAAAAAATAACGAGTAAACACGAACGGTACAGCCACTTACAAATTAAACCGTCTTCGATCAGTTCAACCCAAAAGATCAAACCAACACGCACGAAAAAAACCGTAACCCTTAACCCAACTCAAGAGCTGTTCGTTGCAACTTGACGTCGTATATGTTTGACCCTAGCCGGGCCGGGCGACGAGAGTGCAACAAATCAACGGTTCGAGGACGGAGACGAACTCGTGCCGATCTCACGCGTGCGCGCGTCAACGCTTGTCGGCCTGGACTCGATCGCTATCTAGGTCGAACGCTTCACACGGCCCGTACCCGTTTGCGTTGGGCCCGGCCGCACGCGACCTTGAAGTCTGTCTGGCCTTGCTGAAGCCACGTACGCCATGATCGGTATGCTGCACGCGTGCACGCCGCTACTGCTGCTTGCCGAGCGCGCGCCCACGGGTTGAGGAGAACAACCGCGTCCGCCCGTGTGAAGACTGAAGAGTTCACAGTTTAAGGTGGTATTTAGTTGGACTAAATTTTGATGTTTTATGATTAAATTTTTACTGTAGCTGATGGTGGCTTATTTGGTATAATTAAATTTAAAAGAAATAAAAACGGGTTAGTCTATCACGTATAATGCAAACGAATATAAGAAAAAAACAGACAAAAAAGCTTAAAAAAATAAAAAAAATCAGAAAATGACAAATTTAGAAATAATAAAAAATAAATTGAAAGCTAGAAGCTTAAGCCCAACCGAACGGAATTGATCAACTCTATCCCTAACTGGCCTGTACGTGTCTTTGCTCTGCTGGACCAAGTTCAGCGTCCCTGTCGCTTCTATTTTTTGTTTAAAAAAACCAGAAATTAATATAAACAGCTAGTTTTTTAAATTAGCTTCTTCACTCTTCTCGTTTCTATTTCACTCCGAAGATAAAAGAGTGGTCACTTGCGTATCATGCGTCTTACTTCTTTCACTCCGTTTCACGCACATATCTCTCCCTTATTTTTCCCACCGTTTACTCTTTTCTTCTAAAAACCACTTCTACTTATTTATTTTCAGCTAAAAACTATCAGCTACAACCAATACGACCGCATCCTAACTCTTTGATTAACTTCCCTCGTGAAGTTATTGATGGAGATGTAGAAAATTCGATCTGTATCCACAAGACGATCAACCAATGTGTATTCGAGACTGTACCGTGACATTATCCTTTGTATCCCATTGTCTCTACTGTCGTAAAGAAAACAAATGTATACTACTAGATTTTCTTTTGAACTAACCGGCAGAAAAACTACCTGATATATTGTAAAACAAGAGAAAACAAAGGGAAAAAGAACAAGACACTCGCTCTACCAGAAAACTCCATAGGCAATAGGCAAGTGGCTACTGGCACCACGCCGTACAACTCTCACACACCACACACCATGCAGCTAAGGAAAGAAACAAATACCCCACCTTCCCACACGCTAAAGCTACTGACTAAAAATCAAGCTGGATGAAGCATACCACATTGCACAAAACTTGAGAGAGAAGAATAAAAGTAAAGCCAAGGTGACCCACAGCTCCACCATGATTAAAGAACCATGGTAAGCATTATACACAAGTAAGACAATCAACAGAGAACTTTAGAATAAAGATGGAGAGGAAGCAACCCTTCAAATCAGTTGACGATAGTGGGCGACATGAAAAAGAACCAAAAGGTCAGACACCACTATTAGATTGAGGAGACCGACTAGAGGGGTGAATAGGCGGCCTAAAAAATTCTTCTCTAATTAATTATCAATTTTTATTTAGCTAAACCAAGCAAACAATACGGAAACTTAACTCAAAAGGTTGAGCACATATAACGCCTAAAACAACCGGATTCACCTATATACATCAACAAGATAAGTCTATATCAAGATTTGCAATATTAGGATGACAAGCAATCAATTTAATTCTATGAATATAAATTGAGCACAAGAAAACAAACCATAATTGACACGGTTGCTTTTACCGGATTGATCGGAGACTTGCCGGTCTCTCCTAACACACGTTGAGATTAGCCCAAACAAATTGAAACGGCTCCACAAATTAAGCTAAAACACCTCAATCCACTAAGGTTGCTCTTCCTCCGCTCTGAAGATGGTGAACACTACACCACTCATAATTCGCTAGGCCTTCTCACAAGCTTCTTGAAAAAATCACCGCGCACGACGCCTCCAACGCTGTTTAGGAGTCACAAACTCCAAAAATAATAAGTCAAACCCCTCACTTGACTCTCATTATGTGCAACGAATGCACACCGCTCAAGTGAATACACAATCCACCTTTAGATATAACACATACAATCTAGAGCCTTCCTCCTTACTCACAAGGTGCAACACATGCATAATTGAGAGAAAGATCTCACACTAGCTCAAGAAAGTGAAATGGAGTGAAGCATTACTCTCTCCAACCGGCCACAAAGGGTATATATACCCTACATCTCGAAACTAGTTGTTGGAATAGGAAAATAAGATTTTCGGAAGTACCATAGGTAAACAACTGGTACTTTTGCTCCCCTTAGCAACAGTAAAAAAAACTAGCCTTTGCAGACAATTCCGGTAGTTCCGACATGTAAAGTCCGGTACTACCGACTATCGGAAGTACCATAGCACTCGAGCGGAATTACTGATTTCCTTGAGGATAAGAAGACTCCACACAGGTGTCTCTCTAAAAAAATGTACCGCTATACAAACCGGTTGTCCCGAAATTGAAAGTACGTACTGCTCACACAGAGAAGGGTAGTACCGCTCACTAATTGGACCGCTCACACAAAACTGATTGTATCGCTCACACAGATCTACTGTTAACCAAGCCATGCATGTTCAAGTTTTTTTCTTGAGAAATTTTACAGTACCTTCTACTGTGCATGCCACGTTTTATGGCTTTAATAAGTGATACTCAGAATTTCATGGCGCTGTAACAACCGTCTGATTTCTGATCAACTGCTCTGCGCGAGAGATAAGGCACGTGCGAGTGTGATGGCGCGCGTCTGATCTGAGGGCAAATATCCTATTGGATTTGAGCAGTGATGTATGGAAGAGACAAGGCCGTCCTGATCAAGTATTAATTTCAACATCTCAATGATGCCAACACCAGAACTTTGGATTCAGGTGTTTATCCTAATTCACTCAGACTCATATTAGCTGCAACCTGATCTATTCCTACCTCTTTTTGCTATGACAATTATTAGAATAGTCCTATATTAATTATCGAAGAATAAAAAACCTAATTTAAATGGAGAGTTCTTTACCTCACAAGCTAACTTTTGAAGATAAGAAAGCCATTACGGCCCGACAAATAGTATCAGAGCCCGGTTCTAACATCTTTGGCTCAATAGATGCTAGTGTGTGAAAGTTCGATGGACCGTGGCCTTAAGAGACCGTTGGTGTACAGTGAAGGAGATGGCGAACAGCTGAGAGATACCGATGTGTGAAGAGAGATTGTTAGAATAGTTCCACATTAGTTATAGAAGAACAATGAATCTAACTTAAGTAGAGAAATTTCTCATCTCATAAACTAACTTTTAAAGATGAGAAGGTTTTTACAATCCAACAACAATAACTGCTGCCTTCAACTTCAATGAGCTATGATGATGGGCCTGCTCTTTTCGGCTGCGGCTTATGGCTTTCGGCTGAAATTTTTGAATTTTGGCTGTTTATGGTACAGATTACGGAGAGACAGATACCCACTTGCAATTTTGGCTGGTACAGATGTTGGGCTTTTAACGTGTAGATCGTTTAACTTGTAGACCCCGTCTTAAGAAAATACTCCGTTTGAAAGTTAGGTACTATAGCAAAAACCAAAAACCGCCAGCTTATAAGGTAAAGAACATGCCCATCAATTCTCCGCAGCTTAGATTCTGCAGATAAAACAACGAAGAGCGTGAGGAAATTGAGACTAGCTACTTCCCCAGGCTTCTAGAATCTAGAGCCTCTCCAACCATTCGAAAGTATCAAAACATTTTTGTCACACATCTAAAGCTATTACTCCCCGGGGATTCCCCGCGCGGAGAGCCCCGCCACGTCGCCCCTGCGCGCGCTCCGGCCGGCACGTGGCGGGGGAATCTTCGTACGGTCGGCCGACCTCTTATGCGAAAAAGCCCCTCTATTTTTCTGAAATTATGTAAAGGTCCTTGATTCTCGCGAAAAGGCCCCTGCTGGTTTTTTTGAAAGCGTTTTTTCTGAAAACACCCCTTCACTTTTGTATACTTTGCAGGATAGCGCCCCACGGTTTTCTAAATTACGTTCGGGTCCTCGTTTAGTTACGTACAGGTCCTCGATTTTTTACGAAAAAAACCTTTGACTTTTTCGAAAATACACATGCGCCCTCGATTTTTTTAAAAAAGCTCCTCATGCGGTTTTCTAAATTAGACATTTGGCTTTTCCGAAAAGGCCCCTGCCAGTTTTTTTGGAAGCGCTTTTTCTGAAAACACCCCTCCACTTTTGTATACTTTGCAGGATAGCGCCCCACGGTTTTCTAGATTACGTTCGGGTCCTTGTTTAGTTACGTACAAGTCCTCGATTTTTTATGAAAAAAACCTTTGACTTTTTTGAAAATACACATGCGCCCTCGATTTTTTTAAAAAAGCTCCTCACGCGGTTTTCTAAATTAGACATTTGGCTTTTCTGAAAATACACATGTGCCCTCGATTTTTTTTAAAAAACTTCTCACGAATTATCGTCTCTTTTACTTCGGTACACATGGTGGCTGACGTGACGTGACGCCGCGCCTATGAGGCTAGTTAAGTACATCCAAGAACGAGAAGAAACGAACAAAAATAATAGAAGACGAGACAAGAACATCTTGATCAAGATGGACAAGGCCACCACCCAGAAGAGTGGCTATCAACAGTTTACCCATTCACTCAAAGAGTTTGTTGCAACCACAGCAATTACTTCAGGTTTACTTCATCTTCGGATATGACTGTGACTAGCTTGATTGACATATACTGCAAATATGCCGACTAATAGTCTTTCCAGATAGAAATATATCACTAGCTTGAGCTCTAGACTCGGTCATATCCATTCATTTCCTTCAAGAGCACGCCATTTCTTTCATTGCATAATTTTAAATCCTGCTCCAACGAGTTTTTGCTTCTGGCTTCTACCTTCTTGATTTTTTGTCTTTATAGCTTTTTTATCTTTTTTTTTTCTTATTCATTTGCATTGTCAGTAATGATATAACTAAAATTTAATTACACTGAAAGGCTTACATCAACTACAGTGCATTTTCAACCGCTACAATAAAAAAAGCCAAACGCTCAAATGAGCACCACAAGTATGCCGATCTTATAGAGTTAAATTCTTGAATTTGAATGGTGTAGAATCGATTCTGATCAAAACACAAAAGATTTCATGCATGTATTTGTCAACAATCAAGAAAGAAAAAGCAGGTATCTTTCCCCCCAAGATTTCAAGTTGAAATGGGCCTTTAGGCAGCCTACCGTGTCAACGGAAGCAGGCTAAACCACACTGCCTTTAGAAATGCTCGTAGAATTATATAGTCTATATTTTTCCACTGCGTATTTAATCACTCTTTGTTTTCTGTCTCCATCAGACAACCTTATCTGTGTTTGCGATGTCCATGTCAGGGATTAGGTGCAGAATTAAACACTTGATTTCAACCAATTGCATTACGTCTGCAGAACAGTTTTGAGAGACATCATATCTGAACATCACTGAAAAAAAAATTCAATTCTACATGACTTGAGATGAAGACATACTTGGGAGTTACAGGGAGGTAAGCCTTGACGAATTGGTCCTTACCTAGAACAGCCGAAAATGACAGCCCCCTTAAAGTGACTGGCATTGGACCACAATTTGTTCGGCAGATGCTCAAAGGAGTACTTATCTTGGCCTCAGAAGTTTCATCTGTACTACTTGGAACAAAATTTTGAATCTGTGTTGTCAGGATTATTTAACTTGAGGTCGCAATTCAATTAAGCCACATGGATTGTATCTGTATGTTTCTAGTCTTATCTCCTTTTGACACTAATTTTATAGAGCTTGTGCTTTCTGATTTGTTCTGTACCCTTTACATTTCTGACAGTCTTCAGATATCAGATCATTCAGCCATTCAACATTTTCAGGTTTCTTGTTGCTGCAAAATACCATGCAGTTTAAACACCGCACTGGCATGACCCTAGCCACCAAATTTCAGGGTTGTCTTGCATCTTGTCAGATTTAACACGGATTTGATTCAGGCATCCTATCATGTAAGTGGCAAAGACCAAACGGGAGAGTTCTCTAGTTCTTGACCTCACACACTTGTTAGGAAAGTTGAAGGTAACAGCCTTTTAGAGTCACCATCCCTTTTAGATTTGATGTCTTTCGCCTGCGATGGATGAGCAGATCGTGTTTAGACTTCAGACTGCCTTCATTGACGGTTCATACGTGCTGACAGACACATCATGAATACACGAGCCGAACTCGATCGGCCAAAAGACCTTATGTTAGCCACAAGAAACGATCATATGCACACAAAAGAGACGACAGACTCAGCCTCAATTGCCCTGCTGCTGCGAAAAATCTTCGCCTTTATAATTGATGCTCCCTAAAAGACGGAATCGAAAAGCTAGCCAGGGGTGTTGAAAGGAGACTAGAGAGACGCTTTGCTTTCTGACCACATGAGGAGTACCGAGTACGTTCACCTTCTGCAGGGATGAAGAATTTCTATGCTCTATACCAACGACCACCGATTCACGTCACAAGTAGACGTACGCAACGCAGCAATGTGCATTGTACACCGCTCAACTCGACATGGCTAAATGGTAGCCACAAAAAAAAAGAGAGAGAGAGAACGAGTCTAGCTTGTCAATGGAAGAATGGCGTGCACGAAGAAGAGCTCGGTCGAGTTTGTCCATGGTAGTGTTAACATACCCGGATTCGTCGCCTTTTTACTACTTTTCAGCGGTGTCCCCAAAAAGGAGAGTAGAAAGGTGGGAGGAGAGGAGAGAGATCGACGCCTTTCTCGCTGAAGGAAAGTCGTGTTCTTGTTCTTGTTCTTCCCTGGTTCCGGTCACTTGTTGCGCCTATATATCCCCGATCTTTCCAACACCATACGTACGCAAATTAAGCAGGCGGAAACTTGCGCGTGTGTGCCGTCCAAAAATCTTGAAAAGTTGGAGAGATCAATCTCCTTGTGTACGTCAGTATGACATGGTTGCCGTGTCACTCTGTATTACGTATTTTACATGTATAGCTCTAGTAATATAAGGCCATGTCTTACCATTTGTTTCTATTTTTTTCACAGTACTGGGCCGTCAACACTCAAGAGAAGGGTTTAAGTGGGCCGGAAAATTAATCTAGGCCTTTTTTCCGTCTCTTTTTTAGTGTTTTACAAGTATTGTTCACAAATGCAACAGCCTTTATGTGCTAAATCGATGGTAATACGTGAGAGATTTCCTAAGATCGACCAAGGTTTCTTTGGATCCTCTGCACGTCCTGCCCGGTGATCTTGAAGGTCTTCTTGAGGACCTCGTCCGGCAGCCGCGGCTCCGTCCGGAACTCCGAGAACGGCACGAGCTGCGCGCCGGGGCTCAACTCTGGCTGTTGAGCCCCGAGAGCACGACGGCCGGCGCCGCCATGTCCATGTTGTACAGGAAGTGAACCATCGCCCTCGGGAACACAACGCCTAGCCGGCGCGCAGCAGCTGCGTGTACAGCCGGTACGACTTGTCGGCGAACCCAACCAGGACGCTCCCGCTGAGGACGAGCGCCACCTCCGACGCGCGCGGGTGGGAGTGCAGCGGTGCCATGCCGCCCGGCGCGAGGTCGATGCGCGCCATGGCGAGCCCCTGCGCGTTGGCTCCCGGCAGGGAGGCGGCCGGGTTGGTCAGCGTCACGTTGAACCCGAAGATCGTGGCGGCCGGGTTCGTCGCCCGCGAGAGCGCCGAGGTGGCGAAGTGGTCGGCGCGGGCCATCGCCGGGTCGATGCAGGCCAAGCCGTTGAGGTGGAACGCGGCGGGCGCCGTCGTGTCAGCGACGCAGTAGTCTAGGAGGAGGTCCGGATCGGATTTGCAGAGGGAGAAGAAGAGAAGAGAAAGAATGGCTCGAGGGATGAGGGGTACGTCGTATCGTATGGTCAGTTGCTCTCATGGCTACGCCCAAAGTTCGCTCTCGATTTGGCGGGAAAATACGTATCTTCAGGCTCAGTGATGGTTAGTCGTGTATGTATATATGGTGTAGGTAGTGGCACGCGAGAATATAGTAAGGCTTGCAGTGTTGTGCGATGCGATGATGCTTTGAAGCTACTGTGGGTACGTATGAGTAACTGAAGGGTAACGACTAGCTTGCTTTCGAGCATGAGATACGTACTTTGAGACCTTTCTTTTGACGAAACACCAGAGGGTGCATCACCTCAATATTTTTTTTCTAACTATCATCTAGATTTACGACTATTAGATTAGAAATTCAACAGCCACGAATTCTTCCCCCCTCCAAAAAAATCTCTCCCCTAAAAAAAGGGCCGTTGGATCTCTAATTCAACAGTCCCAAATTTAGATAATTGTTAGAAAAAAAATATTCGGGTGATGCCTAGACACACTCAACACCAAAACCAGCCATGTTAATAGTTCTTTCCAGATTTAGTAAATTTGGAGCTGGGGCATCTAAGAAGCCCAGCCATCATAAACATATCAGCGACTTAGATGGATTCAGGGGCGAAGGGCTTCACTAGAGTTGAACCTATCCTTCGCCGGCTTCATAACCACACCCTCCCCCCTAAGCTACTGCTGGTCGAAAACCCCGTCTCCTTCCTCCTTGGTAGCTGTTGGCATCAGAGAAGACACCCAGCGACATGTCTGTGAACTGTTGGACTAACATGAAGTTGTTGGCCCGTCAGCTGAGGCCCATTTTTCCATTCGTGAGGCATGAGCCTAGCTAGCCCACAAGCTGAAGCCCTCTAATCAATGGATGGATGCGTCGATTCAAGGCAGGCATTGAGTGAGAGAGAAGTTGCAAGAGAGGGGATTGGGGCTGTCGGCACCAGCGAATCCCTAACCCTAGGTGGTGTCATGACAGTTGGGGGTTTGAGGCGGCTGGCAGTGATGTCAACAGACCAATCACGCACGCGGTGGAGCCGGCGAGCATGCGGTGTGCATGTGACATGGCCCCAGTAGTTAGGGCGGAGCAACAACCCTCAAGTTAATGAGGTCCAAGCTCGTGCTGCTAGTCTCCCACAAGCTCTTCCTCTTTGATAACAAATTGTGGTGTGCTTCAGTTTTTTCTTGTGTAATTTGTTCTTGTTAGTTTAAGTATATGTTGTACCATCCCAAGATTGGTAGATGGATCTAGGGTTCGCGATAGTGTCCGAGAGAGTTACTAGATATTGTGTGTATTTTCCATATAACAATATGAGGTAGACAATTAGACAGTAAAATCTAAACTATTGAGTTTGTATCAATTTAGCATAAAAGAATGTACCAATATATCCTCACTCTTTATAATTATTGAGAAGTAGAATAGGCAATTTTTATCCTACTCTATTCATGTATATAAAAACCACATTGGTATGAGGGAGGGACAGACTCACTCATTTGCCTCATTAACTCCCTCTCACATAAATGGTGGTCTTTAGTTCTCCCTTTTTATGTGTCTCCTGTGGAGGAAAGATAGTAACTACCCACTAATCTTTTTTTACAGGAAGGTAGGGAGCTTTATTGACTATCAAGGTTCAAACATACATCCAGCATAAGAGCATGTCCAATGCAGGTGCTTAGAGAGATGCTTAGTAATAAAAAACTGATTTTTCTTGCCACATAGGATAGATAAGGTGCTTATTTTGAAGCATCGATGCTTAAATAAGCACCGGTGCTTAGTAGGTGCCTATGTGTATAACTATATATATTAATAGATAATATAGCATCTAAGCACCTATGGAAGAGATGCTTGCATTGGAGGAAATAACTTTTGCATGGATACTTGATGATGTGGCTATATTCTCTCTCTTTAAGCACTCATATATAAGCATCTTGCATTGTACATGCTCTAACAGGAGGGGAGACTAGCCAAACATGGCGTCCAACCCATGGAGGGCGAAAGACTAGCAAACCGCATCTTCGACCAGCACCAGCGCTTCAGTGGACACCAAGGCGGCGGCGGCGGCTGCTGCAGCTTCTTCTTAAGATTAGAAGAGAGCACACACACCACACACCCGTCATAGATTTTGGCATACACACACGTACGTCATAGATTTTGGCATACAAAAAAGTGTATGTCTATACAACATTCGACTGTTTTTTAGAACAAAAATAGTTAGATTGATCTGGGGCGTTAGATCTCCATCCAACGGATCCACTCATACAAGCCCCCCTCCAAAAAAAAATAACCCCCAAAAAATGATCTAGGGCGTTGGATCTCCATCTAACGGTTCAAAATCTGACTATTTTTGTCCTAAAAAATAGTGGAATGTTGTATAGACACTCCCTACAAAAAAATAGTTGTAGCAACAAAATACACTGTACATTACGTATACTTGTATTAACACACATGCGCTGTACTGTCAATATACCCACACAACTGTAAAAAGAAATCTTTATGCAAACGAAATACAGTACACAAGCCACATACACATGTACAATACAGTAATATACAATACTTTTACAAGCAAAAATAATGGTTTTGCAAAGAAATGAACAATAATGTATACTAAGTACATACACAATACTACAAAAGAGCCTATACTAGACGGCTACATCACAGACGGTTCATAAGGAAGTGTCTATGTTGCAACTATCACAGATGGTTTATACTAGCAATCGTCTGTGATATTTTTACAGATGGTTATTTATACGAACCGTCTGTGATAAAGCAAGACATTACAGACAATTCATATTAATAACCGTCTGTGAAAATATCACAGACGATTGTTAATATAAATTATCTGTGATAATACAAGACATCACAAACATTCATATTAATAACCGTATATGAAAATTCACAGACGTTTATTTATAAGAACCGCCTGTTATAATGTCAGACATCACAGATAGCTTTTAGTTAGAACCGTCTATGAAACGATCACAGACGGTTTTTATTTATGACCGTTAGTGTTGCGACAAGGCGTGGTCGTTCGACTTGCTACGACAAGGCATGGTCATAAACGACTTCGTGGTCGTTCGACTTGCTACGACAAGGCGTGGTCATAAACGACTTAGTGTTCGTTCGACTGTGTGGGTGTCCGCTGCGACACTAGAAAAATCTGGCTCCGCCACTGCTTCGGGGCCAACGGTGAAGGCAAAGCAGAGGAGGACAATGTCCTACTCCGAGAAGATAACCACAGGCTCCGCGTCAAAGTGGGCGTGCTCAAGTTTAGGGCCGTGGACACAAAAGTAGGAGACGCCCTGACGGAACAGCAAGGCAGAAGGTCACCTTGAAGGTGCGACTGGTGCTCGTCTTGGCATTAGCGGTGGTGGCGTTCTCGCTGTCGACGAAGTAGGCCTTTTTGTCGAGAACCCAAGCGGGACAGCGAGAGGTGGTGGCGACGGTGGCAGTATCGACGCCCGGGGGGGTGGAAGAAGGAGACGAGAAAGGATCCGTCCATGGTGGTCAGCGCAGATTGGATTTGGGAACTAGGGAGAAGAGAAGCTATTTTATGGGGGCGTGGGGTGGGCGTAGGGTGTGGGCGCCTGGGCGGAGTCTGGGTCGCATTTGGACGGGCTTCCGTCTTGTGCCTTTGTCTAAACGATAATGGTAGCACTAGGACGTCCGATACGAGAGTTCCATGCGTACGCTCGCATCCACCATCCGACCCAAATCCAACCACAAGAGATCGATGCATCCTATCACTTTTGTTACCGTCTCCCCATCTTGGTTGCTAACTAGGGTTGCTAATGGGCCAAAGCCCGGCACAAGCCTGATCTAAACATGAAATTTTGTTACTTTGATCTAATTCACCTACCTCTCACGGCATTGAGCAAGAATTTGTTGGAAAATTCCTGCGGGAAGGCAAAAAAAAAAGTGTTAATTCGCGGTGTTCTTGGATCACTGAAAAGTTTGCGAGACCGAGCAAGATTCAGGAGTAGAAGAAGTTGGTCACCAAGTTGAGCAGGGAGGCGCAGAACCAATTGCAGGTGCCGTAATAGCAGTTGTTCGCCTCCATGCCGGTGGTCGTCGCCTACTCGACCCTGCCGGCCGCCGCTCCCAACGACAACGCCACCAAGAACAAGAGACTACCAAGAAGATGCCCCAGTTGCAACCAGATCGAGCCGAAACAAGCCAAGCTTAGAAGAAAGCAGAGCAGCTCACATGGCGAGGAGAAGTTCCTCGTCTTCGCTGGTGGTCATAGCGACCCGCACAATGGGCGTGACCTGGCCGCCTGTGTCCACCCCCTCGCCGGCAGCGGCGGCAGAGTCCCCCTCCTCGTGGGGCTCCACGAAGGGCTCCTAGTCCGCCATGAGAGGATTGGTCGGTGGCGGCGCATGGTACTTTCGATTCGACGCGGTGACGAGAAGAGGAAGAGAGACGTCTCCAGACGTTTGGCCGTTCGGCTAGTGCTTCTCCCACCTTTCCCAGTGCAAAATATGCGGCCCAAAACCTAGCCCAAATCCGATCCAGATGTGGTCCAAAAAGTTGTCAACCTATTTTGATTTAGCCTATATGAACTTTTGTGCCGGCCTGGTCCAAAAGTTTGGACTGGCCCAGGCCCATTAGCAGCCCGGTCGGCAACCATTTCTCTCTGCCACAATTAAACAGAAGCTTGCCCATTACCAACGAGGCAGCAATGATACCCCACCCACCCACCCACAACACGTCCTCCTCATCCCTACCTCTACAAAGTCTTTCATCCATTTCCCTTCTCTGATTCTCTAGTGGCCCTTCACGTTGGATTTTAGGGATTGGTTCAGAATGTGAAAGAACTGACATGTTTGGTATGGAACTTAGCCTTTGCTACTTGGATTTGGTGCACAGGTTTTCACTTTGATCAATCGGTCATGGATAAAAGAACTTGATGCGTCAAGCTTGCAATGTATAATATAATATAAATAGAACCCTATTTGTTTTCTTCCTTTCCCAGTGGCATTTCCATTGCTAAATGCCTAAATAGCATGCCCACCTACTGTTTGCCAAAATGACAGTAAACAAATGTAGATATGTTTGCCCAGGTGCTCCCTAAATTAAAAGGTTTGTGTGTTCATTTTTAATCTACCTGTTTGAATTCATTTTAGTTATAGGCTTTCAGTTTTGATGTCTTAGTTATAGGTTGTTTAGCCCCATGCCACATGGTACTGGTACTTTTTTCTACTCGCCAACGTCAAAAAATAAACACGAGATTCACTTGCATATGGACAACATGAACTGGACTGAATAATTTTATATCTATCCTTTCAGCCTTTTGCTTCGGTTTTCTTCAGTTAGAGATTCCTGAAACTTGCAAGTTGATGAACATTCTTATGTGGCAGGTCAACTTACTATGGTTGCCCTCTATTAGATGTCAGACGCATTGTTAATTCTCCAATTTGTTGTGTTGCACCCCTGCCTTCGTCATTGGTAGCTTATCCTCCGAGGTTCGAACTTTTAAGATTTTATCATTCAAGAACAATTGAAGTCAGTCTCGGCAGCAAATAAATAATATTTTCTTTCCATTGCAGTAGAAATGAATCCCTCATCTTGCTGCCATTGAGCGTATGGTCATGGAAGTCGCGAGCAACCTGTAAAAGCATGTGGGAGGGATGGCTCCAGGCTTTCCTTCTCTGCTCAAAATAAATAAATAAATAAGTCTCTTCTAACTAAAGCACGCGATGTTTTGAGTAACAGCAGTAGCAATTTTCATCAAGCAGGGGACGGACTAGCAAGCAAAACCACACTAGCAAATTCCATCTTAAGCTTGGTTCACATCACACTTCAAACAGCATCATATTGCTGTTGTACTCTCAGCAAAATTTAGCAAACTAGACGAGAGATACCAAAAGTCGTCAATGCATAAACGTACAACAGCTTACACATGTTATGGTACGAAAATCTTGGTGTTACAACAGCCTTTCAGATGATGATTATAGTGGCGATACATTCGTCAGCTCGTCAAGAAAGAGGCAGCCAAACACCGTGTTGAAAAACTCACTGCCTCTGATGACGCCCTGGCTTCCTACGAGAGCTTGCGTGTCATATTTGCACGCCCGCGTGCAGTCCGGACAATATGTCACCTGCAGTTCATTGCAAGATAGCTATTTTGTTGGAACATGTGAATGACAGCTACTAGGCAGCAAGGTCAAATATATTCAAATAACATAATGTTAAGTTTGTAACCAAAGCTGATTTAAATGTAAACAAATCGTACGCCCCCCTGTGTGCTGTAAATTTTCAATTGGTAGCTTCCTGTTATTCATGGATGACAACAAATTGAAATTACAGCCTTCTAATGATTTGAGCGTTATATCTTGGTTCAGACTCACTAGTACACTCCTACTGGTTTCCATACTACTGCCTAACATGCCCAATAGAATTATAGAAGTAAAAGCTACAGCATGAATATCTGGATTGACATATTGCTATCTACTCTTCATGCTGAGCAGGGCATAAAATGAGAATATCTAAGGGCTTTTCTAGCACCAACGGAGCAACCATTATGCTATAATTATGCATTGCATTACTATGTTTGATATGCACATACACAAGTTCAAGCAGGTTTTACTAACAATATGGGGACAGAACAAAAATACAGTTACAGGAAGTAGTCAGGCATACCTCTAAAATCTTTGGCTTGAATCTATTATCAAGCATGACATCGACACCATAGATGGCCCTAGAGAATGGGTTCTGCATCTCAGGATGAACAGCTGAGGCTGACTCAAAGACGCACCGTATCATATTCCGTATACGTTCATGGATCTCCAGCCATTTAACTATAATTTTAATTATAAGTTAGTAACCTAAGACATTATTATACAAAACAGATAAAATGCAAGCTGTAAAACCTTGGTGCTCCTTCTCAAACTCCTTGATGAACTCTGGTGTGTTCATATGGTTCATCCTTCCAATATAATTCTGGACAGGGAAAACAGTTAGGCAGCTAGATTACATTTTCAGACATTTAACATGGAAAATTGACAACTGATCACAATATAATCATACAGCTAGAAGATATAATCAGAATTAGTAAAATAGGACAGAGCATACAACATCAATGAGGTTCTAAACAGCAACTAACATATATGATGTGATGTCACAAAATGACACATATGCTTTAAATGAAATTTAAAATTACCATCACAGTGAAATGGGTCTCATACTCAAAAAAGCTAGTTTTCTCCAAAGTGTACTGATTGTTTGCTAACCTAACCTACAAAAAACAAGTTGATGCACAAGTTACTAGATATCATCATCAAACAAAGAATGACAATGGATGAAGGGATTCACCAAGTATCATTAGAATGTCAGGTCATACCCAAAAAACATCAGAAAGAAATATATCCAAAGGGCATATACTGCGGACCAAAACAATGTACCGAAGATCGAACTTCCTTCCTTGGAAAAGCGCAGGGCATTCAATATATTTTTGGCATATCTTGGGACCTGTCTCCATAAGTCTGATGATAGCAGATAAATCACCAGTAACAGTGGTGTCAATTGTTCTTGCCATATTCCAAGGCTTCATGATCCATAAATTGTCCATACCATCTCGTTTCCTCACACAATAATCCCCAATGAGTTGAGACAAATGGGCCTCTAGGTTATATGTAGGTTGAAGCCACTCAGGTGAGCCCCATGCCTGTAGGAATCTTAGTTTCAGATGCCACATAACGTTGATGATGTTGAATTCAAAACAGTTATATAGATTTGTACGCTAGGCTACATGCAATGTTTCTCCTAAAACAAAGGTATACACCAAAAAGCTCAGTAGCTCACCTTGTGGATTGTCTCTGCCAGGTGGTGCTTCATGACCAGGCAAGCTTCAAATGGAAATTGATTTGTGTATTGTTTGTCTGTAAGCCCTAGTGCATTCTTTAATTCTGAATCCACTTGCATGCTTACCCAGATGATGTCCCCCTCCTTTGGATCAGTTGCTGCAGCCAAAAAAAAGATGTAAAACAAGAGCTAATTGCCTTTGAAGCATATACTTGCAGAAATAACCGAAGATGCCAGGTCAACTCTATGAAACATATTAAAGGAAGCAATGAAATCAAATGCCACACAAATAATGCATTACCAGATTATTCACAATGCCATAAGTTTATAACTTGCATAGTAAACTACATGATGGCAGAGTACTATCACGAGGTATACACTAAACTCAGAGGAGAATATAATATTTATTTGACTTCTTAGGTAAATAATAGCAAGCATAATATGCTTTTGTGTGAGAAATGAATAGCTACAGCCAGGTTCAAACTACCCATATAAATGAATGCACTGCACTGCAGACAAGCTATGTCTCTACGTCAACAAAAGTTCCAACAGAAAGGAGACAAGTGATATGTGTTAGAGTATAATGTATTTGGTAGGTTAGAGTCCATTGGGATTACAATCCCTTGTACCATCTTGCCCCCCAAGTCTTGTACTTCTATATATACCGCCCGAGATGCTCAATGCAATACATCCTATTCCACCCAATTCTATCTTCCTTCATGGTATCAGAGCTCTAGGTTTAGAACCTCTAACCCTAGCCGCCGCTCGCTTCCGCACTGCACGCCCCCGGGGAGATTTATCTCCGCCGGGGGCAGCGCCACCGTTTAGGCGGCGGATCCTATTGATCCGGCCGCCATCATCGTCGTCAAGCAGCAGCAGCCCCCCGGTCTCCGACCAGATCCCGTCGCTCCACTTCGGCCGCCGTTCTCCACCAAGTCGCCCCCATCTTCGCGCGATCCACCCGGCGCCGACCTAAACGGAGAGCAGCTCCTCTGCCCCCTCCTGCTGCCGTCGGACGCCGCCCGCTGGAGCTGGTCCACCAAGCCGCCCGCATCTTCACGCCCGCACGCGTCCCCGCCTGGCCTCTCGACGGCTCCGCCCGCAGATCCCGCCCCTCCACCTTGGCCTGTGCCGGATCCGACCGCCGCGCCTCCGATTCGACCTCCCCTCAGTGGCGGACCCAGGATTTTTGAGATGGGGGTACGAAGTTAAGAATCTACGGAGTATATATATAAGATAGAGAATTTTGATACACATAATATGTATATCTCATATAGTTAATCAAATAAACCTTGTGTGCGGGGGTGGCATGGCCGTCGGGAGCGCCGCCGCCGTTCAAGCTGGAATAGGGGAGGAGCTGCCGCCGCCGCATGGGCCGTCTGGCCGTGGGGACTTCTTCGCCGTCGACGCCGTGTCGGCCATTGGGTGTGGGTGCCCGGCGCTGCGCCGCCGTCGGCAGCCGTTCGCCGGTCGCCGCGTCGCCGGAGACGAGGAGGCCAGGGGCGTGCTGTAGGCTGTGGCGGCTGTGCAAGAGAGATGGAGAGGAGGCAGGCACGAAGCAAGGCAGGAGGCGGCGTGGGAGGCAGCCAAGCAGAGGCAGGAGCCCGCCGGTCGCCGCGTCGCCGGAGCCGAGGAGGCCAGGGGCGCGCAGAGATGGAGAGGAGGCCAGGGGCGCGCAGAGATGGAGAGGAGGCGGCGTGGGAGGCAGCCAGGCAGAGGCAGGAGGCTAGGGTTAGGTTAGAAAATGCCAATTGGACCTTTTGACTAGTGGGCTGAATTTGCTAAATTACCTGCACTTATATATATATATATATATATATATATATATATATATATATATATATATATATATATATATATATATATATATATATATAGTTGATTTTTTGCAAAAAGATTTGGGGGTACAACTGTACCCCCATGTCCCATGGTGCGTCCGCCCCTGCCTCCCCTCGGGCCGTCCCGCCGCCGCCAGCCTCCTCTCGCCGGATCGGGACGCCGCCGCCTCTCCCCGGGTCGCCGTCGGTCTCCACCCGGCGCAGGCCGCCGCCACCCGAACCCAGACGCCGGCGCTCCTCCTTCGCCCGCCGGCCCGGCCACCTTCGCTCGGCTGCCGCCTGCGCCTCGCCGGCCGGATCTCTGCCGCCGCCGCTCCACTCGGGTTCATCCGCCGCCGAGCCGCCTGGAGAGGTCCGCCCGCCGGCCGCCGACCCAGACGCCAGCCGGAAGACCGCCGCCCGCCGCCGGTCGCCCGTCTCTGGCCGCCGGCCGCCAGCCACCCACGCCAGCCCCGCCGAGAGCCCAGCTTCGGATCAGATCGGATCGGTGTTACCTTTTATAGAACACAAATCTGACATTACCTTTTACAGGTAACCAAGCAAAAAAAATGCTGTTGTTGTTTCTATCTTTTTTTTCCCGATCACTGATCGGGGTTGAGTCGCCCACCGCCCGTCGACCTCGCACGTATCTACTCCGACATCGGCGTCGACTACACCGGCGTCTACCCTTTCGACTGTGCGGCCAGGCCGGGCACGCGATGTCGAGGGGACGCCTTCGCGCGTCGCGTCTCGGCCATCCCGTCCGCACATCTTCATCGCCGGTTCGTCATCGCCACCACAGATCGGGACGCCTTCACCGACTTCTTCCATCGTCGTCCCGCCTCTCGCGTACTCGGTCTGATCAGCCGATTGTGCGCGATCCACCTGGCTCCCGTGACGTTCGTCGTCGAGTACTACGCGCATCTTCTCCGAGCAACAGGGCTGCTGCTGTGTCGCCTCCTCGGGCTGCAGCACCGCCGCACGTGTGTCCCCTCGCCGTTGCATCTACATCGCCGTCCCCTGTGCATCGACGACTGTGCTATGCAACCTCTTGTGCGCCATTTGTCTGCACATGGTCTTCGTCATACTGATCGGGCCTTCCTCGCCGACATCGAGCGCTACCGCCGCCACCGTACCTTGCGTCAGGACTGCTCGCCTTCGCGCTAGAGCGTCCGCCCGGACTGCTCGCCTTCGGGTTGGAGCGTTCGCTCCCGCACTGCTCTTTCTTCGTCCAGCACAACCACGCCTGGTTGGGGCCCTCTCCCTTGCACGTCCGGTACTGGCAACACCGGTGCGTGCTTTCGTCCCCGACGCGTTGCCGGGTCTGGCAAACCTGGCACACGCCTCGGCTCTAGCGGCTTGACTGCATCGACTTCGGCATCGACCCTCCCGTTCCCGTCCCGTCTGCCTCGATTGCATCGCCGTTTTTCGCCTACATCCTCGACGGCCCTGACTGCGTCGACCTCGGCATCGCCCCCCTCCACGACGACTGCCTCGACGCGTCTCCGTCATCACCATGGCGCCTCTTTTGCGCCCGTGGCTTCATGAGCGACCGCCTCGACATCGGTAACCCGACCACGACTACGTCGACCACGGCCATCTCCAGCACGGCATCCTCGACCACGACTACTTCGCCCTCGTGCTCGGCTACCTCGACATCGGCACAAAGGGCTATCGCCTTGCTTGAGTTACTCGTCGGTTCCTGCTCCAGTCACAGCATACGCGCCGCATCCATTGTTATGACTGCGGGGGGATGTTAGCTCTTCGTCTTCTTCTCCAGTCTCACCGTCTGCGACGCTCCCGTTATGACTGCGGGGGGATGTTAGAGTATAATGTATTTGGTAGGTTAGAGTCCATTGGGATTACAATTCCTTGTACCATCTTGCCCCCCAAGTCTTGTACCTCTATATATACCGCCCGAGAGGCTCAATGCAATACATCCTATTCCACTCAATTCTATCTTCCTTCAATATGGGTTAATAATATGCACAAACAATAGCCAGAGTCAATTTCCATCTTAAAAGGCAATCAAACCTTCAAAAAATATATAGATAAATGATAAGGCAGAATGGATTTTTGCTTACTGAGAACAAACTCTGGACGTGTTAAAAACTCCTCTACTTGGGGTATGTCAGTAAATACTCGAAGTGCACGGCCATCACTTGGACGTACACTTTTGGTTGAGGGTGTCTCTTTTGTAGAAGGGCAAATACTACTTGACTGAAGTTGTTCCTGGTACTTTCTGAATCCCTATAAAATAGCAAAAAGCAGGAGAGAATAAATCCATGGGTTTAACATAAGGCCATTCACCGGTTTGTCCCCAACCCAAAGAAGAAGCTAGTAATCGACGTAGAAAAAGTAACTAGAGAATTAAAAGTGCCTGAATAAAATAGCTCTCTGGTGTGTGGAACCAAGCTGTAAGCCTAGCTGAGCGTTGTTTGTCCTCGCCAATACCAAACAAGAAATCCCGAGTGCACTCTTCTCCAGTATGAACATCATGAGTAGGCCACAGAATTGTGTAACTGAAAATATTGGATATTAGCAAACTACTTAATACTAGCATGTTACTGCAATTCAAAGGTCAATACCTTATAGCAGAAGCTAGTTTCCCTTCTGGCATGAACAAGAAAGGAGCTATTCTGAAGTTTGCATCATCACTATGGCGCATGGCTGAGCCCAACTCATCCATGACATACCTGCATGAATAACCAACCACAAAATGATATAATAGTGTAAAAAACAAATCTGTTTCTCGTCTTAGTACTGTGTTTATCATTGTCCAAAAGTGAAAACAAGGAAATTTTTTAGATGGTCTAATGGGTTAGATCTATAATGCTATGTGTTGGTTAAGGTCATAATGGCAAGTTGGCAACATAATTCTTTTTGCCCAAGTTTTGGCAGAATTCCACCTCTGAATTAATAACATTACACCAGCAACTCTTTCAGAAAGGGATGAAAAAAAGATTGCAAGAATGGTATACCAAACAGGTGTTTCATCGATCTTTTCTTCATCAGCAAGCCGGTATGTCATAAGATACAGCCACATTGCACCAATAACTCTTTCAGCAAGGGATTCTTCCGGTGACCATTCTGGAAGACGCGGTTGAAGTGCAGAATCAACTATATGCTTACCGCTTTCTATTATACTTGATGCATTGATACCATTTAGCAAACATAGATTAGGAAGAGACTCGAGAATAGAAATTGCACTGTTTCCAAGAGGGCCAGGAATGTCAACCTGTGCAAAGATAAATACTTTGCCATGTAAAACTTGAGAAAGAAGAAAATAATTAAAGATAGGAAGTTTCTGAGAAAGATATGTAGTTTGGCCCATAATACCTCCAACTCCTGTAACTGAGTAAACCCACTAAATAACTTCAAAAGATCATCACAAGACATTTGATCCAAAGGATTACCACGGATGTTCAAGTTTGACAGGGATGGCAGTTTACTAGGAGAGAACACCTGGGGAATGATACAGCTAGTCTTTTGTGAACTAGTGAATCAAGTCATTAAATTATAGAAGACTGCCTGTAGATATTAGTTACCTCTGGTGGTTTGTGAATGCACCTATCAGAAAGGTCAAGAGTCACAATACTCTCCAGTGATATGCTTTCCACAGAGGAACAGGGATTATCTGCTCCAACAATATCTCCACAGAAACCTAAAGCCCACTCTCTAGCTTTCCTTGTAAAATGTGAATTGTAGATTTCCAGTTCAGGGAGACCATCAAGAACAGCTTTATCTATGCTATCAACATCAAAAAGACATCAGAGTGTCAGATGATGACAGAAAAGGATTGTACAAGACAGTATTACCTGAAACGGACATCACAATTAAGTTCTAACATATTTCAATTAGCCAGGAAGTATTGCTCACTTGCTATTTGTTTATACCAAGAAATTACATTTCTATATCATGTTTTGTTTACCACATACAGATAGCATAACCAAATATGAAGTGATAGTTTCTATTTATGTTGAGATAAATTTGATTGCCACGGCCCCAAATTATCACAAGCCCACATTTCTCAACCCTTGTCCAAACAGAACATCCAAACCCAGTGTTCTGATGTAAGAACTGAGGACCAAACCCAGTGTTCTGTTGTAAGAACTGAGGACTGCATAAGTATAATAGCTGGAAATGAATGAACATAGAGCCGGCAGGTGGGTTTATTTCTTCCTTTCGAGAAGCCACTTCTTAGATATGTTCTATCCATATTTAAGTTCATCATGTAAAACCCATCATTTGATGAGCTACAAAAGTATAATCTTCCAGGCCTAGAATTTGCAGGAGTGCTACGATTAGACACTCACTAGTCACTAATGTATTGTTTGAAGGCTAATTAGTCACAACTTCCATCAGGATCCCAGAGTTACTTTCCTATAACCATTCAAAAACATGGAAAATATGAACAACAGAATATACAAAATAGGCAACTGAAGAAAAGATATAAAGCTCAATTCTGACCCTTTGTTAAGAATAGGGTTGTCATTCAACCAAAGTGCCTTTAACCTTCCACACTTTGCGATTTCTTGCATAAAATTTTCTGGATCCTGCAGCTTGTTTCCCCATAGGTTGAGGGCTACCAGATTCTAATGACATACAAAGAAAGGGCAAAGTTTCAGAGAAAAAAATTGGAGTACCAAGCAGAAAGCAACATTCAAAAATAATTCTTCTGACAACTAACATGAAATTATGGTACAAATACTTTATTGGGGTGGTAACTCATAACATTTGAGCATTTTACAAGCACTAAAGTTTACAAAGAAGACTTTTCTGGAATGAGCTTTAGCATAAAAAATTCTTTTTATTTTCATGAGGAATAATTCAAACCATAAGCATGGAATCATCATCTATGAAGACATACACCACAAGACAAACTTCTATGAGATCGAGCAGATACACACTTTTTATTACTGTACATTACAGACAACAGCAACTAAAAATATGTGTATAGATAAAGGAATCAAACCGGAAATTTTGCAGATAGATCCAAGGCTACTAGCATGTCATCATCAATTCCAAGCTCCTCAAGTTCCAGCCAGGCTGCAAAATCACTTCTCCTATCCTGGATTCCAGTCCTTTCTTTCTCCACAACCTGCAAGACATGCTCCAAACTCCCACTCTTCGCACAGTCCTGCTCATCTGAATCTTCAACCTCAGTTCTCCGGTCCAGATCCACACACATCAGCGCTGCCATTCTTTCGGCCAACCCTGGTACTTCCCGCAACTACAAATCACCAACATACAAACATGGGATCACTCATGAGACAAAATTCTGCAAGTGAACACCTCAAAATTCTGTAAGTGAACGCCAGTGGGCATTCCTAGTTGACAAGGGACGAAAACAGTACATAAGGCTCCGAGCTAGTATTTTTAAACCAGTAACAACAATTAATTAATTGCTGAAAGAAATGCTCATCAATAGAGGAGACGAACAGCCAAAAATTAGAACATTTTTTAAACTACTTGAAATTCTACCCGTCACTCACTTCACTAATTGAATAACTAATTTTCAGTATAACACCATCAATGATCAACGCATTCAGCATAGATCGTTACTAAGCCAATGTAGAACGAAACGACACGATAGTACGACATAACCCCACTTGAAATCAAAAGCAGGGACAAATTAAATCACAAAGTCCACCGGAAGCAACTAATTAACCTAAACTATTTGCTTCTGAATAAACTATCACAACTCATTCCCAGCAGCGCACACCGCGGACCTGCTTGAGCGCATCGGAGAGGCGGAAGGACCACGCGTGGTCGACGAGGAAGACGTCCGACTCCCTCCCTAGAAGCCTCTCGGCGGCGAGCACGAGGCGGCGCTGCCTCCCTCCCTCGCAAGGCTCGACGGAGAAGGCCTCCCCGCCGTCGAACACCTCGGCGGCGAGCTTGCGGTACAGCCGTTGGTGCAGCGACGGCGGGACGCCGGACGCGGCCAGCAGGTACGCGTGCACCCGCGCGAAGTCCTCGTAGCTGCTGATGCGATCGTCGGATGGGGCGGCGGCGTGTGACATGGCGATAGTCCACGGCCGCCGGCGGCGGCGGCAACGGGTGGGGGTTTGGGGAAAGAAGGGTTTAGAGGTTTCCAAGCCCAAGCGGGGAGAATCGGCTGAGCGCTGGACTACTCTTGACTCTGAAAGTACCGTGGCTTTAGGATTCGTGCCCTTGTGATTTTCAGTATAAGGGCTACTACTTTATCCGCACGCAGGGAATACAAAACTTTGCAAAAAGAAATGCAAAATCATCTGTAAGAATCAATATACAGGAACGAAAGATACAAGAATTGGGTTGTCATGTCTGGTTAGATCCATATCGATTTACAGGAAATTTCAGTCGCGGAGCTGATGAAGGTGTATGGGCGTGCAACTATACCCTAAAATTTTTGCTAAAATACTTAGTATATATACCTCTAATACATAAAGTATAAATTAACCTGCTATTAGAAAACTCTACTTGATATATCTTATAAAACCTGCTATCTCTTATCAAATTTTCTTCGCTAAAACTATTGATACATCACTGAAGGGATGCAATAGAGAAGGACTTGACTATAGTTATTAGGTCCATCTTTCTATTTGAAGGTACTCTACCATTTCTAGTACGAACACTAGGATTGACAATGACTTTCTCGGTACGCAGCGGTGCAGGCTGTGGATGATGTAGTAGTTTCTTCACAAAATTATCAGTTTTTTCATATCAATTACATACTCTTTTTGTTTCATTGTAACCTTTTCAGGAGCATCTACCATGTAAGTTTTTGTGTTAATTTTCATATACTTAAACTTGCAATGCAGTGAAATGATACATCTGTATATTATTTAGTTTTAAGTTATTTACCTATCATCGATGAATATAACTTTTGCTTCTTCCTTGAATTATAAACGGCATTCAAATGTCAAAAAAGGCAGTAAATTATAACAGATATGTATATTTCATTTTAGGTTCCCTTGAGCTATTTCTTCATTTTGTCATCTCTTTAGCTTTATCCCTATTTTTATGGCTAATTTAAGTTCCCTTGAGTTTCTTTCTAAAGAGAATATATATTTACATATAACAAGAGTTGAAGAGTATCTATACCAAATAATAATTTTTTAGAGAGATTTTCAGCAGTAATTTAGCAAAATTTGAATATAAAATTTGAAATTTTGCTTTTAACGAAAACCAACATGTAATAATAATAACGTTCTTATGATACTCAAGTATATTTTAAATTCACATCCTCATCAAAAAAAATTCTGACTGTGCCACTAGGAAATTTTCAATTAAGTTGTTTAGGTGCTTTACAGGGGAAAATCTGAATGCGACCTGAATAATACTCAGATTACCTTATACTAGATACTTAACGTACTTCGAGAAATAATAAGCAATCCACCATATGACTCAATGCACTTTCGGGGTGTTTAGAAGCCGGCGGGTACTGACCACTGAGTGGTGAGTAGGTCGGATGCGGTGGCCAACGGCAGGGTCGACTCCAATCATAATTACTCTCATTCTCGACATGCGCGTCTTTCAGCCCCCCGCGTTGGCAGCTGGGGGTGTTAAGGCCATCTCCAATGGGTCTATAGCAGCTATCTACAAGAGAGTCCATGTCATCAACTGTCCTACGTGGAAGATATTAAATGAAGAAAGAGAACGCAGCTCACTACAGCTCTAGAAATAGTCTATAGCGCCAAACGAGGCAGCCTCCATAAATTCTGTGTGTGCATGTAAGCATCAAATAGCTATCCTTATAGATAGTTCTTTAGAATGCTAACTTTAGTGTGTACTATATAGATGATGTGGAAGTCTTATAGTTAGTTGCTAGCTATAACCATTGGAGATGCCCTAATGGGTACGGTCGCCACGCATCGCCCCGTCGTTGGCAGCTGGGGTATTAATGGGTTAAGTTGAGATGGATTAAACGGGACGGGTTTTTAATTGTATTATTTTTAGATAACTGAAAACAGGTTGAATAGAGAATGGATTGGGTTGGGTTAACTCATAAAAAGGATTGGGTTGTATTAGGATGGGTTTAGAAATTTTGAGTTATGAATGAGTTAAACTTGTGGCGTAGCCTAATAGGATGGTATTTAGATTGTCTATAGGTTTAAACTAACATACTCAGTTATAACTTTCTATAAAAGCATGTGAAAGCCACATATGCCTACTAATTTGTACAAAGTAGCTTCATATATACAGAATCATTTGCAATAAATTTCAATCGATTCCGTAAAACTTTTGTAGTGTGAACGTGATGTTGAAATTTCAAATACCGAAGTTTTACGAAAATTTCCTATAAAAACATGTGGGGCCCATGTGTACGCCTAGCCTTGCTAATCTTAATAGAGTAGCTCTCTTACGTGCAGAATCATCTCCAATAACTTTTAGTTGATTTTGAAAAACTTTTGTAGTGTGAACGTGAAGTTGAAATTCTAAATACCAAAGTTTTACGAAAACTTCCTATAAAAAGCATGTAGAACCCACGTGTGCGCCTAAGTCTGCCATTTGCACAGAGTAGCTTCCTTTCACGCAGAATCATTTGCAACAAATTTCAATCGATTTCGTAAAACTTTTGTAGTGTGAATGTAAGGTTGAAATTTCAAATACCGAACTTTTACGAAAGCTTCCTATAAAAGCATGTGGGGCCACGTGCGCACATAGCTCTACCAATTTGCATAAGTAACTTCCCTATACGCATAATCATTTTCAATAAATTTTAATTGATTTTAAAAAACTTTTATAGTGTGAACGCGAGATTAAAATTTTAAATACCGAAGTTTTACGAAAACTTCCTATAAAAGCATATGGTGCCACGTATGCATTTAGCTCTACCAATTTGCACAGATTAGCTCCCCTACACGCAGAATCATTTGCAATAAATTTCAATCGATTTCGTAAAAATTTTATAATGTGAACACGAGATTAAAATTCCAAATACCGAAGTTTTACGAATAAGTAGGTTGATAAATGGGTTGAGAAGTGGGTTGAACCCATGGGTTCGAATTGGATTGGGTTTTAGTGGAATGTGGTTTGGGTCGAGCTTAAGTAGAAAGTAATTTAGGTTGGGTGGGGTTATGAAAAATCTTTTGTGGGTTGGGTTGGGGTGTAAAGTTGGTTTTATCTCATATGGGTTGGGTTTAAACCCATTAGCGGCCTAGTTGGCAGGAGAACGATTCTGGCTACGAGAGAGATCGGATCATGGGTGGGTTCTTTTGGGCCATATGTTATAACTTTGGACTTATAGGTTTTGAATTATGTCTGTTCATGATAGAGAGTACGAAGAGAGAGACAGTTGTATACGATTTTAGTCGGTATAGTGTCTAATACAATCAACTTGTAGACACCGTCTTGAAAAACACACTGTTTGAAAACTAGTTGTTGTAGTCAAAAGCTATAATCATGAAGTCCAAAAGAACCTAACCCATGTCGTGTGTCGCCTTAAATTGCAAGGCCCACGCAGCATAGAGTCTTGCCTGTTGTGTCCAATTGTACGTCTGCACGCACGTAAGGCCTCGCTTCAAACAGTTTCAGTTTTTGACTTCTGCCTTCTTAATTTCATATTTTTCTAGCTTTTTTGTTTTTTCTTTTATTTCTTTGTATTGTCTTCGATGATATAATAGTTTATTTTTTAATTTAATTACTCAAAAAGTAATAGTTGCTATAATATATCTTTAATAGTTACCATAAAAATGACTAAAAGCCACGGTTTACAAGACGGTTGGAGCACGCTATAAGTCTATATGGTCCCCGACTGTGAAGCCCGTATGGCGCCGCAAGACGGCAATAACGTACTAGTACTGTATCAGTATGGCATATTAGCTCCGAGGATGGCAATGGTCAAATCAGCAATCAATTTTGAAGCACCGACCTGGCAAGCTCGTGTCTCTATTGGCAGAGATGTGACTCATACGACCACTGACTATTCACGGGTTGTCGTGATCTATCAGCTCTCGATACGTGCCCAGCTGTTCTCTCTCGCGTCCGCAATGGTAATAGCTAGTACTAGCTATATAGTCAGCTGACGTGGAGGTGAGAGACAAAAGCAAAGACTATTTTATACTGTTGGACCCACATACTCCTCTCTCATGTTCTTGGACTACGTGAAATAGATCAGCTATTTGCTCGTCGCTAGTGACTACTCTCTCTCCTACTTTTTCCTTGCCACATCAGATCTAGCTAACTAAATAGCCAGCTGTTGGAAACGCCTAATGTGCGTCCCCAATCTTTTTATTTTTGTGTGAGAGGGCGTCCTCCAATAATCTAACTTCTACAATGTTATAGTAGTCCTCGATAGTTGGAATGTCAATGCCTTTTTTTATAGAAAAGTTGGAATGCCATACTCACAGTGCAATTTCTCTCACATAAGTACAAGTAGAGCACACTTAAAACTGTTAAACATCCGTTCATCATTTGGCCAGCAAACGGAGCGTCCATTAGTTCATTTCCGCATCTTGTCCACTCATACTGCTACAAAAAAATCTAATATTAGATGGTACATCACAGATAGCTCTTCAAAACTATCAATATTAAATATAAGCATGGACGGTGTGTGTGTGTGTGAAATTGCATTTATGTATATGAGCATGTGTGATGCATATGTGTGAATTTGCATTTATAAATGTGTATGAGAATGTGTGGTATATATATGTGAATTTGCATTTATGTATATGAGACTGTGTGATGGATGTGAGGATCATCACAAACAGTTTTTATTTAGAACCGTATGTGACAATTACTATCACAGACAGTTTTAGTTCAGAACCGTTTGTAATACTTAATTATCACAGGTGGTTTTTATTTAGAATCGTATGTGATAATATATACCACAGACGGTTCTGAAGTAAAATTGTCTGTGATTATTCCCCTATATATTGCGCTACACCCGAGCTCTCCTCCTCCCCTGAGCGCGCCACCTCCTCGAGCACGCCACCTCCCCAAGAGTGCCTCCTCCCTTGAGCGTGCCACCTTCCTGAGCACACTGCCTCCTCGAGCGCGCCACCTCCCCAAGCACTCCTCCTCCCCTGAGCACGCTGCCTCCCTCAAGCGCGCCGCCTCCCCGAGCACTACGCCTCCCCCAAGCTCTCCTCCTTCCCCGACCACACCGCCTCCTCGAGCACGCTGCCTCCCGAGCACTACGCCTCCCCCAAGCTCTCCTCCTTCCCCGACCACACCGCCTCCTCGAGCACGCTGCCTCCCCGAGCGTGCCGCCTCCCCTGAGCACTCCTCCTCCCCAGAGCACGCCACCTCCCTGAGCCGCACGGTAAGCTTTATTTTATGTTCTTGATTGTCGGTTGACAGTGGGAGAACTATTGCATGATAGATTGTGCCTTTTTGATTGCTCAATGGGGAAATTTGTCAAGATTAAAATCTAAGTGACAATCTAGGATTATTCTGCTAATTTGAATTCACATTTGTTAGTTGTATACTTTTGTGCAGTCGGTAGCTTTGTCAATAGCTAGTGCTTAGTCTCCTGATTAGTATTGCTTACTGTTGTCCTTCGGCTTTGCCGAATATATGTTGGTTCTGCATGCTCTTGGTATTGATACTACACTAAGGTAAAATTTAATTAGACAATCTAGTAGAATTTTTGAGACATTATCACTGTGATCATTGAAATACCGACAAGAGTGGAAGAAGGCCAAGTTTAGATCTTGTGCAACTCCTCACTTGAGAGCAAAAACACACTTCTTAATCTTTGCATTACACAGATTTTTAATGCCTACTTTTATATACTATTCAACATATTGCCGTATGTTAATGACCTGAATAGTTTATATGTTTCGAGAGATAATACATATATATATTCATGTCATTTTTATATTGATCAATTCTATTATCTTTTGAAGATGTCGTCCACTCATTGTTTGACATTGTCGCCGAATGCATGTGATACACCGTCATCTAGAAAATCCCAAAAAGGAAGAGGACTATCGAACAAGCCCGAGGGTTGATTTACCATCATGTAGGTCGATCCATCTGGGACCCTTCTCAATTTTCGTCGAGCAGTGTCTGCATTTCGAAAAATAGTCCGAGTAGTTGCATGGGAACGGATTGAGATCACGTTCGATTTTTGTAGAAGAAGGTGACCGGAGCTCGTTAAAGTGAGCTGCTAACCGAAGTTTTTTTATCATTCGAGATCCCGGAAGAACACCAGGCCTCCATGCGATGACATGCATTGCTAGCGGCATGCAAAGTGTGGAAGAACTTCAAGAGTCTGCTTATCAAGTAATACGTGGAGAAAGATCTGACGCCCTTCCACAAGAATCTATTCCTGGAACCGTAATGGGAAGGGTTTGTGCAGATGAAGATGACAGATAATTTTAGGAGTGAAAGTACGGCGCACAGAGCCCTTCAAGCAAAAAAGCACGCACCCACACAGACTCGGCACCACTGGGTATGCGGGTAAAATCCTGCAATGGAGGAAGGGGAACGAGCAAGTCATTACTACATGGGGAGCATTTTACAGTTACGCCCTTACACCCAAGTATCCCTCCCAAGGGCATTTAAGTCATTACATATGCCCCATTTTGGGCTTTACAACCTCCTAACAGGCCGGCTGGGCTTAGGTGGGGGCCACCCCTACAACACTCAGTATTTGCTTGTACACATTAATCCTATATAACACTTTGTAGTAATGCATGTCGAACTAACAAATGCTATTTTTGTAGTTCCACCAGCAGTCGCCAGGTAATACCTGTGGATTTTATGTTTGCCACAACATACAACTACTCGTCGATTCTACGAAGATCAATATTGATCCTTAGGTTAATTTATAAATCTTATGATGATTATTTTATACTTATCAATTTACATATGTATGTACGGCATTGATCTTCTTACCGACAAGTTCTGTTCATCGCTAGAACTCCGTTAGAACAGCCCGACCTCTCAAAGATTCAAGAACAGTGTGTGTACTTCTTGTGGTCTAAAGTCATAAAAGAAGATGGGGAATTCTATAATGTATAACAAATTTCACTAGGATAAGATTGAGCTTAATTATTCATATGTGCATGTATTTGTTCATGGATGGACAATTTATTTCATTTTAGTTAATTGATTTATGAAATGGATTTCTTCTTTCTAAAATGAATGAATATGAATTGGATGTATATATGTTATGTTGATATGTTTGTTTCAGAGGGTATGACTAGCATTTTCTGAGACTAGCTAACTAATAGAAATAGATTTGTGAATAGAAAAAATATCACAGACAATTTCAACTATAAACCGTCTGTGATTTCTACTATCACAGATGGTTTGTAGTTGAAACCGTCTATGAAATGCTATATCACAGATGATTCGAAAGTCGTCTGTGATAATCTTATATTATTATTGACTTATAAATTCAAACAGCTCATAAAATTATCTGTAATAATATTTTTAAACTGTCTATAATAATATATTTTGCAGAAGTGTCAACTCAGGAGTGATGGTGCCTCTGTTAGCAGTGTTGTATGTAAAAATGGAGACAGAAAATAACAGTGAACCCTATTGTTTCATTGATCATCAATCTGTATATATACATGAGTACGGACGCCATTGACGTCGGTTCAAGAAAGAGGATCAGAGAGAACAACTGCTGTCGGTTGGATGAGATCATCCGTAACTCCCAAGTTGTAACACTCCCCCTTGATCGAATCCATCTTTGAGATCAATGAATAGTATTAATCCTACAAAAAGTCCTGTAGGATAAACAAAAAACAAGGAGAAATATATGATAGATACGTTGTTAAAAACTCCTTTAAACCCAATGGGAAAATAAGGAGAAATTGATACAACATATAATGAGTATTGTCTCATTGTAAACTCATATGAGAAAAACCTTTGCAGGAGAAAACTCATAGATAGTTTAGAGGACAATATATGTCATTGATATCTCCTAAAAAACCTCGATGGGAAAAATAGGAAATATGACATATGCTTATGCTAATATTGTCCCATTAAAAACTTTATATGAGAAACCTTGTGAGCAAAACTCATACAAAGAAAAGAGTGCAATATGATGCTTTGGACAGAGTAACATTTAGGAGATTTCTCCCCCTGAATCTTGCAAATCTCGAAGTCGTCGCATACCAATTCCTTGAACACATTTCTGGAACGAGGAAGCTGGTAAGGACTTAGTAAACAAATCAGCGAGGTTATCACATGATTTGGTTTGCAAGATGTTTATTTCACCCATTTGTTTTAACTCATGGGGGTAAAACAACTTAGGAGAAATATGCTTGGTTATGTTGCTCTTGATGTAACCTGTCTCCATCTGTGTAACACAAGCAGAATTATCTTCATAGATAATAGTTGGTGAATCGATGGCACCAATGCCACACGATTGTTGTATGTGGTTAATCACTCTGCGAAGCCAAACACATTCGCGTGAGGCCTCATATAGTGCAATTATTTCAGAGTGATTTGTTGAGGTAGCCACCAGAGTCTGTTTTGTAGACTTCCATGAAATGGCTGTTCCTCCGTGTAAGAACACAAAACCTGTCTGGGATCGGCCATTATGGGGATCAGATAAATAGCCGGCATCAGTGTATCCAATCGAATTAGGATCTGGGTTCCTTTGGAAAAATAATCCAAGATCTCTTGTACCATTAACATATCTGAGGATATGTTTTACTCCCGTCCAATGACGTTTGGTAGGAGTAGCGCTATGTCGAGCTAGTAAGTTCACTGCAAATGCAATATCGGGCCTGGTGCAATTTGCAAGATACATAAGCGCTCCAATGACACTGAGATAAGGATAATGAGATCCCAGAATCTCTTCTCCATCATCCTGTGGTCTGAATTGATCAGTCTCCATTTCTAGAGATCGAACAACCATAGGAGTTTTGGATGGATGTGATTTGTCCATATTGAATTTCTCCAATATTTTCTGGATATAGGCTGATTGATGCACTAAAATTCCAGTGGGAAGATGCTCAAGTTATAAACCTAAGCAAAATTTGGTTTGACCCAAATCTTTCATTTCAAACTCCGTCTTTAGATGATTGCGTGCTTCATCAATATCTTGTGGGTTGCCGATGATATTTAAATCATCAACATATACTGATATGATGCAAAATCCCGTTTGGGACTTTTTGATGAAAACACATGGACAATCATCATTGTTAGTGTATCCCTTCTGCAAAAGGAACTCACTAAGTCGGTTATACCACATTCTTCCCGACTGCTTTAAGCCATAGAGTGACTTTTGAAGCTTTACACAATACATGTTGCGATTTGCGTTTGGGTCCGGTATAGAGATCCTATCAGGGACCTTCATATATATGTCCGAATCAAGTGACCCATATAGATATGCAGTCATTACGTCCATCAACTGCATAGATAGACGATTTTGAACAGCCAGAGATATAAGATATCGGAATGTTATTCCACTCATTACTGGAGAATATGTTTCATTGAAATCAATGCCGGGTCTCTGCGTGAACCCTTGTGCTACAAGCCTCGCTTTATATCTCACCACCTCATTGTTCTCATTCCGTTTCCGGACGAAAACCCATTTGAATCCCACAGGAAAGATTCCTCGAGGTGTAGGTATTGCATGAGTGAATACCTTTCTTTTAGTGAGCGAGGTTATCTCTGCTTGAATTGCATCTTTCCATTGATTCCAGTCCGAGCGCTTTCTACACTCTGCCATGGTCTTAGGATCTGGATCATTTTGGATGATTTCTGCAATTGCTTCAGAGAAATAGATGTCGACAATTGTAGACTTTCTGTCATATGATTCTCCAGATTCAATATAGTTGATGGAAATTTCAAGCACCCCTTGTGATGTATCATTATTTCCCAAAATGATTGCATCAGGGTGATCCGATGTCCCAACATCAGTAATTGAGTGCACTGTTGATGTGGGATGTGAAGGTTGAACCTCCACAGGGTGTTTCTCAACGTAAGGTTGAGTTACATTTACTGGGTTAGAAGATTTGTTCTTCCCTTTCCTTTGCTTGGTAGAAGCTGCATCTGTGGAAATAGCCGTACTTCTCCCCCTCTTACTGGGGAGTTGAGTAGTTTTATTTGGTACCTCTACTCTTTCCGGCACATTTCTCGCAGGATTATAGGATTTTGTAACACCCTTATAATCAGTAAATGCATCTGGCATGTTATTTGCAATGTGTTGCAAATTAATGATCTTCTGAACTTGGAGTTCAGTTTCAGAAGTACGTGGATCAGGGTTGGAGATGTCTATGGCATCCCAATTGATTTCCTGGCATTTATTGTGGTTTTCAATTCCTCCCCCTAATGCCGGGAAATGATCTTCATTGAAGATACAATCAGCGTACCGGGCAGTGAATAGATCCCCTGTAAGGGGTTCCAAGTATTTAATGATCGACGAAGATTGATATCCCACGTAGATCCCCAATTTCCTGTGTGGGCCCATAGATGTACGCTGCGGTGGAGAGATCGGTACGTATGTAGCGCAACCGAACTTCCGCAGATGGGAAATATTTGGTGTATTTCCACGTACTAGTTGCAACGGGGAGGTTGCATGATATGCAGTTGGACGCAATTGAATCAAGTCAGCAGCGTGTAAGACTGCGTGACCCCAACATGATGTTGGTAGATTGCAATTCTGTAGTAAAGGTCTTGCAATAAGTTTCACTCTTTTAATGAGAGACTCTGCCAACCCATTTTGAGTATGAACATATGGGACCGAGTGCTGAACTTGAATTCCTAAAGCCATGCAATAATCATTGAAGGCATGTGAGGAAAACTCAGCAGCATTATCCATTCGGATTGATCGGATTTGATGTTCAGGATATTGTGCTTTAAGTTTGATAACTTGTGCAACAATCTTAGCAAATGCATGGTTCCGTGTGGAAAGTAGACACACATGAGACCATCGTGTAGATGCGTCTATTAGAACCATGAAATACCTGAACGGTCCAGACAATGGTTGAATGGGACCACATATGTCACCTTGAATGCGTTCAAGGAACTTGAGAGGTTCGGCATGAATTTTGAGGTAAGAGGGCCTCAAAATTAATTTCCCAGTGGCACATGCGGTGCACATAAAATCTGAGGATTGGGGAAATTTTGCATCACTTAAAGTGTGACCAACAGAATTGCTTATAATTTTCCTCATCATCCCTATTCCAGGATGGCCAAGACGATCATGCCAAGTTTGGAATGCGTTAACATTCTGGAAAATTACTTTGAAAGCAACATGTGGTACGGGTTTAATGTATGTGTAGTACAATCCAGACGGGAGTGAGGGAAACTTTTCAAGTGTCTCTTTGCCATATCCGTGATCTTTTGTTATGAGAAGGAACTCCTCATTGTTGTCCTCATGAGTTTCAACATGAAACCCATTCTTACGGATATCTCTATAACTCAATAGGGTACGAGTTGAATCGGGATACAAGAGTGCATCCTCAATCGTTATTGATGTACCCATAGGGAGCAGAATAGTGGCCCGACCGGTGCCAACTATTACAGCATCGCGTCCAGCGATTGTTAAAACATTTCCTTTGTTCTTTGTGAGAGTTTGGAAATATTTTATCTCCCTGAGTATAGAGTTAGTAGTACCGCTATCCACTATGCACATTTCCTCATCCATCAGATCGACTCCCGTACAATCTATACAAAATGGAGAATTTGAATATGTCATTCTCAACAAATATATATAGAATACATACAATATATATGTATAGATATCAATTGTGTTTAATACAAATTACAATACCCATTGTGCGTAAATGAAGTACGGACAACAACTAGCTTATGACAACATTCACAATTAAACGATATCCACATTCAAGGGATAATGAAATAAGGTATCTCAAAGTGTAGGAGCCTAATTAAAGTCTCCAAACGGATCGTTAGAAGTGAACTCCACGATCATGTTCTCCATATCGTCAACGTTTCCATCAAGTGGAGGTAGTGCCTTGGTGTTGCATGGTTCCACAGCTGTAGGAGCAGAGTAGGAGCACCCAGGGGCATCTTTCTTAGTAATGTCAGGTTGGAGGAATTCTTCCATGTTGACATCAGATTGGGAGTTGAAGTGTGCTTCAAATTGTCCACCTTTATTGGAACGTCCTTGATTGGAGCGTGCTCGTCCCACGGAATTCAAGTACAACGCCACCAAGTGCTTGGGAGTGCAACATTTCTCAGTCGGGTGGTTGTAACAGCCACACTTGACACAAGTGTTAGACTTGTTCTTTTTCGACTTAAAAACATCCTTTCCCTTGTTAGCACCATTAGACTGACGCTGTCTCTTGCGCTTGTTCTTCCCTTTGAAGTTCCCAGGATTGCTAGAGTTAGTAGCATTCCCTTTAGGTTTGTTCCGAGTGTTAGCATGTACTTCTGGCAAAGGCTTAGTGCCCAAAGGGCGCAGATTAGAGTTCCAAATTAGGAGCTCACTATGCCTTTCTGCCTGAAGTAATGTTTTAATTAACTCAGAATAAACGGTGAAACCTCTTTCACGGTATTGTTGTTGAAGGATCATTTGTGCGGGGAGCATGGTAGACAATGTCTTCTCAATTTTCTCCGCATCAGATGGTTCTTTCTCGCAAAACTGCAGTTTAGAACTGATTTTATGAACAGCATGGTTGAACTCTCCCACAGATTTAAAATCTTGTATGCGGAGGTGGTTCCACTCATTGACAGCCTCCGGTAGGATGACTGCTTTCTGCTGTTCATACCGTGTTTGAAGAGCAAGCCACAGAGCGCGTGGGTCTTCTTCCATCAGATACTCAGCCTTGAGATCAGGATGGATGTGGTTCCTTATGATAAATAAGGTATTGTACTTGAGAGTCTCAGCCAAAGGAGCTACACCCTCTTGGGGAGCTGCAATTGCCTGGTACATTCCGCGCAACGATAGACTCACTTTGAGATCCATCGCCCATGTGGGGAAGTTGTGGCCATCAAGAGCGAGAGCCTCAAACTCTTTAGTAGCCATTGTGCCTACATATGTAGGGCCACAGATTTGTTAAAATCGTTGGCAATGTTAAATAAGCAATGCGAAATGCAAGTAATCAAGGTAAACTTGAAATACATAAAGGGACATTCTCCTATTGTGGAACAACATAGTTAATCACAAATGGTATTAACATTATTTAATTCATTTTTCAACATTGAGTGCGCACTTTGAGGATGATAATCCCACAGTAGTATATTGATACTACCTTGTGTATGGCCAATGTGAAAAAGAATCATGGTAATCACTTAGGTGTAGACCTTGTATAATTTATAATCAAATTGGGTACGCACGTGGAGGATGAAATCCCACAATAGTACTATGGTACTACCTTGTGTATGGCCAAATTGAAAATAAATAAAGGTAGTCACCCAAAAGTGTAGACCAAATTGTTGCAAAACTTGATATTAGGTACGCACGTTGAGGAATAAATCCTGCAGTAGTACTATGGTACTACCTTGTGTATGGCCAATATGAAAGTTAAGTAACTTTGTGTTATTCCAAAATGAGAGAAAATCAACCTAAGGCATTTGCATAAAATAAAAAATATTAAATGCTTGTATGGTAAGCTGGGAAATGAAATATTTAAATTGCATAAGATAGATTGCAATAATGGATGTATAATACATTGCATGGAAACACATATATTTGCAAATATATACAATAGCCATTTATTTAACATAAAGTGCTGCAATTACATTAAAACAGAGGGGGGAGATTGCAAATATTTCGGCAACCTGGGCTAAAGCCCGGTCGGTCTGGTGGCCCAAGTGGGGAGGTGGAGTTTTATTGGGCCAAAAAGGCCATTTCGGCAGCATATAGAAAATGAAGGGGGTGGGGTGGTTAGGGTTGGAACCCTAACCCCCAAAGCCAGCCACCGCATGGGTGTTTTCATGGGAGCCACCGCCCCTGCCCCTATGCGCTACTGCGCCGCCGGCCGCGCCGGGCTTCGGGCGTCATGCCGCGCCGCGCGCCGCCGCGCCTGGCTTGGACTCCGCCGGCGCCGCCGAGCGCCACTTCGGGCCGGGCTGCGCCGCGCGCCTCCACGCCGTCGGCCGTCACGGCCACGGGCGAAGCCGCGCCGCCGCCGACCGTCTCGGCCACGGGCGAAGCCGCGCCGCCGCGCGCCATCTCGTCCGGCCGCCCCGCCATGGAGAGCCGCCGCGCGCCACCGCGCCGCCTCCACGCCTGGCTTGGTCGGCCGTGTGCCGCGCAGGGCTACCGGCCCATGGGGCGCCGCACCGTCTCCGGCTGGTCGGGCTGCACGAGGGCCGCCGCGCCTCGCCCAGCCTCGGGCTGCGCACGCTGCCTCGCCTTGGGCCGCCTCGGGCGCCGCTCCAGCCGCTCCGGGCCGCGTCGGCCGAGCCGCGCCGCGTGTGGGGCCGCGCCACCGCCACCTCCGGCCGGGCCGGGCGCCGCCTCTGCTGGCCGTGCCCCCGCGCCGCGTTGGCCCCCCTCCCCTCTGTTCTTGAGTTAAGTGGAGGAGAAGGCCTCCTCTGCAGAGGAGGCCGTACGGATGCGGAGTCCAGGGCGGCGGTTTGCCGCCTCGGAGGCGTGCGCCGGGCGCCGATAAGGCCCAAAGCGCGAAGCCCTCGCCGGTGGGGAGACGCCGTGCGCCTCCCATGGACGACGACGAGCCGGCGAAGATCCGTGACCAGTCGCGATGAAGGTATTGGGTGTCGGTGTGTGTGGTGGGTCTTGATTGCAAGGGGCAAAAAGAAGTTGCAGGTAATCACACAAAGAATCAATTGAAGCAAGAACACCAAGTAAGGCTTTGTGATGCTGCTCACAGAGATGGATCTGATCGTTCTCTATACCTTCTGTTCTTGGTTGTGTTCTCTGTTGTATGCTATTTGTGTGTGCGCGAATGGATGGAGCGGGTGCTGATAACGTGTTGTATGTAAAAATGGAGACAGAAAATAACAGTGAACCCTATTGTTTCATTGATCATCAATCTGTATATATACATGAGTACGGACGCCATTGACGTCGGTTCAAGAAAGAGGATCAGAGAGAACAACTGCTGTCGGTTGGATGAGATCATCCGTAACTCCCAAGTTGTAATAAGCAGTAGTCAACTCAAGAGTGATGATGCCTCTGCTAGTTTCAACGATTCAACTCCCAACAGAGCGGGAGCAGCAACAGAGTGGGAGTACTACGTAGTATATATACACAGGTGGCGCCTCGAGTCCCATCGATCTGAAGAACATTTTTACCGGCTGCACATCCCTCTCCTCCCATATTTAACCACGCGCACGTCGGGTCGCCGGCCGGCGCCACCGCGCGCGCTCGCCATGAAGCAGCAGCACCCCACCACCTCGACCCTCTTCGCGCTCCTCTCCCTCTCTTTGCTCCTCCTCCGCCTGCTCCTCCGCCTCCGCCTCGCCGCCTTCCGCGACGCCGCGCTCTCCCTCCACCTCCTCGCGCGCCTCCGCCTCCGCCCCCTCCACCTCCGCCTCCCGGGCCCCCACGGCACCACGCTCCGCGTCTGGTGCCCTGCCTCCCCGTCCTCCAAGCCGCCGCTGCTCCTCCTCCACGGCTTCGGCGGCGACGCGAAGTGGACTTGGGCGCGCAACTTCTCCCACCTCTCCCGCCACTTCCACCTCTACGCGCCCGACCTCCTCTTCTTCGGGACCCACTCTCGCTCCGCCTCGCCGCTCCGCTCTGTCGCCTTCCAGGCCCGCTGCGCCGCGGACGCCATGCGCCTCCTCGGCGTCCACCGCTACAACGTCGTCGGGATCAGCTACGGTGGCTTCGTGGCGTACCGGATGGCAGCTGTGGAGGCCAGGGACCACGTCGCCAGGGTCGTGGTCATGACCAGCGGCGTCGCGGCGACGGTCGGGGAGATGAGGGCGATGGCGGCGCGGGAGGAGAGGGCGGTCGAGGACGCGTTGCTGCCGGAGAACGCCGACGGGCTGCGCCGCCTCGTCCGCCGGTCCATGCACCGCCCGCCGCAGTGGATGCCGGACTTCGTGCTCGACGATTTCATCCAGGTTAGTGTCGTTTTGCTTGTCTCTACTCGTTAGATTTCTTTTTTGTTTCTGTCTGTTGTTAATATGAACAGTAATCTGTCCCTCAGTTTGACGTGTCACAAATTTTTTTTTGAGGGTGACGTGTCGCGGACTCACCACGATTACCCCTGACGCCGCTAGCTCAGCACGCACGTGCCTGCGCTAGCGCGAGTCTGGTTTGGCACGTGGCTTCTGCCAATGTGTCTCTTCTTTTTAGCTGAGTGTTATAGTTTGTAGTTATGGTTTATAGATTTTAGGTTGTTTGAGCAAGAGATTACAGAATAATAGAAACTCACGTGCGATTTTAGTCATATAAATAAAGTCCGTATAGTATATATTATAATTAAGTTAGTAGATCCTATCTAAAAAAGACATTCTGTTTAAAAGATAATTACTATAGAAAAATTAAAAACTAAAGTCAAAAACTAAAAAAAATAAGACCTATATTTTCTACTCCACTACCTAGGTTGTAAGGATGGTTAGTACAGATAGATATCAAGTTGCTTGCAAGCATGCATACGCATATTGAGCGTGTGCATGTTTAGGGTGCGATCAACTGGGCTGCGGCTGCGGGCTGCGGGCTACAGGCTTTTTGGAGCTGCTACAGTGTTTGAAGCTGAAGCCGTAGCTTGCAGGCGAAGCCGGCCGCTCCATGCGAAGCCACCGACGGAAGCTGGGAGTGTATGAAGCGGGATGCGTAAGGCTGCGACCGACTCTCCTTCAGCCGCTACAGTACCTTCATCAGCCGCTACATTGATTTTTCAGCCGCTACAGTGTTTTCAGCCATAAGCCTTCAGCTTTCAGCGCAACCGATCACCCCCTTAGTCTAGCTGAGGTTAGTACTGTCCATACGAAACTGCCACGTAAATTGAGTATTGCATTGTACTTTGTACGTTCATGCCATGCGTGTAACTTACAGGGCTGCCTAAGAGACCTCGCGTTGCCACTGACGTAAAATCTATGAGTCCAAGTTAGGTCTGGAACAGTAAGTGATCATTTCGGTTTCAGCTTTTAGCTTCCGGCTTATTTTTCACTATTTATAATTTTCGTCTTTTTACGAACTTTTGACTTTTTTGTTGAGCTTTTTCGCCGATTCTTTTTTTCTCGTATTTGTTTGTATTATACATAATGGGCTAGCATAATTTTTATATTTGTTATTTTTTTTAAATTTAATTATGCTAAATAAATCTCTGTCAGTTACAGTATTTTTTCAGTCATAAATCACTCAAAATAAGCCAAAATGATCGCACCCTAGTAGTATATCGATCGGTACTAGCTGCTTCTCGCAGGAAAAGTAGTATGTTGATGGTTCGTTCGCCGTTTATTTGTTTGGTTCATTTTCTCCTACACCCATGGTCCATGGAGGATGTGGTACGGCAATGTGCCATGCATGCATCCACACGCCTACTACGTAGGTAGCTTAATTATTTGAGGTGAAGTACATAGTGCCAGCTCGATTGGGCAGCAGCTATACATACGATCAGCGGCGGATCCAGCGGTGGGCGGGAGGCTCGAGCCCTCTATTGCTATTGGATCCTTGGAGCCCTCTAAATTTTTAGTTATGGATGTATAATGTAGAAGGGGTTGAGGTCAAACTCCCCTCCAAAACTTTTTTCCGGATCCGCCACTGCATACGATCATACGATCGTATATGTAGTACGAACGTATATACGACTATATTCTCGGATGGCATAGCGCCCTGCAGAAGCGTCTATGAGAGGTGGGACCAGGTAAATTTTCGGCATGGTACTCGAGAGTAGTTTCCGGATTGTGGGAGAAGGGCACGGAAGCAAGGTAGATCTGGGCCGACGTGCCGGGGATGCCGACGGCGATCTCGTCGATTCCTTTGGTCTCCGGGTCGTCACTACGTGGCCCACGTGTCGTCGCCACTAGCATAATTTATGGTTAAAAAATTACGGACAAGCCGGATCCAAAATGCTAGCAGCCACCATTGACACGTACTCCTTGGAGCAGCACTGCTTTTTTGTATGGTACCATGTACCAATGAGCTGGTCGATCTACGCCTCGAATTTGTACTAGAAATTCTCTGATCCTCTCGTTTGATTAATCTACATTCTACAGTGAATGGATGGTGATGGCGAGAAAGGCAAGCCTCTCTTTTTTGTTTCATCAGCCGCCACACACACTTATATAGATAAAGAAAAATAATTTCATACGTACTTCCCTATATATAAAAGGAGAAAATCATCTCCTAAGCCCCCGCAAAAAAAAACTCCAAAGCAGCAAGTATACGTCAGTACCATGCACACGACACAACAACGTAACATTTTGTCAATAGTACCAGCAATAAACAAGCCAAGAAAATATGCTTAAAACTTCTAACAATGTACTTGATGCAATAAGTAAAGCTGACCTGGAAGGAAACCCTTGCTGCCAAGTAAGTCCTCACATCGCTAAAGCCTGATTGGAACTCAGGCACTGAATTACCAACAGCCTGCGCTGCCATTTTTGACTCAGGATACATTGCCGATGAGTTGAACTTGTTAGCTATATAAAGTGCACGGCAAGCATGGAATGCGTTGTTGTGGTATCTGCAGTTTTGTAGTACAGTAAACATGTTAGAAGTGAAGTGTATGATGCCTTCTGATATAACAATCATAGCTAATGCTTTTGCAGTTTATACAACTGAAAATGCAAGCTAACAGTGTGAAAAATCTACTCTAGAAAAATGAGAATTAATGTATGCAGACTGCAGTGACAAGCAACTCTGATATCCAGAACCATGCATAGACTCGCATGTTAACTAAATTGAAAACAGCTAACATGCTCAGATTGGGGAAATACAATTAATGGTTTGAAATAGCATAATCTTGATTTGGGAAAAACAATTAATGGTTTGAAATAGCATAAGGCTGCTAATGTTTCCTACCAATTAAATTTCGTTACAGACATAATAATCTAGAATTGGTTTTTTTTGTATATATCCTTTTTCTTCCTCTCACCTCACTAATGTCTAGCTATCAAAGCATCATGCATTACAAATACTTAAATCAATGCATGAAATCACACATTTATATGTGCTGATCATGAGTACAACATAAAAAAAATGATTTCAAGACCATGAGGTAGATTCAAGAAACATTACTTGAAACAAGGATACCGCTATCTTCATTATCATATACTATCACAGCCTTGAATCCAGCATTCTAAGCATTTCTAACTTTATCGTCAAATTGGCAACCACCTCTTATAATCAATGCAAATGGTGATGCAGTACCTTCAACCGCTTTCTTTCTCAACGGATTGCATGCATACAGAGGTTCCACAGTGTAAATTACACCATTTACACCTGAACCTTTCACTGCTGGAGCTGCAAATAGTTGAAACGTTAATAAGTTCTTCATAACACAGATTGGTTCATGCACCAATATAGCATTGCACATTATCAAATAGTTCAAACAGCCCTACATGATGGAATAAAAGCAACTACAATAATTAGAAGACTCATTTAACTACCAGGATGCAGGGGAAGCGATCAATTATCAATCCATTCATCAGTAATCACTCAAAATTAGCAATTTAGCATTAAAAAAGAAAGCTACAGTACACAAGTAAATAAAATATTCACATCTTGATATTTGCTTGGTGCTAAAATGCAAGGATATTGGGAAATTTGTAGCACTCACTAAAGGTTGCCTCGACATTATCCAACAACAAGGCCGCGTTACTCGCCATCAGCACGACATTGCAAGCTCCCAGCTGAGCCATGAGGCAAACCACTGCACATAAGCAAAGGAAAAAAATAATCTCCCTCCTCTTGCACAGTTCATCTTATCAGAGCTCCCCTCCTTTGTTACAACTATAGAACAAAAGAGCGAACATAGATGCACCAAGTTAGAACTCTAAATCTGTGACTCTAGTAGCCACCAGTGTTGACCACTTGCTCCACACCCTGCAGCTCCAAAGCACCAATCAGCTAAAAGTCCTGAAATTGCATTCCTAACTGAAGTCGACATGCTAAAATCATGAACAGTGTAATTGTGCAGTAATGCAAACTTTGTAGCATCCAAATGTAGTACATGAAACCTAGAAGAACAAATCAGAGGTTAAAAGGTTCCTTTCTTTTGAACCTTCTTTCCTAAAGTAGGAGCAAGATATTTTTACCACTAACAATGATCCCATCCCATCAACCCTCTAGAATTTAGACAAAGAAATTTCTGTCAAAAAAGAATTTAGACAAAAAAAGAGTAGCTCGAGGAGGGGGGAGAGCAACCGTCGGGCGCCAAGGAAGATGGGTGACCTGCCGCTCAGGCCGCCAGGCGCCGAGGGAGAGCCACCACTGAGGTAGAGGGGAGAGGCGTTGTCGGGGAAAGGAGAGAGCTGAGAGCCGCCGCTGCGCCGGATGTGGGAGCACGAGTGACGGCTGGGAGCGCAAGGCGGCAGTTGCCTTCCCGCATGAGCGCAAGGCCGGCAGACGCGCAGTGTGCATAGGCGAGGGCGGCGACGAGGACACAGTGGCGCGGAGGCGGGGCGGCGGGGGGCGCAGAGGCGAGGGCGGTGGGGGCGCGGAATCGAGGGTAGCCGGTTGGGGCTGTGGATTGCGTTATGCCTTTGGGATTTAGCCATTTAGAGTTTCTATTTTTGTGGCTTCTTGTCTTCAGTCGTGGCCCTGACAAGGGAGCGTGCGCAGGGGCTTGCTGCCGGCTTGCCGCCAGCCGGACTGCTTTACGAAGGCGTTGGGTTGGGCCAGTATCAAACAAAAATATTGGGCTAGTTGTTGTAAGAGATACTACTAATAGCATTTCTAAGTCTCGGGCTATAGCCCACTTAGCTCGAGGCCCAGTTCTGCCCCTGCAGCATTGTACATGGTACTGCCCGTCTGTCTGGGCGGCAAGTTCCAAACTTCGCGCACCGGGAGATTGGATTTTGGCCTGCTCTTTAACGGTTTCTAAAAACGGATTTTGGCTTTTGTTACAGTACCTAACTTTTAAACATAGTATTTTCTCTAGTCGTGGTCTACAAGTTAATTATAGTATATGTTAAAAGTCTAATATCTGTATCAACTAAAATCATAAGTGAGTATCTCTCTCTACAATCTCTATTATAAACAGCTAAAATTTCGTCTTTTCTGGTTTTTTGGCTTTTTTGAGCTTTTTTATCGGTTCTATTTTTCCCCGTATTCGTTTGTACTGTCCGTGAAGGGCTAACATATTTTTTCTATTTTTAAGTTTTTTTTAAAATTTAATTACGTCAAATAAATCACCATTAGCTACAATATTTTTCAGTTAGTTACCGTACTTTTCAGTCATAAGTTATTTAAAATGGGGATCTTCATCATATACCCTCCCTTGAATTGGGGATTTCAGGATTTACCCTCCCACCTCAATGACATGTGGGGTCATCATAAGTCACTGACACGTGGGTCAGGAGGGTAAATCCTGAATTTCCATCTATGAGGAGGGTATATGATGAATAAATCCATTTAAAATAAGCCCAATTGAGCAGGGATATGTTCGGCCGTGCGAAGGCGTGCACTCAACTAGCTTGTACGGTTGTGCCTGGCGTCCTTATCCATTTTCTGGGTCTCCTGCTTCCAAGGATCGATGTGCTCTAGCCTTTTCCCCCTCTAGTTAAGATCACGTCCTATTTTAGCACTTCTCTCAGTTCAGAAAAATAAATTATTTTAGACATTGATACTATTTCTAAAATATAATTTTAATTATTAAGTACTATTTTAATATATTTATAAAATCTAATAAAAATATAATATTATAAAAGTAGTTTTGAGGACGAATCTACACATATAATTTTTATGTCTAATATGAATATTTAAAAAGATATTGATAGTAAAAGTTTTAAAAGTTTAACTATATGTATTCCAAATCGACTATCTTTGTGAACCGGCGGGAGTAGTTCAGTACAAGGAATTTACTTTCTGGCACCGTTTCCATCAGGGAAGATGTTTCTAAGCACGCAAGCATGCCAATGATATTGCTACTGTGTTAGGATAAATGGATGATTTGAGTCAATTAATATGCAATGTAATAATAGTGCATCTCATAAAAGCTAGCTGAACACACATCATGGGTATGGATTAGGACAATACGACTTTAAGTCTAATTTCTATTAAGAGACAGCGTGTAGAACGACACGCAAGTAAGGTTTGAGTAAATTGAACACTCAATTCAAGTGGTAGGAGAAAAAGATGCCATGACATGTCATGGTGATACTGAGGTCTCACTAGTCGCGCCACATAGGTCTCTAACTCCCATTAATGACATCTTGTGTCTGCCAGATCATTTCGTAGTACAATGAACTCATTTTGTGCCCACTTGAAAAACGTCTTTCCTAAGGCGATGCTTTGTTTTGCCGCAGCTGATGTTCGTGGAGCAAAGAAAGGAGAGGGCAGAGTTGCTGCACGAATTACTGAAGAACGGAGCTGGCATCGATCCCGTCCCGGTTCTTAGTCAGGTTTGTGCTTGCATGTACCTAAATCAGAACCATTGCAAAAAAAAAAAAAAAACTTCCAAATCCGTAACCAGCAACTGATTAGTTGGATACATAGAAAAACACATGTTCATATCTCATATATATAACTGGGGCATCATGCTGCTCAGGTTCTATGATTGAGAATTTTCATTCATGATTGATTTAGCATGCTAAATCAATGAATTCCTTTTCAAATCAATGACTTTTCGAATTAATAAATGTTAACGACTTTGCTTGATATACTATACATCATTGCATTTGCACGTATCTAAAAGCAATCCAAAGACAGGAATGCTTGGTGCCCAGACACCATGGTGCCCTATTTCAGCATCCTCTCTCTCTCTATATAGTATTTTTCTATGTGTGTGTGTATCATTCCTAGCTCATACATGTCTAATCGGGAGCTAAATTCTTTTGGGCACACAAAAACTCTTATTTCATTATAATTTCTCTATAATACCCTTTGGATCTTTTTTTCTGTACAAGTAATAATAACAAACTCTAATTTCTGCTCCAAAGGAAACATTAATTCTCTGGGGAGACAAGGACCAGGTGTTCCCCGTTGATCTTGGCCACAGGCTGCATAGGTAAAAATGAAGGACACACAGCCCCATACATGCTGCTTTCCTGAATCGGCTGCACCCCATTGCTGCCCATTTGAAGGAGTACTGTAGCACTCAGTTCGTTTTCCATGCCTGAATGCAGGCATCTAGGAGACAAATCCAGGCTAGAGATCATCAAGGACGCAGGGCACGCGTTGCAGCTGGAGGGAGCCGAAAAGGTGAACCGGTTCATCAAGTCCTTCCTCCTGGATGCACCAAATGGAACGGGAGTTGGCGCAGCCCAAGAGTGAAGCCTGTTCTAAACCCCAGACGCCGGATTTGCTGTACCCAGACGCCGGAAAACAGGTAATCTAGGGGGAAAATGGAAATGTAACTGTGTGTAAAAACTGGAGCGACTATGATCTGCATGCATGAGATCAGTGGCGGACCCAGGATTTGAATCCAGGGTATGCCTAACTAAAAAATTATTATCCAATGTTGGTATAATCTAATACCACAAATGATCCTATTAACCATTTAGCATGAAAATGATCTTATATACCACAAATCCACAATCAACACGGCCAGAGCTAACATGCCTAGATAGCACCGCCAGTCAGCAAACTCTCACGGCCAAAACCAGAGCACTAATGCCAAAATATCCCACTGCCAGTCAGCCCCAACACCACAGAGAAGCCAGCCACCGCGTGGAGCCGAAGGCCAGGGAGGTGAAGGATCAGCAAGCCGACGGGAGCAAGGCGGCCAGCGCCGGTGCCGCGCCGCCCTCGCGCCCTGGCGGAGGCGGAGGCGCCGAGGCGGAGGCGGAAGCGCCGAGGCGGAGGCGAAGACGCCGAGGCGGAGGGGCGGAGGGGAGCCGGCGGGGGAGGGGGAGCGGCGGGGGAGGGGGAGCGGCGGGGGGAGGGGGAGCGGCGGGGGGAGGGGAGCGGCGGGGGAGGGGAGCCGAGCGGCGGGGGGAGGGGGAGCGGCGGGGGAGGGGGAGAGGCGGGGGAGAGGGAGCGGGGGACGGGGAGGCGGAGCCGGCGGGGGAGGGGAGCCGGCGGGGGAGGGGGGCGGCGGAGGGAGGGGAGCGGCGGGGGGAGCGGCGGGGGAGGGGAGCCGGCGGGGGAGAGGGAGCGGGGGAGGGGGAGGGGGCGGCGGGGGAGGGGGAGGCGGAGCCGGCGGGGGAGGGGAGCCGGCGGGGGAGGGGGGGCGGCGGAGGGAGGGGAGCGGCGGGGGAGGGGAGCCGAGCGGCGGGGGAGGGGGAGCGGCGGGGGAAGGGAGCCGGCGGGGGAGGGGGAGCGGGGGAGGGGGAGGGGGCGGCGGGGGAAGCGGCGGGGGAGGGGGGGCGAGGGGGTGGGGGCCGAGGGAGGGAGGCGCCGGAGGGGGAGGCGTCGGGGGAGGCCGAGGGAGGGAGGGGGTAGGGGCGCCGAGGCGCCTGGCGGAGCGGCCGAGCGGGTAGTCCTGGGCCTATATGGACTACCCGCTGGGCCCGCCCCTGCATGAGATGCACGTGCCCGCGATTATTCAAAGCAGAGTGTAGAAGGAATTGTAGCTCTGAACTTTGTACTATAGTGTCCGAAATAAAAAAATGTTCTAGCTAGCTGGAACAACAATATACAAAGCTCTGTCTAAAAGCACACTTGCGAACCAGCAACGCTAGCTGTGAACCCTCCGTTTCCTCCTACCAAACGTCTCTCTTAAGCTAAGCCCTACCAACACATCACTTCCCACTCTCTTCCCATGCACACTTGCATACGATGAACCTGACACTGATAGCAGTTCTTTTGAGTTGCGACTTATGATCTAAAAACCCAAAAAAAAATAGGGCCTATACTGGTGCTAGCTCAGTGGCAACAACCATGGGGCCAACCCGAGCCTCATATGGCTCACTTAAGAGAGCAAAACGAGTTTTGCTTCTCCCTATGGCTCACTCTCTCTTTTTTATAGGGCAATATGTGGGCCAGGATGGGCCGAGCCAGCCCAGGTGTTACATAACCAGAGTTTTATTCTAGTGTAACAAGGTTTTATGTGATCAACATCAAATGTGGTTATAACAAATAGGTATTAACTAAGCATTTAAAACTGGAATTGAAATACAATAAATAAACATAAGCATGTAGAATAATTACTAAAAGTATCATTAAATCATTACCATGTCTAGATTACAACAGGATTGCCGCACCGGGGGAAGAAAGAGATGACTTCATACTAGGATCGGAGTTACACATGATTATTGACGAAGGAGAGTCAACAGAGAAGTCGTCGGAGTTACACATGATTATTGACGAAGGAGAGTCAACAGAGAAGTCGTCGGAGTTACACATGATTATTGATGAAGGAGAGTCAACAGAGAAGTCATACTATGAAAACCTAAGTAGCATGGCTTCACGTAGGAGACAGACCCTAACTTTATCCATTGAATTAATGTTCTGAGGGCTGGCCTTTGCCTCTTCTTATATAGGGACCCAAGGGGAAGAGTCCCAGTCAAAAACAGCAAAAGAGTCGGCCAGTGCAAGGAAAAACAACATCGGCGTAGGGAAAGAGAGGGACAACACATGACTCTATACCGCGTTAAAGTTCCAGAACCTTCCAAGTCTGCACCAGGCAGAACTAGGGTCATTGGGCTTCAAATGGGAGCTTTAGGTCTCCGAGCACCGGCCCGTGCAAGGGTATTCTGATACTTGTTTACATAAGGCACCTGGGTGCCTAGGCACCCATATCAAGAACCGTCCGATACACGTGTATGATTGATAATTTTTTTGAGTTTGGGTATGGAAATATTTTATATCCTTGATATATTTATGGTAAGTAAGTTTTGAAATCAGTTCAAACTAGTTTGAACTACTTTTGAGTTCAATGCGACTACAGTGAGTATATACCATAAAAATAGTTCAAACTAATTAAACTGAAGTTGAATTTAATTTTTTTCGGAGTTTGACATCTCAAATATACTTTTTATGGGTATATGAAGATACACACATCAAACGTTGCGAATCTCAAAGCAAATCAACGGGTATTGATATGGGTGCCTAGGCACCAAGGTGCATGAAACACTCGTCATATTATTTATATATATATATATATATATATATATATATATATATATATATATATATATATATATATATATATATATATATATATATATATATATATATATATATATATATATATATATATATATATATAGGAAAAATAACTTTTACACCCGGGTGTAATTACACCCACCTCTAATATACCACCTAAACAAACTTGAAATACTTCTTTATCACTTTAGGTATATTTGTATACTAATTATAAGATACTCCAATGTGAACCACACGAAAAACTTGTAAAGGAGTTCATAGTTTTTAGCGTATTTTGTAAATACCTTTATATACGCGCATAAAAACGAATATGTCAAAAAAATGCATACCACCTCTGAAAAATTGTTCATACCACCTAGATGGTCTTAAATACTTGTATACTACACGTACATACCCTCCGTCACGCGAGATACTCCCTACATTGCGAACAGTGATAACATGCAAACGCCAACCAGGGCTGTTGGATCTACAATCTACGGCTCAGATTCATGAAGGTGGAATCCCCAATCACTTATACATTTTTCCCCCAAAACCCCCCGCAACATCTCCCTTTTACATCCGCTCGCGTCCCCGCCTCCAATCTCCTCTCGGCTCCCTCCCCGTCCCCGACGCTTGCCCGTCGTCTCGCACCGCCTCCCCTGCTCGTCTTCCGCTGCCGCCTCGCTCAGCCTTCCGCGCCTCCCCTGCTCGCCTCGCTCCGCCTCCCCCACCTGCCTCCGGGCCGCCGCCTCGCTCTGCCCTCCACGGCCTCCGGCACATTTTGCTGGCCATATATATGTGTGTGTAAGCTTCAGCATTCTTGTAGCTGATGTTGTACAGTTTATATAGCTAACTAGAAATCTAGAATAGCAACCGTCCAGTAGCAGAAAAGGTGAGACTTTTCCACTGCCAACATTGTTGTAACTATATTGCTGCAAATCTGTAATGATACCACACTTCATCGAAGAGGGAAATAAATTTCTTATACATTCACGTTCGTTTATGGTTGTAGCTCAAATCTTATTAGCAAACCATCACCATACGAAGGTTCAACAATGGAAGAGCAATACTGCACCAGACAGAAGCGCATATCACAAAGTGGCTAATCCGTGGCCACACTATAATGGCCATCACCGAACAATTAAAAGAAACCGAGGAAGCAAACACACACAGGAGATTAATTATCGCTGATTCCTCTCTAGTTTTCTTCTTCTTCTTCAGCATTCTTCGAATCCATCGTTGTTTGCCCAGTGCACCTTCTTGCCGCTGCTGCTCCTCATCACCTTCTCGTCCACCGCCCTCACGCCGGCCTCCGCCGCGGCCGCCGACTCCGCCTGCACCCGCGCCATCTTCCTCCCGCGCTTCCTCGCCACGGCGGCCTTCTCCGTCTCGGCGGCCTCGTACTCCCTCGCCCACCGCCGGTCCACCGCGCACGCGGCCACCAGCGCCACGGCCTGCACCAGGAACATGGCCAGCAGAAGCACCTCCTCCAGGAACACCAGCGCGAGCTGCTCCCTCCGGTCCCTCGCCGACCCGAGGAGACGGATGCTGCGGCCGCGGTTGAGGAGGAAGGCGAGCGAGGCGAGCGCGTGGCCGCAGAGCGCGGTGAGCGCGAGGGACGCGTGGGCCGGGAGGCAGAGGTGGGTGAGCCGGGCGTAGAAGGAGACGAGCGCGGAGAGCAGGGTGGTGGCGTGCACGGAGACGAGCGCCCAGCCGAAGGGCGTCGGGCGGGGCCGGAGGAGGAAGACCGGGCCGAACGCGGCGGCGGCGAGGACGAGCAGGGAGAGGTTGAGCAGCCAAAGGAGCAAGTTGGGCAGGGAGGAGCAGCTCCTCAGGCTGGAGTTGGAGTTGCCGGCGGCGGCGGACGCCATTGCCCTGGGCTGTTGCTGCCTACGTTGCGCTTCGCGAGGCGTTCTACCGGAGTTGCGCAGACGTATCGGGAATGAGGTTTAAAAGGTGAGCGGGAGAGGTTACCGTTGAGTGGAGTGGGCTGCTGAACCGAGGGGAGGAGCAACGGCTAAGTTGGCGCCGGGAGTGGAGCCTATGATTACTGTCGCTCTCTAGTTCCCCGTGCCGGAGGAGCCATCTGCCGTCGCCTGGACTCTTGCGGTTTCGCTTCTCTCTCTGCAGCCGCCCGGACGTTCAAAATTTTAAAGAAGCCCACGCAGCGAAAAGGGCAAAGCCTCGCGCTGCCGAATGCGATTTATCGCTTTACCGGGCCTGTTGCTTTTAGCTCTTGGTTTCTCTCAAATCGAATAAATAGATATAATAGTTTCTTCATCACTGTTTTAAAGCAACTTATAGAGATAATCTTTTAGAAACAGCTTATCAACCTATGGTTTATTTATACAAACACTCTTATTAGAACCAAAAACCATAAGCTCAAAAGAGAACATCATCCTGGATCAAGCCAGATGAAGACTGCAGGAGCATCGGCAGGACGTTTGCTCTGGAGCCTTTACCAAAAAGCAGGTTCTGCGCAACCGTGTCAACACAGAGAACATTGCATCCGTCCAGGAAGACACACTTCACAGTACTAAGAACTCGAGATTGTAGATCAGCACCAAAATAATAGTAACAATAACTTTGGGCTTCTTGGCTTGGCTGACGGCAAAACCGTCTTTACAGAATCTTTACAGAATGGACAGACATCCATGAAGCGCCAACAAAAAACACGGTAATTTTCGGCCTATGTTCATGAGCTACGCAAAATTCCAGTGAGTTCTACCGAGACAAGTCAGTTGGTGAGACACATCATATATTTATATTCACATATTCAGCGTAGTAGCCTAGACTAGGGAGGGGAAAATGAGGTGCACGCAGGAGGATGAACAATTGGGTCCCTCAGGTTCGCAGGGTAAGCTGGGAATAAGACTTGCCGGTGCTGGGGACCTATCAGCAAGGAACCTGCGACAAGATCAAACAAGTTTAATTCATTCACAATTTCAGTGCTACTTTGATTCTAGTAAATCCATTTAAAATGAATAAATATATATGTCGCATCTACATCCTTCTAACAATAACTGTTTTGAAATCGAAGGTCTGCTAGCAATTTCTGCCAGTTGAAGGAAACAAAATTCAGTTCCACTTTTCAGTTTTCAGGATGGAAACAAATTCATTTCCTTAATGATGAAAAAAATCAGAAAAGACATAACTAAAGATTTTCCTTCGGTGTTTCAATCCAAATAATACGCCGTAATTTATAACCAGGAAAACAAAGTGAGTTCATGAGTCAAAAAGTTTTCCAAGTACCTCAAGAGTCGTAAATCCTTAGCATGAATCGGATGTCTTGCCGACACATAGGGCAAAATGGTTCAGGACTCTCTTCAACCTTTTTTGCGCAGGGGCAACAGCAGACAAGATGCCCACAAGGAATAAAAGCTGCGTTCTTTCTCCTCCTTAAGCATATAGCACATAATTGCCCATCTCCTATTTCACCATCACTAGATCCATGTTCATCATCCTCAGTCTGAAGAAATCGTACTTGAGCTTCCCTTGCTGCCCTCCGGTCTTTGACTCTCTCCCGGCGCCTGCATCATTACAAATATCAAATTGTCTGCAACAACTACAAAAAAATGGAATAGAACAAAAGGATCCATAGTGAGCTAACATGAAGTATCTAGCTGTAAACTGTCCCAAGATCTATTCAAAGATCAATAAACCAAATCTTAGTAATGGTGAAAATGACACAGTTTGATTGTTCAAGACAAGAAAATTTTAGACAAGTTCCAGACAGATACCTGTAAATGGCATAGCCAAGTAAGCAAACTGTCATGGTTCCAAGAACAACACTAGCCCAGAAGAATGTTTTAGCACGTGAAGCCAGCTCAGCTTCCATGTCATCCTTGGTCAGCTCAGACCTGAGCAAAGGCAAAGAGACATAGAAAGCTATGGAACTACACCAAAAGAAAACCTTAATATGCATGTCCTCATTCCTTATTTACGAGGAATTTCTTAGCCATATAAACTATGGATGTTCTAGAATCCTGGTGCATGGCATCAGTAGAAAAAAAATGGAAATATATGGTCAAATAATACTCTTACAAGAAAAAGGGGATCTCTGGGCTCGAGCTGATCTCAACACTTCCTTTATTCACTCGACACAACCCTACTGCTGTAATCTCCTTTCCAATAGGAAGTATCTTTTCCTCATCCAATAACGCAATCTACAAATAAATCAAATAGCTCAAGAAAGATATCCCTGTGTTGATTATCACATAGAAAAATACCTGTTTCAACGTAGAAACAAAAAACTTACCGGGTAGCCATTGCCAATAATACTCTGAAAAAATGTGTAAGGAGTTGGCTGAACTGGGACAAGTTTATAATACACAGTTGTAAGAGGTAACAGTTGAGTTGCCCCATCTAACTTCACATGTACCATTCCAGTTGAGTTCCTCAACCCAGAATCCACAAGAACAAATGGAACCTTGCAAAAGGAAAAGCATGGTAAAAATTTGGGGTACAAATGATTCTGACAATGATAGTGTAAGAAGTATAGATAGCATACCCATCTATATGATGTTGTAATTTGCTCTTTCAATGATTTAAAAAAGAGAGCATGCAGATCAAAGGTCCATCCAAATATGCCTCTCCATTCGTTGAACAAGCACTACAAAAGTATGAGATCGAAAAACAGCAGTTAGATATCTTTACAGGGAGAAAATAACAAGTACACAACTGAATGTTAAATGTACAAAGGCAAAGTTTGGGGGTGTAAATTGTAATAGTGCTATTCTATTTTTCATTCATAGGCATCTACCATGATAACAAAAAAGGGGAAACTTGCAAATTTATTCCATGTACATCTTTGAATCCATGAGGATCCTAAAACTATCAATATTCAATAAACCCCTTACTTGGGGTGAATAACAACCACAGTTTAAGCCATTGGAATATTCTATAGTTTACATATAAATCAATTAAGTGGTGGAAGCCAATACATCGTTCCAAGACACCGTTTCTACAGAAACCCAGCAGAAATTCATAACAGAATCTTAGTTATTGGATTCCACTGCAACAACAAATAACAACATTACATGCTACTCTATATAAAGGAATTGTGTTCTTCAGTCTAAATATGAAGGCATTTAGGCAAAGTTCAAAATCCTAACAAGTTAATAACCCAGGATCAATCACAATTGGCTTGCCGTTGCTTTTTCTATTTTCCCAAGTTCATTTCAGACCCTAGAACAATTTCCTATTGACTACAATATCATAATGGACTTCCTAGTTACTTGATACCATCAAAAGTCAAAAGTGGCTGCATTGCACTATTATTGTGTGCCACTTTTCCTGAGATTTTACAACAACACTCTCCTGATGGCCTAAATCCATGAAAGCATAACAGGGTTACAGAAGGCTGGTTTTGCAGCTTGTAGACCTCTTGCATCTGGAAAATCCAACAATCATCATTAACCATCTAATTGCCAATGCGATAGAAGCCCAAAGCTATTTTACATATATTACATCCATATTCTCAAAGCTTTCAGAACAATCTTCAAATCTCAGATATTTGAATGAAAGAATAACCTGACTGGAGACCCTCAAAATTAGCATCTACTTCTCCAAACTATCTAATTCTGCAGAAGGAAATCACAAGTCGATACTATTTACCTTCCTACTCCTAGAAACTACAGCTAAAAGTAATCATAGCCAACAGGATAGAGTTAAGCACGGAAATTCTCTAAGATTTCTACAACAATTAGGGACCGCTATCTAATTAGCACAGCAGAACATAAAACTAAAAAAGTTCCACAACCGCTCCAATGTCCAAACCTGCCTACAACTACTGTTTAATCGGAACCTTAACATTCGCATATTATCTTACCGCCATGAGAACCGTCATTAAGCACCCAACCCTTGAGGTTTCAAGATTTAAAAACTATATCCGTGCCTAAGCAACCTTATGGCCCTAGCATAAAACCGTAGCTCTGAGCGAGGGACATAAGAGATGAATCTTCAGCGTGCGACGGTGCGACTCACCGTCTGGGTGTGCTTGGCGACGACGCAGTGCTCGCCGGAGCCTGCGGGAAGGAGGACCTTGCCTCGGGGGGCTGCGCTGACGAGGCCCCGCACAGCCGCGAGGCGCGATTCGCCGTCTTCGCCTGCGAGGACGGAGCGGAGGTCAGGGATGGAGACCGCCGGAGCGGCGGCGATGCGCCGGAGCGCCCCGGAGGCGGCGAGGTACTTGACCCACGAAGCGACGGCGAGCGCGGCCGTGCCGAGGCCGAGCACCGCCCCGTCCAGCGCCGCGGCGGCGCGCGCCAGCGCCTCAGTAGTCTCGCGGTCCCGTGCCGACATGGCTGGGTCGTCGCCGGCGATGCGGGGGCGGTTCGGGTTCGAACCGGAGATAACTATGCGTGCTCGTCCGTGATAAGTTGGTCCGCACGCCTGAAGCCTATCCGACCGGTGAATGTATACAAACGAGATTGGTCGATACGGATACGATACAAATAGCAGTTCACCATGAGCTAATCTTAGCCGTCTGATCAGCGTAGGCAAAGTGCTCAAGCCCCTCACCGGTCCGATTTACTAATTTAGGGCCTGTTTGGAAGAACTCCACCACTGAAAACGTAGATCTGGAGTAGCAACTCCACCGTGGATCTGGGATCCCATCATGGAGCTGGACAAACTGTTTGGCTTGTACAGCAGCTCCAGATTCACAAAATTGAGGTTTTGGTGGGAATGACCACTTTTGCCCTTGGGGTTGTATGATATATCTTTTTTTCCATATAACACATGTGTTTTGTTCATATTGATTTAAAAAAATGGTGTAATTTTTTTTGTGACAACACAAATGCAATATCTCGACACAAAAATTCATGAGCATACAACATTGACGCACAAGATAGATAATTAAAACCCATGTCCATGACAACATCTCAACACTTGCGATTTTCCATACATAAAAAATAACTAAAGGTTAAATGTAGACAAGTCTTCTATTACATTCTAGTTCTAAGCAAGAGCAAGAGCGGTGGCCAAGTCATCACGAAATGCATCCATAGTGGCGGCATTGGCTTTTGAAGTAGAACCATCCGATGTAACTGCATATCGGTTATACCTTTCCGGTATTGTTGGGACAAAATGAGGATCACGATCAAAACGAGCAAAGTCCGAATCTTCACTATTATACTCACGAATGAAATTGTGAAGGACCATACAAGCAACAACAACCATTTTTTGCTTCCACATTGGGTAGTTGGGCATCTTGTATAGAATTTGCCACTTCATTTTCAAAACTCCAAAAGACCTCTCAATAACATTTCGAATAGATGAGTGAATGCGATTGAATTTTTCCTTTGGTGTTTTGGGTTCCATACCTCTATGCCACTCCGGCATATGATACCTTTCACCCTTGTAAGGAGCTAGATAGCCGGGCCAATTAGGATATCCGGCATCGACAATATAGTATTTACCTACACATGGTGAAAACAATAAAAGTGATTATTTGCTATCATGACAAAAGTGACTAAATGACCAATTATTCATTCATATTACCTTGTGGAGGATGTGGGAAGAATTTTTCGTCCACATTGATTGCATTGTATAGCACACTTGTGTCATGCATAGCTCCCGGTTGACCCGTGGACACATATGTGAACCGCATGTCAAAATCACAAACTGCTAAGACATTTTGAGTGGCTATCCCCGTTTTCCCAATATACCTCACTTGTTCATCGGGTGGAAGAGAAACACGAATATGTGTGCCATCTAGAGCACCAATGCAATCTTTAAAATGTGGATACGCTCGTCTATAATCTCTTATCCTTCTATGAACCGTAGGAAAATTGGGATCTCTAGGTCTAATGAAATCCTTTGCCATGGCCATCAAAGAGTTAAGAACCTCGTCAAATTTCCTAGTAATAGTTTCACCTGAATGCTTGAATCGATTTTGAACTTTTCGACTTGACTCATTTCCAGCACATGTAAATAAAAACATGCCTAGGCTCTCATAGGTAGTCATATGCAAGGATGGTTGTAGCCCGTACCTCTCCACCAATAAGTCATGAAGGTCAAAGAATATTGCATTGCTCATACGAAGTTGACTATGGCATTCCCCCGGAGTGCGCCATGTCTCTAGCAAAAACCCCATGCTATTAGTGGTTGATGTCCTTGGTGGGTTTTTATCTAGGTAGATATCACAATATATTTGGGCAAGCATAGCACCACCTAAAACGATTTTGAAAAAATCATCGCTCTCATCACTAGAATCATCGCTAGACATCTGCAAGAAATGACATAAAAGATAACAACAACATGTCCAAGTGAGCATAAAAGATAACAACAACATGTCCAAATGAGCATAAAAGATAACAACATGATGTCCAAATGAGCATAAAAAGAAAATGACAACACGTCCAAATGCCACTAACAACTCGGCCTTCACTTTCCATACATCACATTGTACTTCCTCCTAAGCCAATTGAGCCTCTGATCGGTAGGGATGGTCATGAACATTTCCCTTTGGTCTTTCTTGACAAACAACTCGGTTGCCACAAAATGCTCATTAGTGTTATACCCAGCACCACATGCAATAACATGTTCCATTACTTGCTCAATGGTGATCCCACCTTGCCTACTAGATACAAAAGAGGAAGTAGTCTTAGATATCTTTGAGATGTGTTCTTGGATAACAAGTGTTGTGCTGGTCTTAGGTTTCTTGGTGGGCTTTTCAAGAATCACACGAGCCCTTCTCTTAGCATTGTCAGTGACAGGAGTAATCTCCTCAACCTCATCCCCATTATCAAAAGAATTGTTGTCACACGTGGGATCCTCAGTGGGGGTGCTCAGCCTCTCTTTCATCAATGGGAGTATCATCATCAAGGGGTATGATGGGGTTGGAACTCATAGGATTCCAATGATCTTGCTCCTCATTAAGGATGTTGCCAAACATCACCTTCAAGTCATCTTCATTTTGGAGAGGCTTCTTCTTAAACTTGCCAACACCAGGAATTTCCTAAAACATGTGAGAAGGTTCGAAATAAGATATCTTTTCTAAATTGCAAATCAACAAATGTACATAGCATTATAATCGAACACTCACCGTTTTTATCTTTTTCCACCACTCGGAGTCCATGTTGATCGTTCCCGTGTTTCAATTGAAACCAATTCCTGTTTGCTTCCTCATTAATTTCCGCCATGCAGTCAAATCACCCCTCAACTTGTCCCATTTGTTCTTTAGTTGCCTTTTACTCAGCATGATTCTGGTGGACTGAAAAAACCTATGTGATACCTCGGTAAAGCCTAAAGTGTTCAAATGAGTGTTCGGCCGATTCCCTTTTCTAACTTGTTCGGCGAACAACTTACAAACAAGTGAGGTATGACCATCAATCTAGTCCATAGCATCACCCTGACCATGATTTCCCACAATATTTTCATCACCCTAATCAAAATTTCCCCACAACAGTATATCAGTGCGAACAAATTGGAAGAGAAATTCATACCTCATCATCCCTTGCCCTCTTGTTGGTCGACGGAGCACATCTCCTTGCTTGCGATGCAGGGACTTGGGAAGATCCGCCATGGCCAGCACCGTCAGCAGCCGAGTCGCCGGCCAGGGTGGCCGCGCCGCCGGCCAGGGGGGCTGCGCCCCCAGTCGCGACGTCGGGATAAGGGGGAGGAACGCCGGCCAAGGGGGCCACGCCCCCAGCCACGCCGCCGGCCAGGGTGGCCGCGCCCCCAGCCGTGACGCCGGGAGAAGGGGGAGGAACGCCGGCGGCCGGACGGGCGCCGCCGTCTGGCCCCAAAGTTGCCGCGAAAGCCCAACCCTAGGGGTCGTTTTTCCCATGGCTATGGAAGAAGAAGGGGGTGGGGGAGGTGGAGGGGGGCCGGATCTACCCGATCCAGCCATCACCGGCTCGCCGGAGTAGGCCGCCGGAGCTCCGGAGGTGGCCGGTGCGAGCTGCAGGAGGCGGCGACGGGAGTCAATAGACAGAGAGAAGGTGTAAGATCGAGGAGGCCGACTAGAGGGGGGGGGTGAATAGGAGGTTTTAAAATTTTCGTCTAATTCTAATTAGCAATTTTAAACTTGATAGATAAATAGAGCAAGATAACACTAACACCACTAATCAACCTAGTGAGGTTCAAACAATCACTAGCACAAGTAATCGACTAAGAGCAATAACGAATAGTAGAGAATAACAATTGCTACTCTAACTAATCAAGCAATCAAGTAATATGAATGAAGAGCGTTGCTTGAAAGAAAATGATCACAAGAGAGCAAACCACAATTGACACGATTACTTTTTACCGTGGTGATCGGAGACTTGCCGGTCTCCCCTAGTCCACGTTGAGGTAAGCCCGAACAAATCGGACCGGCTTCACGAATGAGCCTAAACACCTCGATCACTTTTGGTAGCCCTTTCCCTCTCCGGGTAGGCGAGCTCCGAGCCTTCACAATCTTCCGGGCCTTCTCACAATCTTCTTGAGAAGATCACCGAAACTCCGCCAAGCCGTCTAGGTGCCGGCAAGCACCAAGAGAATAGACCACTGCGGCTTGATCTCACTCAAGTGCTCAATGGATCAACTAGAATGCAATGCACTTGAATTTTGGGTCAACTACCTCAAATGAATGCACAAGTGAGTGAATGAGGTGTGAGATGTTGCACTAGGCTCAAATGTATTCAATGGAGGTTCAACAACATGTCCAAGTTCTGGTGGGGGTGTATTTATACCCTCACCAACCTCAAATAGCCGTTACAATAAACAATCCTGAAAATTCAGGAAATTCGGAACTACCGCAGGCAGAACCGCGGTACTTCCGGACCCTCGCTGACCGGTCAGAACGGCTATGTCAGAGAGTCAGAAGTAACCGTTGGTCAATGAGTGCGGTACTACCGCCGTTGAAAACGCGGTACTTCCGGAAGTCCGGAAGTTCCGCTCCAAGACCCGGTACTTCCGATCTCAACGAGTTAAGTTTTATTCTCGGCGCTCTCTGGAAATAACGTTCCGCACAGGTATCCGGAACTTCCGCACATGCGGTAGTTCCGCAGGTAAAACCGCGGTACTTCCGTTTTCCGAGAGGCTAAGTTAAACTCCGGGCGCTCTCTGGAAATAAAGTTCCGCTCGGGTGCCCGGTACTACCGGCCATCCGGTAGTTCCGCAGGTCAACCCGCGGTACTTCCGTTTTCCGAGAGACTAAGTCTGAGTCCGGGCGCTCTCTGGAAAAAACGTTCCGCCCGGGCGCTCGGTACTACCGGACCTGCGGTAGTTCCGTCCAATACACACCAGAACTACCGGATTTTCTGACAATGCACAGATTTGATTTAATTTTAATTTCTAAGTGCATGCATGATCCTAAATTGATCCAAAGGGCACATTTGAACATGATCAAGCAATCACCATGATCACTCTTAATAGTACGGCGTCTATCCTATAATCCGGTCTTCCAACATAACTCCAAGACCGGTAAAATAAAATAGATACCTAAACTATTTACCTTGTCGCCCTAGAGATCTTCAATCTTCATGGGATATTTTGTGAGCCTCTTTCTTTGCCATTTGAACTTATCCTTTCAAACACTTAATGCACACATTAGTCCCATATTCACATAAATTCATTAATTACCAAAACTAATATTTTTAGGGGCCTAGATGCTTTCAATCTCCCCCTTTTTGGTAATTGATGACAACAAGAGCAATTTATGAGAAGAATTTAAGATTTGGATATACTCCTAGTTTGCAAGATGTATATCACAAGGTCTTTGAAATTTTAGCAGTTTAGAACATGAGGAATTTTTGCATTTTAGAAACTAATAAGAAAGAGCTCCCCCTAAACATGTGCATCAAATTTTAGGAATTTATCAGGCATGATTACATCATAGCATTACAGCACATTCACCAAAATTCAAAGATACGCAATAGACAAGTAAACAAGCATTGCATTAAGGACAAGACATAGTTCATTACAATGCATCAGAAACTAAAATACTAAACATCCACAGAGTTTAAACCACACAACCGCATTACATGGTTCATTTCACCATACTTTATTACAAAGCCCAAAGGATAGATAAAGACTTAAAGACTTAAACTTCTACTTGCTACAATTTCTCCCCCTTTGGCATCGAAGTACCAAAAAGAGGAGCTAGTCCTGAGCTGCACTGGGAGAAGGAGGACCACGACGACGAGTGCGACGACCATAGCGAACTGGAGAAGGCGGATGAACTGCACTCTCCAAGGATGATACGCGATCACCAAGAGAAGATACAGTGGAGATCAGAACATCCTGGCGCTCCTCACGCCTGAGTATGGCGGAGTAAATCTGGGACAGCGACACATCGCCCTCGCCCTGGGGAGGAGGATTAGCAGCTGCCTGATGCTGATGCTGAGGCTGAGGCTGAGGCTGTGCACGAGGACGAGCAGGAGCAGGAACAGGAGCCTCTGCGCGAGGCTTGTAAGGCTTGTGTGGAGTGCAGAGTGCTCCTCGGTATCCAGTCTTCCGAATGATCACAGCCATGATGAATGGTGCAAAGTTGATCCTTTTCTGTTTGTCATTCTTATTGGCGTCGATCCCCCTGATGATAAGATCCACCACATCAAACTTTTGGCCGCGCATAATGTGATCAATTACATTCCACGCATGGCCACGAATAGCATCATAATTCCCACTCTTGGGAAGAATGGTGTGGTTGATGATCCTGTTGACAAGGCTGCGAATAGGGAGTAAGCCAATTGTCGTCCCCAAAGATCGTTCAGCTGCTTGGTCATAGTACTCTGAATATGCAGCAATAGGAAGAGCTCGCTTGCTGTATACCTTCTCATAGGCACTGGTTTCCGTCCCAAGTGCTAACTCAAACTCGTGCCTGGTGCACTCAATGAACTGGGTCCCTGTCATCCAACTCAGATGCTCAAAGTTGGGAGAGATGTACAGGGTAGCATAGAACGGCCTAATCATGTTGTCCATATAGTTGCATTTGAATGCAACAAGTTGATGAATATCGGCTTGCTGAAAGAGCTGATAAGCACCACTGAACTTGTCAATCTGCGACAAATGATCCCAATCCACATACTTGTGTGCAGCAAACTTGCGAGCCGGACCATACATCTCTTGGTACACCTTCTCTTGAAACTTGAAATGAAACTAGGGGTTCATTGAGTTTCGAGGGCGTACATACTGACTGCGGCGACGAAGAATAGCATAGTCCTCATTTGTGATCCTGACGAGGTCCACTTCTTCATCTGCCGTTACCTCAGGCATCTCCTCATCTGAGACCGCAAATTCCTCGCTCTCATGCGAGGCCTCAGATCCGCTCTCATGCGAATCCTCTGAGTCACTCTCAGGGTCAGAGGCGGGACCCTTGCCCTTGTGCTCCGCCGTCTGAGCTGCAGGAGTCGAGGAGGAGGATTGACCAGCCGTGCCCCCATAGGACTTGTGCGAGACATTCTTCATCCTCGGCATCTTCAATGACACAATCGGATAATCAAGGTAAGAGGTAGAATAAGCGAAAGTAGGTTTGAAATTTAAAGCAATGAATTTCTGCTGTTCCAGGAAAAACGGAAGTACCGGCGGCAAAACTGCGGAACTTCCGGGAAATCCGGTAGTTCCGGCATTAAACATGCGGAACTTCCGGGACCCCGGTAGTTCCGGCCGCTCGACCGGTAGTTTCGGTTTTTCTGGACATTTCTAGGGCATGAAAAAAATTGAATCTTTTTGGGGTATTTCTTGGATTGAATCCAGTGCATGTATGAATAAACATTCTAATACCCCAAACAAACTATTTTGCCCAAAGAAACTACAGCAAAAATCGCTACATTTCAAATTTCACCTAATTTCAACTCTAGGGGTCCTTAGAACAAGATAAAAGGGGTTTAATCCGATTTACCTTGTGGAAGCGAAGGAGAGGAACCCTGGGAGTGTAATGAATCGCCCAAAAACGAAAAGCTCCCCTCGGATTCGAAGATCGGGAGAGGAGGAGGAGGAGTATTTGGGAGTTGGAGAGAGGTTTGAAGAGAGGAGAGGAGGAGGAGGCCCTCTGCGGTTTTGGGAGTGGGAGAGGAGAGAGAGTGATAGAAACGGAAAGAGTAAAGAGAGAGGAGTAAAGGCAGTCAACGGTTTTGGAAACCGCAACAAATCCCGAAAAAGGCGGTAGTACCGCGCGTAACACGCCGGTAGTACCGTGTTCACAGAAATTCCGGAAGTTCCGCGGATTGCACTGCGGTAGTTCCGGTTTTTCTGTCAGGAGCGGAAGTACCGCCCAATGACTTGCGGTAGTTCCGGATTTTCTGGTACTTTTCAGGATTTGACTTTTGGAACTGAAAATTTTGCAAATGATCCCTAGTTTTGCATCCAACTAAAGTCATTCAGGATCATTATGCATCAATTGAGCTAATGCTATATTTTGAAACTAATTTTTATGAATTTAAACGAATTTTTGACCAAAAATAGGGGAAAATCCAACAAAAATCCATATGAGCACAATAAATGAACAGAAATAGATGAAATGAGATTTCAAGCTACATTTGAGTAGTCTATGACATTCAATTCATTCCTCAATTTGCAAAAGCGGCTTTCATCTAATGGTTTGGTGAAAATGTCCGCTAGTTGATTTTCGGTTCGGATGTGGCTAATTTCAATGTCTCCCTTGCTCACATGATCTCTCAAGAAATGGTGGCGTATATCTATATGCTTGGTTCTTGAGTGTTGAACGAGATTATTGGATATTTTGATAGCACTATCATTATCACACAAAAGAGGCATTTTATCAAAATTGATCCCATAATCCAACAATGTTTGCCTCATCCAAAGCAATTGAGCACAGCAACTTCCCGCTGAAATATATTCGGCTTCGGCGGTTGAAAGTGCTACGGAATTTTGTTTCTTGGATGACCAACACACTAGAGATCTTCCTAGAAATTGGCAACTACCCGAGGTGCTTTTTCTATCCATTTTGCATCCCGCATAATCAGAATCCGAATATCCAATTAATTCAAATTTTGCACCTTTGGGATACCAAAGCCCTATGCTTGAGGAATATTTTAAATATCTTAGAATCCTCTTTACGGCCACTAAATGGCACTCTTTTGGAGAAGCTTGAAAACGTGCACACATGCTTACACTAAACATAATGTCGGGCCTAGATGCGGTAAGATAAAGCAAACTACCAATCATGGATCTATAAAGCTTTAAATCTACCGACTTACATTCTTCGTTGAGGTCTAGATGCCCGTTTGTTGCCATGGGTGTTTTGATGGGTTTGGCTTCTTCCATTCCGAATCTTTTGAGTAGATCCTTCACATACTTTGTTTGGCTAATAAACGTCTCATCTTTAAGTTGTTTGATTTGAAGTCCAAGGAAGTAGCTTAGCTCACCAATCATCGACATCTCGAATTCCTTAGACATCATCTCACCAAATTCTTTGCAAAAGTCTTGATTAGTAGAACCAAATATAATATCATCAACATAGATTTGACATACAAAGAAATCATCTCCAATAATTTTTGTGAATAGAGTTGTATCTACTTTACCAATTTTGAAGCATTTTGATATTAGAAAGTTACGAAGGCGCTCATACCAAGCTCTAGGAGCTTGCTTTAAGCCATATAGCGCCTTTGACAATCTATACACATGATTAGAGTATTTAGCATCTTCAAATCCCGGGGGTTGTTCCACATATACTAATTCGGAAATTGTACCATTAAGAAATGCACTTTTGACATCCATTTGAAACAATTTAATGTCAAAGCATGATGCAAAAGCAAGCAAGATTCTAATTGATTCAAGTCTAGCAACAGGCGCAAAAGTCTCATCATAATCTAAACTCTCGACTTGAGTATAACCTTGAGCTACTAACCTTGCTTTATTTCTTAACACAATTCCATTTTCATCTTGTTTGTTCCGGAAGACCCATTTTGTGCCAATGACATTGTGCTCCTTGGGTCTCTCCACCAAAGTCCAAACATCGTTTTGAGCAAAATTATTCAACTCTTCATGCATAGCATTTATCCAATCCGGGTCATCTAATGCTTCTTCTACACGCTTAGGTTCAAGTGAAGATACAAAGGAATAGTGTTCACAAAATGAATCTACTCTAGAGCGAGTTTGAACACCCTTACTCACGTCACCCAATATTTGGTCAATTGGATGATCCTTGGCTATTGCATTGTGAATCTTGAAAATATTTTACGATTGATCCTTTTCTTCATCTTCTATAATTTGAACATCGTTTGTTGTGAAAGAAGAGGGTGGTTCCACTTGTCTAGATGAGCTTGGTGATGTTGGATCCTCTTTTGGCTTGATGTCTCCGATTTGCATGTTCTCCATTGCCTTGCGAAGACATTCATCTCCTACATCATCCAAGTTCTCATGCTCTTCTTGAGAGCCGTTAGTTTCATCAAATTGAACATCACATGATTCTTCCACTAAACCCGAATTTTTATTAAAGACCCTATAGGCTTTACTATTTGAGGAATACCCTAAAAGGAAGCCTTCAACACATCGACTATGAAATTTTGAGAGCCGAACACATTTCCTTAGAATATAGCATTTGCAACCAAATACTCTAAAGTAAGAGATGTTCGGTCTCCTTCCAACAAGAAGCTCATAGGAAGTCTTTTTCAAGTGTCGATGTAAATAGAGGCGATTTATGGCATGACATGCGGTGTTAATAGCTTCCGCCCAAAACTTGTCGGAAGTATTATATTCATCAAGCATTGTCCTAGCCATTTCAATTAATGTTCGATTTTTCCTCTCTACAACTCCATTTTGCTCCGGAGTGTAGGTAGTGGAAAGCTCGTGCTTTATTCCAAGTTCATCACAAAAGTCTTCAACTTTTGTATTTTTGAATTCGGAACCATTGTCGCTCCTAATTTTCTTTATTTTAAAATCAAATTCATTTTGAGCCCTTTTTGAAAAACTTTTGAAAATCCCGGAGGTTTCACTTTTGTCATTTAGGAAGAAGACCCATGTATATCTAGAGTAATCATCCACAATGACTAAACAATAGCTATTACCTCCAATGCTCTTATAGGTTGTTGGCCCGAACAAATCCATATGTAAGAGCTCTAATGGCCTAGAAGTTGACATGATACTTTTGAAAGGGTGAGAATTAGCGACTTGTTTTCCGGCTTGACAAGCACTACAAAGTCGATTTTTCTCAAACTTCACATCCTTCAAGCCAACCACTAAGTCATGCTTAAAAAGCTTTTTGAGTTGAATCATTCCCACATGACCTAGCCTTCTATGCCACAACCAACCCAACAAAGTTTTTGCAATTAAACAAGTTTTTAAACAAGACTCATTTGAAGAAAAATCTACCAAATAGAGATTCCCAAATCTAAAGCCTTTGAAGACTAATTCATTATTATTATCTTTTGAGATTACAACATTTTCTTTTGAGAATGAGCATGTTAAGCCTAGATCACATATTTGAGCAACGGATAGCAAATTGAAATTTAATGATTCAACTAGAGATACATTAGAAATTGAAAGGTCGTTCGAGATAGCGATTTTACCCAATCCCAATACCTTTCCTTTGCTATTATCTCCAAATGTGATTTTGTCATTGCTTCCATTCTCAAATGTGGTGAACATCTTCCGGTCTCCGGTCATGTGTTGGGTGCAACCGCTATCCAACACCCAATGCCTTCCACCGGTTTTGTAGTTCACCTACAAAAGAAAATCAAGTTCTTTTAGGTACCCAAATTTGTTTGGGTCCTTGGAGGTTAGTGACCAAGGTCTTGGGTATCCAAATGGATTTCTTTTTAGCACCCAAAATCGAGGTGCCAATGAAATGAGCAATAACATTTCCATTTGTGGATTTTCTAAGCATATAACAAGAATCATATAAACCAATGGAATGCATGTTATTCTTAGAACAATCATTTTGCATATGTCCAATACACCGGCATTTTGTGCAATACTTACCATTTTCCTTTACAAACCTTGGAGGCTTGTATACCGGCTTCTTACCCTTTTGGGGGACATATCCAAGTCCCTCTTTGTTAAAAGAGCATCTTTGATCGCTTAGTAACTTATCAAGGGTTTCCTTTCCCTTGTAAGCCTTCTCTAAACTTTTGTTTAATTTTAGCACTTGTTGTTTTAAATTTTTGTTTTCATTAGCAATGATATCATCATGAACAAGATTTAAAGCATTTCTAGAATCTACACTTGATGAACAAGGTATGGCAAGTAAATCATCACAACAAGTGGATATGCTAGACTTTGAAATTTCTATACTAGACATTTCATTCAAGATATTGCAAGTAACTCCAATGCTAGTACTAGATTTGTGATTTTCTTGGAGAAGCAAATCATGAGCTTCCTTTAGCTCCTCATAAGAGTCTTTGAGAGATGTGTGTTCTCTCTTTAAGACCTTAAACTTTGATTTTTCTTTTCCAAGAAAATCATTCAATTCAACTAGCATATTCATCAAGTCATCATATGAAGGCTCATCATCATCAAGCAAATTTACCTTTTCTCCTTTAGCCATAAGGCATGTAGGAGTGGAGAATAGTGATGGAGCCTCCTTGATTGCAATGCCCACAAGTCCTTTCTTCTTGGGAGATTCGTCCTCGCTTGAGTCGGAGTCCGAATATTCCTCTTCGGAGTTCCACTCACCAATATGGGCTTCATTTTTGCCATCCTTGTGAAGCTTCTTGAAAAGCTTCTTCTTGCCGTTGTAGTTCTTCTTCTTTGATGACTTCTCCTTGTCATCCTTCTTTGTTGGACATTGAGAGGCAATGTGCCCCTTCTCATCACACTCATAGCAACGTATGTTGCTAAACTTCTTGTTGGAGGAAGAATGCCATTTGTTGATCTTCTCGTGGCTTGTGCTCCGAAATGGGCGCCTTCTCATGAACTTCTTCATTCTTCTTACTAGAAGCGCAAATTCTTCTTCGGAGTCCTCCTCATCATCTTCTTCGGATTCTTCACTCATGGCCTTTAAATAAATAGACATCCTAATTTTCCAATAAGCATAATTTGAGCCATCAAAGAGAGGTGCCTTTCCTATTGCTATACCCTCACTAGCCATCCTTTTCTCTCTAGACGGTTAAGTCCAAAAAATGAGAGACCAAGCTCTGATACCACTTGTAAGATCGAGGAGGCCGACTAGAGGGGGGGTGAATAGGAGATTTTAAAATTTTCGTCTAATTCTAATTAGCAATTTTAAACTTGATAGATAAATAGAGCAAGATAACACTAACACCACTAATCAACCTAGTGAGGTTCAAACAATCACTAGCACAAGTAATCGACTAAGAGCAATAACGAATAGTAGAGAATAACAATTGCTACTCTAACTAATCAAGCAATCAAGTAATATGAATGAAGAGCGTTGCTTGAAAGAAAATGATCACAAGAGAGCAAACCACAATTGACACGATTACTTTTTACCGTGGTGATCGGAGACTTGCCGGTCTCCCCTAGTCCACGTTGAGGTAAGCCCGAACAAATCGGACCGGCTTCACGAATGAGCCTAAACACCTCGATCACTTTTGGTAGCCCTTTCCCTCTCCGGGTAGGCGAGCTCCGAGCCTTCACAATCTTCCGGGCCTTCTCACAATCTTCTTGAGAAGATCACCGAAACTCCGCCAAGCCGTCTAGGTGCCGGCAAGCACCAAGAGAATAGACCACTGCGGCTTGATCTCACTCAAGTGCTCAATGGATCAACTAGAATGCAATGCACTTGAATTTTGGGTCAACTACCTCAAATGAATGCACAAGTGAGTGAATGAGATGTGAGAGGTTGCACTAGGCTCAAATGTATTCAATGGAGGTTCAACAACATGTCCAAGTTCTGGTGGGGGTGTATTTATACCCTCACCAACCTCAAATAGCCGTTACAATAAACAATCCTGAAAATTCAGGAAATCCGGAACTACCGCAGGCAGAACCGCGGTACTTCCGGACCCTCGCCGACCGGTCAGAACGACTATATCAGAGAGTCAGAAGTTACCGTTGGTCAATGAGTGCGGTACTACCGCCGTTGAAAACGCGGTACTTCCGGAAGTCCGGAAGTTCCGCTCCAAGACCCGGTACTTCCGATCTCAACGAGTCTAAGTTTTATTCTCGGCGCTCTCTGGAAATAACGTTCCGCACAGGTATCCGGAACTTCCGCACATGCGGTAGTTCCGCAGGTAAAACCGCGGTACTTCCGTTTTCCGAGAGGCTAAGTTAAACTCCGGGCGCTCTCTGGAAATAAAGTTCCGCTCGGGTGCCCGGTACTACCGGCCATCCGGTAGTTCCGCAAGTCAACCCGCGGTACTTCCGTTTTCCGAGGGACTAAGTCTGAGTCCGGGCGCTCTCTGGAAAAAACGTTCCGCCCGGGCGCTCGGTACTACCGGACCTGCGGTAGTTCCGTCCAATACACACCGGAACTACCGGATTTTCTGACAATGCACAGATTTGATTTAATTTTAATTTCTAAGTGCATGCATGATCCTAAATTGATCCAAAGGGCACATTTGAACATGATCAAGCAATCACCATGATCCCTCTTAATAGTACGGCGTCTATCCTATAATCCGGTCTTCCAACATAACTCCAAGACCGGTAAAATAAAATAGATACCTAAACTATTTACCTTGTCGCCCTAGAGATCTTGAATCTTCATGGGATATTTTGTGAGCCTCTTTCTTTGCCATTTGAACTTATCCTTTCAAACACTTAATGCACACATTAGTCCCATATTCACATAAATTCATTAATTACCAAAACTAATATTTTTAGGGGCCTAGATGCTTTCAGAAGGGAATCGGCTGTTTTGGAGAAGAACGAACCGGTATGTGGATGGGGTAATTCCAGTGGCATTGGTGGGTAATTACCACCCAACTCCATGAGGAGGTACGAAACCAGCATTTTTAGAGCACCCCTTGAGGAGCTCCATGAAATCGATGGATCTGGCTCTCAAATCCAGGATTTTGGTGGATCCAGATTTCGCGGAGCTGGAGCGTTTGGGTAAAATTTCGTGAAGTGAAGCTGTTTTTCGTGGATCTGGAGCTGGTGGAGCTCTCCCAAACAGGCCCTTAACCTATCGCCTGCAGATCGCCAACGTTACCAGGGATTCATCGTACTTCTGTATAAGGTGATCTGACACCTGAGATGTATGTAGAGAAGATAGAACACCCGTACTATAGTCCCCATGTGATGGTGAAATCTTACCCACAGCTACTGTGCTTCCTTCACATGATGATGCAACAAAATGGAGTTGTAGACTCAAAAGTGAAGCCCTAGGGCAAGCGGCCAACCTTATAGCCAAATGAAAAGGATCAGATCTTAATTTAGAAGTTGACATCATGGAACATGATTATCAATAGTTCAGGTTCATTGATGTTCTTCCCATAAAAAAAAGACTGTGATGTTGACTAACAAGTTGAATAGTTGATGATTGTATGATCAACAACATTCAGTACCATGATGTATGTTTCCTTGCAAAATCACAGAATGAACCAGGAAACATTAGCAGGCTTCACAAACTATACAGTAAAAGAAACTTTAAAGCCTTCAGATGCCACAACATTCTAGGGCATCAGAACTGTGACACATCTAGTCAATTCCAAAGATCCAAACTTTTCACGCTTTCATCATGTACAAGATGGTAAAACATTGACACCGTCCTGCTTTTCTAAATCACCAGGACCGATGGCATTTCATCTGCACAAAGGATATCGGAGGAAGTCCCTTGTTAACTAGCGTAGGCCTAGGAACTGAAGGAGAGTAAGAGCAAATCTGATGACTGGTGAGCGCAATCCATGTCAACCATCTACAAAATAGACAACACGTGTAATTCAATTTAGACCTCTAAAACTAAATAGAATTTTTCAGAATTAAAATGAAACAAGATGGTATATATACCTTGAACCCTATCTGATCATAGAGCCTCCGAGCCGGTAAGTTATCCTTATGTACATGAATATAAATATTTGCAGCACCTACAACAGGGGTGAAGATATCAGCGGACGATACACAATTATCTGGGATTTTGCTATTCCAGAATAACTTATTGCTTTACCATTGAATCTTGCAGCATCAATGGCCAATAACAACATGTTACTGGCAATCCCTTGACGACGTGCATGCTTAGCAACACATACATTTGTCAAATATCCAAATTTCGGCTGATCTGGCTGATAGATTCTACAGTGAAATTGTGACTTTCCAGGCTCCTATGAGTAACTTTGAAAGGTGACTTCCAAAGACACCAACAGAAGTAATATAAAGACACAGGTGCTATTTTTCCATACCGCAGGAAATTTCTCCCCGTGCAGAGGATGCCTGACACAAACATCTAGGGTACCAACGACACTATTCAGCACAGTTCGCTTGAGGTCATCATTCTTTACCTGAAATATAGCACCATGAGACAAGTGTGATTTTAACTGTGAGATATGAGGAAACTATCGGTAGAGCAGCTTTAAGAGAGTTCAACGATGTAAATCGAAATAGTTAAAACACAAGATCCCAACAAGAACAGAAACACTGAGGTTTTAACTTGTCCATTGTTTGATAGCCATTTTGGCACGTATTAATTCCCTCAAAGCATATTGTACGAACTAACATGCTAGATCCAAGATCTAGTAATAAAATTTGATGAACAAATTACAGAGAGCTTTTATCTCATACCGCAACAAAACAGATATACTTCTCTCCAACCTGCTCGTTACATTGCTTCTTTAATGCATGAAATCCCTGCAATGAGATGGCTGACAATGATACACGTGAACCAGAACAGAAACTACTGAATTATCAGGAGGTGCAAAATTAATGGAAACATTTTGACACGTTGTCTATTTAAAAGAACGCTATTTGAGCAGGGTCCGTGAGAATTTCTTAATATTTCAGTTTTCACTATTTTCAAAAACTTTACCATGCCAATCACCTCAAGCACACAAAAAATGATGACTAATTACACAGGTACCTGTGATGCAAACTTTCTTTTGAAGCTTTCAACATAGCTGCAGTAAAAAAATAACAATAAGTGAAAAAAGTACTAAAAACAAATATGGCTACATAAAAATCTCCATGTAAATTACAACACTAACCGATCGCCTGACTGATCTTCATAGCGTTCTTCTGCTCTCAACCATGCAGCAATCTATCAAGTGTTGGTAAGAAGGGATGTAAGGCATAGTGGTAAAGTAAATATTACAATTTCATAGCACTAACTGAAAAGTGAAGGTAAATTATTTGGAACATGAATGTTAGCTAGGAATCTCGTGTTCTAAGCCAATATTAGTATGCAAAACAAAAGGCAGGTAGATGACACTAGTATTAGCAGATGATAATTGCCCTCGGCTTGTCGTAAACCTTAGTTCATAACGGGATAAACATCCGTCGGAGAGAGGTCGGACAATGACGACTTGAGATAGAACGGCGCTAGACGAAAGCGGGCACCAATTGGGAAAGAGGAATAGATCTAGAGTAGCCAGTCTAAGAGAGAGACCAGAGCTAGGAATCAGAGACTTGGAAATACTTCTTCATTATTTATTGTTTGATGATAATAGATACATGTTGTCTCTTTTATAGAGATAGCTCGACTTGACCTCCAAGAAATAATCTTTATCTATAAGGAAATCCATCTTCAATAAATGAAATATATCTATAAGGTAGTAGACTAATCTAATAAGAAAGTAAACATATCTAATAAGGAAACTAACTATTTTTATCTCCATTCTAACAAATCGGACTCCGCCACACCGTCTGCCACAATACGTGCACACTATTCACGTGCATGAACAGTAATTTGGCACGTGACACAGCTCACCACAAAACACATGTCAACCAAAAGCAGAAAACTTTAAAGCATTGCCGAGAATCAGTGATCTTATATTTTATACAACTAACAAGAATAATACCCAGTATTCCTCATCAATTATAGCCTCCCGAGCAACAAAGCAACCAAAAAATCTTTTGTATTTGCAATCACTCTCCTCAATTTTGGGTTGGAGACGATTGAAACGGAGGTCAGATGGTTCAGCTGGATGCAAAGGTGTGGGGACCACCGTTATCTGATTGGATAAGCCTGACGAAAGCCCAGGACGAGATGCTTTTCTAGCAACATTAAGGCTATCAGTGATTGTTTCCTCTTTTCCACCGTTTGTAGAAACCACTGGTTCATCTTTCCTAAAAAAAGAAACTGATTTTGCATGAAAATAACGAACAACATGCATAAAATCTAAGTACATAATTATTTTTTTTATATATCTCTGATTTCTCTATGCTTCCGTAGAAACTACATTTAGATGAATCCAATAAATTTGATCACAGTCCTATGATGAGCATTCCCTTAACCATGCCAAGACATACACATCACCAAAACCCAAGTAAGGACCAATCAACCATCAGTGCATGCTAAACAAACAAGATGCTATCCAAGTCCCATATAGTTCGCAGCATTTTTTTTTCAGAACAGGGTGGCATCCTTATCTTTTCCTTTTGGATTAAACTACATAGTATTAAAAGTGGTGCAGTAATACAACGAGTAATTGGTCAAATACCCCACAAAGAAATGATATAAGACGAGTGTGATCCTGCATTGAACTAACCGGTTACTCTTTCTAGTCGTAAATATAATTTGCAGAACCCAATCTATGTAATCACGCTCTTTCAAAAAGAAAAATCTAAGTAATCACTACTCAAGAACGCCCCTAAATTTCCTTAATTTCTTTCCTCCTTAATTTACTACAATCAGCGACTAAAATCATGAAATTCCTCTAACAACTGACCCGGGGACCGAACCAAACGCAAGCACGACAAGCACCGAAGAAGGATACTCACATAGGCGTGGCGGCGAGACGCCGGTGGAGGACGCCCCGGGCACTGAAACCGCGCCGCGCGCCGGCGAGCGGCGGCGGCGGAGCGACGGCGCCGGCCGCCATGCCCGCGGTAGGCCCCCGCGGGGAAAGAGCCGGAGACCCTAACACTAGTCTCTAGGCTCTAGCCCGCGAGAGGAAGAAGCGGAGGTAGTGGTCGGCGGCGAGACGGAGGGGCGGTAGCGGCAGGGAAAATGCTGGGGCGGAGGCGGGGTTCGCGTTGGCGTGCGGCGTGGTCTACCTGCCTCGCGGCAGCCTCACCCTCATCTCTTTCAACGCTTTCCTCAATCCGTTTCGCTTGTTCTGTGGGCCTGACCGGTCTGGTTCGATGGTCGGGTTTTTCCGGTGGCGGGTAGCCACTTACAGGTTGTTCGTCCGCACGCGGCCACGTCTAGTCACCGTGGTCGGTGGTCCGCCTGGTTCCGTGGTTGGACACCAGAGGCGGAGCGGCACAAAAATTGAGTGAAGACATAAATAATTTTAAGATTGGATTTCTGATTATTTTTTTTACTAATTACAGATCCAATAGAAGCACTTTTATTGAGCCAATAGAAGTACAAATGATAAAATTTTAACTGAAATAAGTATAAACTAAAATTTGAGTAGGAGTCTATGCTCCCGGTAGATCTTTACTAGGGATACCCCTGGACCATATGACTATTCGATTGACTATATTAGAGGTGTTTTATAACTTAGAAGACAATTTATTATTGTGTTATTCGATGATTTGCAGGTTGCATGGGTGTACAGGTAACAAAAGATCCAATGCATAATGTATTTTAATTATGGATAACTCGTTGATTCTACATTGGTTTATGAAACATCTCCTTTTTTTAGTTCCAACCTGAATTTATTGAGTTTATTATATATATATATATATATATATATATATATATATATATATATATATATATATATATATATATATATATATATATATATATATATATATATATATATATATATATATATATATATATATATATAGGAAAAATACTTTTTACTCCCGGGTGTAATTACATCCACCTCTAATATACCACCGAAACAAACTTGAAATACTCCTTTATCACTTTAGGTATACTCATATACTAATTATAAGATACTCCAATGTGAACCACACGAAAAAATTGTAAGGAAGTCCATAGTTTTTAACGTATTTTATAAATACCTTTATATACGTACATAAAAAGGAGTATGTCAAAAAAATATGCATACCACCTCTGAAAAATTGTTCATACCACCTATATAGTCTTAAATACTCGTATACTACACGTACATACTCTCCGTTACACGAGATACTACCTATGTTGTGAGATACGACATAGGGTGTAATAACACCCGGGAGTAGAAAAGAGGCTTCCTATATATATATATATATATATATATATATATATATATACAAAGTAACGATGATGAGGATGGTATAAAAGATGAAGTTCAGCAAAATTAGAGGGGAGGATGGTCTAAATGACGCATTAGAGCCATTAATTTTATAAAGCCCAACAAGTTGTCGAGCAAAAACTCGGTACAATTTCTAAAAATTGCTAAGTTTAAGAGAGCTATGGTTGCTGGCCATCATTCCAACATTTGTTAGTTTAGGATCAACCCTTTTATATTGTTAATTTATAGTATAAAAAATGTATATGCTTATTTATAACATACATTTTACAAAGTAGGGGAGGTGTGTGTATTTTTTTATCCATTATTTAACTTGTTTCCTAAAAACTATAAGTTTTTTTTCCAAACGAAATTGTGCTAGATATATGAGGTAGCTTTCACTGGAAAAATCATCTAACCCCAACACCCCTTCAAGTGACTAGTAGCCTGGTAATCTAATATGCACTCCAAACTCCAAACTCCAAAGCCATCTAAACGAAAATGCTAGCTTGGTGGATCTTGCCGGGTACCTTTATTTCACTTTTCCGATCTGCTTGGCCTACCGTTTTAGACAAAACCGCCACACTTGGACTAGGTACCAACCTTCAAGCTCACACTTGTTTACTTGCCAAGCAGTAAATAATAAACAGATAAAAAGATTCTCCTGATTCCAAAATCACAGATAAATCCGGAGAATTCACGTCCAATACTCAGGCCTTCGCTTATGCCAAGAACACGTGTAAGCAGGTTCATCGGGCCGTACCGATTCCACAATTCTGTGTACTAATTTTGCAGAACCAATGACATCATTTTGCTACATGGATGCAGCTTCAAGAACAAGCTCAATATGATCGCAGGAAGAGATCAACTTCACTCTTCCTCCCAGCAAGATGATCAGAACAGTCCAAATTGATCCTACGTCTGTGCCTACGCTACTATTCTCCAACTCTTTTGAGCTACAAGTCTCGGCATCTGATTCTCCGCTCACTAGCTATGAAGAATCTCCTTTACATCACAATCCAATGCTCACCACCAATCCGCGGATAATAACGGACAATCTGAATATGTTCCTTTACATGATAGGAATCGATAAACAGTCAAAAGGCTTGCTGATAAATATATCGATAGGTTCTCTCCTTGTTTCTGAAGATTGGTTCAGCTAGCCAGACGGCATAAACAAGTCCTGAAGACCAAGGTAATACATAACCTTCAGACATTCAGAGAGTAGAGTTTGCAGTGTGTGTGCAGCACCATGGGGAGGTCATCGTCCACGGAGAAGCTCGTGTGCGTTGTCCTGGCGGTCATCGCCGTCCTCTCTCCGCTGTACATCGACCGGAAGCCCGCGCCGGAGTGCGACGAGGAGGAGGACGGAGGCGGGTCGGCTCTGTGGCTTCCGGCGCTGCTCATCGTGCTGATCTTGGCCATCAACGTGACGTGCTTCATGGACCGGAGGGTGGTCAGATTCGACCCGTACTGGATACACCGCGTCGGGGGCTCCTCGTGCGGGCTCATGGCCATGCTGCTGCTGCTCGGCTTCGTGCTCAAGTGCAAGGCGTCTTTCTAGAGCTAGCTATCTCGCCGTGGGTCTCGGTTGTTTTTCCAGACGATGTGTTAGGGACTGAGGATCGCATGGAGCAGCTCTTAGTTTACTTCTCTGTGCTCCGTGGCCTTGAGTAAGTCCTGTACTGGCTCTTGTTCGAACGCTATGCATGTGAAGTGCTTCTGGTCTTTGTCCAAACACTTTCGGTAATCCGTAATCTGCACGATTGGCCTCTTTGTGCTAGTGCTGCCTTTATTATGCTGCCTTCTTTTTTTTTTGGAACAACCTTCTACTTGGTCAAGTGTAAGGCGTCTTTCTACTTTTTTTGGAGTACAATTTTCTTCACTACTTCACCACAAACACTTAGAAATCAATGAGAAGATCGCCTTTTGACCTTGTGTCAGCGAAGCAGACCTCAGTTAACATGGTAAATGCCTCAGTTTCTGACTCATACTTAAAACAGATATGATTTCACACTTGCCCCCTCCCCTATCTGGTATGGTTTCACACTCATGGCTTCACCTATTATATAATTATATTTCTGGATACATGCTGTGAATATTTGAGCAAGACGATTGCATGCTTCCTTCTGATTAGTTTTTTGCTTTCTATATATTTTTCTAAACGAATAATTTGTTTGATAATTTTCTTAGTAAAAGTGAATACATGAATAGTTACTTTGGCTATTACTTTTTATAGAACTTTGGTTATTACTTGCTACAGCTTAGTCTAACGCTGTATGTAGGATCGTCGATGGCAATCAGAGGGGATGAATGATTGCAGTGCACAGCGAATTTTTTTTTTCAAATTTTCCGTCTTATGAAATTCTAACCTGCAAAAGTGATAAGAACAAACGTAACCAAAATAATAATAAAAGAATAAAATAAAAGGCTAGTTTACTCTCTCCTGAAAAGTCACGGCTTTGTTTATTCGTCAATGCAACATGGCTGCCGCTTGCACCTAGCTTTCAATACAAGTCACAGCCGTCTTCCATCAACGAGGCTCTGCCTGCTCACAGCTTCCATCCGCCGCTCGCGTTTCTCTGATCGATACAAGTCGGCCGCCGCTCGTTTTTTTCTTCAGTACTCGACACCTTCATCCACCGAGAAGAAAAGATTTCAGCCGCTCTCAACCATCAGCGAAGAAATCTCGGCTGCCGTACCAAAACACGCCAGCGAAGACTCGGCCGCCGCTCACTTCATTTAATAATCTCAGGAAAACCAACTATCCATCAGACCTTTCCATCGATGCATGCATGCAACGTTTTCTTTTCTGGTTTTTTTTTTTGTTTTCTCGCTCACGACGCCACCACACAGATGGATGTGGTGTTAGCTAATCTTCTTTTCTTCTCTCCTTGGCTCCTTGCCAATCTCCTTTTCCTCTCTTCTTGGCTAATCTCTTTTCTCTCTCTTCTGATTTATGGGATGGCTTTGATTGGCTATGTAGATAGCAGCGAATCGAACAACAATCAGACGCCGTCTCGATCTGTGCGCATGCGCAACAATCGATTGTCTCTCGCACGCAGGAATTTTCTCGAAATGGCACTGCTACAGAAACGTCATCACAGACGGTTCAGAAATGTCATCACAGACGATTTTCTAAACCGTTTGAAATTATGGGTCAGTGATAATCCAAGTTATCACAGACGGTTTTTGAACCGTCTGTGATTATGCGATATCACAGACGGTTTTTCATTAAAAACCGTCTGTGATTATCCGATATCACAGATGGTTTTGTACTAAAAACCGTATGTGATTATCCGATATCACAGACGGTTTTTAGAAAAAACCGTCTGTGATATCGGATAATCACAGACGGTTTTTAATACAAAACCGTCTGTGATATCGGATAATCACAGACGGTTTTTAATGAAAAACCGTCTGTGATATCGCATAATCACAGACGGTTTTTAATGAAAAACCGTCTGTGATACTCCTCCCCCCAGCAGAAGCTATTTCTGTTTATAGCTAGCCTCAGGAAATGCTAGCCATGCCCTCTGAAACAAGCAGATAATCACAGACATAAACATATACAATTCACACATCTCATTTCATTTCAGATACATTTCACATCTCAATTCATTTCACAGACATAAAACATCCAATTGACAACGCACTTCATTTCACAAACATAAAGCATCCATTTCGCAAATCAATTCATTGAGTTGAAATAAAATATCCATTAACAAATACACAATTGTAAAAGATCTACACTGTATTTGCACTTAGAATTACAATAAAAAATCATTCTGGGCAGTGGAACTCTCCATCTGATCTTACGACTTTTGACCACAAAAACCAAATGAGCTCTCCTCGAATTTTTGTAAAATCCGGCTGTGTCAATGCAGATGTAGAGATGGACGCACCCTGTCGATAGGAATATCAACGCGCGCATATATAAAACTGACATGTATGAAATAAATGTGGGAAGATTGACAAACCTTAGAATTAGTGATCTTGGTGGAATCGAGGAGTAGTCTCATATGGTGACACACGTAGTATCCACATGTGTTGCCCGGCTCCTGCTGGTGGCACTGCAAAAAATATAATGTGTTAAATCAAGTGGCATTACAACTATGTGTTGTATATGATTAATTAATGTGTAGCTAGCGAATACCCGAAACTTGCGATCATGTTTCAAGGCCTTGGCCCCTGTTGTCGAGTCACGTGTTTGTTGAACGTATGTGGCGAACAACCTTCGTTATTCGAAAAAGTTAGATTAGTTATTCGGAAGGAAAGAAATAGTACAATGTACAATGTACGTACCTATCGAGTATTCGGGCGATAGCTGTGTACTTGGATTTGTTCTTACTTAGAGAATCAAGGTATATAGCCTTGTTCCATTTTAGTATAATTACAATTAAAATCCAATGGAACTGATCATTGTATGGCATAAGAACAAATTCCTTATCTTGGTGAGCCAGCAGTGATTTTGTAATATAGTCCTCGACGAAGGATGCATTCTCGATGATGGTATCAATGGCGACCAAGCGTGGGTCCAGGAAACCAATTTGTGATTTCGATGATCTAGCTTCGATCAGCATGAATCTATATATAACATAGGAAAGCAACAAATTGTGACATATATCGGTATTACGTGAACAGAGACTGTGATTGTGCAGACTTACAGCGTCCAGCATCGAACGAGTGAGGCGTCGAGAGCGTTGAGCGTGAAAAGGTCAAATATATCGTCAAAGGTCACCGCGAAGACACATTCCTGAACTTCGTGCAAGAAATGTTCCGGCTTGAATTTGACAGTTATACCTGAGCGCCGTTCTGCCGCTGGCTTATTGGACTCTTCCATATACCAAAGGTGGAATCTTTGGCAACCAAGTCCTAGTTTTTGGAGCTCTTCCTGGACTACCATCGGTTGAGCTAGCACGAATTTGCGGGCCAATGGCATGGACGGAAAATCGTCATCATCCTTCGTCTTTGATTTGCCCTGGCCACTGCCTCGAGTGTGGGTCGACTTTATGCTAGTCAACTGTAATGGTATAGACGGTGCAAGTTGCTCTGGCGAGAATAGCACCCGTGGAGATAGCACCGGTGCAGGTAGCTGTGGTTCGCACTGCCCGTGTGGAGATGGCACCAGTGCAAGTTGCTGTGGTTCGCACTGCACTTCTGGTCCTGCCACCGGTGAAGAAGCCTCCAGGGAGATGTCGGTTTTGGGCCACTGGATGAATGTTCCAATGGCCTGTCCTAGATTCACGATCTCGTCGTTGGGGGGCTTCGGTAGCGGGACCACCTCAAAATTGGCATACACACCATCCACATTAACTTTTGCGAAGCCTGGCGCTAAAGCTTGACCGTGCACCATGGCCCCGATACCAGACGAATATGCCTGGCCCCAAGCAGCGTACAAGGGAATGGAGCCATATCTCACTTGGAGCCTGCATGTCGTAGGCTCCTACATAACGATACAAAATTAGCTACTCGAATAGGCCTACCAATGGAGCAAGCATTCGAGAGGTAATAATTATTACCAGGATGTCGTCCACAGGAACTTTGGACTGGGTTTGCGTCGGATTGGACGCGCAGCTACTCGGATGGTTGTGCGGGCTAGCTAGCACAGGAGCGGCGGTGGCGGCCTGCTGACTTTCTGTCTGTTTCCGCACCTCATCTCTGATTATATCAGCCATCGAATCCAGTATCTCCTCTTTAAGAGATGCCTTGAGCTCTTCTCGTAGCTGTGCGTCACGCTCGGCTTTGTTTCTCTTCCTGCGCCGATACATGTCGGAGTCATCTTGGAAACCATGTTTCCAAGGAACGTAAAGCCCAAGGCCTCTCGTACGGCCCGGGTGCTCCTTATTTCCCAGGGCCACGGAGAGCATATCATTCTCCCTTGTTCCCTGGAATGATCCCATGGTAGATTGAAAACTCAGCTCTTCCTGCAAGAGCACGACATGTCATTTCAATTCGTACGAAGTTGTGGAGTAATTACAAGCTACGTAGTTCGATCGATATCTTACCAGGCGCTCGGTCACTTGCTGGTCTGAAGGGTTTCGAAAGGTGATGTCCCCTGATGTCGTTGTAGATGACCTTGCTCTAATCCAATTTCGAGCGCGGTCGTCCGGGATATTGGAAAACGGCGGGGCGATGTCCTGTGCAGCTGCCAGCTCATCCTCCTTCATCCACTGCGCCATTTTACCCGCATACCCAGCTGTGCCATGTCTGTGAGGGTGTGTATTTTTTGCCTGGAGGGCCTTGTGCGCCACACTTGTACTTTTGAAATCTTCGGTCGTTTTCATCGCCTTGAACTCTTCCCATTGTGGTTCCAGGAATGGGTATGTATGAACAGGCGTTTCGTCCGTCTCCACGTATTTCTTGACAAGCGTGCTCTTGAAGTTCTTCCATGCTTTGCACGCCGCTTTGTAGGTTTGTTGTTGCACAGCGTCCAGGTGTTCTTCTGGGAACTCGAACGATGCCAAAATTTCGGTCCACAGCTCACGTTTCCGAGTGTCAGGCACGTTCTTCCACGAATTGTATGTGATCTCAATTCGTTCTCGTGCAACTACTCCGACCATGGTTCGGAATGCGTTTATTGCTTTTTGAGGAAGGATAGGGACCCCAGATGCATTCACCGCTGTGATGATCTGTCGGCCCTCAGGCTTCTTTGATAGCCCTCTTCCTTGGCGTCTTGATGTTGGAGCGGACGCCTCCGGCGATGATGTTGAAGAATGCGCGGGTGACATGTTGCTCATTTTGTGGGTCTATTAAGATAAGATGAGAAAGTAATCATATTGAATTGCAAGACAAGAGAGGAGTAGAAGGGAGGGGGAGAAGGGAGGGGTGATATGGACATAGAGAGGGGGTGATGTGCCTATCTTACCAATGTACCAATGTATCAAGTCCTTCTTTTCCCGCAAAATTCAAGTCAATTTTATTACAAAAGTGCAAAAAAAAGACATTCCAAATTCTTCGGTGAGCAGCCGACTTCTTCGGTGAGCGACTATGCATCTGCTTCTTCCCACTCCTTCTCTTCATCTCTGGTCTCTGGATCACGTACGCCAGTAGCGATGATTCATCTAACTGAATCATCGCTACTGGCGTACGTGATCCAGAGATCAGAGATGAAGAGAAGGAGTGGGAAGAAGCAGATGCATAGTCGCTCACCGAAGAAGTCGGCTATATCGGCTGCTCACCGAAGAATCTGGGAATTTGTTTTTTTTGAACTTCTGTACTAAAATTTCCTTGAATTTTGTAATACTATTACTACAAGGTCTCTAAACAAAGTGCCTATCCTAGCACCTACTTTAGTTGCTAAAACTATAAACCAAATAGCAAAGTCCCTAAACAAAGGTCTATGAAGCAAATGACACAAACTAGTGTATCCGGTTCATTGAACGGGAACACTATAGTATGTCACTTGCTTCATTTGCTGTTTTTTGTCTAGATACATGGAGCATTTGGGTGGAAAGATCAACTGTTTCGTCAGGCGCATGACTGCCAATTCGAAGCATAGCATAGCATCCGAGGCACATCCGAGGCCTGCTGCCGTGTCTTGAGGAATGCCAAGAGCTGGTATTCAGATGGGTTATGAGAATAAGATTCATAATTTATAGTTTGAGGAATGCCACATCTGAAGACCAGCTCTTGGGATTCCTCAAGACACAGCTGCAGGCTTTGGATGTGCCTCGGATGCTACGCTATGCTTCAAATTGGCAGTCATGAGCCTGACGACACAATGTATTTCTTTCCACCCAAATGGTCAATGTATCTTTTGCAATAATCGCAAGATTTCTTTATCCAGATACACTAGAAAGAGATCAGGAGAGGAGTAGAGGGAAGGGGGAGAAGGGAGGAGAGGAGTAGAGGGAAGGGGGACCCAAATGATTTCAAACTATATACTATGTACTATATATTATATACTATATACTATATACTATATACTAACACAACAAGCAATATGTATCAATGTAAACTAAGCAACTGCAGTAAATAATGTACCAATATAGTATGTACCAAATAGCAAACTAATTAAGCTACTGCAGTAAACAATGTAACAATGTAATATGTACCAAATAGCAAACTAATTAAGCTACTGCAGTAAACAATGTAACAATGTAATATGTACCAAATAGCAAACTAATTAAGCTACTGCAGTAAACAATGTACCAATGTAATATGTACCAAGCATCAACCCTAAACACTAACAGTAAGCATGAAGCATCAACCCTAAATATGTACTAAGCAACTAACCATAACAGTATGAAGCATCAAGCATCAACCCTAAACACTAACAGTAAGCATGAAGCATCAACCCTAAATATGTACTAAGCAACTAACCATAACAGTATGAAGCATCAAGCATCAACCCTAAACACTAACAGTAAGCATGAAGCTCGGGGAGGGATTTGATGACCTTACGGTTTTGGTGACCTTAGGGACGCAGGAGGAGGAGGCGGCGGCGACGGAGGAGGAGGAGGAGGAGGCAGCGACGACGACGGAGGAGGAGGCGACGGGCTCGGGGAGGCGACGGAGGCGGCGACGCAGGAGGAGGCGGCGACGGAGGAGGAGGCAACGGGCTCGGGGAGGCGGCGACGGAGGAGGAGGAGGCTGCGGCGACGTCTTCGTCCGGGGAGGCTGCCGGCGAGGGCTGGGGGAGGCTGCCGGCGAGGGCTCGGGGAGGCGGCGGCGACGACGGGCTCGGGATTTAGATCTAATCGAATAACTGCAGCGCACACGGAAAACCCTAGCGAGAGGGTATATGTAGGAAGATTATCACAGACGGTTCTAAACTACATCACACATTTTCACATATACATCTCAAAATTGACTACATCACACATTTCCACATATACATATCAAAATTGACTACATCACACATTTCCACATATACATCTCAAAATTGACTACATCACACATTTTCACATATACATCTCAAAATTGACTACATCACACATTTCCACATATACATCTCAAAATTGACTACATCACATATTTCCACATATACATCTCAAAATTGACTACATCACACATTTCCACATATACATCTTAAAATTGACTACATCACACATTTTCACATATACATCTAAAAATTGTCACACATTTTCACATATACATTCTTATTGTACTTGCTTATTTCCTTTAAAAATTAGCTCTTCATCATGATCAATGCGTACGTAACTAGTTTCGTCACGTTGTTCATCGTCGACCCTTATGCCATTTCCAAAAGGAGGTAACTCGTCAAATTGATTGTATTCCTCCTCGTCCACTACATTCTCCACTCCGACAATTCTCCTTTTTCCATGAAGAACTACATGGCGTTTCTTATTTGCCAGGTCGGTTACATAGAAAACTTGAACAACTTGATTGGCGAGTACGAATGGTTCATCTTTGTACCCGACACGTTGGAGGTCCACGGTCGTGACACCGTACTTATCAACCTTCACCTGTGGGAGATGCACCCAACGGCAGCGAAATAAGGGGATCTTGAAAACCACATAGTCGAGCTCCCAAATCTCTTCTATGAAGCCATAGTACGAGTTTCTCGACCCATCGGTACTGAATGCATCTATGCGGACACCGCTGTTCTGGTTAGTGCTCTTGACATCCTGAGACTGCGTATAGAATGTGTACCCATTTATGTCATATCCTTGCCATGTCACAACTGTAAATGTCGGCCCTTTTGCCAACCATGTCAGCGTCTCACTCGGCGAGCTCCTAGCGATTTGCTCCTTCAACCATTGGTTGAACCGACGGTTGTGTTGCCTCATGATCCAAACATCCGGCCGCTCCGGATTCTGTTGCCGAAGCACACCCTTGTGCTGGTCCACATAAGGCACCACTTCAGTCATGTGTTGCAACACCGTGAAATGAGCTTGAGTATACATGTCCATATCTGGAGTGATTGCTTTCCTTCCGATAGCTCCGAGACCCTTCAGCCTCCCCTCATGACGAGATTGAGGGACACCTATCGGCTGAATCTGAGCCATATAATCGACACAAAACTCAATGACCTCTTCGCTTGCATAACCTTCGACGATGCTGCCCTCCGGTCGAGAACGATTCCGTACGTAGGACTTGAGAATTCCCATGAACCTCTCAAATGGGTACATGCTACGTAGGAATACGGGCCCACACATTTTTATCTCCCACACAACGTGAACAATGAGATGGACCATGATATCGAAAAACGAAGGAGGGAAATACATTTTAACGTGACATAGAGTCATCACCACCTCGTCCTGCAGAGCATCTAGTCCTTCGGGATCGATGACCTTCTGAGCAATTGTGTTAAAGAAATAACATAGCCTCATGATTGTCTCTCGGACTTTGATCAGCAAAATATTTCTAATTGCAATAGGGAGCATCTGTGTCATCAGCACATGACAATCATGAGACTTCATGCCATTTAACTTCAAATCTTGTATCGAAACAAGTTTCTTCACGTTGCCCGAGTAACCAAACGGAACTTTGACACCATGCAAGCACTGGCACAGTTCTGTTTTCTCAGCCTTGGATAGAGTGTAACATGCAGGGGGAAGGTACGTTCGTACATTATCAATGCATGTCGGTGCTAACTCAGGCCTGATGTGCATATCAGCCAAGTCAAGCCGTGCGTTGACGCCGTCCTTTGTTTTATCACGGATGTTCAGTAAGAGACCAATCAAGTTGTCGCACACATTCTTTTCTACGTGCATGACTTCGATGCAGTGCCGCACATCTAGATACTCCCAATAAGGTAAGTCCCAAAATATTGATCTCTTCTTCCAGGTGTTCTTCTCATGAGCCCTCAATTTACGTCCCTTTCCGAGGACAACATCTAAATCCTTAACCATATCATAAACCTCGCGTCCCCTTAAATGCCTTGGAGCTGAACCGTCTTCCTTCTCTCCGTCAAATTGTTTCTTCATCTTGCGGTATGGGTGAGCCCTCCGAAGGAACCGGCGGTGACGCATGTAGACGGTTTTGCGTGAGTGTCTCAGCCACACACTCTCGGTACCATCTAAACAGTGAGTACAAGCTTTGGCACCTTTTATACTATGGCCCGATAGGTTACCAAGGGCAGGATAATCATTTATGGTGCAGAACAATAAGGAGCGCAGAGTGAAGTTCTCTCGTTTGTATGCATCCCATACCTGTACCCCTTCGTTTCACAGTACTTTTAGATCTTCCACCAACGGTGCTAGGAACACATCGATATCATTCCCAGGTTGTTTTGGCCCTTGGATAAGTATCGACAGCAAAATGTACTTTCGCTTCATACACAACCAAGGAGGAAGGTTATAGACGCAGAGAGTCACGGGCCATGTGCTATGTCGGCTGCTCATGCTACTGAATGGATTCATTCCATTTGTACTCAGTCCAAACCTTATATTCCTTCGTTCTGCACCGAACTCTGCAAAACTCCTATCGATGTTTCTCCACTGCGCGGAATCAGTAAGGTGTCTTAGCATTCCATCCTTCTTGCGCTCCTCCGAGTGCCAACGCAGCGGTTTTGCCTCCTTTGGATTTGCATAAAACCTTTTCAAACGGGGAATTATAGGAAAATACCATGCCACCTTAGCAGGAGGTCCTTTCTTCGCCTCTGTTCCCTCGCCATCATCTGATTGATTGTTACGTTTGTATCGGGATGTGTTGCACACCGGACATACATGCATGTTTGCATACTCTTTACGGTAGAGGATACAGTCGTTCGGGCATGCATGTATTCTTTCTACTTCCATTCCCAACGGACAAAGAACCTTCTTGGCTTTATACGTGGTTTTAGGCAACTCATTTCCCTCCGGAAGCATGTCCGCTAAAAGACCTAGCAGCGCTGTGAAACTCTTGTCGGACCAACCGTTGCTTGCCTTCAATTTCAACAGTTCAAGCACGCCCGACAACCTCGTGTACTTGCAGCCCGTGTACAAAGGTTTCTCTGAGTCCTCCATCAAGCCACGGAATTTAACATACTCTCTCTCATCATAGTTCTCTTCTACATCGCGAAGCATCTGATCCAGATTATCATCGTGCAACCTATCCGAATCCGAGCCACAATCGACATCAGCCGGTGGCATGTCATTCACTTCACCTGCGATGTCATCCGGGGGCATATCATTCACTTCACCGGCGATGTCATCCGGCGGCATATGATCATTCACTTCGCCATGACTGGTCCAACACGTATAATCCTTTTTGAAACCCCTCCGAATCAAGTGCGCTTCAATTTGCCCTCGGTACTTAAACATCTTCAAATTCTCGCAGTCAGTGCATGGACAGCACATATATTCCACCCCCTTATTCAACATATCCTCCTCGGCGGCTCTTATAAAAGCAGAAACACCATTAATGTACTCTTCACTCACACGGCTCGCGGCATACATCCAACTTCGGTCCTACGTTACGTACATATATAACAACTTAGTATTAAAATCTAGAATAACTAATTATAACTACATATATACCGGCCACATTTATTATATTGAGACTTAATTTCCTAGCTCAATTCATATTACAAACACAATAGCTATTATATAACCAACAATTTTGCAAATTAATTAACCATCTTCAATAACCACTCATGGATTACTTACACCTAAATTGTAATGCAATTAAAAATAAATAAATTTCATTACTAACCATATCTACAGCAACCACAGGAAAGTCTGAATCTTAATTCAAAGCTCAATCTCTGCCTCTTCCCACCAAATTAACTGGCCTGAAATCGCTCTAGCTTCCTCCCGAGTGAAAAAGTGCGCAGCAGTGGCTAGATCTGGATCGAAATGAAGACGATGCGGTCTGAGCAGCGCAATAAATGCCGTAGTCATTATCACAGACGGTTTTTAACTAAAAACCGTCTGTGATAATAAATTATCACAGACGGTTTTTTATAAAAAAACCGTCTGTGATAAGCTTCATACCAGAACGCTTCGCGCGTGTTCGATGCCAGAACGCTTCGTATTTCGATCGTCTAATTAACGTCTCTCGATCATTATACGAAGCGTCTATATCATTAATGTTTGGGTATACGAACCGTTTGTGCTAAAGGTTAAATATGCGCTCCTAATCCAGGTCTCTTCTACGTACGTACAATACAATATACAATACAACATGGCTTCTACTACTGTTCTTGTCATCATCTCCTTCCTCTCATCTGTTCATCACGAATTGTTCGGCCGGAACCTTACACAGGCGGCCAGCAATTTGCATCTGGAGCAGCTTCTCCGCACCCGCCCTGCTCTCCTTCCCCGACTTTCTTGCATCCGTCAGCTTGACCTGATCCTCCGCCGTCGACGGAGGCGTCTCGCTGCCGCTCAAGAAAGGGAAACAGCCCTCACCCTGGTTCTTCTCCACAATGTGCGCAATGCGGAAGAAGCTCTACACGCATTACAGAGACTGATGGATAGCCTTGCCGATCAAGCAGAAACGGCAGATTCTGAGGAATCTTTTCATGCTATCCTGTACGACATTATGGATGCTGCTGATCATTTGCCCAGGCTGCACGAGGAAGTGCTGAGGACAAGGGCAATCTTAACGGCGTTCGAGAATTTAGCGGTTGATCCTCCAAGTCCCCAAGTTGAAGAAGAAGCTTACGAAGCCCAAAAGAATACAATCTGGGAAACTCTTTACCTGTGCGACTTTTGTAATAAATTTGCCTCTAATTGAAATTAATAAATTTGCCTTTAATTTGTGACCTCTTCTCTCAGTAGTTCTGTAGTTAAGTTATTAGAAGCAATGTGTACTTATATATTAACCTCTGATCTAGATTATGACAGACAAAGGGACATCACAGCCGGTTCTTGTGAAAAACCGTCTGTGAACATTCCCAGACGATTCTTAACAACAACCGGCTGTGATAGTCGACACAACACAGACGGTTTTTAATAAAAAAACCGTCTGTGATAATCCCAGATTATCACAGACGGTTTTTAATAAAAACCGTCTGTGATATTCCAGTATCACAGACGGTTCAGCAGTACGAACCGTCTGTGATACTCCTTTTTCCCGCCACAAATACCACAGACGGCCTTCAAATTTAAACCGTCTGTAATAGTTTACATCACAGACGGTTTCACAAAACCGTCTGTGATTTGCCGTCTACTATTAGCCTTTCTGTAGTAGTGTGGATCTATTATTTCTGAATCATGGTGGCTACAAAAGTGCTCTCTCCTAGCACCTCTAAACCCTAGCATGAAATTAGTCTCTCTAAAAGCCATAGGGTTAGCCTCCAACCCCATCTCTATTTATAGTCTAGGGGTCCAAAACTTAAGCTTATCATAAGCCTACGAATTCTAATCTAATTTCAACAAATAAGGGATCCGAAACCCTTCCTAACACGGGTTTTCCAAAATTTCAACTTCTCCAACTCATCACGTGTCGAAGCCTCCAGTACCGCACCTCCTGTATCTTCTCCATGCATCATCCACCACGTATCGTAGCCTCCGGACCGCACCTCCGTAGCTCCAACACGTATTATCTATATCTGATCTCCATGCGCCCCAAGCATGAGCCTAACCATCTCGTGACCTCCTTGACCGTCTGAACCTCGGATCTCCCCATCATAGTCCCGGTCCACCTCGTCACCGACCATGATCGTCTCTATGCTCAACCTGCACATGCAAATAGCAAAGAACATTCTTCCGGCACAAGTTCGTTCCAACTTAACCAACATCAGTCCATATACGCCACACATCTCGCATAACAACGATAAGCAATGTCATCAAATATTCATCATCATAAATTAACCATTGCCAATTATTCATCATCAAAATATTCTAGACCTAGCCACATAATCTAACATGAGAACTACGTCAGAACGTATAAGTAAATTCCCTGATATAGATTAAGTGGCTAATGGCATGTTCATGACGATTCTTTCCTTTTCAGTGACTGAATATGAGATTTCTGATGTATTGGGTTTGAAACCAGATCTGGAGTACAACGTAGTTAACATCAGCAATGTTGATCTGGGCATTTTCAGTGACTAATCTAGAGAAAAAAATAGAGTTAGCATCAGCAATGTTGATAGGAACAGCTCTTCTCTGCAAAAATAAATATCACGTCGAAGATAAAGAGCTAACACTGAATTGCACAGGGTTAATTTATTCTGGTCCATATAGTCCCAAAATCATACATGCATGTAACATTATTAGATTTTTCTTCCTACTTCTTGGCAATTTCTCACAAAGCTATACAAGTAATCATGATCATGTCAATGATAAAAGATCACAGTGATAAGATTGACTTCACATTTAAGAGAATTATTTTTCATGTCACCGGGTTGGTACTTGTAATTCTGTAGCTTGGTGTTAGACTGCAAGCTTGGCTTCGTTAATAAATAGGCTAGTTTCTAATACACACACACACACACACACACTGAAAATTTCTTGTGCGCATACTAACAAGGAGATTGACGACAAATAACCTTTTGCTTCATACCTGCAAACTAATAACTGTAGAGCATTGCCAAAAAAACAAAAGAGAACAAAAAAACAGCACACTTGAGACAATTGACATTGCCAATGCTCAAGGCCATATGAGATACACTGAAGAACACCATGTCTACAGAATAAGATGCAATCATAAGGCATCCATGTAATCACTAGTGTAGCAAGTTATGTGATGATCAATAACTATATTTTCAAAAGATTATCAAAGATTAAATTGCAGCAGAGGTCCTCAATCTGGTTTGAATATCCTACTTAGATTAATAACCAAGCACTTTAACCTTTCATATCCCTATACTTAGGTTACATATTTATCCATTTGTTAGTTTGAAGATGCCATGTTTCATTATAACAAATCACCCATAGTGTGGCAACATTATTATACAAGCATCTAGCATAGAACATCAAGTTAGATCTAACATGATACTTGAAGTCTGACAATTATCCAATTAGATCATGTGCTATCAGCCTATCACAACACAATACATTCTTAAATATTCATTTTTAGTGACTGAATGAGATTTTTAATGTATTGGGTTAGAAACCAGAACTGTGGTACAATCTAATTTTGAGAATAGACATTAGACAACCAGAGTCTTCCATATAGATATATTCACTCAGTTTAGTTTTATCAGAATTATATACACTACTGTCAAGCACTTATATCAACTTATATAGTAGAGTGTCTGGCATTGCAACGGAATGCTAGAGCTTATAATAAATAGCATTTCCTTTCACACATCAAGCAAATCAACCGATTAAAAGATACTCATATGTAAGACCATGAAAACTAATCCCATCCGCGAGCCATCCAAACAAAAGAAAAATGCCACTAGCCATTAGCCAATTGGTGTCACCTTGCTGCTGGTAAACGGGAGCTCGTCACACTGCTAGTTTATCCATGAGATACTACACGCAGTCATCCACCGTATAGACTAAGCTAAGGGCATGTTATTTTCAGCTTCTAAATGCTGTTTTTCGACTTTACTACAGTAACTAGCTTTTAAACGAAGTATCTTTTTAAGATAGTGTCTACTAGTTAATTGTAGTACATAATATACCGACTTCATTTATATCGGCAAAAACCGTACATAAGTTTCTGTTACTCTGTAATCTCTCACACGAACATCCCAAAAGTCATAAGCCATAGCCAAAAACCATAGGCCCTGTTCTTTTTCAACTTTTGGTTTTTGCTTTTAGCTTTTCTACAGTAACTAGCTTTTAAACGGAATATTTTTTTAAGATGAGATCTACTAGTTAATTGTAGTATATACTATACCAACTTCATTTATATCGGCAAAAACCGCACGTGAGTTTCTGTTACTCTGTAATCTCTTGTACGAATAACCCAAAAAACACAAGCCACATCCAAAAGCCACAAGCCTTAGTTAAAAAGAACAGGCCCATGCTTCAGCCAAAAAGAACAGGCCCTAAAACCACATCGACCGTATAGAAGTGAAGACAATTCAATAGATTTCATGTTCAACAAGTTTTCTGACATATGTTGGTTTCTAATGGACCTAGCTTGCAGAATCATTGCATAAATAGATAGGGTAAAAGGCAAATTGATGTATTCTGTAAGCACATACACCAACAAAATAATATCACACCAAGAAGAGAAGGAAGAAATTGTAGTGCAGCGCCCCAACATAATTCACAACCCATATACAATGATGATCCATCTTCAGCACACACCTTCCACCTGAGATCAATTATAAGCATTAGTATACAATAAGACAAGAGTTTCACACTCTTTGAGAAACTCGCATCTGTAACAAGTGTTCAAAACTAAATCTAAAGTTCTGGAAATGAACTTACAGACAGAACAGTGATGACAACGGGTGGCTTCAGCTGGTTGCACTTCCTGCGGTATCTGATCCTTGGACTTCCTGTATCACTAAGAGACATAGATTGCTGTGAAATCATCAGACTACTAAAGTCTGAGGTGGACAAGGGATCTGTTTCTCCTCTCTTCATCAACATCAGGCCTCCAATTAGGAATTAGGTGGAACAGCACCAGGGTCAGTTAACACAATAGAGAAATAACTCCACAGAAGCATGACAAGTTGCATCGTCAAATATAGAAAAAATCTCAGAGAGAAAGAAAAAACGTTGTTTTCAGCATGTAGAAAAGATTACAGGAATTAGTAGTATTCACAGTTGGTAAGTTCATAAAAAAAGTATATAAACTTCTAGGCAACAAGATACTAAAATGAGGCTTCATAACAATGGAGAGCCATTTTTTACAAACAAGTTGCTAATTTCGGTTCAAGCAAACTTTAATTCAAGTGATTAACTGAAGTAGAAATTGCCTCTAGCACTTAATGCAAAGAAAAAGAAACATAAAAACTGACCAAGACAATCTAGCAAGATAGCACTGGAGGCATCTCTTAAGCTCACATGCCTCAAATTACAGTCGAGAAAGACCATATCAATCAACTGAGACATCATGGTGGAGCTCATTTTGGTGGAGTTGATCTCATTGGGCGGAGTGGCATGCACCTCAGCCTGAAAACACATATATTGCATGATTATGTGTAGTAGTAGTAATAGTGATCAAACCTGAGTTATGACAGGGTCAACCTCCCCTTCTTCATCTGGAGGCAATGTTGTTGGACCGAAATAGCGATAGCGGAGGGGGGGGGGGGCTGAATGTCGATCTCGAAAACCTTGCCCCCAAAAACTATTCTCTTCAATAGTTATGAGAAACTAGGAAGAGATATAGTTCTAACACTCACTGGAGAAAAAGGAGGGGAAATCAAACACTAAAAGACTTAGCCTCCAAAATGAACTGAAGTTTCAGAAATGAGGTTACTGCAAGGAAAATGGGACTTTCTGAAGAGAGGAACACCCCAGAACTTCAGAGAGACAATAAAAATAGCAAAGGTACTCAAGAGATCAAGATAATTCAACTTCAAACAAGTAATTTCAGATTTGACAAAAATCTGAAACTTTGCAATGACAAGAGCAAAAACTCAAACTACACCTCAACTTTTGATCTCTTGGCCATGGACTTCTGGGAATGGCTAAAAGATAGCACTTGAGCTTTGGGAATTAAATTTCAAGCCATCTCAAATGGCAGAATCACAGTTTGACTGAAACCCTAGAAAACTGAAGGAAAAATGAAAGACTACAGAGAGGGTATACAAAATCCTAATTCCTAAATGGTCTCAAGTCCTTTGTTCATGATATTTTGCAGGTATATTAGCAATCACAAGAGGACTCCTTAGACCAAAAATCAAGTCATCTCTCGAAGGGAATCAAGAAATACCCAAAACCCTAGAATTGACTTGAAGGAACAGAGAACAACACACAAATATCAATTCCCACTCAATCCTTGAATATTAGGTCATGAGCTTTTGCAGTTAAGATAGCAATAGGCATAGAACTCTTCAGACCAAATTTCAAGTCATCTTGAGAAGGAAAACTTGAAATGCACTAAAAACCCTAGAAACCAAAACTAAGAACAGAGAGGCCTGAGAGATGAAATCTGAGATTATCATCAAGTTTGCTCTTGGGAAATCGATCAAATGATCTTGTGGCACTAACCCATCATAGAGCAACCCATTTTGGGCAATCCCAGCAAGAAACGAGCAGAAAATCAAAATCTCAAAAATCTCACCTAGAAACCATCGAAGAAGAACAGGAAACCAAAAAGAGACTCAAGCACTGAATCAAACTCAAATAACATCATCTTGGATTGATAATGAGGAAGAGAGATACATGATTGCATAGAGTATCAACTCATAACATTCCTACAACCCCATACATGCTTGGATTACAAGAACTCCCTACATCCTCACTCAAGAACACACAGAGCTCTCAGGAAACCATCGAAGCGGACACAGAGGGAACACAACTCTGCCTCCTCCAACAACTCACAACAACTAAAGCCTAAAGCCAAAGCAAACTCTAAAGCCTATTTTGACTAAAGGAAACCCTAAAATCCCTTGAAGTGTTCAAGTGGGCATGCAGCCCCTCAATCCTATTTATAGCCTTGGCTAACAGGTCTCCGCCCCGTTACGCCCGCTAAATCCAACGGAGCCCGCTCCCGCTTGTGCAGCCTTGCGAAATTCCTGTTTCGCCCCTCCTGCACCTTCCGGGAAGCTTCCGCGCTCCTTGCCTCGCACGCCTCGCAACCACCTCGAGTCCGCGTCGTCTTCGACACATCTCGACCGTTCTGACCTCAGCGCCACCTGCGCCTAGTCCGGTCCACCGTGTCTCGCCACGACTCCGCCTCGATGTCCTGCAGCCACACAGACAAGAAACACGTCAAATAGCACCGCTCGATACATGAAAGCGTAAATACCATCATACTTACCATGACAAAATCCAAACCTGTCGAAACATCGGAATATGCATCCTAATCCATACGACCAAGTCCGACCGAGCCCGTTACGCAACGTCTAGGTCCGAACCACCCAAACCAAACTCGACTTACCCAAACTAATATCAATTACTCATCACTCACATGTGGACACCTCCACATGGTCCATCAAATGTAGTGCGCTTCCTCTTGCCAATGAGCTTTTGAGCATTTTTCCCTGAGTCCTTAAGTACACATTTCCTGATGTTGTGATTAGTGCCTTTGCAGTAGCTGCAATGCATCTGAACACCTTGCTTGGACATCTTTCTTCCTCCCTGCAGCTCATGTGGCTGTTTTCTCCTTGCCTTTCTTGGCCTCCCTACATTCTTCTCATACACTGGTGGATTCACATTCACATTATTTGTCTTCTGCCAACACTTCTGTCCCCTAGTTGGCATGATGTTGAAACCGTAAGCATTCCTAAGGTGGTGCTCAGTTTGGCGATGGCTTATGACTTTTTTTCATTGTAGCTGACTTATTTTTCACTGTAACTGCTAGTGGCTTATTTGACATAATTAAATTTAAAAATGAAAAATAAAAAAAAATAGGTAGCTCATCACGGACAATGCGAGGAATACGGGAAAAAGGCACAAAAGCCCAAACAAAGCCAAAAATAGAAAAAGACAAAATAAAGGAATATGGAATTAAAAGCCAAAAGTTAGAAGCTAAAGCTGAAACAAAAAAGGTACAAGATGGCATGGCTACATGGTATTCCAGTTAAGTCCCATCTTCTACAGTCACAATGCTTGGTAGTGAGATCAACAATGTATTGAAAATTCTTGTCTTCCACTTGAAACATACCCATTCCAGCAGGCATTGCATAGCAATGAAGTTTGGTTAAATTTGGCACTCTTTGTCATGCGAATACCAAATTTAGTCTTCAAATCACCGCAATTTCATTTTAGCTCCCTCCCCAAGCGCGGGACTACACGAGCGCAACACGTGTCCAGGCGTGCGGTCGGGGTCTGCACCGCTCGGAGTCGTGTGGTCGGGGACTGCACAACCACTGTAGCCACGCAGGTCATGCGGTCAGGCCACTGTAGCGCCGTCCCATCCCGTCGAAAGCCGCTTCCCCGTGCCGTCGCTTTGTGCCTTTTTTGCATGCTGCATCCATCCATGCTACTTTTTTTGCATGCTGCATGCACACGCACCGCTAGCAGCATGCATTGGCTATGCTCCCACCTGTGTTATCTGCATTTCAGTTGGCTCAGTCGCGCAATAAAATGGTTTGGACGGCCTACGTTTCAAGATTCTTAGCAATGGGTGATCGCATATGCGGTTAGAGCTTGGACAGAGCTAGGAAATTCTAGAGCAAGAGAGGGAGTGAAGGGAAGAAAGAAAGGAGTGTAAACACAGGATTTTAAATTATTTTCGTTTCAGATCAGAAGTGTTTGCAATTGCGAAAGTTGTGGATCGCCTCGTGAGCTTCAAGAAAAGGTAATTATCGTCCCCATGCGACTATAATATTATCATAATGTTTAGCACGTAATTAGCCAAAACGTCATTTATGAAATCTTTGATAAAATGTTTGTTTGTGCGAAACCTTGCATGCATGAAGCATGATGCTGTAGTGTACAGAATATGTTGTAGTTTATTTTTACTCAAAAATTCATTAAATTATATAAATTTTCGAGTAAAATTCAGAATGGATAAAATTATAAAAAATACACAATCAAGTAACCCGTGTTGGAAGGCTCCACAAAAACTTTTATAATTTTTTAAACTCATTTGCTATATATAAAAATTACTACAAGCAATACGCCTAAATGAATTCGCTAATCACGAATTAACATGGCTAACGACTCCGGCTAATTGACCACCACACGGTGACTGTGCGGATTTGCCTCCACTGCACGGTGGCTATGCGGCCATGGCACATATCGGTTAGAAGGCGTCTCTATGCGATGACCATACAGACTTCTCGTTAAATCTATTATTTCTATGCGATAAATGCTACTTTTATAATTACCACTTATAATATCATTAAATCGGTTAAAAACTCACATTTATGGCACAAACCATCATGGTTAGTCTGACTCATACGTTCGTATACGTCATGGTTAGTCTGTCCACGAGACAGCAGGAACTGAACATTGCAGCCTCGTCCAAAAGATAGGAATTTTTGCCATATATAGCGGTTTTTTAATACGTATTTATAGAAATAATTATATATAAATGGTATAGACAAAAATAGCACTTTTGTTGTTCAGTCACCAGGCGGCAGCACGCGATAGTCAACACCTGGTGCCTGCCGTCCGGCCAGCAGATGGCAGGCGCCTACCGTCTGCCCACAAAATGATCAAATGAGTTTGAAAAATTACTAAATTATTGGTGGAGCTTCCCAAGGCATCGTGGTATGTTGTGTAATTGTTTCATAATTTTCTACGGCCATTTTCTATCTATAAAAAATCTTAGAGCAATATATAATTAACCGGGCGATTAAACAGTTAGCGGGCTGAGGGCAGGCCCGTGCGTCAGCAACTAACGTTGCCTTCCAGCCATCGAACGGTAAAAACGTTATTTTTATCAATACAGTCTATATACTACTATTTTTATTAATATAGATATAAACAATATCATATATGCCAAAAACTAAAAGACAGACAGAGTATGAGAGTACAGGCTTCATCGAATACTACCTCAAATGGGTTAAACGAATATACGATATCGTCCATATGAGATTTGAGTGACATATGCAAGATATCAATATCGTATCTCGCGGTGCGGTAACGTTAGCTGGATCACGCAAATCTGACACATATGGTCACTCACACATGAATGCTAGCCAGATGAAGTGTGCTCAGCTAGGTACACAGCTATATCGGTCCCTACGAGTTCGCGTCAGCCTCTCCTCGAGAAGTACTAGTACTACACTGCTATGTTATTCAAACACAAATACCATGGTTCTGATCTTCTGATCCGTAACAGTTTGCACCTTTGACTAAAAAAGGGTCTGCTTAGCTGCGATTTATAACTTTTGACTGAAATTTTTGAATTTTAGCTATTTACGGTATATATTATGGAGAGAGATATACCCACTTACGATTTTAGCTGGTACAGATGTTGGGTTTTTAACGTGTACATCGTTTAACTTGTAGACCCCATCTTGAGAAAATACTCTGCTTGAAAGATAGATACTGTAGTAAAATCCAAAAACCACCAACTTCGGAGAAAAAGAACAGGCCGGAGACCGATCAAGGGCACTTGCTTCTTCTCCAGGGTTTATGCACCGAGTATCGGATCTCTCGATTTTAGGCATATTTTGTTTTGCTTTGTGGATTTTAGACACCTTCAACGAATGTCCAGCAAAATGAAGCTACGCTGCATTCCGATCCGAAAAAAATGTATTTCTCATCTCACTAACACGTAGGACTTGTTAACACTACGTTGCTCAAACTAACAAAAGTAAAGGACACGTTTTTTTCTTCATTTTTGGGTTTAAATGAAACTTTCATATATCGCAGGAAAAGCTTGCGAGTAGAAGAAGTAAATAGGGAGGGGAGGAACAAGTCCACCGGTTCCCAGCCAGCCACAGCCAGAAGCCAAGCACCTCGTTTGTCTCAAGATCAGGCAACCAAGTCCACGAACGAACGAACCCTCTCTGTCTGCTCGCTGCCTCGGGAGCCCAAACCCTAAGTTGCACAGATATCTATGACTATTATCCATCAATCAAATCAATTAATGCAAGCAGTCCTGATCTATCTCCAAAAATGATCGCCGGCACCCGCACCCTTTTCGCCTCCCTGTGTCACGGCGCAACCACAAACGTGAAAAGAGAGAGAGGCATCGATTAGTGTGCCGCTATAGTCATTAAAATCAGATCGTACCATGGTTAAACTCGGCTTAGAGCAAGTCCAATAATAGAGCCAAGTGTTTGGCTATAAGTCAAGTTATAAGAGCCAAGTTATACAATAATTTGTCTTCTATTTTTCTACAAAAGGTTTTTTATTATTATATGGTATCATATCTCACATTCTCTTTCCTATTCCTCCTCACATACATTTATTATCTGAGCCCACCACTGCATAGGCTCCCGTACCCAGCTTGTTGCTTGCATGAGAGCCAAGCTCTCATCTCTCTCCTCTCTTCTCTCCTCCACATCAGCAAAAATGCTGATTAGCTTGGCTATAAGACCATTATTGGACTTGCTCTTAGTTTATGACGAGGATATATTAATTATTATTTTGTTATTTATCTATAAATAACATTATTATGACATAATACTTCTTAAGTGTATCTTTATAGTGCATCTTTATATTTGCAAGGGAGAAATTTGACCATGTGGTTGTAAGTCTTTCAACGATTACTTTATGGTCATGAGCCCTTCCACAACCACGCCATGGATGTAAGATTTTCTACAAACGTGACATAGTTGTAATCTATTTTACGACCACTCTGTGGTCGTGAACTCTTCTACGATTAGCCTAACTTCGACTAGCTTGTCTAGGACAACCTAGTATACTCGGGTTTGTTCAACAAGGCAGTTAATGTACATAGTAGCTCTCTACAATATTCGCTAGTAACTTCTCTCCGCCTTTAGCGATAATTGCCTCACGACGAAGAGGTACCACGTCTCCGACAATAACTTCTGTCAGACGGTTTATCATCCGATATGTTGGGACGCCTTTTAGCATGAGCAACTGCCACCTCTTCGTACACTATCTAAAAGCTGATGTCAAGGCAAGGAGGGGAGGAGGAGAGACAGATGCGATAGATGATCAATCAATAGTCTTTCTCTTGATTGTAATCAATAGGCTCGATACGGTCACACATGAGTTAGGTTATTATTCTCCTTGAAAAAGGCTCGAACTTGTATAAAATTCTTGTGTTTTTCTTTGTGTGGTTAGGTCTTTGAGAGATACCTGAATTCAAATAATCATATGTAAGATCGGTATCAGAACACCGACAGTTGGCATCGTTCATGGGGATTCTCAACTCCAAACTCTGGTAATTCCTCATCGATAAATTCACTTCTTTCTAATGCCCTCATGGCAGGAGAATGGAACGAGGAGAACCGGTTTGACTCGACCGACTATCTAGATCTCAACATGGATGGCTGGTACGACTACGAGCAGAGCATGTTTTCATCTGATGGTGAGGTTGTCCCTAGAGATCCTTCACGCAATCCCGAAGATCACACCACATATAAGGTTGAGGATGGATCCTTATCCCCAACAATGCTACGCTCAATGAAGGAATCAGTTTCCCCAAAGTGCAATGGTCAATTAGACCATAAACAAGACTCGAAATATGATGAGGGATCTGCCTCTAAATATTCGAGTCCCTCAGTGGCCGTTCGATTTGGTTCAGCAAGTTATGGAATTCAGCATTTCGGGGCTCCATTGACATCTAGTGGTCATCACTCTCCGGTTGTCCCCGCAGAGAATGTGGGTGTGCTCCCTGCGAGTTCACCCATACTTTCGTAGGGTTCAACTCCGACCGGAGACAGTTATAACTTAGAATTCCCCTTCTTGGAGAAGCTTACTCCATGTTGTGAGATGTTGTCGTTTGATGACTTCATAAGCCAGGAGGCGTCTGACACAAGTGGAGATTATATCCAGAAGGTTTTCGCCCTCCCCTTAGATACTAATTGCTTTTCCATAGGAAGTCCTTAGAATGCCTTCTGTCGCTTACACACCGCATCCCCTCGACCCCTCGTAGTAATGGCGAGGAGACCTTCGGTGATGGACGGGATCAGTACTTTGATGAGCATGGAAGAAATCCTCGAAATAATCACTCTACATTAAGGTGGACTCAAGCAATCTCAAACGTGGAAGATTCTGAGACCATTCGGAGGAGAAGATTGGTAGCCCAGAGGAGTTTGCCTAGGTGCATCCTATATCAATCCGAGGAGCCTCAAGAGCTTCATCGTATAAATGATCTGCTCAATAATCCAACTCCAAAGCTTCCTCAAGCATCAAGTTATGACCATTTTGCTGAGGAGATCGCATGAAGACTCTGGAGTACGATGGCTAGACTCGAGTGGCCTCGCCGACATAATTCTGGAAGCCGAGCAAGTATGGCTACGACAAGCAATAGTCGTTCGAATAACTCACCTCATGGAAATCGAAATGATGATAGGTCATAGGTGACGTTGTTCTCCTAACCACAACTATAGTCGGATAAGAGTTCTTCGAACATCCCAAGATTGAGGAGGTGATCATTCACCAATTCGAGCAAGAAATCTACAACAGCAGATGGAATATGAGGATCGAGGTGTATTACCCTCGTAGGGTCGAGACCTACCACAGGTCGGGTCCGACAACTGCTGGGCATCGTCGAGTACGATCTCCTGGAGACGCCAATCAACCTTTCCCGCAAAGGAGGCATCATGATCTCATTACCGGATGTAAGGCTTTTACACCTGACCTCTAATTAGTTCACTGGCCACAGCGGTTTTGATTGGTAATCATGGAGAAGTTTGATGGATCTCAAAATCCTATCGAATTCCTTCAATTTTATACGACCGTCATTCAAGCAGTAGTAGGAGGAGAGCATGTCGTGGCAAATTATCTTTCGACTGTGCTCAAGAGATCTGCTCGACTGTGGTGGTTAAATCAACCACTGGAATCGATCCATTTGTGGTGACACCTCTGTGACCTTCTATTAGCCAATTTTCAAGGCACCTACAATCGCCCTGGGAAGGAGGACGACCTGCATAGGACGAGATAAAACAACCATGAGACCTTATGTCAGTTCATCAGATGTTTTAGTCAGGTTCGTAATTTCATACCTAAGGTTTCTTATGCTTCTATTATTAGAGCATTTAAGGACGAAGTCTAAAATAGAAGGTTCACTGAAGATATCACTTTAAATCCACCGATTGCTATCACCGAACTCTTCAAGATGGCTGATCGATATGCGACTGCCACTGAAGAAGTCAAGTGGAGCAAAACCATCGATCAGGCTGATAAAAGTCCTAAAGAGGCAGGCGAAGGTAGCAAGAAGAAGGAGAAGAAGGTCAAGAAATCCAAGAATATAACAAAAGGCTAAAAGCCTCAAGCCAACAGTTCCAAAGAGGTATTTGCCGTAAGCGATAAGGAGCCACGAAGTTCTAAACAGTACACCGATTAGGGCAAGAGCAAATTCCCCATGCGAAAGAATGATAAGCCTAAGTGGTGTCCTCTCCATAAAAAGGAAGGACGCGGCCTTCGCAACTGTCGAGTTTTCCAACGAAAACTCGAAGACTACTACTTCAGCAAAGGACCATTTCCTAAACTCGAGTTAGGACAAACAAGTGGTCGGAAGTAGTCAAACAATGACGAGGAGATACCATTCCAAGATCCAAAGCACACCATCGAGCACATCTACAGAGGATCATCAGCATACGAGTTAAAATGATAGTATAAAGCTATCGAACGAGTGGTAAACTCCATTGACCCTTCTATTGTCAATAATTTTTCTAAGTGGTTAGAAGTCACCATTTCCTTTGAAAAAGTGACTGTCTAATCCCTTCCACTTGATCAGGTCAGATTTCGATTGTTGTCGAACCCACCATCAATAACTGTCGAGTAAATCGAGTCTTGATTAATGGTGGTAGTTCATTAATTATTTTATTCATGAGTGCTCTGGACAAGATCCATGTTCCTCTTATCAGAATAAAACCTGTATGATACTCATTTCATGGGATCGTATCGGATTCTTCTGCCAAGCATGTCGGCCAAGTTTCTCTTCCTGTAACGTTTGGTGGCGGCCTAACTCAGCAAGTGATTAAGCCGGCTAATTCCCTGCCGTCTGGTGGCGGGGCGGCAAGGAGGGAGTCGCCTGGTGACCGAGCTCTAATGGACAGGTGTTGGCTGCACGGCCTTGTTGTCCGGTGACCAAATGGCAGAAGTGTTATTTCTATTAATTCTACATTCATACAACTATTTTTACAAATATGAATTAAAATCATGCCAAAAGTGTCAAAAAAAGATTTTATCTAAGACCACATATCTCCCTTCTACGGACTACGGAGTAGATATACAGAGAGAAGGCTGGGAGCTGGAGGCTAGCTACTCACAAATGAATTGTTTCAACTCCCATTTTATGCTTTTGATAAGTCTTTGATGCTACCACAGGCAGTAACAACACTATGATGATAGTGCTACTACTAGATGTTTTCACGTGATACGTTTGTTTTAGCGGGCATTTATATTGGCTTCGCTGGTAGCTTTCGGTGTTTATTTATAAATAATAAAAGTTTATAGAGAAATTTACTCACATACGATTTTAGTCGATATAAATAAAGTCGTTACAGTGTCTACTATAATCGATTAATAGACCTTGTCTTAAAAAGATAATCCGTTTAAAATTTAGATACTATAGAAAAATCATTTAATAGAGAAAAATAGTTTTTACAAATAAATATAAACAGACCGTAGTAGATGTTTGCTGGTCAAAGGCCTTGGCCTCGTCGTTGGAGAAGAAACCATGCATCATGCATGTGGCGTCCCTGGTTGCGTCCGCCCTAGCGCGCGCGCCTCGCCGAGCTTTTTGTTGCTTGCGTGGTCGGGAGCCGTGAAAGTGGAAATCCAGGTGCGCGTAACTGTACGCGTGTTTGTGTGTACACTGGAAAAGAGCAAATTCTATACGGCCACAGCGCAGGCGGCAGCGCCCATCGGCTCTCGTGCCATGCTTGTCAGAAGGCATTCCGGGGAGGCCGCGGCCCCGCTTCGACTTTTCTTCCAGTGTACTATCCCTTAATTTTGTTTTTTCAGTTTCTTTATTTTTTAAATTTTTTCCCATGTTACTTTACATTATCTATAATTGGATAACCTGTTTTTTATTTTTAAATTTAATTACGTCAAAAATTACCAGCAGCTACAGTACATAATAAGTCCACTATAGTAAAAAAGTAATAAGCCATAAAAAAATCAAGTTGAGCAGAGCCGCATCATGCCTCGGCTGCACGCATAGGCGCACAACCGTGCTGGATGCTGTGCAGACAAGGCTGTAAACCAGTCGAACTCAATTGAGTATGAGTTCTCAAGTTCGAACTCTGTAGAAACTCGAGTTAAGTTCAAACAATCTGAGTTAGGGTCGAATCTAGACCTAGGTTGAATCTAGACCTATCATCCGGTCAGAGAGAATGATGCCAATGCGCACCGTGCAAGCTTTTTTTTTTACTAATTTGTGGTATTGTGGTTGTGGACTCGTGGAGGATTTATGCACAAGGCCAAGATTTTTTTTTCACTAACGAAAAAGTTCAAGATTAAGGTCTCGTTTCGAACGGTTTCAGTTTCTAACTTTTTTATTTTGCCTTTTTTTAGATTTTTTAGTCTTTTTTCTCTATTTCTTTACATTATCTATAGTGATATATATTTTTCTTTTTTAATTTAATTATTTAGAAAAAAACTAACAAGTGCTACAGTAAAAAACAAAAACCATAACTTACCAGCCACGTTAAGCAGAGCCTTAGACCTCATCACCTGGTCCAATCCAATTGAAGGTGGCGGAGTACAAAGGGAATCTGAGCCTCCTAATGAGGTAAACAGTGGCATAGTCCGATGCATGCAATCGAATCTTCTCCGTGGAGATCTTGTGCACGAATCATGACACTTACAAAAGAATCCCTTTAATTTACGTGGTGCTTCAGACAAGAGGCCCCTTCGGCACTTCGTTTTGCTTCAATTTATGGCTTACTTGAATTATTTACGATAGAGTATAGAATAACATAAACTCATATACGATTATGACTGATATAAATGAAGTCACTACACTGTATACTACAATTAACTTGTAAATTCTGTCTTAAAAGGACATTGTTTAAAAATTCGTTACTGTAAAAAACCGAAAAGCAGTTTTTAGAAACTGATAACAACAAGTTTGGCCTCGAGACACATTCACCGTTGCTCTTGCTACTTTCGGCAGCCTTAAAGGGCCGCTTCAAGTGGCTTCAGCTTCCGATTTCCAGAAGTCAGAAATTATTTTGAACGGATCGGTTTATTAATTTTTGCTTTTTTCTTATTTCTTTACATTGCCTATAGGGATATAGCAGTGTTTTTCTTTTTTCTTTTTCTTTTATTTTTTAATTAAATAATTTAAAAAATCTAACTGACACTATAGTGTAATTTCAGTCAACAGTTAAAAGCTGTAGCCGGTTGGGGCAAAGCCTAAATTGTGCGCTCTCTTGTTATGCATAGTGAGACAAAGGTCTGATTTACCGACAAATAAATTAAACCAGATTAAGGATATTTGGTTCATTCATATAGGGTGTGTTTGGTTCGTGGATGGAGGTTGCATCGTATATCCTGGATGAGTGGATGCAGGCTGAGTGGAATCGTATTTCAGAAAAAGAAGATGTTTGGTGAGGCTGTATGAGCGGATACAAAAAAACTGAGATGCTGTTTGGTTGCCTGTATGAGCGGATGCAGTCTACCAAACCTGAGAGGCTGACACGTGGGACCGCATAAGATACACTGCATCCACTCATCCAGGATGGCTAGTGAAGCTCATTTTGAGCGTATCCACCCATCCAGGATGAGGGCGTATTTTTGCATCCGCTCATACAGGCTGTATCCGCTCATACAGGCAACCAAACAGGCTCTTTCTCAGATTATACGGATCTACCCATCCAGGACGAAGGAGATTCAGGCAACCAAACACACCCATACTTGCGCCTGTCAGTCGCAACAGAAAAAGGAACGGACCCAAATACATCTTTCACTCATGTCCGTATATGGGTTCTTCACGTGACCCCTTTATCATGGAATCGTGTACTTTCTGGCTCGATTCCAGTGAAATCATCCGTCGTCGTTACTCGTTACTTGGTTTGAAAACAATGTCAACTGACAAGTGAAGCAAATACTGCATCCATTGTTCTTATATTCGACTTCCTAAAATATGTGTCGCTAAATTTTATTAAAATTTATAAAGTTTATTTATAAATAGATTTAAAACTATCTAGATTGATTATTCAGAAATTATATTATTAGATTTATCACTAAAAATATTCTTATAATTTTATTACTATATTTTAATATAAGTTATAAAAAATAATTATTAAAGTCACATATTGTGAATATCATAAAATTAAAAAAATCAAGTAAAAAAGAGGGAACAAAAGACTACTACCAACTACTGGACAAGACATTTTCAAATCATTTTCTTTGGCTGGAGATGATGATGATAATATTAAAAAAAGAACGATCTGTCAAACTTGGATTACCAATGAAACATGGGCGGAGCACTAATCCCATGTATGCATATGACAACAAGAATACTAGTATATGGTGATTATTTGGGCTTATTTTTGGTGGTTTATGGCTAAAAAGTACTGTAGCTGGCTGAAAAAAAACACTGTAGTTGACAGAGATTTATTTAGCATAATTAAATTTAAAAAATTAAAAATATAAAAAAATATGTTAGCCCATTACGTATAATACAAACAAATACGAGAAAAAAGAACCGGCAAAAAAGCTTAACAAAAAAACCAAAAGTTAAAAAAACAAAATTTATAAATAGTAAAAAATAAATTAAAAGCTAAAAACTGAAGCCAAAACGATTAAAAAAAAAGCCCAAATGGTCACCACCAAGATTCGACGCATTCTTGCATGCATGTGATCCTCACTCCTCAGTTTGGCACGTGCGAGAGAGACCCGTAAAGCCCAAGCCCAAAGATATCCACAGAGAGAGGCTAGCCCCGTGTGCTGCATGTACCTGCCAGGCCCCAGCTGCAACACTGCAAGACGTATCTATGATGGCACAGACCCCAACACAAAAAGAAAACGCTGGACCACACTCGCATACGTACATGCAATGCATAGTCGCACACCAAAACTGCTTTGTATGGCCTCTCCGCCCTCATCGCCTATGCTCCTAGCTGCTGCTGCTGCGACTACAGCTCTTTGCATTCATATCATTCCACCTACATGCACCCAGCCATATGCCCATATCCCATAAATAAACGTCAAAAAAGGGGAGGCTCCTCTTCGTAGTTCGAGGACCAATCTAGATAAGATAGCTCGCTTCCTTGCAAGTTTCAGGCTCTGCAGAAAGACCAAGAAACCCTCTGCTTGGTTTCTTGAGTTCCTTGTGTTTCCTTTTGGTGTGTGGGGATGGACATGAACAACGGTTGGCTCGGCTTCTCCTTGTCTTCTTCAGCCGCGAGGGGTTACGGAGACGGCGGCGGCGGCGGAGGGATTGGAAGCGGTGATGGAAATGGCTCTTGCTCGTCTCCAGCTGCTGCAGCTTCACCTCTCGTGGCTATGCCGCCGCACTCTGATGGCTCTGTACAGTACAACGCTCCAGGTAATTAATCGCTTGCGTATATATGTAACAAAAGTTCAAGAAGTTTGTGTTCTACCTTCTGGTTGTTGATTTCACCCCTAAGAAACTTAGGGTTTTTTTGCATTTAGGTTTTTCGTAGTTGAGTTCTTCTCTTAAATGGGTGGTTATCAATTATATATGGGAGGTTATGAGTTCGTTTGATTCCTTTTTTTGTTTTTGATAACTTTTTTTATGAAACAAGTCGAGTTGTGATCCTAGAAAGAAATCTGTGCATGTTCATGTTATTCTCCTTATATAAATCGCTGGTGTTTACATAGCTTTCTTTTTAGTAATTTATAGATCAAACACTAGAAATGATACTTCTGTTATAGTACAATCGAGTCTTTTTGACACAGAGAGCGCTCTAATGAAAAGTTCAGATGTCCTTTCCTACTAATACCGCTAAAAACAGTCTACACTATTTACTCTTTCGGTAGTAACTTCACGTCCAGTATTTTTCCTCTTATACTTTCCATTGAGGAGACCGACTTTCATTAAGATCCAGAAAGTTACTCCAACTGAATGTATGGCATTCTTGGTTTAATCACTAGGCCTTTTATTTGCATTTGCTCAAAAAGAAAGTTGTATCATTTTTGTTTGTCTGTACTTTGTACCATTCCTGTGCAGATTGGAGGTATGCAGAAGCCGAAGGCCCCAAGCTTGAGGACTTCATGAGCGCCGGTTACAGCAACAAAAGCAGCGGCATCTACGACGGCAACCACGCAGACCAGATCAAGTACCATGATGTCCATGACGTCCAAGCCTTCCCGGGCTCGTACTTCCACGGCCATGGCAGCGGCAGCATTGGGCTGGAGATCAACGTGAACGCGCCACCCTGCGCCGGCCTCCCGGACCAGCGAGTACTTGCACCGCAAGACCATCACTTCCTGCCTCCCCACGGCCAGTACTTGCTGGGCCCACCGAACCCAAGCCTGGGCCCAATGCCAGTGCCGACGTACAATGCCGCCGCCGGCGTCGACGGCTCCATGTCGATCTCCGGCATCAAGTCCTGGCTCCGGCAGGCTATGTACGTGCCGCAGCGGTCGTCAGCGCTGTCGCTCTCCGTGCCTGCTGCGCCAAGTGAGCCGCCGCCGGCGCCAGCGATTCCAGTTGCTCGCAAGCCCGCGCAGACGTTCGGGCAGAGGACGTCGCAGTTCCGTGGTGTGACTAGGTGGGCGTGCTCGTGCGTACAGAAGCATTGCATTGGTTGGACGTGTGCCTGGCCATTGATTCTTGTTTATGTGTGCTAATTTGCAGGCATAGATGGACAGGGAGGTATGAGGCTCACTTGTGGGACAACACTAGCAGGAAGGAAGGCCAGACTAGGAAAGGAAGGCAAGGTGAGCTATGCGATCGAGTCACAGGCTCACGGCACATTTGTAACCTTTACTAGCTAGTTCCAATGATAAACTGAATGATTGCAACTACATGGACATGCTACTGACCTCAACTTCTTGCTGTTGCAACACCCACTACGTACCAATGAGCAGTTTACTTAGGTAAGCTATTGCTACCCTCCTTGGTCCAGTAGTTTGCAGCTTCGGAATTTCCACTAGCACAAGTGTGCCCAGTGTTGTAACGTGCTTACCATGTTGTGCTATGGCTGTTTCAAGGTGGGTATGACAAGGAGGAGAAGGCTGCAAGGGCTTACGATTTGGCAGCACTCAAGTACTGGGGTCCAACAACTCACATAAATTTTCCAGTACGTTTCAGTTTGAGATCCCATTGCATTCAATCTTTTTACTTCCCTCCTAAATTCCAAGGAAAAAGGGTGTGACACTGGCAGCTGGGGTCTGGTTCATTCGTGCGCTCTTTTATTTGCTTCTGATGAATTGTTGGTTCAAGTGTTCAACACATGGTTCCCTGATCTACCGGACTTTGTGACATGTAGTTAAGCACCTATGAGAAGGAGCTGGAGGAGATGAAGCACATGACAAGGCAGGAGTTCATTGCCCACTTAAGAAGGTACTGTAGGCTGTAGCTCTCCCCTTCCTTCACTTCTCATTTCTACAAATACTAATATTGACTAATGTGAGTGGTATAGCTTGAGTTATTACCACCGTGAAGTTCCCTTGTAAACATGCAAGCATGCAAGAAAATCATGGCAAAATTTCAAGACCCTTCTAAGTTCTAAGATGCCATGATTTGTTTCTCTGAAATCTTTTCAGAATCTCTGAACTTAAACATGACTACAAACAAAAGTTCCCCTGCCTTATATGTCTGCATCCTTTCACACATGCATCCAAATTTATCAAACATCTGGCGCACTCACCAACGCTGCTTACAACTCCCAAGTTTTCGCTGCCAAATTTATTCTTGCAGGAACAGCAGTGGCTTCTCGAGGGGAGCATCCATGTACAGAGGAGTGACTAGGTGCCGTGCTGCTCCCCATATTTACTCCGATGTGCAGCCTTTTTCACCACCCAAAAACTTCTGAGCCACCTCTGCTGATAGTTCTGAGCTCTCTGATCTCACATACACGCACACACGCGTATAATCTTTCCTGTTGTGATTGCTTTCCCCATGCATGCAGGCATCACCAGCACGGGAGATGGCAGGCCAGGATTGGGAGGGTGGCAGGGAACAAGGACTTGTACCTTGGCACCTTCAGTAAGTTTTTTTTTTCTTTTTGTACACATGCTTCCAAGTCCTAACATGCATGCAACTATTGCTAATCTAACTGTAATCATATTATTCTTGTTCCTTTTGTTACTGTTGTTACAGGACCAGGCATCGTTCTTGCATGTTTTGTACTGCTTGTCTCTTTACTGTTTAGTAGTGCAGTAGTACGAGAACATTTGCTGCATCTGATCAGTGTCCAAACTTGCATGACGTTTTGCATGCTTGACATATTTTTTTTAATCTTCTTAATTAATGTTGAACAATCTAGTTTTAGATGTTGGTTAGAATCACATTCGTATTTTTCGTTGAAACTGTAGGCACGCAGGAGGAGGCGGCGGAGGCGTACGACATCGCGGCGATCAAGTTCCGCGGCCTGAACGCCGTGACCAACTTCGACATCAGCAAGTACGACGTCAAGCGCATCTGCGCTAGCACGCACCTCATTGGCGGCGACCTCGCGTGCAGGCGCTCCCCGACGCGCCCGCCAGACGCACCGGCGCTCACCATTGCCAACGCCGATGGCGCGGAGAGCTCCGACGCACCGGGCGACCAGGGCACGTCCGATAACTCGGACACCTCCGACAGTCACCGCGGTGGGCACCTGTTGCACGGCCTTCAGTACTCGCACGACATGAAGTTTGAGGCTGGCGAGAGCAGCGACGGAGGCAATTGGATGGCGGCCGCCGCAGCCGCGGCACGGCCAGTCGAAGGCATTCCGAGTGTGCATCAGCTCCCGGTGTTCGCACTGTGGAATGACTGATTAGTGTAGTACGCACGTAGTTAGTACCATGCATGGTACTGCATGTGGTGCAATGTTTTGTGCAGTAGTGGTGAACTGCTAGCGTCTGTGAGACTGACGGCTTGAGGGAGGTGGTATTCTGATGAACCCCTGCAGGGTGAGATGCATGCATATATGTTGCATGGTTGGCATCTTCTTCGGGAGGTGGCGACAATTTTGCCGCAATGTGTAATGGTCTGACATGCATGCATGTTAGATCCACTGAAGACATATGAGTTCTTAGGATTTATAACGATGTTGGCGAACTAAATCTTGCCAGCTACTTGCTGTGGGCGCCTCGGTCCCAATCTTATCAATTCCGTTCCATGCACATACTCGGTTATTTTATGTGCAAAATTCTTAGCTGTTCACTTGTTTACTGTCATCGTGTGAATTTTTATACTGTACGGTCTAGAAACGTACTGACGTAGACTGTAGTTCTCTTGTTCGGCAAAAGTTGAAACGGGCTGTGCTGTCTCTGGCTGGGCACATCAGGGGGCACATCTGCGTAATATATGGTGCAGGAATTTACCTGTGTAGTCCTTTATAGCTGTATAGCAAGAAGCTTCGGTGTAATATAGAATCCAGGAATTTACCTGGGTAGTACTATATAGCTGTACAGCATGGAAACTTCACGTTAGTGTTACTCGTTTTTTCGGCTTGTTGATCGATACCTGTAAGTGCGCCTGTTCCTTTTCTTTTAGCTGGCTTATTCTTTTTGGCTTTTAAAATCTATTTTTATTTTTTATTATAGTATCTAACTTTTAAATGAAGTATTTTTTTCAAAACAGGATCTACAAATTAATTATAGTACACGTTAAAATTCAACACATGTACTATACAAAATCGCAAACGAATATTTCTCTCTCCATAATCTTTGTCGCAAACAGTTAAAATTCAAAAATTTCAGCTAAAATCCATAAGCCACAGCCACAAAGAACATGCCATTTTATGGCTTATGGCTTTTTTTGAATAAACAAACGGGACAACTTCTTTGTCGTTATTTCGAAATGGTTTATCAGGACAGTATTTCCGAATTAGATTATCGGTATTCAGTTTGTTCATACAAGCACTCACACCAGAATCAAAAAACAACATTTGTAGCCATAAACCATGTCGTACCCGAAAAGAACACACCCTATTAAAAATATAGTTGCATTTCTATCATATATAATTGTGAGTATGTAATAGTTCTTATACATACATACATACATGAATTGAGACTCATGTGTGTGTATAAGTATAAGTATAAATAACAGGGCACCATAGTGCCTAAGCTCCATGATTAAGACTTTTCATCCATGATTGATTTAGTATGCTAAATCAATAACTTTCTTTCTAAATTGATGCCTTTTTGGATTAATGAATGTTAACGGGTTTGCCTGATATATTATATGTCGCTACACTTGCATGCATCTAAAATCAATCCAAAAGCAGAGAGACTTGGTGCCCAGACATGGTTATTTTTACTCTCTCTCTCTCTCTCTCTCTATATATATATATACATATATATACACACACATACACACATATATACAGACATACACACACACATATATATATACACACACACACACGTATGTATGCATATATATGTACTCTCAGGAGTACATACTTTTACTTCTAATTTACCACTTAAACGAATATTTCATACTTATTTATCACTTATAATTCTAAGATACTTCAATGTGAATTCGTTGAAAAAGTTTTATTGGAGACTTTTATTTTTGCTATATATACTTTTCCATGCATAAATAAGTACATACACAAATTATGTTATAAAAACCAGATTTTGATGAAATTTTCATAGAACACACTTTGGAGTATCTTATAATCATTATTAGAGTATGCTCAAATAGATAAAGAGATATAACGACACTATTAAAGGGGTATATTAGAAGTGGGAGTATATACTTTCAAGAATATAAAACCATTTTCATATGTGTGTGTGTGTGTGTATATAGGAGTGTATAGGCATCACCCGGATGTTTTCTTTCTAACTATCATCTAAATTTGTGACCCTAGCATTAGAGATCAAGAGGCCCCTTGTTTTTTAGGGGGGAGATTTTTTTCAAGGGGGAGGAGGTAAAATTCAAGGGAGAGGGGGAGAATTCATGGCCATTGTATCTCTAATCTAACGATCCTAAATCTGGATGATAGTTAGAAAGAAAACATCCGGATGATGTTTATCAATAACCAATATACACACACACTATTTATAATTTGGACACACCGAAATAAGTGATCATATAGATCTGTCACTTTTTCCTTCCATTAATGTGGGATGTTTTAGCCTCTCGGAGCTAATTTGGAAGTTTTGTTTAACTTTCTTGTATACCATATTAGGACCAAACAAAATCCCTCAACCTGGGGCATGCAAATCTTTTGTTTTATAATCCATGCACTGACCAACTTCAAACATAAGCTCCAAAATAAAATATAATTTTTTTTAACAAAATTGATCAAATCTCCATACTCCTAGTTTCAACTCAAAATTTAAAAATAAAAAAATGTAAGATAATAAGAGCATCTCAGGACAATAGCTATAGTATTCACGATGGTGAAAAATATGCACCAGCACGGCTAATAGCTTCAAATAGGGCTATTGTAGGTTCACCTAATTTATATGGTTTCAATCTAGAGCGACAACTCCTGGAGTGTATTTTCCCAAACACCCTTCATGCTCGTGCTTAAACACCCCCCCCCCCGGTCCCTCCTTGTTTCTCCCCCTCTAAGAAGAGATGCTCTTTCTCACCCCCTATCTTCAAATATTGGGTATGAAAGCTAAAAACAAGCCTCCAACAGATACTCAAAAACACGCCCAATAATTTTGCTACTCCAAAATTGAGGTGGATCACCATCAAATATACAGTGCCTAGATGGTAATTTTAGGGATCCAAGTTTAAAAGAGCTGTTGAAGGAGGGGAAAAATTTAGAGGACAATTTTTTTAGGAAGACTCCCAATATGAGATTTTAGAGGACAAAATATTGAGCCTCTCTTGGAGATGCTCTAACACCGCTGCCACTTCTCCCCAGCGCCGATCACTACTTGACCCCGTGAGCCCGCCCTCGTGAGCTTCAAGCTGCAATGTGCCGAATTTTTTCTATTTTAGCCTTTTTTTTGAAAAATATTCACATTTAGACCCCTAGTAGTTTTAATTCCGTTTTTGGACCCAGGGGGTCGGCGATGTGACCCACGGCTCCGAGGTAATACGTCTCGGCGCCGTGATCCACGGCTCTGAGGTCCCAGGCCCGCACATGCAGGCAGGTTATCTGGTGCATTAGGCATAGTCCATGGACCTCGGCGCCGTGCATCACGGCGCCGAGATGTATTACCTCGGCGCCGTGGGTCACGGCGCCGACCCTCTTGGTCCAAAAACGGAATTAAAACTACCAGGGGTCTAAATATGAATATTTTTTTTAAAAAAGGCTAACATAGAAAAAATTCGGCTGCAATGTGGGCACCTAGCTCCTCACCTCACCGCCCCTTGTTCTGTTTTGCCCTTGCCCCACCTCACAATTGCTCCTCCAGCCATAGCTCCCTTCCCTTCTCTGTTTCCAGACAGAGAGGAACACTCTCTGAGCATGTGTAGCGTCTTGGTCAGCACTAGTCTGATGTGGCATTGCATGTGTGGCGTTCTCACCTTGTGCGTATGACATATGGGCCCTATACGTCAGCACGTCCTATTCCTATTCATAACTGAGTTGCAGTTCAGTGAAAAAATGGCTCACTAAAGGTGCATCTTCATGAAATCCAAAATAAATGTTGTAGCAAACCGATAATTTCACCATTAAAATCGTAGTTTTGTGAAATTTACTTTTGAGATTTCTGGACCATGAAGCTAACGGTAGTTTCAACTAATACCACATATTCTTTTTCATAGAGCTGCTATGTATTTGGGGATGCTCTCAAAGAAATATAAACAAAGGGCTGCCAAGGAGAGAAGAATAGCAAAAAATGGAGATTCTGGCATCCGTGTGCCATGGTGATTTTTTTTGGGCAGTAAAAGATGGAGGGGTACATGCTATTTGAGTACAGAAATATACGGAACCCGTCCGTCCGTGGTTGCCAGTGTGCCGTGTGCGAGAGCTTCCTTTTCTTTTCTTTTTTTTCTTTTTGCATTGATAAGGTGTAATTTGTTACGGTGGTAAATCTAGAATTTCATCAAATCCAGCTTGTGAAGGAAAAGATTGTACCTTGGACTTATCTGAGTTCTGTATTGGTAAACATTCCATGCCCCTGACGGAAGTCTAGGTTACCATAGGTCTAGATCTATCCCTGATTTGTTATGCTTTTTTTTGGCATGAAAGATTAGATAAGTGATGGAGTATTATAGCACGGTTTTGTGTGTAGAGGGATTGTTTCAAAAAAGTACCTTTTTAAGTTTTTAAATTACACACATATATATCTACAGCACGGTTTTTGCGTTTAGAGGGATGGAGTATTATAGCACGGTTTTTTGTGTGTAGAGGGCACTGTAGCAAGAGGCCCGAGAGGGGTTTATTTTCACAAAAACAGACGATTAAACAGGCTATTAAAAAAAAGTACAGTGCTAGATCCATAGACAGTTCGTGCATCGAAACGTTTACCTCCGCTGACGGCTGACTGCCGTAACGCAAGTACGCGACCGAGACCCCGAAAAACCCAGCAGAACAACAGAGAAAGCGAGAGGTCTCTGCACCCCCGCTTAGTAGCAGGTACTACTAACCGGGAACCGGGTCGCTCCGCTTTTCAATGTGCGTGCCAAAAGTAGCAGCATGCAGCGCCTCGCCCGATCTACCAAAAAAAAAAAAAAATAGAGCCTGCAAGTTCGCAGGCGCTGCTCTCGTCCTGTTGCGCGCTGAAGTGCCTGCCGTGTCGTCGCTGCAGCCGATGCTGCCTGCCGTGGGCTTAGCATCGCGTCACGCCTTTGCTCGAGAAAGATGCCGAAAAGAAAAGCGACCGATTTTTTTTTCCTTCGGGAATTTGACCGGGGAGATCCAATCGAGGTGATGGCGCGGATCAGAAGTCCGACGCATCGCTGCGGCGTCACCTTTCAATCGTGTCCGTTGCAGACAAAGAATCTCCAGGACAAGATTCTCTCCTGGCCCTCTGATTGGATCGGTACGCTTCCGCTTGTCTAGCCTTTTTCCGACGCGTCTCCCTCCCCGCACACACAAATTAGCGCATTGCTACTTTTTCCAATCAAATTTGTTTCGCACTAACGACTCCAAAACGGTCATGCTGAGAGCAGCTTCGGCTTTCAGTTTCCAGCTTCTAAAAGTAATAAGCCACTCAGACCACATTAGCTTCTTAATTTTATTCTTTTATTTCTTTATATTATCTGTGAAGATATAACGGTACTTTTTATTTTTATTTATTTTTAATTGAACAACTCAAAAAAAACTTAATAGATGTTATAATACAATTTCAGCCAAAAACCAATCGCCACAGCCAGAAAATGAAAGCTTAAGCAGATTGGAGCAGGGCCCTTGTCCGAGTTTCGAGATTCAACAGATATGGTGCATATGTGTTGGAAATGTAGATAATATTTTAATTCCAAATTTTAGAAGGAGGTAAATATCGTAAATAACTAATGATGCATAAATCGGTAATAACAGCAGGCACCTCATTGTACTTTAAAATATATGTAGAAACAGAATTTAAACAAGTCGATCGTTCACACAAATGACTTATAGTTGGGTCTGATGAATAACAGAAAGCAATGCAAATTCGATGCAGTGCAGAACTTAAATGAAGCAGCAAAGCAAGCGGTCGCGCGGATGTGCCTATCCAAAAACCTTATTACCGCCCTCCGTGCAGATCTTCACAGCAGTATCGGCACAAAAATACCACTCCCTTTCACGATACATGTTAGAAGAAGAGTTGAAGAGATTGAGACGGCGAAACACTATAACACAGGTTTACAAGAGGAAGGAAAAGAAATGGAGGAGGAAGTGATGCTTGGCTCTTTGCTCTGCGCATCTCTAGGCATATATATACATGTAGACTATAAACTCACATGATATATTTAACTAGCCATGTACTCAATAGTAACTGTCTGTCATCAACATCCCATAAAGTCTCAAATTCAAACACAGAGAGAGATACATGGTTCAGCAAAAATAAGGTGCACTTGATTTGCCAAGTAGCGTGCCACGTCACAGCACAGTCACGTGTCGCAAGTCACACGATTTTCTAGGCAAAAATACGCAAATATGCGCACGTGTGTTCGCGCGCGTGTGTTTAGTTAAAGCCCTCCTCATGCTATTCCTAACACAGGTTTACAGGAGAAAGGAAAAGAAATGGATGAGGTAGTGATGCTTGGCTCTTTGCTCTGTGCATCTCTAGGCATATATATACATGCAGACTGTAAACTCATATGATTAATTAGTCATTTAACCACTGGTAATTAACATATTTAATTAGCCATTTACTCAATAGTAACTGTCTGTCTTCAACATCTCATAAAGTCTCAAATTCAAACACAGAGGGAGATACACGGTTCAGCACAAATAAGGTGCACCTGGTTTGCCAAGTAGCGTGCCATGTCACGGCATGGTCGCGTGTCACAAGTCACACGATTTTCTAGGCAAAAATACACAAATATGCGCGCATGTGTTGGCACGTGTGTGTTTTGTTAATGCCTTTCTCATGCTATCCCTATCATATGTCACATGTTTCAAGGAGTGGCAAAGACTCTGCCGTATAAATTGATCTCCTTCATCTTACCTTAATAATATAGTACTAAACTATGCATGCCTTAGAATTATAGAATATAGATCTCACTTATATGGGCATATTTCTAACAATATGTAGTGCGCCAAGGACCATGCACCCTCAAAAAATAAAATGGCAATTAAATATGATTTCTAAAGGATCTTTGGTTGGGATAATTGAATAGGAGTAGAAGTAAGCCGGTATTCAATCTTATACTAAATAAACAAAACCCCCCACATATCTTTTGGCCGGAGGAACCACCTTGTTGGGATACAGGGTAGACTATATTAGCACCATACGAGTAAGAGATCATAAATCATTACCACTGAACGCGCAGTACAGTGGAAGAAGAGTTGAAGCAGTCCGATTCAACGTAGTGCGTGTCAGTGTAGTGGAAGTAGTCAATCTCCATGAGCCAACCATCTCCTCATGATCGTCCCAATTAGCGTTGCAATCATAGAAGCATTTCTACTGAAGTCCACACATCTAAGGAGAAACACCGTGCACCAGAGTGCTAGCACCAATGCGCACGACAGGGTTTGTGAGAGGTGGAACTAGGGTTTTGGTGGGTGCATATGAGATACATCCCTTAGCTCCACGCCTCTCTTAATATAGCCTCTTGGTGAAACCCTACGTTAGGAGTCCAATAAGGTGCGAAACCTACATGGTCTATTAGTAACGGATCCAATCTGAACTGATGTGTTTCAACCATTAAGTATGTGATCATCTAGGTTCATGTATATTCAAGTGACAAAATAACATATTATTTAAGAGATCATAAATATAAAAATGATACTATCATCTCTATGATCATCTCTAAAGCTTATCACTAACACACCTTTCCTCCCTGGCTGCAATAACAATTTGGTGTTGAAATCAATTAGAGTTTAGGTGGCTTCTTGTCCTCCATCAATTCCTCTAAAAAAGGGTGCATCTACGGTATAAACATTTTGTCTTTTGCAAAAGAAAAAAAAATCGGCCACACTTTTAAGGGGATTATTGACTCAGCGCTAAATGATAGTAGCGAGCGCATCCCTTGCTGGCTCCAACAACCCCACCACCATTGATGGTAGCGTGCACGAATCTGCTTGGTGCGAATGCTACAGTGAGAAATTCAATTGATTTTTTAAAAAAGCACAAAAGTGAGTTCAACAAACCCGGTAGAAAAAAGAGCATGAGAAACAAAGTTCATCAGAATTCAATTATTGTAGAACATGTTAGAAATTGGTCTATTTTTTTAATTCTAAAGTATGTATAGTTTAGTACCATATTGCTAAGGCAAGCTAAGGAAGATCGATTTATAAGGTGGAGTCCTCACCACTCCTTAAATACGGATAGAGATGGTATAAGTAGGGTTCTGTCTAGTCACGCGCGCGCACGCACGCGTATTTTCGCGTGACAATCACGTGACTTGCGATGCGCGACCGTGCCGTGACGAGACGCACCACTTGGCAGACCAAGTCTATCTTTATTTTGCTAAACTCTGCACCACTCTCTCTGTGTTTGAATGAGATTCAAACGTTTGAATTTGAGACTTTACTGGGGTTTTGATGATAGACAGTTACTAGTGGATAAATGGCTGATTGAATGTGTCAGTTACCAGTGGGTAAATGACTGTTTAATTATGTCATTTATCAGTTTGTCTATATATGCCTGGAGACATTCAGAGTGTGTGTGTGTGTGGGGGGGGGGGGGGGGGGGGGCTATCTCCGAACCGTTGCCGCAGAGAGTACCTGCACAGGGCGGTAATAAGGTTTCTGAGCAGTGCATCTGCGCGATCGCTCACTGCACTGCAACATCTACGTTCTGCACTGTGTCAAGCCTGCGCGGTTTTCTGTTCTTTATCAGGCTAACAAGTAAGTCGTTCGCGTGCACATACGACTTTGTTACTATATTTTGCTTGAGTATATTCTGAAGTATGATGAGTAGTCTGCTATTAGTAGTAAGTTTTACATCACTGTTTATTGTATTTGTCTCCTCGTAAAATTTGAAATTAAAATATTGCCCATATTTCCAACAGATCATACCTACAAACACGGTATGATTTTTACCCTTGAAGGTCAGCAAATAAAGGCATGCAACATCCCCCTCTCCTGTCCAAAGGCTCACTTATCTGTGCTTGCTCTGCAAAAATGGTCGAACTAAATTTTCCAGTCATCCTTACAATTTTTTTTCCAATGATAGGACAATAAAAGAGAAAAGAAAAACCATCTATTGACTTATATAGATGGATGAATCGGAGAGAAAAAGAAAGAAAGGTTGGAGCAATTCCATCTAGTAGGAGTCTTCTAACTGAATCAATGTACTTTATCAGTGTGCCTTTTATGTACACTAGTATAGTGCCCGTGCTAACGCCACGGCGGAATTTCGGGGATGCACATGAAAACAACCAAATGATGATATTTTTTTTCATAGTTTAAGTTTCACGCAATTGTATATCACCATGTATATAATCTGGAAAACACTCATGTATATAATCATAGAGCTTACGTTGGCAGTGTGCATTACGGGGTTAATACCAAAATTTAATAATAACTTGGAACCTAATACCTACTTCATAGAAATGAAATGCAGACCATGAGCCCAGAGCCATAGACCCACAATGACCGAACTTACTACAGGTTACACCGATTAGAAACAAAAGTAATGGTAAAATTGTTGAAACTAACTTGGAGTTGAGCAGCTACATAGAGTATTTCCCAGGCTACAAAACGAAGCACTACACTACAATATAATTGCATGTTTGAACCGCTTGCGCCACAAGCAGGCATTTCATATTGTACTTGTATTATTTATCACAGCTCATGTCTTTATGCGCACCACGAAAGAACCTGTCGGCCATGATAATTCTCATAATTGTCAGAGTTGAGAAAAGGCAGACTTTACGCAATGTCCAACAAAAATATGAAATGAATTGGCATGTTATAATTCCCAGTATAGAACTGAATGGAAAAAAGTAGTGTGCTCCTCAAAGATGCATAAAATAGATGCTGACTGATTAAGCCATGGTTTACACTAAATAGTCAATATTGACAAAAGGCAGACTTTATGCAATGTCCAACAAAATATGAAATGAATTGTCATGTTATAATTCCCAGTATAGAACTGAATGGAAAAAGTAGTGTGCTCCTCAAAGATACAGAAAATAGATGCTGACTGATTAAGCCATGGCTTACGCTAAAGAGTCAATAAACTTCTCTTCTGGAACAACTAATTTATAAAACAAGCTTTTCTCCATAGGAGGTTAGAAATACTCAACAAAGGAAAATTACTTTCAGGTTACAATGAATGGGCTGAAACTTTTTAGCTGAATCAAGATAATTTATTCTTTTGCATTTTACCTCATTAAAAGAGGACAAAAACTAAAAGATCACCAAAAGAAAACTGATCTGCACAAGCACTTAAATGACCTTAGAAAAAGAAGGCAGGAAAGTAATAACTATAATTTGTTGAACAAACCAAAAGGAAAATGTGCATATATTAATCTGCACTGTCATAGTTGTCCATGGGGCTCAATATGTTGGCAATACGAAGCTGCAGTCTTGTGCGTTGATGGTGAAACATATGGACATAAGTATAACCACGTCACATGAATGACTAATGGTCACAGAGCACATCCTAGGCCACAAATTGATCTCATTTTCAATATGTGAATACACAAGTTAGCCCACAATTGATCTAGTTTTGAATATGTGAATCTACAAGTGCTTAGCTTCATATTAGTACAGTCCCACATCACTGGATGTCAGCCTACAACATGCATAAGAAAGTGTGGTGTCTTACAAAGCTAACACTCCAACATCTCCGCAAGCTCTGGAGAAGAAGCACTATACTTGTTTAACTCTATTGGTTGATGTACTAAGTATGGTGCATCTTTTGAAATACCATCCAGTGCATTACCCAACCTCATGGAATCGCATGCTAAGTAAAAGGACATGAAAAAGAAAGCCTCAATCAACTCACATGCTGGAAGGTTTGACATATCTGCAGAGACAGAACATGGAATTCCCAAGTTGGTCAAGGCGCCTCTTATTAACCCGCACGGAAAATACAGAAGCATGCTTGTTGTTTGGGCTGCAGTATCACCCAATGATGCAGAGTCATTCTCAGGAAAAAATACAATAACTATGCCAATGGTTTCATCAACAGCCAAATATTGTGATAAAAAAACAAACAGACCTTTGACTCAGCCTTTATTTATGATAATTTGTCAAAAAAAAGGAACTAAAAGAATGGCCTACAGCTTCTGAGCAATTAAGAACGAATACCTGTGGATAATGTCGAGGAGAGTGGCCATCATTATCGCTTCCATAACGGTCAGCTGGGTCAACCCCACTATCATCGATGAAGTTATCATCATCTACAGTTCTAACACCTTCTTGATCATCCTGTTCCACAAGACAAAAATGTTAGCAGAGTGCGTTAATTTGTCCAAGGTTATGAAAATAGTAGGTCAAAGAGGAATGCCAGGCTAAATAAAACAATGCAGGACACCTAACCAATACCAAAAATCTGACTCAATTTGTCAATGGAAGATTCCACATTAAATACTACCATCCTGAGCAAGCAATATTCCCTAAAGGAAAAAAACTGCAAGAATTGAGAGCAAAAGTAAACTCAATTATCATGGAGATGAGTAAGGTATCAGCAAACAAGCCTGCCACTGCCTATCATCTAAAAATACGATATTCTCCAGATATACTGCCTTAACATGGAACACCTCAAGAATAATCTTAGTTCCATAGCAAACCAATCCATTGCAACTGGATGAACCATCAGCAGCAGTATACAAACTAAAAAGAGTGACCTTTAATGCAACATAAAAAGCACATAGAGTAATTTACCGGTGACGAACATATCGAATACATCGGAAGCAATTGTTACCTCAGAGTCACCCCCAGCGATGGTGTCCCAGAGCTCTTGGATCACCCTCTCCCCTTCATCCTGCTCCTCGTGGCCGCCACCGCCCTTCCCTCCCGAGCCCCTCTTGTTTGAATTTTGGGAGGAGGAAAAATATGAAGCAGAATGTTTCTTAAATTACAATTTTCATATAAAACATGAAGATTATATACTTCCATTAAATTACCCCAAATAACTGCTTTCCATCTTTGTGAAGGACCTTTACCAATACAAGTTATAGAATTTCAGTAAATCGTGTAGCGGAAATTACCCTTATAGAGTTATAGTTGCTAATTAGGTAAATAGTAGTGTGCCCGTGCTAACGCTACGATAAAATATAAAACAAGATAAAATTTGTAAAAAAATAAAACGAACAATCAGATTCATTAAGATTCACGTCTCATATATTGTATAACCAAATATTTTTGTCACATAACCAACAGAGTGCATCATCAAAACATGAAATTTCAAAAGCGAGTTCTAATTTAAAGGCAAATTAAAAACTAAATGTAGGTCATGTATTTTGGCTTTCTGCTATCAGGGACTCCGAGTATTATCACATAGACAATGCATGCAGTACCCAATATTATTGAAGATTGGATCATATCATCATTTGTAGGTTAATCCATAACTTAAAACTCCAAATTGAAGGAAGTCAAGAATAAATAACTCAAAATTTGTCTAGCAATAGAGAATGTGCAAACAGTCCCCACTCCACCTTGCTAGTAATCAGCTAATCATACCTAGCACTTGCATCAGAAAACCCTAAACAAATAAACAATTAAACCTTACAATACTAAATATATGCAATTGAAGAAAGATGATTGCATTTGCTTAAGACCTTTCATAAGTGCGAAAGAAAAACAATCTCGCAAAGAATGGAAGGTAAAAGAAGCCAAACTTAGAGATTGCTGCCATCTTTATCTCGTAGATATCGTGCCATTGACCTCACTGCATGATATATTAACAACAACCTCACTGCATACTATATTAAAAATGCTAAATCAGATAACTGAAATGTGTAGCCATGAAGATTTCTTTCAAAGAGCAATATATCTTAGATAAGTTATAACAAAAATAGAAATTGTACTAATACAGTGCCATACCAAAGTTCAGTACATGAAGTATTTACAATTCATGCACACACAGTTGTACAACATTCTGCGCAAGCACTGAATATACTAATGCATCAACCAAATAACATTGCATACTTACTTAGGTTGTAGTAAGTGGTGACCACATATGCGTACATTCAGCTAATCTATATTCATCCAAATTAGTTCATGCACAGGATTTCCTACAAATTTCATCTAGTATCTAGTGTAAATCAGTCATGACAGTGCAAATAAACTCTTTTAGCCAGCCTCGTCATGTTCAGCAACCAGCACGGCGTCCACACCGTGGTCGACCACCTGGAAGATACCCCAACCCAAGAAAGGTGGGTCACATGTGAGCGAAGGCAACGTCCAAGCTCCATGCATAGAATACAACCTGGGATTAGCTTAGAATAGAATATCAAAAATGCTTCCAAAGGGATTCACATGATCACAAGAAGTCTAATCTACATATCTCAAAACTAAAAGACATTTTCCTTAAAATTATATGCAAGTCCATACTTTCTACCTAGCTACTCTTTAACATTACTGAAGAAAAATAGATAGCAAAACAAAAGGCTCCTAGCTGCCAAATGTTCCCTAGATAGTGCAAGACATGATGGCTACCGAGAAATCAAATAATGCACCGATATTCATTTGAAGAGAGCTAAACCAGTTAGAAGATCACTACAAACTTAATAAATCCTTCAAGTTAAATAAAGTTTGCAGGACCTATAAATTTTCAAAAATAACAGTTACTAAACATCACATGAGATAATTGTATTGAACTAACCTCTAGGTTACCAGATAATGGTGAAGCGTGCAAGTGGCTATGTAACCATCTCCGTGTCCTCATGTGTTGCAACCTGATGATACTACCAGTTTCAATGGCATCACCTTGTTTAGCCGATGAATCTGGAGTAGGCCTCACAATCTGCAGGAGTACGAAGTAAGTCAAGCGTACATGTTGAACAGCATCAGAACTCCGCTCACTTCTTAGCAGAGTAGTGGACTACGTAAATGCCAATCATATTTATATCTAACTGTAACTGCCAATTCTTCAGATAAAAATATCATTAGTTTGGGCTTTTGAGGTTGAGAAAATAGAAACTAACAGTAGTGCAATGTTTGTTGCATCAGGTCACTCTTGTGGTCCATTCATCTTCTTAAGGACGTATCACAGCAACTGCTACATAAGTATCCAATGAATCTAAGCGAGCAGTTTCCACAGTATGAACAATCGATGCCTAAATATTTGTATTTCCATCGAGATCCTATGCTCTTGCCATTCTCGATGCAATTTTTCTGGCTTCTTTTACAATCACAAACATATTTGCACTCTGAATTCCGAACAATGTTGGCAGAACAGAACATTTGCATTCTGAAAAAAGAGCGGACGATCCAATCCAATCCAATCCAATCCTGGCTTGTGAAATCTAGAGGAAGATCAATTTGAGAACCTCAATCTGACATGGATTTGGAAGATCGCAGAAATTTAGGCACTAAGAGGGACCAGAACAGATTCACAGAATGAGACCATGAGAGCGAGAATGCGAGATGGGGACGCACCCAGTAGCTATTGGAGTCGTCGACTTCGGGGAAGCCGGTGACGGACTGCTGGCCACTGCCGGAGCCGTATGGCACGTCGTGCGAGTGCAGCCGGTGCTTCGTCTTGTCGTGCATCAGCTTCACCGTGCTCCCGTACGTCACCTGCAACGCCACACAGATCCAGATCAGACCCAACCCCTAATTAAAAGAGAAGCAATCTTTTCGCAGATCTTAAGATCTGGGAAGCGGACCTCGAGCCCCTCTTCCGCCGCGGGGGTGGTGGAGCCCTTGTCGACCCCGGAGCTGGCGCCGAGGAGGAGGCGGCGGCGGCGCGGGGTGGGGGGAGGAGGAGGCGGCGGCGCGGGGTGGGGAGGAGGAGGAGGCGGCGGCGGACCGGACGGGTGGGGGGAGGAGGAGATGGCGGCGGAGTGGGGGAGTCGGGCGAGGCGGCGAGGGTGAGGCCGACCTGGATGAGGTGAAGCACGTCGACGTTGGCCTTGAGGAGGGCGTAGCGCTTGGCGGCGGTGAGGAGGGCGGGGTGCTTGGCGGAGCGGTGGATGACGCCGGGGAACTCCGTGTCCATGGCGACGTAGGGGAAGCGCGGTGGAGGATGGGGGGAGGCGGAGGGAGGGGAGGCGCGGTGGAGGATGGGGGGAGGCGGAGGGAGGGGAGGCGCGGGGGAGGATGGGGGAGGCGGAGGGAGGGGAGGCGTGGGGGAGGATGGGGGAGGCGGAGGGAGGGGATGCGCGGGGGAGGAGGGGGGAGGCGCGGGGGAGGCGGAGGGAGCGGAGGAGGCTGCGGGGGAGGAGGGGGGAGGCGCGGGGGAGGCGTGGGAGGGGGATCCGTACCCCCCAGCAGGAATTGGGCGCAGGGGGCGGTACGTGGGAGGGTACTGCACATCCATTGAAGGATGACCGTCGGATATGGTTGAGTAAGGAGAGAGAATAGAGGAGAGTTAATCTGGTGCGGACGTTTTTAGGATGGTGTAATTCTGGGTGCATATTGTGGTGTGGACGTAGTTAAGGTCATGACTGGGTGGATGTAGGATAATTTTAACTGGTGGTTTATTAGTTTAGATTAGATTAGATTAGAAAATTTTAACAATGCTATTAGGGCAGTTAAGCGCTTATTGTATGAGCCATTGTGGCACCTTTTGAGTTTTTACTATGAAATAGGAGCTCCACTTACAGGTTATAGCTTTGCTGGATGGAGTTGATTGGTACTTCTTTTGTGTTTATTCATGGAAGCACTTATTCAGGTCCATCTAATTAGAAGGGAGACAACGATATGGCACCACCACAACAAAAGCAACAGAGATAATTACATGGAACATAAAGATCAATTGTCCATATAGTATGAGTACAACTAGGCACAAATAATCTGTATGTATAGACATAAGAAGAAAAGAGCACAAAAATACACGCCCACATAAATAAACTGTATGCGGAAACACAAGAAGCAATTGAACACAGAAATACACAAAGTTTAATCTGCTAAAGTATTATCACCTACTTTCGACGAACAAATATCACTGCAATGGACTATTGATAACTTCATTTATTCAACCAATGTTACAAATCGGCAATAGTAAACTATGTGTTCCTTTAATGGAATAGTTGCTTGATCAAATAGTTTGAGATTTATTAATGATGCGGCTTAAGGAGGGATTCTATTTTGTAGTCACTAACCAAAAACAGAGATGAGAAGGATTTGAAAACTAGCATGACAAAAAATTTTGTTTTACAGTCTGAGGATGGCGATGGTGGGTGACAGTTATTGAGCACATTCGAGGAAATTGGTATTCTTTGGGAGAATACTTCCTGAGATATACTTTACACTCTTGTTTAGAACTATGAGGATTTTAAATGGTACCTTTTTAATTTACATCGTTGATAGATATAATTTATTTCTTGTTTGATAATATTTTAAAGGGAATTTGGTGTTTCTGCCCCTCTTCTGGACTTCAAATGTGATTTTACCCCTCCTTTTTGAACTTTGTGATTTTGCCCTCGCGATTTTGAAATGAAGACTCCGTTTACCCCTGTTTTCTGACACCGTTAAGATTGAAGGATTAATTGGTAAAGAAAAAAAAGAAAAAAAAGAAAAAAAAGAGGGGCACGCGAAAAGACAAGAATACCCCTCTTAACCTTATCCTTTCCACTGGAGGGCACACCCACGCCCGATCCCTTGGTCTCTCGGTTTGGCAGTCTCGGACGCGAAACGCTAGGGTTAGGGTTCCCCAGGCGGCGGCCTCCAGGCGCGGCGGCTCCCCATGCGGCGGCCTCCAGGAGCTGCGCGCGGCGTCCCCCCAGGAGCGGCGCGCAGGAGCGGCGGCCAGGAGCGGCGCCCAGGAGCGACGCGGCCGGCCCCCAGGCGCGGCGCGGCCGCCCCCCCAGGCGGGCGCAGGCCCCAGGCGGCGTGCGGCTACCTCCAGGCCAACAGCGGGTGTGGGCTACTCCGGGATCTGCACGACAGCCATCATGGAAGAGCCTAGGTATTTTCTTCAACCTTTGAAATGGATGGTATAGTGCGAAATAACAGCGGTGTCTAGATTTGTTAACTTGTATATTCGCTGCTGTGATTTGTAGGCCAAATCACAGAGAATTGAAACTTGTTGTTAGAGTTCGATCGTTTTTTTAGCTTGCCAGATGGTGGTCCAAAGTCGTGGTGGCAACGTAGAACTTTGCCAACCAAGGTTGTTGACACGCATAGCTTTGGGCTGCTGCAGCTAGTTGATTTCATTGCTGAGCACTGCTTATGGGGTTCTAAACAATTCATAACTTTATGGCGTGATTTGGAGAATGAATCTGTGGAGATAAAATCTGATGAAAATCTGTTAGAGTGGTTTCTAATCAATGTAGACAAGGGATTAGTATGCATCAATGCTCAGATAAATGATTTTGAGGGGCCACTGCAATTTTCACCAACAAAGCGAAGGTTTCACCCTACTGTGAGGAGTAGTGTACTCCTAATTGAGGGAGGCAGTAGTGAGAGAGATACAAATGAGAGAGACACAAATGAGAGAGACACAAATGAGAGAGCCACCAATGAGAGAGCCACAAATGAAATAGCCACAGCCACCTCTAAAAAGAAGAGAGTCACCACAAAAAAAAAGAGAGCCACAACCCAGAAAGGTTCTTTTGAAGATGAGTTTGTAGGGGTTGATGCAGAGGGGATGTACTCCGATACAGATTCACTTGCGACACTAAGTGATAGCAGCTATGACACTGATTTGGCTGCATCATCTGACTCTGACGATGATTGTTCTGACCCTGAGTTTGATCCTGATGGTGAAATTGTTGATGAGGATGATGAGTATGATATTCCCATGTTTTCATATGATGCTGATGATCCATGTATTGATGTAAATGTGGTGTTCCCAGATGTGGATCAGTGCAAGTCAGCAGTCACACATCATGCTATCTTGCATGATAATGCTTTCCATATTGTGAAAAAAGACAAGAAAAGATTTAGGGCCATATGCAAGAGAGCTGAACAAGGTTGCAAGTGGACCTTTTTTGCATCTACAAGCAAGAAATACGTTGGATGCAAGGTAAATGACGACTCTTGAGTTCATTGATGACATAATGTATTCATAGAACATTGATGGTTTCTTTTTGCATATTTTTGTGTTGCAGGTTAAGACAAGTGTACCAAAGCATACCTGTGGTTCATTCAACAAGTGTGGTGAGACAATGGCCTCTAATAAATGGGTGGCTGACAGAGTGATTGACTTGTTGCGGGAACACCCTGAAATGGGACCGGCTGAGTTGAGGGACAAACTGAAGAAGAAATACTCGATGGATGTTCCATATGACAGAGTTGCTAGAGGGAAGTTGAGAGCACTAGACATGATATATGGGAAGTGGGATGATAGTTATGATTTGTTGCCTACTTATCAAGCTGAGCTGCTCAGATTAGTACCTGGTAGTGTTGTCGAGCTAGAGACTGAAGAGCACAATGGTGATGTGTGTTTTATGAGGTTCTGTAACATCCCAAAATTTCGTTCTCTGAAAAATTTAATTTCAAATTAATTAATTTAAAGTATTTGAACTTTATTTGGATTTATCTAAATTTTATTTCAAAATCTAAATCAAATTTAATCCTCAACCTCTCTACTCGGCCATCACGTGATCCTCCCTGATTCAATCCATCCTCGCCCGATTTAATCTCAGCCTTCTCCCCGGTCAACGGACCCAGTCCACAAAAGCCGGTCCCACCTGTCAGTAAATAAAACCATTTTTCCTGTTGAAAAATAATTCGGCCAGAAAATCAAAATCTCTGTTGACGTCACCCTAACATCATAAATTCCTTTTTCCATAGAAAAATAATTCCTCTGAAAATCATTTCCCTTAATGATGTCATTTCAGTTCAAAAATAATTCCAAAAAAAAAATCAGTTTATTATTTTTCTCTCCTTTTAAATTTCCAAAATATCGTATTTCTTCATTTTAACTCCGAATGAGCCCATTCAAATTTCTAAACTCATCAAAAATTCCTATCTATCCATTTCTATCCTTTTCTCAAATTTTTGGAATTTTCTAATTTATTTGAATTAAATTAAAGCTTAGAAAGTAAAAATATTTTTAATGGTCAAAATATACTTCAATTAAATCCGAGATTATTTTATTTGGTATTTTCGGGTTCCAAGGATATCTGGGAAATTTTTCTAAATTTTTTTTGGAATTTATTTTTTTTTCGGAAAAATAATTATTATTTTATTATTATTTTCTCTCTCCTGCTACCGTATTCTTCTTCACGGACGATGCCTGTTCCCGAGCGCGTACGCGAGCGCCATGGCTGAGTTCTTAAAACTTCCATAACTTTTGATTTTTCTCAACGGTTTTTAGCGAAATAAATTGCAATCAATTTCTCTCATTAAGATCTTTCATTCCCCCACCGTTTCCCCTCAAATTAATGAGCCGTTTCGCGGGATTTAACCCATGTCATTCAAAGACATGGATGCTTGATCTCCCTCCTCGAGCCCCCTCAACCCCTATAAAAGGGAGCCCTGTGAGCCTCTCCTCATCCTCACTCAACCCCGAAATTCTCAAGTCCCCACTCCCTCTCTATTGGCCGCAATCGGAGTTCTTGTTTCGTTGTTCAAGCGCCGTTCTTCGGCATTTTGCGCCTCGTCCGGTGGAGCCCCGCCGCGTTTGAGCACATCCCCGGCTTCGCCTCGCCGCGTTCTACGCGGTGCTCACCTCGCCTTCGCCGGAGCATCGCCGGAGCATCATCGCCACCGTGGGCCAATTCGCGTCGTCGTTTCTCGCGTCGCCACCGACCGTCCGTGCATGCCCGACCAAAACCAAGGTGAGCATCACGTTCCCCACGCTCTACTCTTCGTTTCGCCGCAAACCCCACATGCTAACTCCTCTCCGTTTGCCCGGAACGCCGATGTCAACCCGACGGTCGCACAATGTCTTCTCCACCGTGTTCCGCCACCATCCGATGTCCTTTGGCCGAGCCGTTTGTACCGTTGAGTTTGCCTCGACGCGTTCTACGTCGTGCTTCCATCGCCATCACCTAAATATTCCCCGAGTCCTCGTCGACCTTGTCAGGCCAGACACTAAAACTGTACCTTGCGCGTACACCCCTTTTTGGTAAGCGCTTTGATTTTTGTTCGCGTCATATTGTGTCCTAGCCTCTAAGAAATTTTTCTACCATTTTATTTAATTTTTCGTGGAGCCAATTGTCAGGAATTGAGCTTTCCGTGAAAATGGCCGTTTGTGACTCCCGACGTCGATTCGTCGCCTCCAGTAAGCCTTAGCCCATGCCATAATTTTTCTTAGACTTGCCTCACTGCGTTCTACGCCGTGCTTCCTTCCGTTTCCCCGAAAAGCCTCCACAAAATTTCGCCTCCAACACCTCGCCATGGCCGCCAATGGCATCTCGTGTCCCCGTCTATCCAGTGATGTTTTCCCCAATCCGTTCGCGTCATATCGTGCCAAACCATCCCAGGTAGCTACCTTTCAAATGGTTTTGGATTCGCTCTACCGAGCACCAAGATATCAAAATTTTCCTGTTTCTCCACTATCGTCATTCAAACGTCGATTGTATCGTCTCCGATTAATTTTCAGCTTAGCCAATAATTTTCCTAACTTCACCATGTCATGTACTATCCCACGCTCACCTTACATCTCCACGTTCCATACTCGGTACTATCTCTCTCCAACCTGCAGTTGTCGCTACTGTGCCGTCGGTGCAGTTTTTCACTCACTGCGGGTGATTGCCGCCGTTCCTCGTCGCCGTACCCATGTCACCACCTTCGCCTCATTGCCAACATTCCATTTTGCCCATTCGCCAGCCACCTTATAGCCAACCGACATTGTACTATTCAAAAATGTAATCCTCATATTTTGTTATCATTTCATGTGATGTCCAAAACTTCCAGATATTGGATCTCCCTCATACGAACTCCGAATCTGTTGATTCTTTCTCCTAAATTCATCTAAAATCATAATCTATCCGTCAATATATATTTTATAATTTTTGGATTTTAATTGGGTTTTATTTGAATTTATTTTGTTTGGTTCTTCGCGTGTAGACTACGACTAATCCGGAGAGTTCGATTTTAACGATTCGCAACATCAAGTCTCCGAGCAAGGCAAGTCTCCTTTGATCATCTTGAACCTATGATTTCGAAATGTTTTAATTATTTTAAATTATGTGCATTGCTATTTATATAAAATATTAGTTCAAATCTTAAGGGTTAGTTAAACCAACCTTGTTATATCCTCCATTGAAATTGAATGCCATGTACCTTTGTCACCCTAGAGTTTCATTTGTCTCAATAATGAGATTATTACTGAATCTTTGTGAATAGTGGAATGGTAGTATAATGCTTAGTCTCGCTATTTAATATCTTTGAAATCTTGAAAATGGGAAATTATGATTTATTGTAATACCCCTGTGTTTATGAAAATTAGTGGTAATTGGAGTTGCCACTGTTCTTTTAAAATAAACTAAAATGTGAAAATTGGTTTAGATTAGGGTGGATGGTTAGTTTGGATTGGTGCAGGAAGCACGAGATCTTGTAATGTGTATGTTCCACCCTAGTCAATTAAGGACCGACGCTTGTGTTTGTCCAGACTGAGCATTAACCGTACAACCACAAGTCTATATGGGTACGACCTAGCTGACTAACTTACGATAGTCTAGTTTAGGTGCCACCAGTGGAAAGTGGATGCCAGGGATGGACTGGTTATTCACAGTGAGGGACAGGGATTTACTGTACTCATATGGCGCAAGAGGGGGCTTCGGTTCGGGCGGTTAGCCTACCTGCGGTGAAACCTCAGCGGGTGGTATCTAGCTAGATTAGAGTAAGGTAAAGGCTTTGTGATATTTTATCTGGGTCTCATGCCAAAGGAAGCGTGTTGACTTTTAGGATAATTTATCTCTTGTGGGTAAAGTTGTACAACCTCTGCAGAGTGTAAAACTATTCGAATAGCCGTGCCCACGGTCAAGGGCGGGCAAGGAATGCATTCACATGGTAGATTTTTGGTTTTGGTTTTAAAAATCAAAGTTTTGTATTCCGAGAGTGGAGGGAACTCTCGGAAGGGTATCCTGGCAGTTGGAGCCAGAGAGGGTGGATGGAACCCGCAGTTTTAAACTTGACCAATTGTAATTGGTTGGCTAGTGTTGGTAGATGAAACTTCACTAGAAAGTCAATGATAGTTTCTGCTAAAACATTTACTTTATTAAATGGATGCCTTCGAAAATAATTAGTAGTAATTGAAATTTTTAAAATATTGCTTTGTGCAAAAGAACCATATAGCCTTCCTTTGTCAAGCCTTGCATCTATGCATTTTTCCCAAGACTTGCGGAGTACTTTATGTACTCACATGCTGCACTCAAAAACAATACTCAGAAGAACATGAAGCTCAAGAAGGTGATTGCGACTTCTTCGCGGGTGGATTCGACGAAGGATTCCAGGAGTTCTAGGTCGCGCTTCCCCAGTCAATTGCCTGTGGCGTATTGATGGGTCATCGCTGGATTTATCTTCTGCTTCCGCTGTGTTTTGTGTGTGTGTGAGGTCTTGAAACCTCAGTTGTAATAATAAGACCTTTCGGTCTGTACTCTCAATTATTGTAATAAAGCGTTGTTGGTTATGTAATCATTTCTGTTTGACTGTGTGCACTAGCTTTGATCTGGGACTAGTGCTGTAATACACAGAGGGTCCGGGTTCGGAAATCCGGGGTCCCGACAGAGATGGTATCAGAGCCAATTTGACTGTAGGACGTGACCTAGTTAGAATGGTCGTTAAAAAAAAAAGAGCTTCAAAATTTATTTTATAAAATAAAAATTTAATAATGTGCTATCCTTGTCTTTTCTTGTCTTTCTATCCTTACCTTCGTCATGGCATTCTCCCTTATCTATCTGCTTATTTCTTTTTTTGGAATGGTAATTGTACCCCCTTCCCTTTGTAATTTCTATAGATGGCTCAGTAAGGCTGCGTCTAAGAAGCACTTGGAGAAGCTCGTCATCATGAAGGAGCAAGGACTAACTCTTTAGTTGTAATACCCAAGTAAAGTCTTACGATTTTAGAACGCTTGTATGTTACTTGCTTGTGTATTAGGTGGACTGTACCAAGTCTTTGAATACTTGTAGTACAGTTATCCTTAAAAACTATTTTGTTTTTAAGCTAAGCTTCTCCTAGTTGTTTGTTTCTCTCTTGTGTGTTTGTTTGGGATGGTGTTTTGTCGTTCCCCTGATCTCTTATCTGTGCTACTTCCCTCTTATCTTTTGCTAACCCCAGTTACCGCAATAGTGCAAGCTCCAATTCTTTCACCGCAGTCCAAGTTTGGAGAATCCTTGGAGACCTAGAGTATATGGAAGACAACAAATTTATGGAAAGTACTCTTGTCGGGAAAGCTGTCATAATTAGTGCATGTCAAGATAGATAATTTGGAGAATTGTTGCTAGAGTGATATATCTTGGATTTATAATTGACAAGATTGAATAATATTCGAGTGAATTGCGAAAAACAAAGGTATATTTGTAGATACCAATTGATTATGAATAAATGTGAAGAAAGTAATACTTGTGGATTAAATAGATCATGGAGAATGAGTATAGTAGTAAACTTGGTGGAACTAATTAGATCATGGCAAGTGTCTAAATTTGATACCTTGGATTTATTATCTAGGATTGAAAGGAGCAATTGGATGCAAAACAAGATTTTTGTTGTGAAGGGATTATTTGTGATTATTGGAGGATTGGTATTAAGAGATTGATCAAGTAAAGGGAGCGATTAAAAGATTAAGAAGTTGAATTATCATAAACAATTCATGATATCAATTTTTGGCGATTTGGTTGAATCATGAAGAGTAGATGAAGTTTGTGGAGTTAATTGATTATTAGAGTTTGGTGGACCTATTAATAAGTGGATACTAGTGGAATTGTAAAAGATAATACACTTAGATATCTTGGTGGATTAATTTTATCATTGCAAAGTAGACTTTGATATGTCAATTTGAATTGGTGGATTTAATAGATCATTGTTAGATAATTGGATTTTAACTAATGGGATTAACTAGGTCGTTTAAGGCTGTTCAAATGGATAACTTGGAGGATTTAAATTAATTATGGGAGATAGATTATCCAATAAGAATTAATTAAGAGATTGTCTGATAATAATTAATTGAAAGATTGTCCGATAAGAAGTAATTGAGAGATTGCCCGATAAGGATTAATTGAGTTCATTCAAATTTGGTGGAACCAAAATGATGAATATCAAGAGATTGATGTTGGTGGATTAATAAATATTAAATTATGGCTTAGATGACATTAAACTTGATTGATGATTACTAAAAGGTTGGATTAATCTTATATTATTTGATCAGAGTTATGGATCTGTTGAATTAGATAATAATCATAAAGCAATTGGTGGAAATCACAAATTACAATGTTATTGGATTCTTGTTAGAAAAATTATATGGTTGGTCGTCGAGTCAAATTAGAGCAGAGAATAAAAGTTTATGGGATTATTTGTTGAAATAAATGCGAATCAATAAGGTGCATTTGTGGTATATGATTTTGGAATCAAGAATTTTTGAAGAGTTAAAATAATTATGTCTTTCTCGGATGAACACGTGCGGAAGTTAAGCCCTTTTTGGTGGAATTCTGAATTAATCGATATGATAAGGGCAATTGAAGTTAACTCGGAGCTTGCAGGCGACTAAAGACGTACCAATCCGATTTGTTATTCTCTTCCGTATTTCTCAGTTAAAGGAATACTTCAGAGCATCGAACGACAAGATAGAATCATGAAGGAAGCTGAACACCGCGCAAGAAGCATGACCATAAAGATCCACCAAGTGCAGTAGAGCAGCCATTCGAAGTCAAGCAAATTGGGAGCGTGAAGCGGACCTAAGAGCCGAGTTTTCCTCTCTTTTCTTTTTCCTAGTCCGTCCGAATCTCGGGGACGAGATTCTTTCTAAGGGGGGTAGGTTTGTAACATCCCAAAATTTCGTTCTCTGAAAAATTTAATTTCAAATTAATTAATTTAAAGTATTTGAACTTTATTTGGATTTATCTAAATTTTATTTCAAAATCTAAATCAAATTTAATCCTCAACCTCTCTACTCGGCCATCACGTGATCCTCCCTGATTCAATCCATCCTCGCCCGATTTAATCTCAGCCTTCTCCCCGGTCAACGGACCCAGTCCACAAAAGCCGGTCCCACCTGTCAGTAAATAAAACCATTTTTCCTGTTGAAAAATAATTCGGCCAGAAAATCAAAATCTCTGTTGACGTCACCCTAACATCATAAATTCCTTTTTCCATAGAAAAATAATTCCTCTGAAAATCATTTCCCTTAATGATGTCATTTCAGTTCAAAAATAATTCCAAAAAAAAATCAGTTTATTATTTTTCTCTCCTTTTAAATTTCCAAAATATCGTATTTCTTCATTTTAACTCCGAATGAGCCCATTCAAATTTCTAAACTCATCAAAAATTCCTATCTATCCATTTCTATCCTTTTCTCAAATTTTTGGAATTTTCGAATTTATTTGAATTAAATTAAAGCTTAGAAAGTAAAAATATTTTTAATGGTCAAAATATACTTCAATTAAATCCGAGATTATTTTATTTGGTATTTTCGGGTTCCAAGGATATCTGTGAAATTTTTCTAAATTTTTTTTGGAATTTATTTTTTTTTCGGAAAAATAATTATTATTTTATTATTATTTTCTCTCTCCTGCTACCGTATTCTTCTTCACGGACGATGCCTGTTCCCGAGCGCGTACGCGAGCGCCATGGCTGAGTTCTTAAAACTTCCATAACTTTTGATTTTTCTCAACGGTTTTTAGCGAAATAAATTGCAATCAATTTCTCTCATTAAGATCTTTCATTCCCCCACCGTTTCCCCTCAAATTAATGAGCCGTTTCGCGGGATTTAACCCATGTCATTCAAAGACATGGATGCTTGATCTCCCTCCTCGAGCCCCCTCAACCCCTATAAAAGGGAGCCCTGTGAGCCTCTCCTCATCCTCACTCAACCCCGAAATTCTCAAGTCCCCACTCCCTCTCTATTGGCCGCAATCGGAGTTCTTGTTTCGTTGTTCAAGCGCCGTTCTTCGGCATTTTGCGCCTCGTCCGGTGGAGCCCCGCCGCGTTTGAGCACATCCCCGGCTTCGCCTCGCCGCGTTCTACGCGGTGCTCACCTCGCCTTCGCCGGAGCATCGCCGGAGCATCATCGCCACCGTGGGCCAATTCGCGTCGTCGTTTCTCGCGTCGCCACCGACCGTCCGTGCATGCCCGACCAAAACCAAGGTGAGCATCACGTTCCCCACGCTCTACTCTTCGTTTCGCCGCAAACCCCACATGCTAACTCCTCTCCGTTTGCCCGGAACGCCGATGTCAACCCGACGGTCGCACAATGTCTTCTCCACCGTGTTCCGCCACCATCCGATGTCCTTTGGCCGAGCCGTTTGTACCGTTGAGTTTGCCTCGACGCGTTCTACGTCGTGCTTCCATCGCCATCACCTAAATATTCCCCGAGTCCTCGTCGACCTTGTCAGGCCAGACACTAAAACTGTACCTTGCGCGTACACCCCTTTTTGGTAAGCGCTTTGATTTTTGTTCGCGTCATATTGTGTCCTAGCCTCTAAGAAATTTTTCTACCATTTTATTTAATTTTTCGTGGAGCCAATTGTCAGGAATTGAGCTTTCCGTGAAAATGGCCGTTTGTGACTCCCGACGTCGATTCGTCGCCTCCAGTAAGCCTTAGCCCATGCCATAATTTTTCTTAGACTTGCCTCACTGCGTTCTACGCCGTGCTTCCTTCCGTTTCCCCGAAAAGCCTCCACAAAATTTCGCCTCCAACACCTCGCCATGGCCGCCAATGGCATCTCGTGTCCCCGTCTATCCAGTGATGTTTTCCCCAATCCGTTCGCGTCATATCGTGCCAAACCATCCCAGGTAGCTACCTTTCAAATGGTTTTGGATTCGCTCTACCGAGCACCAAGATATCAAAATTTTCCTGTTTCTCCACTATCGTCATTCAAACGTCGATTGTATCGTCTCCGATTAATTTTCAGCTTAGCCAATAATTTTCCTAACTTCACCATGTCATGTACTATCCCACGCTCACCTTACATCTCCACGTTCCATACTCGGTACTATCTCTCTCCAACCTGCAGTTGTCGCTACTGTGCCGTCGGTGCAGTTTTTCACTCACTGCGGGTGATTGCCGCCGTTCCTCGTCGCCGTACCCATGTCACCACCTTCGCCTCATTGCCAACATTCCATTTTGCCCATTCGCCAGCCACCTTATAGCCAACCGACATTGTACTATTCAAAAATGTAATCCTCATATTTTGTTATCATTTCATGTGATGTCCAAAACTTCCAGATATTGGATCTCCCTCATACGAACTCCGAATCTGTTGATTCTTTCTCCTAAATTCATCTAAAATCATAATCTATCCGTCAATATATATTTTATAATTTTTGGATTTTAATTGGGTTTTATTTGAATTTATTTTGTTTGGTTCTTCGCGTGTAGACTACGACTAATCCGGAGAGTTCGATTTTAACGATTCGCAACATCAAGTCTCCGAGCAAGGCAAGTCTCCTTTGATCATCTTGAACCTATGATTTCGAAATGTTTTAATTATTTTAAATTATGTGCATTGCTATTTATATAAAATATTAGTTCAAATCTTAAGGGTTAGTTAAACCAACCTTGTTATATCCTCCATTGAAATTGAATGCCATGTACCTTTGTCACCCTAGAGTTTCATTTGTCTCAATAATGAGATTATTACTGAATCTTTGTGAATAGTGGAATGGTAGTATAATGCTTAGTCTCGCTATTTAATATCTTTGAAATCTTGAAAATGGGAAATTATGATTTATTGTAATACCCCTGTGTTTATGAAAATTAGTGGTAATTGGAGTTGCCACTGTTCTTTTAAAATAAACTAAAATGTGAAAATTGGTTTAGATTAGGGTGGATGGTTAGTTTGGATTGGTGCAGGAAGCACGAGATCTTGTAATGTGTATGTTCCACCCTAGTCAATTAAGGACCGACGCTTGTGTTTGTCCAGACTGAGCATTAACCGTACAACCACAAGTCTATATGGGTACGACCTAGCTGACTAACTTACGATAGTCTAGTTTAGGTGCCACCAGTGGAAAGTGGATGCCAGGGATGGACTGGTTATTCACAGTGAGGGACAGGGATTTACTGTACTCATATGGCGCAAGAGGGGGCTTCGGTTCGGGCGGTTAGCCTACCTGCGGTGAAACCTCAGCGGGTGGTATCTAGCTAGATTAGAGTAAGGTAAAGGCTTTGTGATATTTTATCTGGGTCTCATGCCAAAGGAAGCGTGTTGACTTTTAGGATAATTTATCTCTTGTGGGTAAAGTTGTACAACCTCTGCAGAGTGTAAAACTATTCGAATAGCCGTGCCCACGGTCAAGGGCGGGCAAGGAATGCATTCACATGGTAGATTTTTGGTTTTGGTTTTAAAAATCAAAGTTTTGTATTCCGAGAGTGGAGGGAACTCTCGGAAGGGTATCCTGGCAGTTGGAGCCAGAGAGGGTGGATGGAACCCGCAGTTTTAAACTTGACCAATTGTAATTGGTTGGCTAGTGTTGGTAGATGAAACTTCACTAGAAAGTCAATGATAGTTTCTGCTAAAACATTTACTTTATTAAATGGATGCCTTCGAAAATAATTAGTAGTAATTGAAATTTTTAAAATATTGCTTTGTGCAAAAGAACCATATAGCCTTCCTTTGTCAAGCCTTGCATCTATGCATTTTTCCCAAGACTTGCGGAGTACTTTATGTACTCACATGCTGCACTCAAAAACAATACTCAGAAGAACATGAAGCTCAAGAAGGTGATTGCGACTTCTTCGCGGGTGGATTCGACGAAGGATTCCAGGAGTTCTAGGTCGCGCTTCCCCAGTCAATTGCCTGTGGCGTATTGATGGGTCATCGCTGGATTTATCTTCTGCTTCCGCTGTGTTTTGTGTGTGTGTGAGGTCTTGAAACCTCAGTTGTAATAATAAGACCTTTCGGTCTGTACTCTCAATTATTGTAATAAAGCGTTGTTGGTTATGTAATCATTTCTGTTTGACTGTGTGCACTAGCTTTGATCTGGGACTAGTGCTGTAATACACAGAGGGTCCGGGTTCGGAAATCCGGGGTCCCGACAGGTTCTTTGTTGCTCTTAAACCATGCATCGATGGCTTTTTACAAGGGTGCAGTCCATACATTGCCATGGATGCAACACACTTGACAGGAAGGTCGAGAGGTCAGTTGGCATCAGCTGTTGCAGTAGATGGTCATAATTGCTTGTTCCCAGTGGCATATGGAGTGATTGAGACTGAGTCTAAGGAAAGTTGGACTTGGTTTGTCAATAATGTGAAGAAGGCTATTGGTACACCTCCAGGTATATACATTTCTAACTCTGTTTTTCAATTTTCAAGTTTCTAATCCTTTCTGACATAGAGCAAAATGTTCATGCAGGCTTGGTCATTAGTACAGATGCAGGCAAAGGAATAGAAGTGGTTGTAGATGATGTGTATCTTGGAGTGGAACACAGATAATGTATGAGGCGCTTGTGGAAGAACATGAAGAAAAGTTTCAGTGGTACTCTTTATGGCAAGAATATGTGGTGTGCTGCCAAGAGCTTCACAATTTCAGATTTCAACTACTTCATGGGGAAAATAGAGGAGAAGGATCCTAAGGCCATTGAATGGTTGGATGAGAATCATCCATATGTGTGGAGTAGAAGCAAATTCAGTGAAGACTGCAAGGTAGATTATATCAATAACAACCTCTCTGAATGTTTCAATAGTTGGGTGTCAAAATCAAAGGACTTTCAGATTGTTGAAATGCTTGACAAGATACGACAAATGATTATTGAGAAGTTTGTTTTGAGGTCCAAGATTGGTAGTAATATGTCAGGAATAATAATCTCAGCTATTACCAATGATTTGAATGCTAAAAGCAAGGGTATCAAAGACCATGAGATTCTAATATGTGGGTCTGGGAAAGCTGAAGTCACTGTGAATAGATTCAGGCATGCAGTCAACTTGGAGCAAAAGACTTGTACTTGTAGAGCTTGGCAAGTGACTGGAAAACCTTGCAGCCATGTTTTGGCTTTCATTGCAAAGATCAGCAGGGAGGTACAGATGGATGACTTTGTCCATGAGTACTTCTCTGTTGATAGGTTCAGGAAGGCGTATGCATGCAAATTCAATCCAATGACATCCAAAGATCAATGGCCACATGTTGATTTAGGCTACAAAATCAAGAAGCCTAAATTGAGAAGGAAACCTGGGAGACCAAGAAAATCTAGGATCAAACCACATGATGAAGTTGGCACTAGTAAGAAAAGGAAGGTATGTTCTGAGTGCAATGAACTAGGCCATACAGCTAAGCATTGCCAAGGAGGTCCTACTACTAGTCAAAAAAAGAGGCTCTCAACACCACAAGATGGATCTGCACAAGGAAGCAATGACCCAATGTAAGTCATGCATGTATTACTGTTTTTTTACCTCATTTACTAATCGGTAGTTGTAGTAACACATTCTTTTCTCACGCATACAGTGCAACTGCAAGTGCTAGTGCTAGTGCAACTGGAAGGGGAAGTGGAAGGGGACGGGGTAGGGGAAGGGGAAGGGAGACACAAGAGGACATTAATGAGCCAATGTAAGTCATGCATCCCTTGCTGTCCATTCCTATTTTTTTTCAAATTTAATCATTTCTAACTTTACTAACATGTTTTCTTCTCTCCATGTGTAGGGGAAGTGGTTCTGGTACAGCAAGGGGAAGAGGAAGAGGGTCAGGAAGGGGAGGAGGGTCAGGAGATGACAACAATGAGACAATGTAATTCATGAACGCATTGCTGTCCACTACAATTTTTTTTTGGAAATTATAACATTTCTAACTGTACTAACTTGTTTTCACTCTCTCCATATGACGTGGAAGTGGTGCTGCTACAGGAAGGGGAAGGGGAAGAGGTTCAGGAAAGGGAAGGAGAGGAGGAACTACTGAGAGACTTGCTAGTTTGTTAGATCTTAATGGTTGAATGTGATGTTTGCCAATAGAGATCTAAAAACCCAATGCTAGTTGCTACTTTTGTTTGACATGTCATGCGGACATGTATGTTGCAATGTCATATGGATGTTTCTAGCTTTGATCGGACATTAATATGACATGTACAAGTATGGCATGATATGTTGGTATGTTGGTATGTTGCAATGTCATATGGATATGTTGGTATGTTGCAATGTCATATGGATATGTTGGTATGTCATCTAGACATTAATATGACATGTACATGTATGACATGATATGTTGGTATGTTGGTATGTTGCAATGTCATATGGATATGTTGGTATGTTGCAATGTCATATGGATATGTTGGTATGTCATCTAGACATTAATATGACATATACATGTATGTCATATGGATATGTTGGTATGTCATCTAGACATTAATTGTGTTTCTCTGAATTTTAGCATAAATGCTGTCGAAATTTTGCAAAATTTGACAAATTTTGTCCAGACTTATATTAATAAAACGAATGCATAAATTTTGTCTAATTCTGTTGACAACATCCCTACCAAATATGTCAAAACTTCAATTTCGAAATAGGGGTAAAATCACAAAGTTATCTAACAAAACAGGGGTAAAATCACATGGGCAAACTTGTCTATTCGTGCAAAAGTTAACACCGTTAACTGCCTTTAACGGAATAGGGGTAGACTCTCCCTTCAGTTCAAAAACACAGGGTAAAATCACAAAGTTTAAAAAATGAGGGTAAAATCACCATTTCGCTTGAAAACGAGGGTATGAACGCTTAAGCCCCTATTTTAAATATGCCTTATGTGATTTCAGCTTTGAGGCTATTTGGAACTCTTATGCTAGAATTGAGATGGGAGTATCTTAAATGAAGAATACCTCGGTCACTTGCAAACCTTCCAATACATATGGATAAGCATCCTTGACCTCCACAACAGCAAGACACCCTCAGGAAACTTTCGAATCAAAGAAAGCAATTGATATTTTCCCTTCAAATCATGTTTGGGCTGCATAAGTGTAATAGTAGGTCAATACAATGTAATTCAACCTAAAATGAGATGAAAAACTAGAAAGACCACCAAACTCTTGCTATCACTTACATACCCTCCCCTTCCTCAAAACAGAAAAGTCAATTTCCAATTCAAAGTGAAAACTTCATTACTCAAAAAAACCCTTCATCCTGGAAGGTTTACCTTGCCCACAAGAGCAATCATACAATATTCAGCATAAAAAGATTGGACTGACAACCCAATGAGACTTGTAAGAGAAACGCTTCCCATCAAAGTTTACTTTGGGATTATTTCTCAGGCTGTCAAAGACAGTCTTGTTACCATGAATATCAACATAAGTTGCTTCATTTATTTGCTCTGATGTAAAAGCTTGTCTTTGTTAGGAAATAAACTTGTGTCTTATCTGTTCATTTGTCTTGAGTTAAGTTCCATGACTTGTGTGGTCTGGGACCGAGTCTTGCGCCACCACGCAGAGGTATAGTGTGAGAAGCGCTCTAGTTTGTTATCAGTTTGTTATGCATAGTAGTATTTAGTGGAGGAACTCTCCAGTAGTTTTGTGAGTAAGCATATTCTTCATCAGAGAATTCCAAATAAGTTCCCGTGTGATTTTGCTGGTGAATGTTCTGGGAAATATGACAATTGGTATCAGAGCCCGAGTTGCGTACCTGTGAGCATCTCCATGCATCGAGGTCGCACGCATTCGCCGCATCGGTTGTCCTTGTCACCGCCTGGGCGCACTCCTGGAGGCTCCGGCGGCCGCACTGGTGGTAGCGGCGGGAGCAACCGCGGGTTGGTTATACACCGCGTGGTCAAGGAGGCAGGAGGCTCGGCGAACTACCCACTGCTGTCCAAGACAAACTACAACGATTGGTCTTTGTTGATGAAGATCAAACTCCAAGCGCGCTGTCTGTGGAATGCCATCGACCCGGGCGTTGTCGAATTCCATGAAGACCGGATGGCGTTGGGCGCCATCTGCAGCGCCGTCCCTCCCGAGATGATCTCCACTCTGGCAACCAAAGCGTCGGCCAGGGAGGCTTGGGAGAGCATCAAGACCATGCGAGTTGGAGATGACCGCATCCGAAAGGCGAGTGCGCAGAAGCTGCGCACCGAGTATGAAGCCATAGCCTTCCGCGACGGCGAGTCGGTGGAGGATTTCTCAATGCGTCTCAATGGCATGGTGAACCAGCTTGCTACTCTTGGAGATCCGGAGCCCGACTTCAAGGTTGTCGAGAAATTTCTGCGAGCCGCCCGGCCTAGGTTCTCCCAACTCGTCATCTCCATTGAAACCTTGCTCGACACCTCCACACTGTCACTGGAGGAACTGACTGGGAGGCTGAAAGTTGCGGAAGACGCACAACAGTCCTCGACTTCATCTTCCTCGGCTGGTGAAGGGAAGCTCTTCCTAACTGAGGAAGAGTGGCTTGAGCGGTACAAGAAGAAGGAGGGGGAGAAGGATCAGGAGGCCAAACGCGGCGGAGGCGGACCCAGCGGCCGTGGAAGATATCGCGGCGCTCAAGGCCGAAGCCGTGGCGGCGGCGGAGCGAACTCAGAAGCTGGGGCGAGTCGAAGTGATAAGTGCCGCTCCTGTGGGAAATATGGGCACTGGGCTAGGGACTGCAGAAGCAAAGCCCAAACGTGAGGGTCAGGCCCATGTGGCCTAGGCGGAGGAGTCCACGCTGCTACTACTCCAGGGGAGCTGTATGCTCGGACACTCCACCGACGCACTCTCACCTACCACACTTCATTCCCCACCAGAAGAGAGCAGCGATGATTCGAGAAGCGCTGCAACTAAGCAAGTCCCGGCGGTCTCTGCAAATCAAGACTCGGCAGTCCCAGCGGCGCAAGCACCAGCGACGGCCGTGGGAGCTGTACCCGCACCGGCGTCGACGCAACCAATCCACACCGCCATTCAGCTGGATGAGCAGAAGGTGTTCGCGGCGCTAGATGACGCCGTGGAACGAGATTCTCGACGCTGGATCCTGGATACCGGGGCCACAAATCATATGACCGATTCCAGGACGGCGTTCTCCGATCTTGAGTCAAGCATCACCGGGACGGTGCGCTTCGGTGATGGCTCCGTGGTGCAGATCGAAGGATTTGGCACGGTCCTGTTCGCCTGCAAGAACGGGGAACATCGCACCCTGCCGAACACCTACTACATCCCACGTCTCACCGCCAATATCATAAGCATCGGGCAGCTGGATGAGAGCGGCTACCAAGTCAAGATCGAGGACGGGGTGATGCTGATCCAGGATGAGCAGCGGCGCCTACTTGCAAAGGTACATCATAGTCCTGGCCGCCTCTACGTGCTCGACGTCAAGATAGCACGCCCGGTCTGCATGTCGATGCGCGGATGTGAGGAGGCGTGGCGGTGGAACGCCCGCTTCGGGCACATCAACTTTGCCGGGCTGCGCAAGATGGGGAGAGAAGGCTTGGTCCGCGGGCTGCCGGAGGTGAAACAAGTTGACCAGGTGTGTGAAGCCTGCCTCGCCGGCAAGCATCGTCGCGCACCCTTCCTGCAGCATGCACTGTTCCGCGCCTCTGAACCACTAGAGCTCCTGCATGGGGACCTCTATGGACCAATTTCACCACCAACACCCAGCGGGAATCGGTACTTTCTTCTCCTCGTCGACGACTACAGTCGTTTTATGTGGATTGCTCTGCTTCCCACCAAGAACACCGCGTCAACCGCCATTCAGCGCATCCAAGCTGCGGCCAAGAGGAAGAGCGGGAAGAAGCTTCGTGCGCTGCGCACGGACCGAGGAGGAGAGTTCACTGCTGCAAGTCTTCAAGAGTACTGCGCCGAGTTGGGTGTGCGCCGCGAGCTGACGGCCCCGTACTCCCCACAGCAGAACGGGGTCGTTGAACGGAGGAACCAATCCGTTGTCGGGACGGCACGGAGCATGCTTAAGGCGAAAGGCTTACGAGGTATGTTTTGGGGGGAGGCAGTCAATGCAGCGGTGTACATCCTCAACAGGTCAACGTCCAAGAGCGTGGGTGGCAAAACCCCGTACGAGCTCTGGAATGGATGCCCGCCAGCCGTGCACCACCTCCGGACATTTGGGTGTGTGGCGCACGTGAAGGTCACCACGCCAAATGTCAAGAAGCTTGATGACAGGAGTAAGCCGATGATCTTCGTGGGCTACGAGCCGGGATCAAAGGCGTATCGCGCCTACGATCCGGACTCCCGGCGCGTCCACATCTCCCGGGACATTGTCTTCGACGAGGAGGCCCAGTGGAGGTGGGATGGTGATCAAGCCGCGGACGTCCACACCGAATTCGTCATTGAGTACACCCTTGTAAGCCAACCGGGTGTGGTCACCACGATCCGGTCAGACTCGGAGGAACAGGCTGCACCATCCTCACCACATGCGTCTTCATCAAGCCCGAGCACACAAGCCTCAAGTCCGACACCAAGCACAAACGCGCCATCAGCCAGCACGCCATTGGTGGAGTTCGTGTCTCCTTCCCCTGCGGCCGAGGAAATTCAGTAGTTGCATAGAAGGTCTTTGTAGAAGGATACCGGTGACGTGGTTATGAGTGTGCGCTATTCATGCAACCATGTTCGAAGGGAGTCACAGGAGGTCCAGCTGAAGTTCTCCTCCATGTATGAATTCTCTGTTGCATCGTGATAGTACTTACCTTCCTACTTACGAATCATTGCTAGCTCAATCGTTCTCATAAAATTATTCAGAAATTTATCACAATGTAATAATATATGACGATCACAAAATGTTATTGTAAGTCTAATAGATTTTGTACCATTCAGAATTTACAAAAATCACAAACAGACCAATTGACATTGTCTGTTCTTTTATTTAAAAAACAATCTACAAATAAGATTTGATAAATGTATTACCTACAAAAATTACCATTTATTCCCCCCACGTTTATTTCTATATGCTTAACAAAATAAAAATATTGTTATTTTAATTTACCCAACCGTGTGGCGACTAGTTCCTAGTCGCTCGCTCAATCAATCTATTTTTTAAAAAAATTACAGTGATATACCTATTTTTTATTTTACAAAAAATGGTCATCTGTCACCGTACAGTTGGGCGATATTAGCAAGCCATTCAACCATTGCGCGACACAAGGCCTAGTCGCCCCACGGTTGAGCGACATGGTCAACTCGTCCAACCGTTGGGCGACTAGGCCTCGTGTTGCTCAATGGTTGAATGACTTGTCAATATCGCCCTACCGTATGGTGACAGATGACCATTTCTGTAAAATAAAAATGGGTATATCACTGTAATTTAAAATAAAAATAGATTGTTTAAACACTGTCCATCTCAAGTACAATCTAAAATAACTAAAATTTGGGGAAGAAAATGAAGGTTAGCAATTTGATTTCCATACGAATTCCAAAGTAAATCTATAAAAAAACAAAATCTATCTATTATATGCTAAAATTCAATTGCATGAGATTTACAGTTGCTAAAAATAGAGAAATAAGTTAGAAATTCTCAGAAAAAAAGAAAAGCATCAATCTCTCGATTTAGCGGACCATTATTATGGTCAGTAAACGATCACCAATGGGTATCTTAGATAAAACAAAAAATCCAATAAGATAAGGCTACCCATTATATATTCTAATTGAGCCCAACAAATAAAAAGAAATCCTAGATGACCCACACTAAAATCCATGTACCAGAGAAAAACAAGGATATAGATGTGCAAAATAATTGAGTAAAAGCCATCCTTGAGAAAAAATGGCACTCAGTAAGAAAAAGACAAGATCTATTCTACTACACGCTTCCCAACAATATGTGTTGTACAACTTTGATTTTTTTTTTCTAGAATCGCCATCGATGTAGTGGATTCTAATTAAAGTTAAATTGTATCAACCATTGAGTGTTATCTATCATACTATAAAAGTTTAGGATGGTTAATTACATTGGTTGAGAAAAAAAGAGAAATGTTGTAGAAATTCTCCCAAAAATAAAAAAAGAAAGATATGACCCTTAATTTTGTGGACCCTAATTATGTTTAACAATCCATAGCTGATGGATGTTACCTAATAAATGAGACTAATTGTTAGAAATTCTAAAAAAGGAAAGCATCCAACTTAATTAGGTGGACCCTTTTATGATTAACAAATTATAACCAATTATTTTTCTTGGTATATGGAAGTGCGCATGAATTTGATTTGCACCATGATATGCATGCATATGCAAGTATAATGGGAGAACTTTTGTACGAAATTAAGATGTTAGATGTTAGAGATAAGATTAAACTCAAACGTTCCATGCATAGATACGAACTTATCTACTATATCTATTATAATTTGTATGTTTTTAATTGTATTAATCTGGATACAACTATTGTCTACTATTGAAGACGCCGATTAAAAATTATAAAGCACAAGTATTTCCTCCCAAAGATATAATATGCATTCTTATTTAAAATATATTACTATACAGTGATATAACAAATAAAATCAATTCTACAAACATGGAAATTAAATCAAATTGATAACATTCGAAAATTTTAATATTTGAATTCTTTCATTTGATTTGTAACTCTTTATTTTTCGCATGTAGTTCTTTTAGAATGATATCTATGTAGGTGCATGGGCTACCATACTAGTTAGTTTAATAAATAATAATTACTAATAGAAATTAAAACCAAAAAAGAGCTGAAAAAATAGACTATGTAGCCTGCGGCGGATATAGTCGGGGTGGGTTGATGGAACGCGCGGGCCGTGATGGCAGGCTGGGTTGGTTGCTACATGGGCCTTGATGAGCTGAGAGGATGAGACTTCTGGGCCTTTTCGTAATTCGTATTACATGGAGCTAATCGTGCCCAAAATTGTCCCTTTTTTGTTTTTACTTTCTCTTTTTATCTCTCTCTTGGAATTTTCCTTGACGTTTTCCAAACTCCATGTAGGGCTGTAAACGAGCCGAGCTCGAGCGAGCTTGGCCTAGCAAGCTCGAGCTCGGTAGAAACTCGAGCCGAGCTCGAGCGAGCCTGAGATTAGCATCGAGTTTTAAGCTAGGCTCGAGCTCGGCTCGGACAAAACTCGAGCCGAGCTCGAGCCTCTCATGTGTAGGCTCGGTGAGGGAGTACCTGCAGGAGGTGACGGCCTCGGGCGTGAGCGAAGCGGCGGTCTCGGGTGGGGAGGCGGAGCGGCGGTCTAGAGGAGCGGAGCGGCGGCCTCGGGCGGAGGCGAAGCGGCGGCCTCCTTCCGCGGGTACAGAGGAAGAAAGCGGCGGCCTCGGGCGGGGAGGCGGAGCGGCGGTGCTCGGGCGGAGGCAGAGCGGCAGTCTCCTTCCGCGCGTCGGCCGGGGCAGACCGGATCGACGGTCTCGGGCGGTCCTCGGGCGGAGGCGGAGCGGCGGCCTCCTTCCGCGCGTCAGCCGGGGCAGACCGGATCTCGGGCGTAGATCCAGATCTGGCAGCGGCCGGCAGCCCCCCAGATGCCAACCTCGGGCGAGGAGGAGAGGAGGGGCGCCGGCGGGGGGCGAGGAGGGGCGGCGGGGGTGGGGGCGAGGAGGGGGGGACGGGGGGAGGGGCTCAGCCACGGGAGGGGGGCCAGGAGGGGCGGCGGCGGGGGGCAGGCGGACTGGCGGCAGGCGGCAGGCGAGTGGGGGAGAGCCGGAGAGGAGGGAGGGGGTGTGGGGGTGGCCGGCGGCGGGGGCGATGAGGGGCGGGGGCGGCGAGGAGGAGGGGCGGGGGCGGCGAGGAGGGGCGGGGGGAGGCGACGGGGACAGGCGGAGGCCGTGGGGGGGACGGGGGTGGGGGCGGCCGGCGGCGGGGGCGGCGAGGAGGGCCGCGGGGGGCAGGAGGGGCGGCGGCGGGGAGTGGCCGAGTGGGACGGGGGGGGACCGGGAGAGGAGGGAGGGCGTGTGGGGGGCCGGCCGGCCGGGTGACGGGGTCGGGGTGAGGGATTTTGAGAGGAGAGGCGGGAGGCGCAGCCGCGCAGGCGGTGTGGGGAATTGGGGTGGGAAAAAAATCTTAAGCTCGCGAGCTATTCGAGCTCGGCTCGTTAAAGCTCGCGAGCTTAAGATGAAACTCGAATTCGGCTCGTTTGAAGCTCGAGTCGAGCTCGAATCGAGTCTAAAGCGAGCCAAGCTCGAACAGTTCGCGAGCCTCGAGCTTTTTTTACAGCCCTAACTCCATGGCTTAAAAATGGTCTTCAGTATTCGTATGCAGTACAGCTCACTACGTCTTATTTTATACGATTACAGTGTACTGATTACTGGTAGGACTAGGCAACGACGGGATGAAGACAAACAAATAAAGAGTGGTCGAGGACAACAGAAAAAGCAAAAGGTAGCGAGGCCACACGTGGGCGTGGTTGGGTGCACGCGTGGGCGACAGTGTCAGACGAAAATGCCCAGCAACAGAACACATGATGGCCTCTTTGATTTGGTTAACGAAATCAACTTGGCAGCTGTTTGGTTGCAGCCACAGTTGTGGCAAGATTCCCTTCCAGCAAACTAGATCCCACACGTCAGTGACTCAAAAAAGTATGGCAAGATTCCCTTAGGCTTGCTAAGGTGTGGCAAAGAATTTGAGCACCTCACCTTAGGTAAGTGTGGCAATTTTTGTTGGCAAATAGTGGCAAAGTGTGGCTAGCAACCAAACAGCCCTTTAGGTCCACCTTAAACGGGTTAGGTCTCTGTTTTTCGGATTTTTTTTAAGTTAACAAGTCACTTAACACAAGTCGATTTGTAATTTTGATTTGATGTTTATATTGTTAGTAGAGATATAACGATGTTTTTCTCTATTTTTTAATTAAATGATTCAGAAAACATAATAAACCCTGTATTGTAATTTCAACGAATATTAAAAACCACAGCCAACAGTAGTTGAAGCGGCACCTTACACAACCACACATCTGAAATTATTGTGATCACATATCACTTCACACAAATTCTCGTGTCCTCCTATTGGGTTGTTTCAGTCTTTGTTTCAACGGGCATGAGTTTGTTCTGTATGCAGCGCTTAGCGAAAAATAAATTGAGCAAAATGAGCTTGTGAGCGTATTTTAGCTCAATCAACGGGGTAGGTTACTAGGTTTAACGTAGTGTGCTACAAAGAGAGCTAGATCTTTAACAAAGACATCATTCTTTTTTATTTATGGCTTATCTGCAGTAACTAGCTTTAAAGCAATATGTTTTTCAATACTTATCTACAAGTCGATTTTAGTAAACACTGTACGATTTCATCTATATTAACCAATATCGCCTGTGAGTGTCTTTTTCCGTACTCTTTCTTGTGAACAGCTAGAATTAAAAAAAATTTAGCCAAAAGATATAAACCATAGCCTAAAAGAACATAGCCAAAATCATCATGTCCATCCATCTGTGATAATTGTGGTAAAAGGAGAAAAAGAGAGAGTGGTATGAAATCAATCCTACGATGGCACGTTTTTTTATGCAGGACTAGCAAATTTGCCCGTTCAATTGTGATGCTAGTCCTGCTACTTTCTTTTAGTTACTTATTAGGCTTTTGTTTTCTTTGTAATTTCTAATTTGTATCCATATAAGCAACAATTAAGATTAAATGTACTCTTGCTAGAATGCAGATACCGCGTAAATCTATTGCTATATATATATATATATATATATATATATATATATATATATATATATATATATATATATATATATATATATATATATATATATATTACATCCATTGTCAGCTATAATGTATTTGTAATAATGGTCTACTAGATCAATAACAAGATGTTTTGCTTTTTGTGAAAATTTATAACCTTTTCTCTTTTTTCCAGTAACATTGATTGGCCATTGTTTAATTAGGGTTCACCAAATTAAAGATGAGGTGTTTTCTGTTTTTGTGAGAAGTTTTAGATTTTTTTTTCTTAGTGACCGCAAAAAGGCCCCGTTCCAACCGGCTTCGGCTAGCGGCTATTGGCTTTTGGATGAAATTACACTGTAGCAATTGTTAGTTTTTTCTAAGTCATTCAATTAAAGAAAAATGAGAAAAGAATAAAAACACTGTTATATCTCTACGGACAATGCAAAGTAATAAAGAAAAAAAATCTGATGCATCCATTCTGACTTCTAGAAGTTGGAAGACAGAAGCTCAAACCGGTTGGAACATGCCAAAGTCTGTCATCTACTTTTAATGTGAATAATAGACAGTTGATGTTGCACTGCTCTGGTTTTCTTGGATCTGTTGCCCTCCTCGGTTTGTTTTTGTTTCTCGGACTTGTACGATCCGAACCTTTGGCCACATGACAATCACAGCGTGCACGATGAACCAACATTGGCATCAGATGAACGTGACGCGATCATTGATAGAGATCTGTAAAGAGGAGCATGCTTCGTCTAAAGAAGATGATTTCCGATGCAAAATCCATGCTAGTATGCTATACAAGTCCCGGAAAATTCCAGTTACCCCACTTAGCTTGTTCAGCACTGTCGAGGGTGTCGTTTGTTAAGCAACCAAACACACTCTAAGACTAGATCGACCGGCTTGAACCTGATTAAACTCGATCACCAGGCAGGAACACATGAAAAATTTTATATGGGAAAAAAGGTTTAGTTCGCACGAAAACCTGGGAATTTTTTTTGGCGTTTTAACCAGAGCCTAACCTAGTTTGCAGCGCTCCTGACATAGTTTTAAAAGAAGACCTAGGTTTGAGCAAGGCCGATGGAGCCGGTCGTGCTTAGTACAGTCTATGGCAAGCACGCACCTGCTGGAGCAAGGTGTGAACGTCGTCAGAGCTCAAGACGATGCATGGCTGCCCCGAAAAGCAAAAGAGGGGGAAAAAAGGCGGCAAAACCGAAAGAAACAAGGCGCTGAGACAGAGATCGAAAGAAGCAAAATAAAGGAGGCGATGCGATTCGTGCGACGGCATGCCGCTTCTTTTGGTTTTCTCCTTCCCGCTTTGCTTTGCATCTCACCATCGTTCTGAACAGCTCTCATGATGCATCATGTTCTTCTGTTCCTGCTGATCTCTCGGGATCACCACCGCCTCGGCCTTCGCTAGCCCGTCGTAGCTATCCATCCATCCACCCACCTCACTGTACCTGTTGTCTGTTCCCATGTCTCTGCCCCTGTCTCCTCCATGCTCATCTTTTCACTTTCTCTGATCTCGAAACCGTGTACGTGCTCATATTTTATGGAATGGAAGGAATCTATCCTCTTGGTTCCCTGCTCCGTGTCACATGGGTCATGGGACCAAGGCAAGAAGAAGGGACTGAAGAAGCCTGCAAGGTTGCAACTAGTCCATTCAGTGTGTGTTCTTTTTGTTGAGCGCGTGAGAGGACTGAGTGCCTTCTGCGAAATTACGTAACAGATTGAGACTTACAGTTGGTTGATTCCATTCCATGGCGTCAAATCAGGTGATATTTCGGAGCAGCTGGGGCCGTAATTTTACAGCCGTTGTTGAATATAGGACTTCTGAACGATGATGCAAGTCCAAATGTCACATATATGGCCTTTCCTGATGTCCATTCCCACTCATATTCTCCTGTTACTGTAGAAAAACTTTTGCAATGGCGTCAAGCACTGCTGCTCTGCCATAGATTCAGAGAGGCCGGATGTTGTGACTTCACTGACTTGTGCTCACTTAACACGCTGCCTTTCTCTTCCTAAATGTGTATGACACTTGATGAGAAACTCCCTTTTGTTGCCAAATTTTCATGCATGTCACATGCGTGCAATATCCGTGAGCCTCAGGGGCCAGGTGGGCTGCAAGTACTCTGCCATCCAACCTTCACGTTGCTTGCTTACCTAAAGCTTTGTTTATGCTCGCATTTTACAGGTAACCAAAACTGTCCTGTCCGACTGATCGTGTTCAGTTCAGGGACCATCTGATGATCTCGTAGATTAATCATGACGGCTTTTTACGCTGCGTGACTCCTAATTAAAAAGATTCAGATTAGCACACAAAGCAAGGGGTTTGTTAATTGATTATTCACTACCTTTTTCACTGTAGTATTTAGGCTGTGCAAGGGGTTTGTTAATTGATTATTCACTACTTTTTCACTGTAGATTTAACAGATTCAGATTAGCACACAAAGCAAGGGGTTTGTTTAGCCATGGTGACGCTGACACAAGGTGGTTTGGCCACGTCGAACTGCCATATCGCCCTCCATTCGGCCTCTCTCTGCGGTCTTCTTCATCCCCCCTCTGCCATGCCTCCTCTCTTTGGCCATATCTCCTTTGTACGGCCGAAGCACCTAGCCCCCCTTGGGTTCGTCATGGAGCCCTCCCACCTTCGTCGCGTTGGCCATGGCGAGGGTGCGTGTAGCCCTAGGGTTGAGCTCAGTGTGGCAGTGGCCCTAGGTGGATGGCGGTGGTTGGAGGTGTTAGAAATTGACCCATTTAATTATGACATATTTTCTTAATTTCAAAGTATGCATGGTTTAGTACTATATTATTAAGGTAAGGTAAGAAAGATCGATTTATAAGGTGGGAGGACCCCATATTGACCCATTTAAGGTGGGAGGACCCCACTATTTGAATATGGAAAGAGATGGTATGAGGATGGTTCTGTTTAGTCACACGCGTGCGCGTATTCGCGTATTTTCGCATGAAAATCGCGTGACTTATAAACCATGCACCTCACCGTGACGTGGCGCGCCACTTGGCAGACCAAGTCCATCTTTATTTTGCTGAACCATGCACCTCACTCTCTCTGTTTGAATGAGATTCAAACGTTTGAATTTGAGGCTTAATTGGGTTTTGATGACAGGCGGTTTTCAGTGGGTAAATCACTGGTTAAATGTTTTTAGTTACCTGTGAATAATTGAGCAGTTACCAGTGAATTATTTCAGTTCAATGGAGCAGTTACTATAGAGTAATTTGCACATCTATATATACCTGGAGACGTCCAAGGTATAAGAAAGAGAGAATTCCTCACTACCTGCATCTCTTACTTCTGTCATCTTGTGTTGTTGTACTTCGCCGTCCGAACCTCGTCGACATTTCTTCCCGACGTGCACCTGGAAGGAGGGAGAGCGGCTATCTCCGAACCGTTGCCGCAGAGAGTACCTGCACGGGGCGGCAATAAGGTTTCTGGCAGCGCATCTGCGCGGCCGCTCACTGCACTGCGTCAAGCCTACGCGGCTTCTAGGGATGGCAAAATTATCCGTGGAGCCGGGTATCCGCGGGTATCCAACCCGAAAATAGTGGGTTTGGATGGTATTTTCTATCTATGGATAGTTCGGGGCGGGTACCCGATAAGAGTTCGGGTTGGATTTGGAGGGCAAATCCTACCCATGGATATCCATGGATACCCGAAGTGTGTATGACATGTGGGCCCTTCCACCTAGTATATAAGTAAAAATGTGGATGAGTGAAACCCTAACCCACCCAATCCCACCCAGCCCAGCCCAGCCGCCACAACCCACCCAATCGGCCAATCCCCTCATCCCCTGGCGACTGCCCCTTGCGCTGCCCAGCCGCCCACCCAGGCCCTGCGCCGCCGCCGGCCCGCCGCCCACACCGTCCCCCTGCGTCGCCGCCGCCCACGCCGTCCCCACTGCGCCGAATTTTGTCCTGTTTTTTGGATATCCATTGGATATCGGGTATCCGCGGGTTTCGGGTTCTGGGCTCCTATTCGCCCCGAAAGTTATTTCGGGTTCGGGTTTGGATAGTACTTTCGGGTTTTGGATTCGGAGGGGAAAGAGCAGAACCCGGAGATATCCAACCCGTTGCCATTCCTAGCGGCTTCCTGTTCTTCATTAGGCTAACAAGTAAATCGTTCGTGCGCACGTTCGACTTTGTTATTATATTATTTTTCTTGTGTATATTCTGAAGTATGATGAGTAGTTTGCTGTTAGTTATGAGTTTTGTATCATTAGTTATTATTTTTGTCTCCTAATAAAACTTAGAATTAGAATATTGTCTATATTGGTAACATGAGGCGAATTGACAATGATGAGGCGCCATGGGGAGCGACGTTCGACGATTTGTGCTCCCGAGCCCCGACGCAGCTTCTCGCGTTACTCGATCTGGTGGATCAGTGGCATTCGTGAGTAGAGGCGACGCCTGTCCTTCAGATCCTGCGCCGGACAGCTCGAGCAGCCTTGCCCAGCTGCGTGGGGGTGAAGTAGATTTGGTGCCCATGCCCACCGCGTATGATCCAGAGGCGGGTGTTGAGCAATGGAATAAGGGAGAGGGGAAGAGAAGAGCTGGGGAAAATGGCGTGGAGAGTCACCAGCGGCAGCGGCTTTAGGTGGCGTTGGCACCAGGCGACGGCGGCCCAAGGTGGTGGCGGCTCCCGGCGGTGTTTTTTTTAATTCAGTGCTGACTCATCCCTTTCTTTGACCCATTGGACGAGTTGGATGCTACGTCATATCCAAAACTACCTTTCCAGTCACGAGGAATTTGATCTACTATAACAGAGGGTGTTAGGTAGCCAGTTTTATAGTATAGAGATAAATCGAATCATCTTAAAAGTAGAGATACCAATATAAACTTTTTTCCATCATTTTTTACCGGAAGGGTTGCATCAAATCAAATTATACTAGGTAGGGTAATGCATACCATAGTTTTTCTTTCTTTCTTTAAGCTTGATGCTAAATTAGCAGCTAAACAAGAAGGGTCTTCTAAGCCTATGGCATTTCTTGGTAACAATCATCACAACCACAATTCAAAGATACTATATATTGCAATCTGACTGTATCGATCGAATACATCTGAGTCATGATTCGTCGAATCATGAAAAAAAGACAGCAAACGTATCAGCTATCTTGTAGCATACACCATCCATCCATCATGATCAGCGATAAGAAAATAGCGAAATTTAGTGTCCACTAGACAAGCAAAGTAGCAAACAGATCGATCGATCGAGCTATCTTGGTGGTGATCGGTTCGGCTGAAAAGCTCATGGCTTATGGCTGAAAACACTGTAGCTGGCTGAAAAAAGCACTGTAGCTAACAGAGACTTATTTAGCATAATTAAATTTAAAAAAATTTAAAAATATAAAAAATATGTTAGCCCATTATGTATAATACAAACAAATACGAGGAAAAAAGAATCGGCAAAAAAGCTCAACAAAAAGCCAAAAGTTCAAAAAAAAAACAAAACTTATGAATAGTAAAAAATAAGTCAGAAACCAAAAATCGAAACCGAGTTGATCAGAGCCTAGTCGCTCCCACCCCCCTACTGCGAATACGGGCTCGCTTGTCGATAGCTTGTTGCTATCGACCACTAGCATCTGCACTATCTGGCCGCATGTATATAGAGGGATAAGTTACATGAGGTAACTGGGTGTTTACATCAAGAATCTTTTGATGTACGTGTATGACCGATAAAATTTTAAAGTTTAGATATAAAAATATTTTATATCTTTAATATACTTATAGTAAGTGAGTTTTAAACTCAGTTCAAAAGTTTAAACTAGCTTGAACTACTTTTAAATTTAATGCGACTATAGTGAGTATATACCATAAAATTAGTTAAATTGAAAATCAATTTAATTTTTTTTCGAAGTTTAATATCTCAAATACATGTTTTATAGGTATATGACGATAACCATGTCAAACATCGCGAGTCTCAAAGCATATGAACATATTAATTTGGCTGTCTAGGCATCATGGTGCATGAATCAATTGTCACACACGAGCACGCGCGCGGACACACACAAAAAATACCTTTTACTCCCTAATGTAATTGCACCCACCTCTAATATACCACCTAAACAAAGTTGATATACTCTTTTATCACTTTAGATATACTTGTATACTAATTATAAGATACACCAATATAAACCACACGAAAAAATTGTAAGGGAGTCCATAGTTTTAGCGTATTTTCTAAATACCTTCATATACGCACATAAAAAGGAATATATCGAAAATATATATACCACCTCTAAAAATTATTCATACGACCTAGATGGCCTTAAATAGTTGTACACTACACGTAGATAACCTCCATTACGCGAGATACTCCCTATGTTGTGAAATTCAACATAGGGTGTAGTTACACCCTCGAGTATAAAAGAGTCTTCATATATATACACACACACACACACATACACAACTACTAACCATCGTGCAGGTGTAAAATACCCAAAAAAGTTACTGACATTTCTGAATGAAGTTACCATTAGTTCCGAATGAAGTTATTGCTAAACTTCCACGGTGCCAGAAAGTTATCATCGGTTCTGCATGAAGTTACCATCACTAGCGAGTGAAGTTACTACGAACGCAGCCGGTGGTAACTTTCTTGACAGCTGATAGTAACTTTTCGCATATCTGATGATAACTTTTTGGGGCGCAAAACTGCACGCAAAATAAACGTGCGCTATTTTGCGCGCGGTTTTGTGCCTTAGAAAGTTATCACTAGTTGTTCAAAAAGTTATCATCAACTGTGAAAAAGTTACCACCGCCTACATACTGTGAGCATTAGCAGTAACTTCGTTCGCTACCGATGGTAATTCCAAGCAAAATTGATGATAACTTTTCAACACTGTAAAGGTTTGGCAATAACTTCATTCAGAACCGATAGTAACTTCATTCAGAAATATCAGTAACTTATCCATGTATTCTACACCTACACACTGTAACGGATCCACCTTCTACGCCTTAGATCCATGCGAGTGGAATCCCTCAAAACTTAACGCTCGTTTACACAACCCCTCGCCTCGCCTGCGCTTTTCCATCCGCCTCAGCCTCTTTTCCATCCGTCGTCTTTGTCCCCCGAGTCTTTCCATCTGTCGCCCCCTCCTCCAGCGCCCTCGGGCACCCCAGCGTCATCCCCTTCTCTGCAACACCGACGCCAGGCTTCGACCCTCCGCCCGACACCACCATCCCCCCACCCCCTAGCACCACTCGGGCTCCTCGGTGCCGCCCCTCCCCTGCAGCGTTGTGCCAGCCTCGACCCGACGCCTGATACCACCATCCCCCCGGGCGCCACCCGGGATTCACGGGCACTGCTCCTTGCTATGGTCATGGTCGAAGGCGAGGTGGCTATGGTCGTGGTCGAAGGCAGCTATGGTCGTAGCAGTCGTGGTCGAAGGCGGCTGCGATCGTGGAGGCCGTCGTTGAAGGTGGTCGTGGTCGTGGTGGCTGTGGTCGTGGCGTCTGTGGTCGAAGGTGGTTATGGTCGTGGCGGCCATAGTCATGGTCAAAGGTGGCGAAGAAGCCAGATCTGGCTCTAAGGGGGTCGAGGAGGGAGGGCCGTGGCATCGCTAGCGCTGGAGGAGTCTAGGGGGCGCTAACGGAGACCAGAAGGGGCAGCGCCAGGGGAAGCCGAGAGGCGCTGGGGAGGGGGGAGGTGAGTTGTCGGATTGAACCGAGAGACTGAGATGGCCAGGAAAAAGAGAGGGGTTGAGGAAAAAGTGAGAGCCACAGGCGCGGGGGGAGGGGGGTTTCGAAAACTAGCATATGTTTGAGGGGCATTCCACCCGCTTGCATCCAGGCCGTCCCGGTGAGATTCAACGACTCACAATTGTGTTTGCATGTTAGCACTGAATAATCTATTTGCACTAGATATGCTTATATGTATATGTGTGTGTGTGTATATGACGTTGATATGGGGCACCATGGTGTCTGAGCAACAAGCCTCTCTGCCTTGAATTACTTTTAGATGCGTGCAAGTGTAATGATATATAACATATCAGGCAAACCCGTTAACATTCATTAATTCAAAAAGACATCAATTTGGAAAGGAAGTTATTGATTTCAATTATAAATAGAAAGTCTCAATCATGGAGGCTGAGCACCTTAGTGGCCCTGTTATTTATATTATATATATTGACGCTCGTGGAAAAGACCCAAATTGGATCGGTTTTGCTGTGATCGTTTTGGCTTCAGCTTTTAGCTTCCGGCTTGTTTTTCACTATTCATAAATTTCGTCTTTTTTGAACTTTTGACTTTTTGTTGAGCTTTTTTGCCAGTTCTTTTTTTCCCGTATTTGTTTGTATTATACGTAATGGGCTAACATATTTTTTTATATTTTTAAATTTTTTAAATTTAATTATGCTAAATAAGTCTCTGTCAGCTACAGTGTTTTTTTAGCCAACTACAGTGCTTTTCAGCCATAAACCACAAAAAAAAAAGCCCAAATGATCACCATGCCCTCACGCGTGGATACGACCTTCTCTAAACCATCTGATTTCAGCGAAGTCCTCGTCACTTCCAAACAATGGAGAAAAGTGCAGAAATGAGCAACAACCCCCAGAAACCCCACTGTATTCATTGATCCCCGGTGGCGTGCTTTGAACATTGGAATTTCCCCGCAAATATTGCAACTTTCAAAGAATCCTGCGTTCGAATCGGAGAATGCAGAGCTTGTTGCTGAACAAAACGAAGGTACTTATAGCATGCATCCATATGTTGCTCCAGCATTTAATCATCGAATTAGTCTGATCCACTTTGGACTTAACCAAAAGAAAAAGGGTACCTCTACCTTACGGTCAACCTCACGGTTCGATTGGTGAGGACGCGCCCCACCCCTTGTCCCTCCTCCAGCCCTGCAAACCACGGACGCCGCTGTTCTGAATCAGTTTGTAAAAATTTCTAATCGGGAAATTTCTAATCGGGAACTTTCAACTGAGGAAATTTCAAGCTCGAATCCGATAAAGTTCAACTCGATTCACATGGATTACAACTCGATTTGGGAAGGAAAATGAACTCAATTTCAAAACAAAACTGAAAAAAAGAGTGTTAGGGTTTTCCCCTTCTCGGACGGCGACGCGCGCTCCTCCTTGGGCGGCGGTGCTGACCCCCGGATGTCGCGCGTTCCTCCTCCGGCAGCGGCGCGGGTCCCCGGACGGCGCGCGCTCCTCCTCCGGCGTGCGCGCATGGCAGCGAGCTCGTGGATTTCGTCACGGCGAGCCTCACGGACGATGGCGAGCTCGCGGACGTCGGCGCGGCCACGCATGGCCTCGCCGCGCGCGGACGGCCTCTCCCTCTCCTGTCTCTTGCAGTTCGCGATGAGCTCTGGAAAGAGCAGAATGGGGGAAGAGGTGCTCGCTGTGAGTACGGACGAGTGGATAGAACGATGCTTGCTCCCCCTCCACGTGTAAGCTTCCCAGATATGCGCACGTGTCAGCATATCAGGTGAGTCCGCAGGGATTGCTCCGTGAGGGCGCCCGTAATTAGTAAAACTGAAAGAAAAATATGCCCGAAGAAGGAACAACCACCCTAGGGCCTCTAAAGAGAGCCCTAAAACAAAAGCGAAGCGTTGAGGGCGCATGATCAGTGGATCGATCTGGCGACGGGGACACTTAAATTTCTTCCAAAGCCTTTTTCTTTTCCCTAACCCCATGTGTGCGTCTTCCATTCCCCGCAAACTTTCCAATCTCTTTATCACTAGTAGTTGTTAGGGTCTATTCAAAACAGCTTTTGATTATACCTGTTAAATAAAATTGGTACTACAATAGTTATTAGCTTTTAGTTGAGATCATTAATTTAGAAAAGAAGAAAAAAAATAAAAGATTATATATCCGCAAACTAATAAAAAAATATTAAAAACAATACATTCAAAACGGCCAAAAACCAAAAGCCATTTTGAATGCAGAAGATTAAACAAAGAAAGAAAAGTGAATGGGCCTCTAGCGTAATGGCTAAGGGCTCTAGTAGCACCCCCAGGTCTTGGGTTCGACTCCCAGTGTGAGCGAATTTCAGGGTGGGGGAAAAAAATCCCCTCGCCTGCTACCACATCAAAGCATAGGTCTAAGCCCCGCCCAGGTCGTTGGTCGTTCTCACACGGGTGATGATGCCGCTGTTTAAGGGTGGAGCATGGGTTCAGGGTTGAGTTTTTTTTTTAACAAAGAAAGAAAGAAAAGAAAAGAAGAGAGGAAAGATTAAACAAAGAAGGAAAGGAAAGGAAAGGAAAAACCAACGACGGCACAATCTGCAAGCACCCGTTGGATGGAAGTTGCCAGGCAGAAGGCAGAGAGACGCTGTCGGTCTGCTTCGCTCGGCCGTGCCATCGTGCGCTCGCGGGCCGACCTGCAGCTCAGCTCTGCCGCGCCCTCTGCCGCGGCGTTGTACGCACCGCGGCCGACCGCGCGCGGGGGGTGGCAAAGCAAAGGCTGCCGCGGCTCTCGCTTTTGCCGTCGACCGACCGTGCCGATCCCTTCGGCCTGCGGCAACGCCGCGGCAGAACGTGACGTCCCAGCAGCCGCTGCCGCCGCTTTTGCTTTGGTCCACCGGGCCAATGGCTACTGAGTACTGACCAAGACCAGCAACGCCTGGCTAGCTTGACCCACGTACGTTATTGATGTTGCTCTCTTCTTCTTCTTCTTCTTCTTCTTCTTCTTCTTCTTCTTCTTTCTTTTTTGTTCATAGGTTTGGTTCGTTACAGGGTTCTGACTGCTCATGCCATGAGACGGAATGAGATGGTTTTGGAGTGTGTGTGAAGGGTGAGACAGGGGGAAAGATTGAAGAACAAAATCAGGTACGCGGAGGGCGGAAAAGTCTCTCAATTGTCGGTTTGCTAGCTTATCAACGTGGTCTATTACTTAATTAAATTGACAAAAATTAGCAAAAGATCGCTAGATTTGACATTTGACAATCGGAGTTTGTTATTTTGTCTCCTTGTGCGAATAAATGCTGGTACTACCTACGGATTGGAGAACCGATCAAACTATATTCAGAAGCAAACAAATCCTCCTGCTCAAATGTGAATTCCCTTATTTCTTCGCGAAAAAAGAGAGAGTGGAGTTGCAGTAATGAAAAGGCGCGCGTTGGTGCACATTGAGCAAGAGAACAGGTAGGCAGGCGCCATGCACAGGGCAGAGCATCACTGCCTCTGAAGCCTGAGCCGACTCAGCCGAGGCCATCACCAATAAAGAACCGACAGATACGCACCCAATAAGTACAATCAAACTCGACATGACAACCCATAATCCTTCGAGCACACCTCGGTGCTCTCCCCTCACGCCTGTAGTCTGCACGCACGCACGATCTGAACCGATCGGACCAAGACGTCCAATCACCCCCACACAAACAATCTCTGCATTTCGATGACACCTATGAATGTAAGAAAGGAAGAGTTGGCAACTGCTACTGTTGTAGAGCAGCACAGTAGTACCATACGTGTGGCAAGGCAGACCACTTGTCATGCCGATCGACAACATCAAGGCCATCAACTCATCAAGGTGAAAGCCAACCTAATTCTCTGGGTCCAAGGAAGCCATGCCCATCATTTCTTATTTCTTCTGTCAGAGAGAGAGAGAGAGAGAGAGAGAGAGAGAGAGAGAGAGGGGCAGGGGATGAACAGGATCCTTGTCGTTCTCCGGATTTGTCATTTCAACCAACAACAGCCACTGCGCACGGCACCAAAGCCTGCCCTGGATGGACGGGGAGCGTGGATGCGCCCCTCCTCCCTCGCTGCGTGCGATGCGAGTGGCACATTTGAGGCGGTCTGGTATGTTTGTCAGCCTCGTACACGCTGCGATCCGGCTGGAATGGGGAATTGTCTGTGCCCGAAAGGGATGGAGGGCTGTGCAGCGGCGGCAAGCGCGCCGTGTAGTCCATCTGCGTCCCTGTCGTGTATGACTAACGATCATACACGGTGATAGCTGAAGTTGATGCAAACTACGGAGATGGAACTTTTGGAAATTTGGATACATGTAGCATGAGAATTTTGATCAAAGTCGCCATGGCAACGAAATTTCGATGTTAAATGACAGGCATTTTTGACAGAACTGCTTTCAAGGAGGTATGGGTTTCAAAATGCCAGTTTAGAGTGGTATTTTAGCCATGTATTTCCCCCTCAGAAATATATCTAGGTCTTACAATACTGTCATGACGGTGCTCTCGTGCTTCCACCCCTGTACACCCCTTTCACACACAGCCCCTCGTGAACATGTTCCAGGTTGCTATCATGCATGCACCATTGAACATACGGTGAATCGTGCATCATCTAAACGACAACCCCTGACCTCAAAATCACACAAAAATAGAACACTGAATATGAATGAGAACGAAACACAGTTGGATTTTTTTGGGTTTATGACTTTTTTTGCTTATACTACAGTAAATAGCTTTCAAATGTGTGTCTTTTTAAGGTAGAGTTTATAAATTAATTGTAGTAGACACTATCAAATTTATCTATATTGATCAAAATCACATATGAGTGTCTCTCTCCATACCTTTTTGCGATCAACCAAAAATTAAAAATTTAAAACAAAAGTTATAGCTCGAAAAAACTCATCTATTAGGCGATAAGAAACAAGCGAGGAACATCTTATATACAGATCCCTGTAGCACTGGGTCCCATGTCCTGCAAGCCCTGTATAATCCGCTATTAATTAAAACTAGAGTAATAAGATTAGCTCAGAGCAAGTTTAATAAGGTTGACTGTGCTAGCTACAAGGGAATCTATGTCAGCATAGTCATATGTGGAGGGGAGAGAAAAGGAGAGAGAGAGCCAAGCCGACTCCCATGCAAGAGTCAGGTTATAGCACAGGAAAAGAGGTATTATCCATGCATGTACCCATAGAACTAATTGCTATACCCATGTATGTATTAAATTATCAATACTCATGTATGTATTAAATGATTGAGAGCTCTTGTGGAGACAATTTATAGCTAGCTTATTGTATGAGTTGACTGCATCATTATCTTTTGATAACATGAAAATATATTGGAGGTAGCAGCTATCTGTACTATTAAACTTGCTCTCAGGCGAGAGAATTAATCAAGGATGGGAATCTCATGCTTTGCAGCTAGCTCGCCCCTCCGCTAGCTTTAGCCAGTACGGACGCGGCTTTCACTGTTCCCTGCCCGGTGCTCCGATTCCTATTCCCCCACGTGGCGTGCTTCCACTTGTTCATGATGGGTCCACGTCTTCCCGTATCCTCCATTGTAAAAGACCAAAAACAATACATGAAGAAGTCCGGATTCGTCCCTGTGAAGTTCGGCTCTGGCCTGCTCGTTGCATATCATGGTGGTAGAGACAGTGCCTCCAGTGGAGTTTGTGGCATTCGTGGACTCCATGGAGCTGAAAAAACCGGTGATGAACTGAAGCTCCCAGCGTTAGGGACCTCGCCGATTCCATGCAGCCAGTCCCTCGAGGCCACGACGTCTGCCATCGCCTGAACAAGCCAGTGGTAGAGCTCGTATCGCTTCTCCTGATGCAGTGCTGTTCCTTGCATCCCATCGGTGGACGCGACCCTGACGGAGCTAATGGCTTTCGTGGCTGCAAGCCCGCATCCCACGGCTGAACGTTGACACTTGTGGCAGTACCTTCGATACCGACTTCAGTTGGGCTGAAAAATAGTGATTTATAGCTGAATTGCATTGTTTGTTGCTAATTAAAATTACACGGTAACTGAAGATGACTTATTTGGCAAAATTAAAATTAAAAAATTTAAAAATAGAAAAATATGTTAACTCATCACGAGCAACGCAAACGAATATGAGAAAAAAGAACCGGCAATAAAAGATCAAAAAAGTCAAAAGTTCAGAAAAAACGAAATTTACAAATAGTAAAAAAAATAAGTTAGAAATCATAAACTCAAACCGAAATGAGCAGGACGTCATTGTCCCGTGTCCTTCTAGAGGGCAATATCTTCAATTACGGAACGGAAACACCAAGTCACCAATGGCAAGCTTAGTCGTCGTCAGCCTTCAGCATGGTGGAGTTGCCATGCATGGCAGGCTCCATGGCAAGTTGGCAATGCCGTTGCCATTTGATTCCGCTCAACGATGCAGAGGTTGTGGCCGTTGCCGATTAGAGTGCAATGAGCAACGATAAGCGGCGACCTCGCCCAGAACGAGATCGGACATGCATGGGGCCAATAAGACAATATTTGTTTTCCGTCGGCATAGTCAGACCATGAACCATTGCATGATGGACGGAAAGACATAGTGGGCCTTACCTTATAAGATAAGAAGCGGATGCAGCCACGTGAAGGGAATAACAATGGGAACATAAAATCGGAACACGGTACAGTGCTTTTGGGGGGGGGGGGGGGGGGGCTTGGAGTGTTAGTATTGGTTTCTGTTTAGAAAATCATAAGTTAATATGAATATTTATTTTTTAAAAACAGTTTTTTATTTTTCTTTCTTTTGTCTCGTTCAAAAAATAAGACAGAAGGTCACGAGTGCATTACGCACCCTACTCCTCTCGTTTCTGTCTCTCGTATGCATCTCTCCTCACTTTTTTCACCATTCGCCTCCTCCTTTTAAAAGCCACTTCTTTCAATCAATAATATTCATTTTTAGCCAAAAACCATTAAACATAGGTAAAAGCCATCAGCAACTATTAATACGAACAAACCTAGATTATATTAAGCACGGTGGGCCTATTATTTTCAACTTCTAAAAGCTGTTTTTTGGCTTTTCTACAGTAATTAGTTTCTAAATGGGTGTCTTTTCAAGATGGGATCTGTTAGTTGATTGTAGTACACATTGTATTGACTTTATTTATATCGATTAAAACTACACTCGAGTTTTTATTATTCCGCAGCCCCTCTCACAAATAACTCAAAAGTCATAAACCGTAACAAAAAGGTGTAAATCAAAGAAAAAGCAAGCGCATATAGCAAGCGCGTGGTTGGCATGCAACACCTCGGTATATGTAGAATTATATCTATGATGGTCCATATGTGTGTACACATAAGGGTGTGGCTTAGTCCCACCATGTTAGTTTAGCTTGAGAAGCACTAACACATAAGCCCAGGGCTTTCAATTGTGGCACCCTCCGGTTAACCATTTTGCGCGAAGCAATGATGAAAGTGCAAACGGGTTGCTACATGTGTGTGGCCTATCCAAGAATGGGGTTAGGCCTAAGCTGGTTTGGACCCTATAGCATTACAAATGTTATCAGGGCCAACCCTCGCGATTACATAAGCGCGTGCAGGTTAGGGGTGCGGGCATATGGTGCACGGCACACGTGGGCCCGGAGTGGACATACGGCATGGCATATATGCTAGCACTGAACGTACGGACATGTGCCAAGAGGGGAGATCATGATCATTTGTCCCAATATGGGTATGTTGGGCTAGTGAGGACGTCGGGTCCTTTGAAAGGGGTGTATATGACATCTCGACCCATGTAGAATTAGGCCCATGGTGACCCTTATGTGTGTGTGCATATGAGAGTGTGGATTTAGTTCCACATTGCTAGTTTAGCTTGAAAAGCACTAATATATAAGTCTAAGGCTTCTAATGATAACAACCTCTGGGTAACCGTTTTGCGCAAAACGAGGATAAAAGTGCAAGTGGATTGCTACGTGTGTGCGGCCCGTCTAGAATGGGGTTAGGCCTAAACCAGTTTGGACCATATTGCGTTACAAATAATACCAAAGCCGACCCTCGTGGTTACATGAGTGTGTGCGGGTCAAGGGCACAGGCATATGGCGCATGGAGCATGTGGGCCTGGAGTAGACACACACACAGCATGCATATGCACTGGCACTGAACGTATGGACATGTGTCAAGAGTGGAGGTCCTGATCATTTGCCCCAATGTGAGTGTGTCGGGCCGACGAGGACGTCGGGTCCTTTGGGGGTGTATGTGACACCTCGGTCCATGTAGAATTAGATCCATGATGGCTCATATGTGTGTGTGCACATGAGGGTGTGGATTAGTCCCACCTTGCTAGTTGACTTGAGAAGTACTAACATATAAATATAGTGGCTTTTAATGATGGTAACCTCCGATTAACTGTTTTACATAAAACGAGAAGAAAAATATAAACAGGTTGCTATATATACTAGATCTATCTAAAAATAAGATTAGACCTAAGTCAGTTTAGGCCTAAGTACCTTACAAGGAATTTCGCAGCGAAACGCCGTACGAGCACGAGCACGGAACCTCCCTTTTTTAATGTTTATGAGTTCATTAGTAGCGTTGTTAATGGCGATTTTTTTAATCGAACAGGCAAGGGTCCGGTTCGGTCGCCACGTTCATACGTTTTTGTTCCATGTTTGTTTGCTTGTTTGCCATGGTGAAATGCCGAAATGGTAAACAGTAAACCCGGTGTAAATCATCATCATGGCAAAAGGGACGGAAGGATTTCTGTCATGCGATACATCGTGCATATATTCGTGCAGGCAGAGAACGAGAGGAGAAGCCGGGAAAGCAACGGTTTGTCCGTATTTAATGGATTGATTTCGGCGTTTATCGTGTAGCATTTGCATGAATTGCAAAACAACGCAATATTTGTTGATGCGCACAAGTGAAACGACCGGCCGATGTTTTGCGTACTACGTAAAAAGGAAATAACCGGGGGAGACGAGGACGAAGCTTGACACCCCGGAGCTTACCCCGGCACCGGACCGCGTCCAATCCCATTTTTTTTAGCTGTTTCTGACCTTTGACGGTTGACCTTGGATTAAAAATTTACTGTAACAACTATTAATTTTTTTATAGGTTGTTAAGTTAAAAAAATAAACAAAAAAATAATGTTGTCTTCTTACGGATAACACAAAGAAAAAAGCTAAAAAAATAAAATTAAGAAGCCAACGCTCATTCTGGCACCACAAATGGTCCGCTTCAAAGAGATTAAGCTTCTGATTTATAGATGAAATTGTATTGTAATGACTATTAGATTTTTCTAAATCATTCAATTAAAAAATTGTAAAAAAATAAAAAAACCTATTATATCATTACGGCCAATGCAAAAAAAAAAGAGAAAAAACAAAAAACTGAAAAACCAAAATAAATTAAAATTAAAAGTTAATATATTTTAAATGACTTTGATTTAAATAAACTAAAAGCCAAAAAAAGCTAAAAGACTTTCGAGGGGCACAGCCGAAGAAAGAATGCACCTTCGCACGTACAGGATACTAGTGCTGCACTGTTGAGAGATTCACGCGATGATGAGGCTGGACGACGTCTCATCAGAATTAAAATCCTGGACGTATGGTATGAAAAGGGCATTTTACACGTACCCTAGCTTCTTAATGGGCGAAATTAGACAGGTAAATACTCGTACTTGTACGAAATAGAGCATGCTCGTAGTGTTTGGGACGATCAGGAGTTATATAACCTGGTACGTATCAAAATGGACATTTACTCGTACCTCAGTACTGGTGCTAGTATGGTGGGTAAGGCTACCTGCTGGTGACGATAAAGAAAGAGTGGCAGGGTGGGACCCGGCCATCACCCGCACGCCCAAACTGAACTGGCCGAGCGCCACCCCGTTTCCCCCACGGACACCATCCTCCTCTCGAATTCTTACCATACTTTTTCTTCAAATTTAACTTCGAGACGCTGTTTTTGCAAAACAGCCTCGGTAACTATATGATAGATAACACATATGATCTATCATGCTACAGTAAATCAGTATATTCTATCGAGCCTGAGAGCTCGACAGCATTTGCCGAGCGTCCACAACTCGATAGGTTAATTAAGTGATTAAATTAAGCACAACAATTAGCACTATTTAAGTATGATTAGCACTAATTAATTATGGTACTGGCTCGGCATGTCGCCTCTTAGCTGGACAGGTACCTATCGAGCTTAAGGAGAAGACTAGATTTACAAAACCGATATCAATAGCTAAACTTTTTTTAAAAACAGAAGTGCTATACCACATTCGAATGTTTTCTAGAGCAAAATAAGTTGAATTTTTGACATTTCGATTTTCATGGAGATTCGTGCGCTGCCTTCACTACCGACATCTTCCTCGTCTCCGGCGATGGGATTAGGACTCAAGTTCCTTGTTAGAGTTAGGGTTCACTTGAGCCCTCGAGCTTAGAGGGAGGGCGAGGCGGTGGTGGACTGATGGTGGGAGATGGAGGTGGCGGGCGACACATCGTGGAGTCATTAGGTGGTGGAGGGTGCGCTGGCGGATCTGACGGCGTTAGTTACCAGAGACGGGGAAGAAGGGCGGGGTGGAGGTGTTGGAGGCGAGCGGCGGGAAAGGAGAAGGCTGTGGAAGAGAAAGAGCAGAGGAGGGAGGTGGTCGCCGGTGGATTTCATCGGCGCCTGGAGCGATGCCAGTGAGGATGCGGGTGGTGGCATGGGGAGGCGGCGGCGCTGGGTGGGGTAGGAGTGAGGGTAGAGTTAGGGTTTGGATTAAGAAGATTTTGGGGGTGATCGGTTCGGCTGAAAAGCTCGTGGCTTATGGCTGAAAACACTGTAGCTGATAGAGGCTTATTTAGCATAATTAAATTTAAAAAAAATTTAAAAATAAAAAAATATGTTAGCCCATTACGTATAATACAAACAAATACGGGAAAAAAAGAACCGGCAAAAAAGCTCAACAAAAAGCCAAAAATTCAGAAAAAGACGAAACTTATGAATAGTGCCAAATAAGCCTCCAGCACTGTAGCGAAGCCACAATGATCGCAGCCTTTATATAGAAGTGGATGGAATAATCTAGATATTTAGGGCCTGTTTGTTTCAGCTTCTGGCAGCTGCAGCTACTCCCAGAATCTGCAGCTCCCCCAAAAAGTCCAGATTTTCATCCAGATTCTAAGTAGCCAGAAGCTACAGAATCTAGAAAATGAACTAGTAGCCAGAAGCTAGAGTTATCCAGCTTCTCCAGATTCTGACTAGCTGAATACTCACCAGCTACTTCTCAGAATCTACAGCTGAAACAAACACGCCTTGATTTTTTATCAAATGGTTAGAAAAACTAACTAATTGTACAAGAAAATAGTCGAAAGTTATTTAAACATTTTCTTTATAAAATAGTAGCATTTCCGTATATGCGGAGGACTTCCCCTGTCCCGTCGCCACGTCGCCGCCCCTCTTCCTCCTCCCCGGCTCGGCTCGGCTATATCTTCCCACCGATCCCTTCGTCCCTCACCCTTCTTTCCTCCCACCTTTCCCCCCCCCCCCCCCCCCCCCCCTCCTCCACCACAACCCCTCGCCTCACAACAAGTACCATTTTCAACCACCAAGCTCTTCTCTTCCACCACCGCTACTGGAGAAGAACACTGTGCACTGGCTGGCTTGAACTGGAAGGCTTGCGTTGAGAGTTTCTCTTCTTGAGTGTTGCTTGCTGCTCGTGTGTGTGTGTGTGTTGGAATTTGTTTGGTGTGGAATGGAGAGGCGGGGAGCCAAGGGGGCGGCGCCCGCGAGGCTGTACGCCAACCAGCCGTCCTTCTCGTCCACGCTGCTCGACGCGATATACAAGTCCATGGACGAGCCGGGTCACGCTGGGCCGGAGGCGGTGGCTGCTACTGCGGCGGCAACGACCAAGAAGCTGCAGCACGAGGCCCTGCACTACAGCTACTACTACAGGCCGTCGCTGGCGGGGAGCTACCGGGCACGCGCGCCGGCGCCGCATGCCACGACGTCCAGCTCGTCTGAGTGCTCCAGCTACAGCGAGTTCTCCTCGTCCGAGGCCGAGTCGTCGCATCACCGACGCCTACGCCCGATCCGCACGGCCGTCCCAGGCGGGGCGCCCGCGCCCGCGCCGGAGAAGAAGGCCAAGAAGCCGGGCGCCTCCATCCGCGCCAAGCTCAGGGACCTCCGCAAGCCGGCCTCCCCCGGCGCGCGCCTCGCGGGCTTCCTCAACTCCATCTTCGCCGGCAAGCGCGCGCCGCTGACACCGCCTTCGGCCTCGACTGCCGCGGAGTCCGCATGCTCAACGGCGTCCTCGTACTCGCGCTCCTGCCTGAGCAAGACGCCGTCCACCCGGGGGCAGACGAAGCGGACCGTAAGGTTCTTGGACAGCGAGTACGAGGCGCCGACCACGGTGCCGACGGTGGACCGCCGGAGGATGCCAGTGGAACAGATGCTGCTCCGGCGGATGGAGATGGACAGCGACGAAGACGAGGAGAGCAGCGACGCGAGCTCCGACCTGTTCGAGCTCGAGAACTTCGCAGCCATTGCTCCCCCCGGCGCCGGAGCCGCCGGGACCGCCGCGTACAGGGACGAGCTTCCGGTGTACGAGACGACTAGAGTTGTGCTAAATCGTGCCATTGGCCTTGGCTATGGGCATGGACGGAGCACCAGAGTTGTATAATTTTGCAGGGATCGTTCGGTCAGGGTAACTGTAAAATTGTGGAGTAACTGTAAAATGCAATTAGTTTGGGAGATGGGAATTGGAGTAAGTGTTTCTCTCTCTCTCTCTCTCTCTCTCTCTCTCTCTCTAATCTCTGGTGTTATCTTTTTTTTTTGGAGGTGATGTGTGCTTAGATGTAACTTCTAGGGGCAGTAAATCAGTAATAACGTTGTCTTTCCCCTCTGTTTCGGTGCTATTTGCTATGTTTCGTTAGACGATGGTATTGTCAGTTTTATCTTTTTCTCAAGAAATATATATTTCACAAACAAGCTGGATTTGGAGTCGTTCAACCGGTCGGTGGCCAGAAACCGGAATGTGTTGGTTTCTTATAGCAGTTTTAAGTCATTATAGTGCGATTGACGTCGCTATCGTCTGCCGCATTCGTCTTTGCCTCCGTCGTCCTCTGCCTTCGCTTGGTGCCACCGCCCTCCTCCTTTGGCCCCCTTGCCGTCGCTCTTACCCTCCGCCGCTCCTCTGCCTTAGTCTTAACGGTGTCGCTCGGTGAATTTGGTTTCTTTTTTATGTTTTTGTTCAGTTTCTTTTTTAGTTTCTTCTCTGTCAATTTTATCACTTTCAATTTTACCATAATCTTTTTCTTTTTCTAAATCATCTCAGCCGAAAATCTAATTGAATTTTCTTACTTTTAGTCGCTACGATGCTATTTCAGCTAAAATCCAATCGCCGCAGTTGAATGGAATAAGGCATTTATTTCAGAAACCAAGCTTGGTGGTTCACATTTTTGTCGTCAGATCTTTTAGCTTCCCTGCAAAATTTCTGCAAGATCCCCAATTTTTGAAGTCTTTGCTATGTCTGTCTGTTCAACAATACACTCATAGTGTTTCAAATCACTTTTCTTCGTGAGGTCTTAAAAAGCGGATCCGATCGGAAGCAATCGATTCGGATATTGAAACGAGTTCTGTTGGATATTTGACGGCGTTTCCAATATCTCATCGATGGCAAAGCGCACTACCGGTCGATGCAAGGCGTGATACCATTTAGCAAGTGTACTAGTAGCATTTTGCTGGCCTGAGCGTGAGATGAATAGGATACAGCATAAACAAAAGAGAGAAATCAGAAGGGGATTGAATTGAAGGTGAGGGATGGGCAAGTCGGTGAGCGATTTGACGGGGATGCACACGCTTTGTCTGCGGCTAGCCGCTACCATGCGAATTAATAATCATTACCACAGTCGAAGTAGGAGGTTTATAATGACGTAGATAACTGTTATATATATAATATTTTTTTATATCATTTATATATAATACTAAAAACAGTTTATATAATAAATTATATTTTTATATGTATTTATAAATAGTTTCTTCATCATATAATAAATCTTATTTATCATGTTACAGTCGACTACTGCATGAGAGATGACCTAATTCTTTGTGCTTTCTCTTGCTCCTTTTCATCATCTCGTGTTATACGTGATAAAATTTATAAACAGCTGATATCATATCATTATGTATGACATTATTGCTGTTAGACTTCTCGGCGGGGTTGCGATGACTTACGTGGGAAGCAAAAACGTCAGCTTCGCATAGCAGTGGTATCCACGGTGCGAGGTCTCACGATAATTTGCATGTTACATGTAGTTCCCGTTTGATGAGTCAGATCGATCAATACGTGCTTTGTTAGTTCGTCGTCTTTTGTGCAGTAAGTTAACCTCGCAGTGCAAATCCAGGAAACAAGGCCTCTATCCCGGCCATCCGTACGGTCTGAAAAAATGCTAATTCTGGGAGTCCATGGCCTGTAACGGAAGTGACTAAACGTGTGTTGTCCTGAGGCTAAGGCGGCTTTACAGTAGACAGGGCCGTGACTTATTTCTTGATGTGTCGAACAGGTAGAAACAAAGTCTAGAATACTTCAACTTATGCCGACAGAACTATTCTACTTATTCCTTGGAGGAGTTTTGCCGGAATCCAATCCAATGAGAAAATTTTCTATATAGTCTTTGAAACAAAGGATTGAACTCGTAAGATTCCTATAAAATCTATATAAATAAAAATAATTGGTAATATTTAAGACACCTCATTCGTTTTGAGGACAGAAAAATCCCATAATAATCTAATAAAAATCTTAAAAGTTCTCATATTAATTGAGAAAAAGAGAAATATCTGTACCACTTATTTTGGTGGGATAGATTATAACGGTGCAGATTAACTATATATGTACATTAGAGTTATATAACAAATACAATTGTATTTTAATCATAGATGATAGAGTTGTATACCAAGACAATTGTATCATAATATCTAATCGTGTAGTTACGCGGACAAATATGCTAGTTACAATAGAATGGCTCTTTCCATAGGAAGTTTGGAGAAATTCTAACGAGATGTCCAGGCTCATGGAAAAAATTCCTTTTGAGTCTTGCATGTACAATCTCTCACCTTAAATTCCTGTGAAGCATTCAAACACAGCTTTTGAACAAATTCTCTGTTTTATGCACCTTGTTAGGATTGCACTAACATTCCTATACAATTATTGTGTTTTTCTATTCCTGCGCTTTTCAATTCGTGCGTCCCAAAGATGCGCTAAGATCTCTAAGGAACTACTCATTATAAATGCACCGGTGGGTCAGATGCAACCAGATAGTCCATTATTTCGGCTACAGGGAAGATCATATGCACCTTTCCTCTCTAATAGTTTATTTGAACTGTTCTTCTCTGATACTTTTTTAACTGTTCTTCTCTGATTGTTTAGCAACAGTTTCTTTTTGTGTAATTCGATATTCTGTCCGGACTAATGCCCTTCCTAGCTCCTCCTACCTAGTTGCTCATATGACCTGCCTATGTTATTGGAGAGTTTTGCTTATCAATTCAGCGATTGCAATGCCCTTCTTATGTTTGTACGACCCGTACCCTTCATTATGTTTGTACGATCAACAGGCACGTACAGGGATTTTGGTACTGTTAATTCATGTGATTCCTACCGCAAAAAAAGAAGTTATTGGCTGTTGCAATATTAGAATATTTAAGAATGCAATCTAAACAATGGAAGCAACAAAAACATTAGATAGTTTAAAAACCACGACATGAGTAGAGATATGGTTATTGTTTGAGTAGATTGATGTGATCCAACAACAACTTAAATGCAATCAAATCTCCTGCCTTGTTTTGGGCCCTCACCTCACTTCAAGCGTGGTGTCACAGCCATCATCCGATAAAATTATACACGAAATCTTACTTTTTATCGTGCCCTTTATTTGAACTAATCTCAATAGCAGGAAGGAAATTGCGTGCGTTCTATGTTCTCCAATATTTTAGTGAGCCGTCAGTCAGAAAGAGGGAGAATTTAAACCCCCTGTGCGACGTTGTCAATTGTGAGTTGAGTTTCAAAATATTACTTTAGTCATCTTTTCCCCCAAATTTGATATCCGATCGTTCACCTTTGCAAATCCAACCCCTTCATGTGGATCTACTACACGCATCAGTAGACTTGTCGAGCTACAGTGGCTCTGATGCTGTGCACGTTAGGTCGGTTACAGTGCTACCGTGCAATAGGTCTGCGGGAGAGGCTAGATTCAAGAAGTGTTTGGAGATTAAATTTTTTTTAAAAAAAATGTGGCCAAAGTGATATTTTTGTGATGGCTTATCTCATTCCAGCCATTTTTTTATTCCATCGATTAATTCCCATGCTTTTGGAGCATGGCTGCGCTGGACTAATGGGCTTTGACAATAAGAGATAAAAATACTAATCCGTACGTACTACTTGTATAGTGCTATTGTACTACTCTTGTTAATCTATTGTGTTTTTCATGCTCCGTTCCTTTTCTTTGCTCGAGACTGGAGCTAGCGAATCTGACATGTATGGACAGAGTGACTGCATGTGTAGTGTCGTAGTGTGCACACTTGTAGGAGGTAGTAATTTTCAGGCACTTGTTATCTTCTCCAAAGAAGAACATGCGTGTCCTCTCCCAAAAAAAAAAAAAGCGTGCGGCTAGAAAGCATGATAAAATTGTAGGCAGATGGATCTTGGACAAAATCATTTCAGATGCACAAATGAAAGGAAATAAATTTTTGTACCACAAATCCTAAATTGAGCTGGGCTCTCTTCTCTCTTTGGATGTTCACGAAATGCTTCTAATCAATAACATGAGGACGGCACTTAAAAATACATTAGTGATAGATCTTGCCATCTGACCATCACCAGAAGGCCCATCACACAAAAGATCCTACCTATCTAATGTGCAAGCAGAATGACGTACAAAACCATTCATATGAAGTAATTTTTAGGCCAACCATTCCCATTGTTCAAGGATGCATGGAAATGTTTATCCAAGTTTACCAATAAAGTTGTAAATATGTACATTCAATTAATATTTTTGGCTACTTGCTTGAAGGTGTAGCTGCTGTTTTTCCCAGTCCAAACCCGCATAGGAAATGAAGTATAATATTTTTTTTCCCAGATGCAACGCAATGAACATGTCTGAATCATCTGATCGATGAGGAAATTGACGGCTTAAATCAGCGTGAGGACGCAGAGCTGTTGATGCTATTCCATTCTAGATTATTAGCAGTTGGGTTTGGACGTGTATGGATATATAGCTGCTGCAAAGTTTATTAGGACTTAACTAAACCAATTGGTGGGCTAAATTGGCCTATGGACCACTACACCATTATAGTCTGATAATTAAGCATCAAGAAAAGATTAGTCCTTCCAGCGCACATTGGCTGCACTGTGCACACATTCCTCAAATGTATGTCATGGTTTGCCCATGTAGGTTCTAGCTAGTCTCTCTCAAAATGGCCAGTACTACCATAGGCTTGTCAAGCTATATAGCTAATATAGAGAGAGAAAGATCTTCAGGGCTGTTGAGGAAAGCAACTTGGGCCCCTACACATCAAAGAAAGGCAAAAATGCTACCCTTACACGACAGTATAGCAATAGACTATATCTCCAAAGAAGTAAGTATTTAGGGCTTATTTGGAGTGTCCGAATCAGTAGAAATCTTGCATGAACTGCACTATTTCTTGTAAATTTATTGTATCATAAATAGGTCTTTAAGCTTCATTTAATTAGCTTATGTAATCCTAGCTTTAAATTTTGGAATAATTTAGGATTTGCTACTCCATTTGTAGGCATTCCTAAAAAAATAAAAATAAAAGTATTTCATGATTTGCCACCCATTATCTCATTTACGCATGGCCCATGACATAGAGACACAATGACGAATAGATTGGCAAATCCTGAATTTCTGCTTAAATAAATTATGACCAATGATTAAACAGCTATGGCGTTAGATTAGGCTCATCGTGATAAACAGAGCTAATATTGTGCAGCAGAAGTAGGCAATTAAAAACAAAATTTGGCCACTTGGTGAAGTACATATAGGTGTTTAGGAAGAACATGTATAAAAGGTGATGGCGTGTTCCATTAATTAGAGAGAGGTTTTACTTGCCCATTAGTAGTAGACCACTGTTGTTAGTTTCTTCAGCCACTAATCAAACATGATTATTTGGTCCTATGATACTCTCCAATAGCTCCAAGCTAAGAACATGTTGATGGGAAAGTGTACTGTTTGATCAAAAGCGGAAGTCGAACATATTGTTTTCACTTTCTCAAGTATAAAACGATATTGGAGCAATAACTCATACTCTTTTCGGTTTTGTAATTGTTAGTGTGGTGGTGCGTGCGAGTAGGTAGCATCTAGGGCATATAGAGCTACAAACCTACAATGCCTATGAGATTTGTTTTGAGACATAAAACATCATAGCGTTTTACGTGGCCTTGCATTTTGCATCCAACTCACATGCATACGTACTCTGCTAAAATTTTCCGCTCGTTTCGACTGCAGCTTCTGGCTTCTGACTTATTTTTCACTATTCATAAATTTCATCTTTTTCTGAACTTTTAGCTTTTAGTTGAGCTTTTTTGCCGGTTCTTTTTTCCCGTATTTGTTTGTATTATACGTAATGGGCTAACATATTTTTTTAAATTTAATTATGTTAAATAAGCCTCTGTCAGCTATAATATTTTTTCCAGCCAGCTACAGTACTTTTCAGCCATAAGCCACCAAAAAAAACCCAAATGAGCACCGCCGACTATCTGTGAAAATAATAATAATAATAATAATAATAATGTCACATCATTGGTCAATACTTTTTCTTCGAAATAGTTCCTTTTACACTGCTAGATGTGGGGATTCCCAAATTAAAAAATCATGGAAGCCTGGGTGTTTTAGCTAAAACATCGTAGAGATACAGAGAGGGAGAGATCGCGTACGTGCTAGGTGTTTCATGTGGGCTATAGATTAGAACTAGGATTCTAAAGATGTGCAATTCTGTAATTAAGAAAACTTCCATTTGTTAGCTAAAAATAAAGAAGATATTTGGATTAGCAATTCGTATCTAGATTGGGTGTGTAAATGAGAAAGTAGCAGGTATAAGCAAATGGGAACGTGACTGAATATCATGACAGAGGTACAAAGTGAATATTTGTATTCACTGAAAAGGGGAATTTGCCAAACAAAGCAGGCCTGTAATCTTATTTGGCTGTTTGATGCAATGCATATGAAATATGAATGCTTATATTCAACTGTAATAGCTAGGCAATCAAATAATTATAAAACTACTGACAGTAGGTACATATGTCAGCAAATATGCTTGAGATTTATCGTTTAGCCAACAATAGAACATATTATATTAGATACCACCAATTCAAGGTGAAACACATATGGGAATAGTATGAATAAAACCTTATATCTTTTAGCTCGGGCATTTGTTGATAGCCTTAGCAATCGTGATCAGGGAAATCAAATGCTTTCATTAGGCACAGTTATGGCAGAAAAAGATCCATTATAGAATACCCTGTAAATCATATGAGCATGGGTGAACGTTCGACGTGAATCTCCTCGTACCCTACAACCTTCCAAACGCCTCCCCAAAAGAAGAGAGAACTATATGAGACAAACGAACTAAGAAAGTGTAGAAGCAAATTTCTAATTGCTGACACTACGCACTTACCGTAGGAACGACGGAGTGTAGCTGCAGAACAGCAAATGGAGAAGCCCCTGATTTCCTTGTAAGCTTGGATGGACAATGATGGATAGGAAAACATGTATTTAGAAAATTTAGCTTGTATGTCAATGTTGCCCAATACCATGATACGGATACGCGATACGGCGATTCGTCATTTTTCCAAAAACACCGATACGTTTATATCACTACTGCAAAAAAGTAAATACTAGACGCCTCATCACAGATGATTTATCAAATCATCAATATTAAATACAATCATAGATGGTTTAGGTTTAGAGACCGTCTATGTTATCGTCAGCACTAAAAATCGTCTATAAAAAGATAATATCATAAATAGTTTTTAACAAGAAACATCTGTGATAATTGTGTATGAAATTTCAGTCTTGTCTCGCCATGTCACCAATCCGCGATATCTCCCCTAGGATCCCGATCTCACTAGTCTATTCTCCCCGCATCGAACGGTAGTCACCATTTTTCCCACCTCTCACACCTTATTAACCCCTCGAGATGCAGGCCTCACCATTCTCCTCTTCTCACTTTCCCACCTCGCACGACGTTGAGAGCCTCGAGATGCAGGCCAACGATAGGAGCTGGCTCGCTATGCCCCCTGAGTCGGGCATCCACACCGTCAAGATCGGCGATCTATTCATGGTACGTACAAGCCCCATCCATCCTTTCTTCCCTTCCCTTTGATGGTTATCAAGAAGACGAGGTGATGAGTATAGCCTGTGAATGTGATTGCAGGCTGTGACGAAGTGCCAACCTGCATGCACCGTGTCAAGACACCGAGCAAGTGCAAGCGTTACTCGATTCTATTCAGGTCTATGACCAACGAAGGCGGCGCGCTCCACACTTTTGATGACCCATTGCTGTACGGTCCCTGCAGCCTCGACAAGTACATGAAGTTCCGGTTTACGGTGTTTCTATCGTGGTCGATTTGTGGTGGTCGTTCTGCCATAGTTGATCTTCAGTGGCGGTTCTGCTGTGCTCGATTTGCCATGGTCGTTCTGCGGTGATCGTTCTGCCATGGTCAATTTGCTATGGTCGTTTTGCGGTGATTGTTCTGCCGTAGTCATTCTTCCTTGGTCGTTCTACCGTGGTCGATCTGTCGTGGTCGATCGGTCGCAGTGAAGTTCTGGTTCGAGAAGCAAGGACGCAAATGTGATGATCCATTAAAGGCATTCTGTGGAGCAGAGAAAAAGATGAGAAAATAGAAAGATAAAGAATCATCAATACAAATATCACAGATGGTTCTTATTAAAAATCGTCTGTGATAATTATAGACTTCACAGATGGTTTTTAATCCGAACCGTATGTGATGACCGACATATCATAGATAGTTTCTACTACAAACCATCTGTGATAATCTATTACAAATGGTTATGAGTTAATAACCGTTTGTGATAGTAAGTATTGTTATGAGTTAATAACCACCTGTGATAGTAAGTATCACAGACGGTTCAAAAACCGTCGGTGATGACCACATGCTATTACTGACTCATAAACTCAGACGGCTCACAAAACTGTCTGTGATGACGTTTTTGAACTATCTGTGATGACCTTTTTGTAGTAGTGTGTGTAATAAATATAAAATAAATTAGAAACTAATGAATTCTTATAAGAAATTAAGAAATCGAGACTACCTTAATATTGATGTATTAATACAGCATGTTCCAACAATAATATAGCGAGGAATAAAGCATTACCTACCTCCATAGAGATTAGAGAAGAAATGTAGATGCGGCAAATAAAGATGTCGCTGAAAATTAACTATGCATTAGTAGCAAAAGCGAAAAAACTTTAACAAGAGAATCTAAAATTGCAATATGTCATGCTTCACAACAACTTAATGTGGTATTTAATTATCCTTCCTATACATTAATGGATGTGAGGATCTACGATTATGCATGTAGTTTTTTTTGGAACTTGTGATCAGACAGTGTTTTTATGTAGCTCCAATAATGGTCTTCAACTCTTCATAACTTCTCAATCCAAATAATACCATTTCATGTTGAGAGATGGTCTTAGAGTGCAAAACATGATAACTGATAACTACAGGGGAAGTCAAAGGAAACAAGGACATTATCTGCAAAGAACATCTTCGACAAGATGACCATAGCTCGAGCTGGTTTCCACCAAAGCACCAACCAAAGCACTATCTGAAATTTATACAAATCAAATAGTTCTAAAAGTGTTTCACAAAATGATGGGTGGCAAAAATTTCCTTGATTTCCATGTAACACTCAGCACTGAATATAATACATGAACCAAAAGTGCCTTAACTGTTGGCAAACGATACATCAATTTACCATGGCAATGCTCTCTATTAGATAATAATGTCCAAATAACTCATTCAATCACTTCACATTATCAATGGACCGATAACTACAGCTATAAGTTTACCAACCGTCACACTAAGGAGTTTCACATGCGAGTTCATACAAAAAAAATCTAAAAGTTGTTCTAAGCCCATCAGTGAGAAATCCGGATCCTCAACTCACCTGAATAGCGTAGACCACTCCATTGATTGCATAAAAAGCTAGCCTGAGCCCATCAATTGACATTGCTCGTGCCTTGCAAACATCATCACGAACCAATGAGCACACCAATACCCGCAAGAACAATAGCAATATATCTCCAAGGAAATCCAACCGGATAGTAAGGGCATGTTTGATATGGCTGCGGCTTATGGCTTTTGGCTGAAATTTTTGAATTTTAGCTGTTTGTGACAAAAATTACGGAGAGAGATACTCGCTTGCGATTTTGGTTGGTACAGATGTTGGGCTTTTAACGTGTACTACAATAACTTGTAGACCCCATCTTGAGAAAATACTCCATTTGAAAGTTAGGTACTGTAACAAAAGCCAAAAGCCGCTTTTAGAAGCTGTAAAGAACAGGGCCTAAATCTCAGCCGAGAAGAGCACCAACAGAGCGTAGGTCGTGAAGAATGCAAGGCTGGAGGATGGAATTTCTTCCAATTCTCTGGTGGCAGATAGATGGCTGAAATAAAAACGAGCCTTCTCCATGCCTGCTTCATGGTTAATGGAAAAGAAGAAACAGACAATGAGGGCAAATCCCTCCAAGCTCCATACAACAAAAGATAAGGAAGATCCACATCCTGCATCAAAATTTAGAGCAAGCAAATTTGCTTGGCATTGCCTCCAAGCGTGGAGGCGGCTCCCACCCAATAAAAAATTTCATGTCTGCACCTATCATATGGCGTGAGATGGTGGTGAAGTTGTTGCGCCTCATCCACCGCCTTCCACCGCGAGTTGGTACTACCCATCTGTTGATTAGAGTTGGAGAAGGTAGATCTAGCGCCGTCTTGGAGGTTGGCCGTCGAGTGCGCTTGCACCGGTGGCTAGCCGCTTGCCGCCACCACTCAAGCCCGACCTCGCTGTCGTTGCCTTAGTTGTTTAGCTCCGACACTACTGTCGGTGTGCCAGGGGAGAGCGCTGGAGAGAGGGCAGTGCGAGAGAGAGAGAGATAGGAGCCAGGGGAGAGCGCTGGAGAGAGTGGGCAAGCGAGAGGAGCACATGGGGGCAACCTCGGCCTAGGGTTGGGGCAGGTGAGGGAACCCATCTAGGCTTCGCGGGGCGACACTTTTTTGGGGAACCTAGAGGGGCTTTGTACAAAGGCGATGGCATGGATGCTCTGGCTGGCTCGGCATTCTTGTGGCTTTAATAGATGTATGATGGACAACACCATAGTACGTGGTTAGGTTTGGAAAAGACGGGGAGGCAAAATCTTTGCATCTGTAGAAGTTTTAACTGAAGCACACATGCATGTACAGATTATGTTTATACGTATGTGCACACGTGCATGTAGGGCTGTACAAAAGCTCGAAGTTTGTGAGCTGCTCGTGTTCAGCTTGCTCCGTGCACGATTTAAGCTCGATTTGAGCTCCAAACGAGTCAAACTCAAGCTTCGTCCCGAGCTCACGAGCTTCAACAAGCTGAACTCAAATAGTTTGGTATGGTTCAAAAAAATTTCATAGCCATATGCATATGATATCTACTACTACCCCTTCCCAAACCTTAAGGCCCAAATATTAAACCCCAAGGCCCAAACCCAACTTCTCAACCTCATTCACCAATCCCCATCTTCATTTCTCAACATCATTCCCCAACTCCTCTCCTCCTCTTAGTTCTTCTACTGACTTCACCTCTTCTCCCACTGGCTGTCGACCATAGCAACCTACATTGTCTCATTTCCCAACCCCTTTCCTTCTCTCAGTTCTCCCACTAACACCACCTCTCCTCCCGCCGAACACCATGTCGATTGCCGACCAACATAGGCTACACTGTCAGCCATCCCCACCATGCCTCCACCCTGACCCCCTTCCTCCTCCTAGGCGACGGTGATGGCAATGAGATTGGCTCCGACCGCAACTGTAGCATTGAGACCTCCTCAACGTTGCCTAACCGCCTAGGTTGGCTCTCCTATCTCCCTGCTGACCAGGCAACTTTTACCAAGATCTCCTATGCCTCCACTCCCTTCTCCTCTAGGACCGCCGGGGACATCGACATCATCACCACTTGCCACCATGGAGTCAAGAATCACTGCCCACCGCCGCCACCTCATCCTCGAAGCTCTCCCACATCACTAGATTTGAGTATGTATGATCCATGCATGAAACCCATGTTTTTGTCGTGTTATCGAGTATTGACTTGAGCCCAGTTCAAAGCTTGAGACCGGCCGTAGACTCGCTCAAATTCGGCTGGTGTTTATGTCGAGCTCCATGCTAGCCTCCTCGGCTCGTCTACAACGCTATGTGCGTGCTCACGTGTCCCTACAAGCCTTGCATGCATGAGCTAGCTATGTAGCGGCTGTGGGCGAGGCACATGCAGCGTTTGACATTTACACGCGCGCACCGCCGCATTAGTATCCACTTCTTGTCAAAGATTAGTACAGGCTACATAGAACTTTCACCTAGCACCAGTGACGAGAGAGGGGGGCCTGGCACCCCTCAACGTGCAGCCAGTATGCAGAGAAGTTTTGTTCAGTAGTAGAGAAACATGCAAAGATATATACAAGAAGAGGGAGAGAGTAGAAGGAAGAAGATCACAATCAAAGTTTTGTTCAGTAGTATGAGAAGGCAAATTCATGAATAGTCAGCAGCATAAGATAGCATAACTGATTAACTCCCAAATAATTGCAGGATTCTGAAGAAAATTCACATACCTGAATGGCAATTAGATTAGTCAAGACTACAGTTATAATATTCAACATGCAGTAGCTGAATTTTTCACTTGTGTTGAATCTTGCTGATGGAACAGAATTCTGAAGGACACAAGATGTAAGATATGAATCTAGCACAACATCTTGCATATTTGCATCAAGGATAAATTATGTCTTACGGTTACAGTCTAGAGAGCCATTTGTCACGCAATGAAAATAAGAAACACTACATCATCTAATACTACATCACTCTAATTCATGGTCATTTTTTCTAAACTCAACCACTGTATTTATTTTGGAACAAAATGGCTAGAGAGTTATATGTGATGCACCATCAGCTGAATTTTTCACTTGTGTTGAATCTTGCTGATGGAACAGAATGCTGTGCTAAGACATAATTTATATTGAAAAGGAATTGGCCGCAAAGATTAGTAATGATGATATTATTAAGGCCTATGATCTTGCTGGTAGTCGTAGAGCTCAGTTTAAGTTAATAGAGATGTAATTTTTTGCATTGTAATTTGCGAAACATATTACTCTAATAGTTTGATATGTGACTATTGAATCGGTAAATCTGGCATGGTTTATTGGTTCTACTCTACTTGTTGTTCATGTTGGCCCTCATATATCCAAATCCTGGCTCCGCCCCTGCCTAGCACGTACTGGCAACAACTAGCAAGCAGGTGTATCGAAAGAAAAGTAAAGGAAATGTGAAATGAAAAAGTGCTTAACTAATCATTCGCAACGTGCATGCGACCGGCCGGACAGGATTGGATGGGCACACGAACTAGTCGAAATGCTTTCTAGCAGAAAGAGTCAGTTGGAGAACATACCTGCCGATATGGCAACACATACTTTATCAAATTTGAACAATAAGTCAGATAGTTATACGTACTGAACACAGTTTGCAGCATTGAAATTTGAATCCAGTCGCTTGCAAAAGAAAAGGGAGAGAAATTTGAATTCACTGCTCGCCGTTCACTGGGGTGCAAAACAAATACCACCGAAATCTTCTGAACCAGAAGGTCAAAAAGGACCGTGTGATGGACGAAAGATCGTCAATCAGCAGGTCCCCCATGGATCGATGATCAAAAGAACGGCACGGCGGAGAGGGGCCGGGCGCCAATCCCGAGGCACCGATCAGCTAGCTAATAAAGATGGGCCGATCGATCACACGACGCAAACGCAACCGTTGGTAAAAGAACACCCATCGTAAGCCGGAAGCTCTCTTCGACTTTCGCTTTGATCGAAAGAGAGAGAACCCCCGCACCACGCGCACGCACGTACATGCACCGCAGCGTGTACCACGGCGGCGCGAAAGCTTGGGCTCGTGGTGGGATCGGGTCGGATCCGATTCGATCCTCCCATCACCGCATCGATCTCTGGAATGGTCTGGTCAGGTCAGGTCCAGGGCGGCCGGCTTTTATTTCTGGAAGCTGCGAGGCCGCGGCACAGGAATCCAGGAAGAGAAAGCGGCGGGGTCGCTGGATGACACGTGGGCCCGCGGTTTCATTGGGCTCTGGCAATACTCTTCACGTACCGCGTGCAGGGCAAAGCTACGGTAATACCTCCCCTATTAGGCGTCTCCAACAACTGGCTATTTAGTTAGCTAGATCTGATATGGCAAGGAAAAAGTAGAAGAGAGAGTAGTCACTAGCGACGAGCAAATAGCTGATCTATTTCACGTAGTCCAAGAACATGAGAGAGGAGCATGTGGGTCCAACAGTATAAAATAATCTTTGCTTTTATCTCTCACCTCCACGTCAGCTGACTATATAGCTAGTACTAGCTATTACCATTGCAGATGCCCTTAACGCCAGGAAGGAAGCGCGAGCGGAGAGAGCGCCCACGTCACCGTTTTTCCCTCCGTGCGATCGCTCCGTCCGCCGCGTGGCTGAAGAATCTTCGTACGGTCGGGGGAGCGGTTTTGCAAAAAAGTCCCTCCGTTTTTCGAAATTACGTAAAGGTCCTTTTTCCTCGCAAATAGGTCCCTGGCAGGTTTTTTTAAAGCGTTCTTTTGCAAAAGCAGCCCTCCACTTCACCGAAATTTTGTGTATTTTGCAGGATAGCGCCCCGCGTTTTCTAAATTACGTATGGGTCCTCGTTTAGTTACGTATAGGCCCTCGCTTTTTTACGGAAAAAACCTTTTGCTTTTTAGAAAATACATATGCGCCCTCGATTTTTTTAAAAAACTCCTAACGAATTATCGCCTCTTTTGCTTCGGTACACACGGTGGCTGGCGCGGCGTTACGCCGCGCCTATGTGGCTAGTATACTTAATGCACGGTCTTTTGTCTTTGATTTTTTATTAGATAAATAAGTTTTTAGTAAAAAGTTATAAACTACAGCACAAAGGAACGTCTTCTAAAGACTCGTGGATATTTTAGTAAAAAAATTGTTTCGATGGTTGGCGTTTCGTTTTGGTGGAGGCTTGCGATTGCGTTGCAACATGGTCGTGGTGGCCTTGGTCACCTTGGCTGCCAAGCGTGATGCCCTTCCGAAGTCGCCAGCCTACTGTTAAGAAATATGTTTAACACCTTTGTCTCTCCGTTCTTCTAGAACTCATGAGGATAAAAGAATTTAGGAGTAATATATTTCGTGATATTACTCTTAACATAGCCCATTTGCATCTGTGCAACATAAACGGCATTATCTTTATTGATAATTGAGGGGTTATCGACGGTGTTAATGCCACATGACTTCTGGATATGACTAATCATCCACCTAAGCTTAACATATTATCGTGAGACTTCATATAATTTGATTATTTTTGAGTAGTTAGTAGACATAGCTACTAAGGTCCGCTTAAATGACCGCTAAGAAATGGTTATACCACCATAAAGAAATACAAATCCTGTCCGGGATTTCTCATTATGTGGATCAGACAGATATCCTGCATATGTATATCCATCCATAGTCAAGTCTTGATTCTTCAGGTAAAATAATCCAAGATCTTGTGTAGCCTAAAGATACCTAAGTAGGGTTTTAATGTCAGCCTAATGTCTTCGGATTGAGTCTCTTTAACTGATACGGGAGATGTCTTATTTTCATCGCGTTTCATTTTCTACGGACGTCTCCCCGGAATTGAGGCCTCATTCTCTGGTGCTCCCCCCTCTTCTTCACATGAGGGGTTGGAGTTGTTCGAGTATCCTTCTGGGGTTCTTCCACTTTCTCTCTATTCCTAAATTTTGCCTTTTTAAGACTTTTTGGCTTTTTTGAGTTTTTTGCCGGTTCTTTTTTTCCCGTATTTGTTTGTATTGTTCGTGATGGGCTAATCTATTTTTTTCTATTTTTAAATTTAGTTATGACAAATAAGCTACCATCAGCTACAGTATAATTTAAGTCAGGTACAGTGCAATTTTAGTCATAAGGCAGCTTATTTCAGCCCTAACCGAGCAGCATCTGGTGCGCTTCCTTGCCAACACAACGTACAAAATAAGTAGTATAATAGTAACACCACATTTTTTCTACTACTTGTGCGAAAGAATACATACGTATAACTATACGTACGTACACGTAGCTTAGCTAGTACAGCAACAGGAGGTATTCCCGCTGCCTCATCACCGGCAGCATGCAGCTGACCTGGTCGGGTCGAGATCTGAGATGCAACGGACGCTGCGTGAAATTTGCGAGGAAGGCGTAAAAGAAGCAGCAGGTGGAGGCCCATCTATGCGTCCGACGCGGTACAGACACCACAGTGAACGGCAGCGATTTTGGCAGCCATTTAAGGGTGGAATTACGGTACTACTGATAGTTCAGGGAGGCTGTTACTAAGATTCCAATTTCAAAAGTTTCTGGTTCTGAGAAGTCAAAACCTGTTTAGAATATATTGGTATTTTAATACCTTTTCTCTCTTTTCTCTTTTTTTAACTTTGTATTGTTTGTAAAGATATAACTATGTTTTTTTTTCTATTTTTCTATTTTTAATTGTATACTTTAAAAAAAATTAACAGTCACTACAGTACTATTTTAGTAAAAAAAAAGCTATGGTACTTTAGAACATGGCCCGGTATGCTCAGCTGAATTGCTGATGCATCTGGGGGTGCATCCGTGCATGTCTCCTTTGGGTCCATGCATGAGTTCCTCAGGCTTTGGTTTTATGGAGCTTGTCAGCATCCATGTGACTAGGCTTCTCTCTCCCTGTTCTTGATTTGATGGGTTGTAGTAGCAGCAGCAGCAGCAGCAGAAGGTAGCAAGCATTGAATAGAAGTGGTTTTGAACCTCGAATTCGCTTTGATGGAAGGCGTGAGGGGGCGTAAATGGGCTCACAGCTCCCGACACAGAAAGGCTGGCTCTTGGCTCGTGAGTTCTTCATGTTCATGCCTGTCAGATTCAGTGTGTAGTACCTACGCTAGCAGTGGTACTCCTGTCTTCAGAAGCCCTGCTCTTGCTGTGCGGGCTGCGGCGTGGCCGGGGCACCTGCCTGATCATTCATGGCTCTCACAGTTCACAGGTTGCCCTGCCATCTTGCTCATTTATAGCTACTGCTGATGAATGGCCCAAAAAGAGGCGGGAGAAAGGAGACAAATTTGCTCCACCAAGTCACACACACAAGGTTAAAAACAGATTTGAAGAACAAATACTGGCACTTTTCTACAACAAAGTATTTTTAAAATGGAATCTACAAATCAATTGTAGTACACACTACACTGACTTTATTTATATCAGCTAAAATCACACGCGGGTCTCTTTCTCCGTACCCCCTCTTACGAACAGCTAAAAACCATAGGCCACGGTTCAAAAGAACAGACCCACTGGTAGAAACCATAACAGCAGAAGCCCGAACAGGTAGAATAAAATTTCGATTTTTATTCTTGCGAAGGGAAGAAGAAACAGACTCAATAATTTTGGCAACTAGGGCCAGTGAAGGTACAAGATACAGGTTCGTCCTCTCCACTTTCACACATTAAGATAATCTGTGTTGCTGCAAACAACAGAAGGGTGGGCATATACATCTCACGAACGATGTATGAGTTTGCCTGCAAAATCAATCATTCCAGCTTCGCAGATTATGCATAGTCGAGTGATGCAGCTAGGCTTGCTACTGAGAACCCGATCTCTGCACATCTACCAACTGATAAAGATCTCCACGGCGTTGATATTGCAGAGGAAGAAATTGCCTGGAGCAAATATTGCTCAAGCATTAGACCAAGGTGAAAATAGAGTGCTACGGAAAAACTGAAACATAAGATTCATTCTGCTTACCGCCTCTGTTCAATCAATGAATAGTCAATTTCTGCTATTATAGTTGCCTCCTCATGTTCAGTTGTCGCAATCACCTCCCCAAACTAGCAATAAAATGCCACTAGTTACGTATGAGATGACCAAACCATTGCTAGTGTAGAGTTTCCAGATTGTTGTGCATATGAACAAAATTACGAGGGGTTTTATAGCAGTAAGATAACTATACTTGTGTTAGTGCTGTGCTGAGTTTTAAGGCTGGAGCACAAGAAATCTGGAGGCTCCCGACAAAACTATAATAGACAAGGCATCTTAAAAACTCAAATCCTTACAGGTCCAACAAGAGTGGAGTGTCCCCAAGCAACATAACCTGCACTGGTATCTCGAGCTGGAGCACAAGTTGCCACAAACAGCTGACAGCAAAATGATCGATTACTATTTGAAAGCACAAAACTGGCAGAAAGAGTGGTGAACTTCTGTACAGAAAAACAAAGGCCAGCACAGTAGTGTTCTACATACCTGGTTGTCCGCAGCCCTGACATGAAAAGGATAATATCATCAGAACAGAAGCAAAAGAAAGAGATGATGTAATGTAAAAAGATACTTCAGATGCTTCTCATCATAATAATCACAGAGAAATTTGATAAAAGAATTGAGTTTTCGACTACATCTGAGCTTATTTTAGAAGTCAATTACCATCAATAAAAGACAAGCCCTTTTAGCTCATTATGTATCCCCTACATCATTATCATATCTCTAGGTTCAAATGATTCAGAAGATGCGGTACCTTGCCCTTTGAAGCAACTCCCAATGCAATGGCCCAGTAGTCATGTTGAATGCACCAGGATAGCATAGCAAATGAGCACCTGCGGTAAATAAATGAGCATTAGTATATTTTGCATGCTTTTTCACATAATCATAAACAACAGTAAGTTGTATGTTTTGTTAGATGTGTATTATATAACTGCGTATTTACCCCATTGTATAAGGGGTTTCTTGCATATATGCCACCTGTACATGTATATATATTGGCCCTTTGACCACATGATGAATATATGCGCTATTCATAACATGGTATCAGAGCGTGTTACCTAGGGTTAGGGTTTTTCCAGCCCCCACTGCCGCCGGCTTTGCCCCCTGCCGCCATTGCTTCTTCCAGCCGGGTTGCCGTCCATTGGCTCTTCTGCTCGCTCGTGAGGTCGCCGCTCGGAGGTGCTGCCGGCCGTCGCTGCCGACCCAGATCCAGATCTACCGCCGATCCCGCCGTCCAAAGATCCCCTCGACCGCCGCTCGAGACCCCGCCCGAGGCGGCAGGCCACCGTCGCGGGCTCCCGCTCGAAGACCCCGCTGTTGCCGACCCTACTGTCGCCGACCCCGCCGTCGCCGCCTCCTCTTTTGCTTCGGTCTCCAGCTTTGGTCGGGTTGGAGAGTTGTGACCGAATCGGTCACAACTAGATATTTGTAATCCGATCGGTAAAAAAACAAGGCAAAAAAAGGGCAAAAAAAAAAGAGCCCCCCAAAAAAAATGTCTTCTTTTGCAGGCACCGTTTCTGTTCCTCGTTGCCCGGTGATCTTCGATGGCCTCAATTATCGGGACTGGTTTCAGCACATGCGTATCCACATGCGTGGTCAGTGCCTTTGGGACTTTCTTACTGGCGATTTACCTTGCCCGTCTCGTCCTACTCCACCTGTTGAGCCTGTTCTCCCGAGGGATGCTTCCGAAGACGCTCGTACAAAGGCTTCTGAGGCTTCTGAGGATGCCATGGAGACTTTTCAGACTCAGTATGCTGCTTACAAGACATGTACTGATGAAGATGCTCGTGCCTTTGCTATTTTGGTTGCTAGCATGGAGGTGCATCTTACTGGTGATGTTGGATTGGCTTCCGCACATGCGATGTGGACGCATCTACGCAGCCGCTACGTGCCATCTGGTAATTCCTTATACCTTGCTGTTGTGCGACAGGAGCAGTCGCTGCAGCAGGGAGATGCCACTGTGGATGAGTTCTATGCTCAGTTGTCTGCGATATGGCGTCAGATCGACTCTTTGGGGCCAGATGTTTGCCGCACCTGTCGGTGTTGCCAGCGTCAGCAGTCTCACATGAAGCTTTGCCGCATCTACGATTTTTTGACACGTCTCCGGTCTGAGTTTGAGCAGACTCGTGCTCAGTTGCTGGCTCGTCATCCTCGTGTGACTTTGTTGGAGGCCCTTGCAGCTGTTCGTACTGAGGAGATTCGACTTCGTGGAGCGGGTCTGCTATCATCAGCATCATCACTTCCTTCGGTTTTGGTGGCTTCTCCAGCTTCTACACCTGCTGTGCCTTTGCCTCCACCAGCTGTGTCTTCACCAGTGACAACTGCTGTTGGTAAGGGCCTTCACTGCACCTATTGCAATAAGGATGGACATGTGGAACAGTTTTGCTACAGGAAGAAGGATCTTCGTCGTGGTGCTCGTTCTCCGAGGGGCCCTGGAGGTTCCTCCTCTCAGCAGAGTTCTGGGACCCCTGACACTCAGCAGCTTCTCGCATTGCTAGGCCGCATGGTTGCTTCTGCATCGTCTGGTTCTGCTGGTTCTGTTGCTCAGTCTTCTGGTGAGAGACCACCTTCTACTTCTCCTTCCTCAGGTACTTCACCTTGGATTCTTGATTCTGGTGCTTCTTTTCATATGACATCTGATTCCACCTGTCTTACTTCCATTAGTCTTTTAGCTACTCCTATCACTGTACATACAGCAGATGGTACCTCTCTTTCTGTCACAGGACGAGGCACTCTTCCCAACTCCTCTTTTCATGTTCCTGCTGTTTCTCATGTTCCAAAACTAACCATGCAGCTCATATCTGCTGGCCAGCTCACTAATCATGGTTGTCGTGTTATTTTCGATTCTGATTCTTGTTGTGTTCAGGATCGTCGCACGGGGACTCTGGTTGGTACTGGCCCTCGGCGCCGTGACTCCCAACGACTCTGGGAGCTTGACTGGCTTCGTCTTCCTTCCGCTGCCCTAGTCAGTCTTCTCGCCTCCACCACTGCCTCTACAGCTGCTGCAGCCTCCACCGCATCGTTTGCTCAGTGGCATCATCGCTTAGGACATCTTTGTGGTTCTCGTATATCTTCCTTACTTCGTCGAGGTCTTTTAGGGTCTGTGTCTGGTGATGCTTCTCTACATTGTCAGGGTTGTAAGCTTGGCAAACAGCTTCAACTCTCTTATCTTTCTAGTGAGTCCGTGTCTCAGCGTCCTTTTGATCTTGTTCATTCTGATGTATGGGGACCAGCTCCTTTTGTTTAGAAAGGAGGTCATCGATATTATATCATTTTTATTGATGATCTTTCTCGACATACATGGATTTACTTCATGTCATCGCGTAGTGAGGTTTTATCTATCTACAAGACCTTTGCCACCATGATTCGCACTCAGTTTGACTCTCCTATTCGTGTTTTTCGCGCCGATTCCGCCGGAGAGTACTTGTCGGGAGTCCTCCGTGGTTTTCTTGCTGAGCAGGTCACTCTCGCTCAGTTTTCTTGTCTAGGTGCTCATGCTCAGAATGGTGTGGCTGAACGCAAGCATCGTCATCTTCTTGAGACAGCTCGTGCTCTCATGATTGCTTCTGCTGTTCCACCACATTTCTGGGCTGAGGCTGTTTCTATTGCCACATTCTTGATCAACCTTCAGCCCTCCTCTGCTCTGCAGGGTGGGATTCCAGTTGAGCGTCTCTGTGGCCAAACACCTGATTATTCCAGACTTCGCCTTTTTGGGTGTGTGCTATATTCTTCTTGCACCTCGTGAGCGCACCAAACTGACCGCTCAGTCAGTTGAGTGCGTTTTTCTTGGCTACAGTGCTGAGCACAAGGGATATCGTTGTTGGGATCCTGTTGGCCGACGGATGCGGATTTCTCGGGATGTTACTTTTGATGAGTCTCATCCCTTCTATCCTCGTCCTTCTCCTTCCTCCACTTCAGCATCTGTTGTTGAGCCGCTTTCATTTCTAACTTTTCCTTCCAGTCATATAGTCACAACTCCACCACAGCCTTTGGTCTCTCCGGTGCCTCCTTCTCACTCCGCCCCTTCTTCACCACCGGCATCCTCTTCCGAGGTTGTTCCTGATCTTGTTCCTTCTTATCCTCTCTACTATACTCGTCGCCCGCGAGTTGAGGATCCTTCTGATATGCCCTCCCCTTCTGACGGGTCATCCCCTTCGGCCACTCCTCGTTATGCTCTTCGCGATCGCCAGTCTATTCGGCCTCCTAAGCGTTTTGGTTTTGCTGGCGCTGCTCTTGCCGAACCGACTTCTTATCGTGACGCTGTTGTTCATCAGGAGTGGCAGCATGCGATGGCAGAGGAGATCGCTGCCCTTGAGCATACTGGCACGTAGGATCTTGTTCCTCTTCCTGCGCGTGTTACTCCTATCACGTGCAAGTGGGTCTATAAGGTTAAGACTCGCTCTGATGGTTCTCTTGAGCGTTACAAGGCTCGTCTTGTAGCGCGTGGTTTCCAGCAGGAGCATGGCCGTGACTATGATGAGACTTTTGCTCCTGTCGCTCACATGACCACCGTTCACACTCTTCTTGTTGTGGCCTCTGTTCGACAGTGATCTATCTCTCAGTTGGATGTCAAGAATGCCTTTCTCAATGGCGAGTTGCGTGAGGAGGTCTACATGCAGCCACCCCCTGGGTATTCTGTTCCTGAGGGTATGGTTTGTCGTCTTCGCCGATCTCTCTATGGCCTCAAGCAAGCTCCTCGTGCCTGGTTTGATCGTTTCTCCTCTGTTGTCACTGCAGCTGGTTTTTCAGCGAGTGTTCATGATCCTACTCTTTTTATCCACACTTCATCTCGTGGTCAGACGCTTCTCCTTTTGTACGTTGATGATATGATCATTACTGGAGATGATCCTCAGTATATCACTTTTGTCAAGGAGCGGCTTCATGAGCAGTTTTTATGTCTGATCTAGGTCCTCTTCGCTACTTTCTTGGGATTGAGGTTATTTCTACTCCTGAGGGTTTCTATCTATCCCAAGAAAAGTATATTCAGGATCTTCTTGATCGTGCCTCTCTTACTGATCAGCGGACAGCTGAGACTCCCATGGAGCTTAATGTTCATCTTTGTCCCACGGATGGTGAGCCTCTTGCTGATCCTACTCGCTATCGTCATCTTGTTGGGAGCCTTGTTTATCTTGGTGTCACTCGCCCTGACATTTCGTACCCTGTGCATATCTTGAGTCAGTTTGTTTCCGCTCCCACTCAGCTCCACTATAGTCATCTTCTGCGTGTTCTACGATATCTTCGTGGAACTATCTCTCGTCGTTTCTTTTTCCCTCGCTCCAGCTCTTTACAGCTCCAGGCATATTCTGATGCCACCTGGGCTAGTGATCCCTCTGATCGCCGGTCTCTCTCTGCTTATTGCGTTTTTCTTGGTGGTTCTCTCGTTGCTTGGAAGACTAAGAAGCAGACAGCAGTTTCTCGTTCGAGTGCTGAGGCTGAGTTGCGAGCTATGGCTTTGTTGACTGCGGAGGTTACTTGGCTACGGTGGTTACTTCAGGACTTTGGTGTTTCTGTTTCTGCACCGACTCCTCTTTTGTCTGACAGTACAGGTGCTATTAGCATTGCTAAAGATCCGGTGAAGCATAAGCTTACAAAGCATATTGGTGTTGATGCTTCCTACATGCGGACACAGGTGCAAGACCAGATTGTTGCTCTTCAGTATGTGCCTCCCGAGTTTCAGTTGGCAGATTTCTTCACAAAGGCACAAACCAGGGCTCAACACAGTTTTCATCTCCCCAAACTTCATGTTGTTGATCCACCATAAGTTTGAGGGGGGGGGGGGTGTTAGATGTGTATTATATAACTGTATATTTACCCCATTGTATGAGGGGTTTCTTGCATATATGCCACCTGTACATGTATATATATTGGCCCTTTGGCCACATGATGAATATATGCGCTATTCATAACATGTTTTATGTTAATAGTAACTAGAATCTAAAATAGGCAAGAAAACACAACAAAACCAAATTATATTTCACTATGAGTTTCTGAGACCTAAGAATGAGGCCCATTATAAACATACATAGTAGGTTAGCAGCTGCCATGGCCCAAATGCAGTGGCAGATGCCGTAGCATCTTGCAGAATTATAGATATGCAATCAAATTAAAACTAACTTGAGATGACAACACTAAACAAAATACTAACAGATAAATTATGCATCCCTTGGAACTGTAAAAATAGCATATGAGAAAATTATACCTCTTGCAGCATACAACATTGCCAATTCCTGAAAACGGATGTCATAGCAAATGCCTATACCAATTCGGCCTACATCTGGAAACAATAAACACTGTATTAGAATATAGAGTAAATTGCATCACAGGTACATAAACTTGTGATGATATCAGCCGAGTTTCTAGAGGAGTTTAATCTACTTCTAAGGAACTAGAGAATTGAAATAGCCTTTTATTTCTTCATTGCCTCTTTGATAAACAGGAGATGTGGCTTATACAGAGCCGGCTACATCTTGAGGAAAAAGAAAGGCATAACTAATTTGGAAACAGATAATCTAAGCTAATCTCTAAAAGATGGAAGGAAATAAAACTTCCTAATAATAGATAACTTCTAAATAAAACACATTATTCCTAATTTGCCACAACCTTTGAACCAAGCCTATGGAGCTGGTATGTGATACCCCACGCAACATGTGAGGTGGATGCATCTAGGTCACCAAACTAATTGTTAAACCATACCAAAGAGGTCTAAAAGAGGTTTTGCAAGGCTGACAAGGCATCCATATGGTGCTAATGCTTATGTGGCAGCTCTTCTCCTTTCTCTCTTCTTAGGTCTCAGGCCACGCCCTCTTGTCGAGAAGTGGGAGCAGCATGATCCACGAGGAGGCCTGACAGCATAAGGAGATGACGTCAATAAAGGAGTGGCGCCACTTGATGACTCGACGTGTTCCTCGAACATGGAATGTGGGAAGTAGTCAACCGTGGCCGACAGGAACTGGAGCATGTGGACGGGCCCGTCGCTTTCTTCGTTACCTTTTTTTCTCTATCTATATCTACTAACAGCTACATCAACCCCATATGCATCTCATGCGACCAGAAAGCAATAAGAATTCACTTCGCAATTACTCCCATCACAGCAGCAAGCTCGTAGCTTTCCTTCTTAATCAAAACCAATTTACTTTTGAACACTTTGGAATGGTGTTGGACACACAAATGGGCATAGTCGGCGGGGTGGAGACAAGACCTTCACCTTCCCATGTCAGCGTCTACATCAATGCTACATAAGCATTAGTGCTATGTGAATGCCTTGTCATCATTGGAAAACCTCTTTTGGACCTCATTTGCATGGTTTAACGAGTTCATTGACCTAAATACACGGTTTCATTTTTTAGTGACCTAGATGCACCCAACTCACAAATTTGTGTACCTGTTGTGCAATTTACTCTAGAATATATGCGATAAAAATAATAGTTGTGTTGGATTGAAAAATTAAAGTACAACAAAGACTACTTGAATTCAACTAATTACAAGTCTACGAGAAAATGCAAATGAATGCTAGAGAGAAGCTACTACAAGAAAAAAACATGACATAAAATGTGCTTCACTACAACAATGAGATAAAGCAATAAGGAGCAAATGTTTAAATAACACCATCCAAAAGAGATTCTTCAAGTTAAGCAACATTGACAGACTATATGGAAAGGTACAGCTTCAGCATAACAATCACAATCATTAAACAAGTTCTATTTGTAAAACTCAATTCGAATGACCCAAACCAAAATTTAGGGATGCATGAACGGTCCTATGGTTTGAGAACTATCTTAATCCTAGCTTGCTTCATTGCAGAGACTGATACCGCGATAAGACAAACCTGTGTCTACAATAGTAAGATCCTGCCCAGCAGTAAGAGTCTTTGATTCCTTGAACGTAATCTTTCCTGGAATATCAATGTCGAAAAGGTGGATCTGCATTCATGAAAAATTTCATTGTTGTGGCATACACACTAAGAAGGAACTACCTTATAATATTAGTCAGAGTGGAAGAAACAAAATATCGCAAATAAGGACAAAGTAAACTAATCAGCATGCTACAAATAAAACAGAAATAAACTAATCAGCATGCTACAAATAAAACAGAAATAAACTAATCAGCATGCTACAAATAAAACAGAAGTAAACTAATCAGCATGCCACAAATAAGACAGAAGTGATCAAATCTTTATTCTTGTGAAACTATGATATTTTCACATTCATCGGAAGAGCATCACAGTACCACTTGGAGTTGGCATGATTGATGTGCTAAGGGGTAGTGTAATGGAGAATTGGAGGTAGCATTAATTAGTTTTACACAATTATCTAAAATGTTACGCACATTTAGTAAATGTAGCTATACATGAATATTAATAGAAAACTGTGCCTCCTGGACAAACTGTGTCTTTTGTGAGATATTGACATGTTCAGATTCATGTATCTACGGAAATAAGTTTTCATCTGTACCTTTCTATGTTTACCCTTAAGCTTGCCATCTGAACCAAAGACACAGCATGTATTGTACAAGTTGCTACCAGAACGTTCTGATATGGACCCACCAACAAGAGTAATTTGCAAGCTGCGAGCAACCTCCGACATCATTGAAAATGAAGGAGCTGCATCGCCTCCAGCTTCAATATCCTCGGCGTACTCTGGAAAGCTGTCATTTGAATATGGACCATTCCATATCTCCTACAAGAATAAAAACAACAAACCGCAACAGGTTAAAGGTAATAAAGCAGCATAAGTACAGGTACATTTCTGACCACATGGTCTCATAAGAGGAGAAGGTGGACTAGATTATAAAATCAAAATCATGAGCTAGCAGATGCATGTTGAAGCATGTAGTACAAAGTGTGGAAAAAGTACCATGGTTCAAAAACCAAAATCTGGCAAAAAAAAAGTAATGGACACAGCTACACACAAGTGAATGGTGTCAAAACCTATTTATGTTGTACTCCCTTTTGAGAATTGTACATAAAAAATAACAACATTATATCACAAATTTAAATTTTGGCTCATGGCCAAAGAGGTGCTAAGTCCTCAGGCCTCAATACCACAATGTTGATAACTTTTGGAGAACTTGTAAGTTGTAACCACCGCCAACAATCAAGATTTAACAGAACTAAACTAACGCATGATTTGACTTAGTGAGCCTGCACCCTAGTGCAATCAAACCTGTACAGTATACCTCAACATCACTAGTTATGTCTAATCTTCATCCAAATAGCGAAAGGGCCTCTAGCCTAGCGGTTAGAGCGCCTCAGTAGCACCCCCCAGGTCCTGGGTTCAACTCCCAGTGGGAGCGAATTTCAGGCTTAGGGGAAAAAAATCCCCTCGCCTGCTACCACACCAAAGCACAGGTCTAAGGACCCGCCAGGGCGTTGATCCAAAGGATCCGCCGGTCGTCTCACAAAGGTCGGGCGTTGGTGCCGCTGTGTAAGGGTGGAGCAGGGGTTCGGGGGTTTTCTCGGTCTGCGTGAGAAGACCTTCTTCTTAAGCATAATGCCCGGGGGGTTTCTTCCCCCCCGCAGGTCGAGTTTTTTTTTCATCCAAATATCGCAAATTTAAAATTCTTTATGCAAGTTATACTTGATAGACTGAACAAGTATTTTAATCAGCAGTAAAACACTGTTAACATAAAAAGCCCAACTAATCAGAAACTATTATGCATTCTTCTATAATATAAGCTTGATCAATTATGAAAAAAATTATCGAAAGGTATTCCCTAGTTCACCAAGTGCTCATACTACGAATTTGAAACTCGACAATTGCTACATTATCAATATGTAAGTTTAAAATGACCCAAGCAAGAAAATTCACAACCATCTGTACCTACAGGTTAACACTATTAAGACTGCCTAACAATGACATACTGAGTAGGATCCAAACATGACCTGTACTATGTGGTTGGTTCTAACTTTACGCTGCTCCAACCTAGCTCATTTTGCCCTACTTGAACCACATAAGTACATGATGCATTTTGGCTTGAAAATGCGGGGTTTTTCTATCAAACACAGTCCACCCATTAGGACCAGGACCACATTGTCCCAGGAAGGGGACGGCCAGGTCAAGCAACAATCAAAACATCTGCCATCTGGGCATCATACAAAGCCGAACTGAGAGGCACACGCATAGTTCGAACATGTGATGTGAGATGTGATTGACATATCAGAGTTAAACATGCGCATGATACAGTCCAGTCCTCCCCCACGGTGCATAACAATACTACTACCCGCAAATCCTTGCGGAATGACGACACCACTCTTAATCCTCAACGCCTCTCCACTCCAAAGCCAAATGGAAATTACTACAGAAACAGCAATTTTTTTTAAAAAAAAAAAGCTTCTTAAGCACTCACCGGGAGGAGCACGAGCTTGGCGCCGTCGGCCGCAGCCGACTCAATGGCGGCGCGCGCGCGCGCGATGTTGCGAGCCTTGTCCGCCGTAACCGAGAGCTGGCACAGCGCCACCTTGAACTGCGTCCACAGAACAGAACCCCCCTTAGATCAAACCCCGACCGGACCCAAATCCACAGGAATTCATCCCAAGCGGGAAGGGCGTCACCTTGGAGAGCGGCGGCGCCGGGGGCTCGACGGCGGGCGGCGAGCGCGCGGCCTCAGGGCGGAAGGAGGCGGCGGCGGCAGCCATGGCGGCGAGGCGGCGGCTGCGGAGCGGGAATCGAAGGGAGGGGAGGCGGGTGGGGCTGGAGCTCCGGAGGCGGGAGGAGGTGAGGAGGGAGAAGGCCGCGGATGTGGCCGCGGCTCTCATGGGGTGTGGAAGCGGGCGTGAGCCGTGACGGCGACCGGAAGGCAGTCGTTGGGAGCGGATGGGTCTCGGCTGGCGATGGGGCCCAGTGGTCAGTGTAATGGTTGGCTGTGAAGGCACTTCTCGTGCCTGCGCGGCTGCGTCGCGACAAAAGATTTCGTGGCAGGTAGGGGCGATCGATCTAAGCCATTCAGTGCTCCCAATCGGACGGTTCACATCACACAGCTTAAATCTTTGCCCCGTCCCACATATGCTACGCACAAGCTTCCTCCGATGGTTGTTCGCTGTGCTCACTGCTGAGTGTCCGAGCTTTCTCGGTCTGTTTTTGTCAGGTGTTAAGTACTCACACCTACAAAATAGAACTTAGAATCATACGCACTCTTTATGCAAGTACTTGAATTTGAACAGATTCATCTATAGCTTGATTGGCTTGTCGGGAGCAACCCTTTATGGTCGCGGTCATTCAGTTTTTACAGTCTACACCAGCTCGAAGTGGCGTTAATTCTCTCGAAGAAAATGTTGAGGAACCGACGCTGGAGATCAGTCCGAGCGATTCCTCTGCTTAGAACAAGAACGAATCAATCACAGAATAATAGATTGAGCACAGAGAGGTAGAGAGAACTCCTGGTCTTTCTTTATTGCTTTAGATTGCATCAGGGGTACATAATGAGGGGGGTCTAGGTCCCTATTTATAGTCTACGGTGGAGGTGCCCAATTAGATAAAGACTCCAGATAGAGTCCTGGTTTCCTAACACTCCCCCTTAGGCACTCACCCAACATGCTCATGCCTCGTCAAAACTCCATAAAAACCCAGTGGGAAAAATTTGGAGAAAGAGTACATGATACATGTGATGCTGCGATGCACGAATTGCCTCGTTAAAAACCTTGGTCGAGAAACTTCATGGAAAACTCGTCAAGGGAAAAAGAGTACAATTCACCCAAATTCATTTAGTCTGCAAGACTTTATTTTTGGGTACTTAATCTTCATGATCAAGATTTATTAGCGGGCTTGTGAGAATTCTCCCCCTGAATTCTGCACTTCTCTAAGTCTCATCATTCCAATTCCACGCACGCACCTTTCAAAGCTAGATGCGGGGAGTGACTTAGTGAATAAATCTGCGAGATTTTCACATGATTTAGTATGCAGTACTTTAATCTCGTCCATCGTTTGCAATTCATGTGCATAGAAGAACTTGGGGTTGATATGCTTTGTGAGATGACTCTTCACGTAGCCCGTTTGCACTTGTGCAACGCAAGCGGTATTATCTTCATAGATAATTGTGGGGGTTTGCACAATGTTCATCCCACATGACTGCTGGATGTGGTGAACCATTCGGCGGAGCCAAGCGCACTCTCGTGCGGCTTCATACAGTGCTATAATTTCTGAGTGGTTCGTCGAAGTAGCTACCAGGCTTTGCTTAGACGATTTCCATGAAATTGCAGTTCCACCACACAGGAATACATAGCCTGTTTGTGACTTAGCGGTATGCGGGTCTGACAGATACCCAGCATCTGCATAGCCAATCAAGTTCAGATCTTGATTCTTTCTGTAAAACAATCCGAGATCTTTGCTACCTTGGAGGTATCGAAAAATGTCCTTTATGCCCTGCCAATGCCTTTTGGTGGGCTCTGCACTATACCTTGCTAAGAGGTTCACGGCAAATGCAATGTCCGGTCTAGTGCAGTTTGCTAAATACATGAGTGCTCCCACTGCACTCAAGTATGGGAATTCCGGTCCCAGGACTTCCTCCCACTCCTCCCTTGCTCGGAAAGGATCTTTTTCTTGCTGTAAAGACCTACCGATCATCGGTACTTTCGAGGGAAATGCCTTCTCAAAGTCAAACCTTTCAAGCACCTTCTGGGTGTAGGTCGACTGATGTACCAAGACTCCTTCAGGGACATGCTCAAGCTGCAGGCCTAAGCAAAACTTGGTCTTGCCCAAATCTTTCATTTCAAATTCTGACTCCAAGTAGGAGCTTGCTTCTTTTATGTTTTCGGCTGTCCCGATGATATTCAGATCATCTACATACATAGAGATTATACAGAATCCATTCTGGGATCGCCGTATAAATACACAAGGACAGTCTTCATTGTTCGTGTAGCCTTTCTTGCAGGGGAAGTCGCTCAAGCGATTATACCACATTCTTCCAGATTGTTTCAGTCCATACAGTGACTTTCTGAGTTTCACACTGTACAGATTTCTATTTGTTCTGTCTTGGTTCGGGAGAGGAATTCCTTCAGGGACTTTCATGTAAATCTCCGAATCCAAGTTACCGTAAAGGTATGCTGTCACAACATCCATCAATTTCATTTCTAAGTTCAAGTTCACTGCCATTGAGATCAAGTATCTAAAGGTAATTCCACTCATGACTGGGGAGTAGGTTTCTTCATAATCAACTCCAGGACGTTGAGTGAAACCTTGGGCTACCAGCCTTGCTTTGTATCTCACTACTTCATTTCTTTCATTTCTCTTTCGAACAAATACCCACTTGTGCCCAACGGGGTGTATGTGGGGAGGTGTGCGGCATACGGGCCCAAACACCTCTCTTTTGTTCAGAGATAGCAATTCAGTTGCTATTGCCTTCTTCCAATCTTCCCAATCTGATCTTTTCTTACATTCAGCGAGCGATGCAGCCTCGGGATCAAGATCGATGATGGTGGCAATTTTCTTTGCGAAGTAGATATCGATATTAGCTGTTGTCCTATTCAGGGACTCTCCCGTGTGCACATAATTTATAGCTATTTCTTCATGAGTTGCTTCTTCTGGAGCTTCACCTTGCACATCGCTTCTTTCAATTGCGGTGACAAGTCCCTTTAGTTTTTCGGCTCCGATGTGTGCGCACACATCCATGCCGATGGGGATATTCAGATCCGGTATGTCCTTTTCGGAAGGTGTCATACTTGTGCCAGGTCTCAACTGGCTCCCCTTCTCATTCTGGGAGACTTCAATGATCGGCTGTGGTAAATCTCTCTTATCCTTTTTCACCAGGCGTCCCCGGTTACTAAGGATTCGAGGAACCGGAGTTCTCGTCCTCTTTTTTATTTTTCTGAGGCCTCTGGACGAGATTAGGGATACCTTCTGCTTTCTTTGGTATTTCAACCCTCTCCGGTGCAGTGCGTGCAGGCACATGCGACTTAGTTACGCTCTTCAAATCAGTAAAGTGATCAGGCAGTTGATTTGCTAATGCTCGCAAATCAATTGTCTTCTGGACTTCTCTTGTCTTCTGGACTTCTATTGTTTTCTAGACTTCTGTATTTGCTTTACTAATGTCTTCTGGGCTTCTCTAGTGCGCGGGTCATCTTCATGGATTCCCCAGGCTTGCCACGTAATTTCCCGACATTCTTCATCAAGGGGTTGATTTCCTCCCCCTAATGTTGGGAAATTTTCGGTGGTGACCCTTGTGCTAGTTGCATAGGTGAATGGATGTTGTAGGCCTAAAGTCTAAGGTTGATGAGATTCGCTGCATGTAGGACTGTATGTCCCCAACATTTAGCTGGCAAATTACAATTACGCAAAAAGGGGTCGGGCAATAAATTTAATTCTCTTAATTAAAGCCTCTGCCAAACCATTCTGGGTATGGACATGCGGTACCAAGTGCTCAACTGCAATTCCCATCGCCATGCAATAATCATCAAATGCCTTTGATCTAAATTCTCCGGCGTTGTCCATTCTGATGGACTTAATGTGACGATCAGGGACCACATTTCTGATGCGAATGATCTGCGGGATCAACTTTGCAAAGGCATGGTTTCTTTTGTGGATAACAAAACCCACATATGACAACTTCGAGGAAGCGTCAATGAGCACCATAAAATTCTTAAATGGCCCTTAGATGGGCTGAATGGGACCGCAAATGTCTCCCTGGATGCGTTCCAGGAATGCAGGGACTTCATCCTTCACTTTCAGAGTGGAGGGTCTAGTTATTAGTTTCCCGGTGGCACATGCAGGGCACACAAAATCTTTATGATTCGAAAAATTCTTCACATTAATATTATGCCCATGCGAGTAATTTATTATGTTTCTCATCATCCTAAGACTTGGGTGGCCTAATCTGTCATGCCAGAGACAGAAGAGTTCAGAGCTTCTAAACACTGTTTTCAGAACAGTGTACGCTGCAGGCGCTTTAATTGTGGTATAATATAGCCCTGTTTCAGGTGAAGGAAGCTTTTCTAATATTCTTTTGCCATTCTCTTCGCGCTTCGTGATGAGCAGGTATTCCTTACCGTACTCTTCTTCAGTCTCAACGTGGAAACCATTTGCGCGGATATTCTTAAAACTTAGGAGAGTTCTAGTCGATTCTGGGTACAATAAGGCTTCTTCAATAACCAAAGTTGTGCCCATGATGGCTCTTCCTGAACCAATTATACATCCATCGCTTCTGGCGATTGTCGTAAGGCTGCTAATGCTCTTACAAATCGACTGAAAATACATAATCTCTCTTAAGATGGTATGCGTTGTGCCGCTTCTGGTTAAGCACACTTCCTTCATAGGGCGCTACACGCGTTCTAATATGGGGTATTTAATATGCATGAGAAGGCAATCAGCACATAAATAAAATACACCAATATCAGAACATATCATGCCATTATGAATTTGAATAAATGAATAAATTCTTCCAAAATCATCCAACCATCATGAGAAAACAACAAATCTCAAGTACCATCCATGCAAATTCTAACATATTCTTCCACACAAAATAAATGACAACTAAAGTCGAAATGCATTCAGTGCACTAGACTTCTTCTGCTATTTTCTCAGGGTTGACATTCTCTTCAAGAGAAATCATGGCGGTGGCTGCTTCTAGGTCGAGAGGGGTGCTGCTGTCGTAATGGTCTCAAACACCATCAGCGCAGGCAGTTGCTCAGAACGCTCCCCCTCAACCGATGCAGAGTAGACTTCATGTGCCCTTTGCCATCCCGTTTTGGCTTGCTAGCCTTATTCTCACATGGAGCATCTGATTTGCCTTTCTGGGCTGCGGTCTTACCCTTCCTTCCCCTTTTCTCTATCAAGGGCTTTCGCACCTTGTTGCTCCCGGCGTTGGCTTCACGGCCAGTGGAGCTACCAGATGGCTGAGTGACTTAGTTCTTGTGAAGAACTTCGTCCTGAGTCTCCGCAATTTGCATTATATCAATCAATTCGGCATATTCCTCACAGCCATCTTGATGATAATTGCGTGCGGATTATACTGCATTGGGGTGGAAGGATTTTCTCAATTTTCTGTATTGGGGTACAAATCCTGTACACGGCAAAATTGTTTTCCCCGACCGTCTTAAAGTCGGCAAACCTCAGTCTGATCCATTCGTACTCTGCTTGAGAAAGAATGGTGTACTTTAGCCTCTCAAACCTGCTTCTTGAGTGCGGTCCAGAGTGCTAGCGCGTTTTTTTCTGCCATATACTCATTCTTGAGAGTGACGCAGAGGTGGTGCCTGAGAAAATGAAGTGCTTGATCATTCTCCTCAGGTGTGGGTTGAGCGTCATGCAGTCCGCCAATCCCAATAGCAGCGCGGAGCTTCCTGGCTCTAAGCACAATCTCGACATCGGATGCCTACGTCAGATAGTTTTGGCCATACTGGGCCAGCTCCTCGAACTCTTAGTTCGTGATTTCAGTCATCTATATGTGTATAAGTCTACTGCTGGTAGACATGCACGGAATAATTCACTACGGGTAAATAAATGGTACAAAAGGTTCTCGCAATGTTTCATAATTTTCTGTGCATTTTCTATAATTTTACTGCTAATTTCAGTGATTAAAAGCAATTAAAACAATTACAATTAACCAAAACAGTAAATAAATACAGAGAATAATAATGGCATAAATAAATATGCTTCAAATGCTAAAAATAATGCAAAATTCAGATTCCCGAGGCCCTTTTATGCTAAAATATGAAATTTCAGCAAATTCTGCAATTCCAAAGGGTTTATACGCAAATTTTCAGTTCAGAGAAAATTTACGTAATTTCTTGATTTACTGAGAGGTTTTCTGCAAAATTCTGGACCCGCTCGTAAATTTGAGGGCTTATACATAATTTTTTGGAACTACGAGGCCTTTATGCAAAATTTGGAGACTTATATTAAAGTTTAGGGGCCGAACGGTAATTTATACGATTTTCGGGGCCTTTTTCGCAAAATAGCCAGCTCCCCCCACCGGTCAGGCCTTATTTGGCCCGTTGGTCCTTCCGACCGTACGGCCCACCCGGCCCATGGTCCAGCCGGCCTTCCCAAATGGCTATTGCCATGGGGAAAATAGGGTTTCCCTACTCCCTCTACCCATTGGCGGCGGCGGCGCAATAGGAGGTGAGGCAAGCGAGCCGAGCGGCGGGGCAAGGCGGCAGGCGACGCCGTGCGGGGCGAGGCGACGGGCGACGCCGTGCGGGGCGAGGCGGTGGTCGGCGGGCGGTGCCGTGCAGGGCGAGCGACCAGGCGACGGCGGGGGCCGGCGGCCCGCACGGTCGAGGCGAGCGACCAGGTGACGGCGGCGGCCATGGGAGGCCGGAGCGACACAGGCGCAGCACGGGCGCGGGCGGCAGCCGGCGGCGCGCTTCGGGCGCGACTCCTCGTGCGGCGGGGCGTGGAGCGACCAAGTACAGCGGCATGCAGGCCGGTGCGGGCTGCGGGCGTGGGAGTCGGAGCGCCGTGCGGCTTCGAGGGAGCCGGCTCGGGCAGTGAGCAGGCGGCGCCGTGTGACCGGTAGCCGTGCACAGACGAGCCGTCTTCGGGCGGCAGCACAAGCGGCTGGGCCGGGCGCGACTTCATGGCACGGAGGCGAGCACGTGCGTGCGGTCAGCGCGTAGGGAGGCGAGCCAGCACGGCTGCAGGCCGGCGATGCTCAAGGCGGCCTCAGGGAGGGCCGGCGGGCGGTGGTTGCCGCATGCGGGCGACAACTCCGAGGCGGCGGCATCTCGGCTTTGGTTTCGGGCCGATGGTGGCGCATGGCTGCTGCTGCCGTGGGGGTGCGTTCAGTGGCTTCGGGCCGACGGCAGTGCTTCAGGCTAAACGATGGCGGCCATGCGGGGCAGACGCCGGCCTTGGGAGGTGCGGGCCCGTGGCGATTTCATGCCGGCGAGACCGGCTGCTGGCCGGTGGTTCATCGGGTTCCACGTCCGGCTTCTGGCCGGCGGCCGCATACAGCGGTAGTGCATTTTTTTCTTTCTCTGTGTAATGCCATGCAAACCCAAACAAAAAACGAACAAAGCAGATTTTCGTGCAATGGCTTGAACAGAGAATAGATAATTTCTTGCGCAATGATCATGCAGAATCAAAGAAATTCATTCAAATTTCCGTTTCCAATCTACGATGCAATCAACATCTACCCCGTTTCGCAATCCACCGATCGACATTGTGCCGGCGATTTCAGATCTGCCCGCGGTAGATTTAGGGCGGATTTGCATCGTTCTACAGTGCAATCAACATCTACCCTGTTTCACAATCTACCGATCGGCATTGTGCCGGCGACTTCAAGTCTGCTCGCGGTAGATTAGGGCGGATTTGCACCGTAGAAAATTCAATCTAGAACGCGAAAAGAAAATACAGATTCAAAAGCGATCTAGAAAATTCAATATGTGCTTCGATGATTACCTCGTTCACCGGAGCGAAGTCGTGCTGATAACGTGTTGAGGAACCGACGCTGGAGACCAGTCCGAGCGATTCCTCTGCTTAGAATAAGAACGAATCAATCACAGAATCACAGAATAATAGATTGAACACAGAGAGGTAGAGAGAACTCCTGGTCTTTCTTTATTGCTGTAGATTGCATCAGGGGTACATAATGAAGGGGGTCTAGGTCTCTATTTATAGTCTACGGTGGAGGTGCCCAATTAGATAAGGACTCCAGATAGAGTCCTGTTTTCCTAACAGAAAATTCATCAACAGACGGAATCGCGGGAAGCGGGGGTGGTAAGTGCTCTGGGGCCGTACAATTTCAGCCCAGCCTATAAAACGAGATACCGGCCCTCTTACTGCATTGGGCCTCAACCAGTCTGCAAGGTACAGCCCAAATGGCCCACCCAACGTCCGAATCAAGAAGGTGTCAAAAAAGACGATCGAGTTTTGTCCCGTTGGTAAGCTTCGGCAATCGTATTAGCTGCCCATGTCCATCCTGGCTTGATCTTTAGATCAGTTCTGAGTGTCTTATCTCATACATGTCTATATGTTCAAGAGAAAAACACATATCCATACTCCATGAGATACCGGATAAATACAGAATTTATCTAACGACTTTTGCTTAAGTTCTAATGTGTGTTTCAGTAGTACGCACACGTGTATATACATATGATATATAATATAAGTGTGATGTCCATGGGTATGTATCCTCTGTTGTAATCTAAAAAAAAATCTAAAAAAAGGCTCAAATCAAGAACGTGTACAAGTCACAAGCCACAAACAAAGACGCTTTCCTATTTCTTTTCTTTCTTTCTTTTTTTATCGAGGGCATAGTGCTTTTTCCAAGGCATTTAGTCTAGAAACTACTCTTATGTCCACTTGGGTCATTCTTAATGGGACTCATTCCAGGTTTCCAGGATTCCTAATCCACAAATTGATCCCAAATCAATCACTGATTCATCAGCAGAAGTCGGAAGTCGTCAAAGGAAACCAATCGCCTTCTATCTTCACGGTGAAGGGAAAAACACTACTACTAGTAGTACTAGTAGTGTGCCCGTGTTAACGCTACGGTAAAATACAAAACATAAAATTTGTAAAAAATAAAACGAACAATCAGATTCATTAAGATTCATGTCTCATATATTGTATAACCAAATATTTTTGTCACATAATGAATGTCACATAACGACTGATCCTTTGAGGAGGTGACAACATCATTGGACTCACCCACTGACGACTTTCTCCATCCCCACAATGTTTAAACTTGAGGCAGGACTTTTGCATTGTTTGACTTCTTAGGTTTATTATGTCGGGATGATGCCTTCATCTGTGTGTTCAAGACTATCGACTTCACATCCTCGTCAGCACGCTTCCTATAGTAGGGAAGCGTTCGACCACGTTCAAGTCTTCTCGGCTCGATCGCACTACCTCTCTCTCAAAAACAAAAACTTTCTACCCTACCGCTGCCAGCTAGGCAACTGAACTAACACAACATGAATTTAATCTAGATGCACTATAATTGTCACCACAAAATACTGTTGGCAGATGAAAGTTTAGCTTATCAGTCTGGTTCAGGGTGCATTTTGAACAGTTTTCAAGTAGGTGTAATTTAAAGCTTAAACCCAACCTTCAGTTGATGGAAGAACTCAAGTCACATCAAGTTACCGAGGGATATGTATTGATTGAGAAATCTTGCTACCAGAAGAGGTGCCCCAGCCTCGGTCCATGATGGGACCATCTGCTTTGGGTTTTCCAGAAGGCCACTCTTGTTCCCAAGTAAGCCTTGTGCTGCAGCTTTCCCAGCCTGCACGCATGCATAGTTGATTTTACACGCAAACAAGCATAAATATTTCATAGAGAAAAGAAATTAAGTAGACAGGTTGTGATGGAGTACCTTAAGTCCATCTTCATGGAAGCCATAACCTGTGATTCAAGACAGAAGAGACGTTCAACAGTTTCAGACCTAATTGAAATGCAGTAAAATTAATTTGTAATCGTCCTTACATGCCTTCACGCCATTTAAGTTACCTTGATATGCCCCACTGTACCATATTCCTCTGGTTCCCTGAGATGTGACGAAGCTCAAGAGAAGCCTTTGCAGCAGCAACAGACGGAATAGGATGGCTAGACATGATCCGGGGCATGAGGAGGATTCAGTGTCACCAGGAAAGGACGTCTGCTGATAGATTCTATGTTCTAGAGATCCCAAGAAATTAAGCAAAGATATCACCAACTAATGCGCGCGTGTATTGATCCATCGTCCATGCATGCATATGATGGAGGTGGTTCATTAATCTAATCAAAGTAGGAGAAGAGATGCATTGCAAGTTGCTGTTGCTGCTATTTAGGGTACCTGAAGCAGATTCAGCCAGTAGGTAACAGAAACACCCCTGCTGGTTGTCCCCAGGAAGTTCCAGGCACTCCATGCCGACGAATTCCGTGGCATCAAACTTTTATCGTGATGGAGGTATATATCACTGCAATGAATAATGGATCAGGAGGCCGGCACACATAAATAAATAGGAGTATATGTATGTGGGGATCACTTTCATAAGGGATCACTAACTGCAATGAGATCAGAATAACAGGGGCAATACTTATATGGGCATGCATTACCTACCTGTAGACATACTGGAAAGCATCCAGAATTCTCAATTCCTCATGTGTTGCTTCAGCTCTGAGTATTTTTAGAGCATCAGGTGCATGCACAGCAAGCATGATTCTGTCGTACATCATCTCCGAGCCATCAACCTCTGAGACTCTGTAACCTGCTGCCAGAAATTCATGAATAATAACATGAGGGAGTACAAGAACAGGGAAGGGCAGACAAAAAATTAATGGATGTGATCAACAAAGAGCTTGGCAATTTGGCATGCATGCAGTACCTCCGTCAAAATAAGTTGAGACAGATTTGACTTGGCAGCTGGTTTTAACCTGACAACCCATGCTTTCCAGCTCTTCTCGTACCTGTATATATATGTGCAGATACATGCATCCGTTTTGCAGATGACAACTACAGTACCCGTGTAACAATACCATGTAACGCCATTTAAGCAGCAGTAAATACCTGAGAGCTGCATGAAACCAATATATTAATCTAGTCCTCATCTTCATCAGGAATAAGTCTAATAGGGCCCTTCACCCTGTTGTCGTTATACCCACCATTCTCACCACAAACAAGTGTTCCATGTGCCTTGAAAAGGAAAATTGCAACATAATTTGATTACTATCAAGCTCCACAAAAATGTATTTGAGGGGAGATAAAATACTAACATCATCGATGACCAACAAAAACCCATACTTTCTGCGTAATTTCACAAGTTCAGGTAATGGAGCAAAATCACCATCCATGCTGAACAGGCTGCATTATCAATAAAAAGAGCTTCTGAGTTTTGTACCCTAACACTATGCATACCATAAATCAACATTCCAACTATCATGTAACTCCAGCATAGATTAATCAAATAGTTGCAGTTCATAAATGAAAAGTTCTTGCTGTCATGTATGGTACACATCTTAGAAATCATAAATGTGAAGCAGCAAGTAGACTACAAACTTAGATATATGCAACCCATGTAGTCACATATTGACAACTTAGATAAGCCCAGATCTGTAATGTTTTTTTGCCTGAACTTCCATTACTAAGACTATACACTAACCTCTTCCATGACCCTAGGGATGTGAACTTGAGAAACAACAAAACAACGCATTTGGCACAAACACCTCCCTAGGTTCCAAAGGCGAAAGAAATATTATAACAACTGATACGGAACAAAAACATATCACATTCACCAACAAAGTTCAGAATTTCCTGATGTGGAACAGGGATCCCCGCGAAAAGGACGACTTTACAAGCCTGCGTCCCGCACCCTATCGAAGTATGAGTAGACTGTCCAGGTTTTGGGTGAACTTATTTGTGCATGAGACTCAACAAATCCGAGTTATCATCAATACAAATATCATTTAACCTTCCGACAGGACAAATTCGTCCGCACAACCACACTGTGGGAGCGGTGGAGGCCTGAAGATGCTGGCATTGCCCGGACAAGGCCGTCAGGGTGCCCGTGCCTCCATGTTGTATGCGGTACCTCGGGGAACACTACCATGGCACAACTGCCACCACCATTTCTTTACGCCACATCGATCCAATTCAATTATCAACTAACCCCACACCCCTTCTGAATAAACCCTAGTCGGGCATCGCCCCTAGTCTCCAGATCTGGGAGCGGTGGACAGTAGCAAAATAGCAACGGCAGAAACGAAAAGAAAATGATGGTGGGATGGATAGGCGGTAGTGAGGCGGGTAACTGACTGACGAGGAGGGTGCAGGAGAGCGGCCATCGCTGGGCGCGCGCGACGATGGAGAAAGGGAGCCCGTGTGTGGGGATGAAGGAGTGCAGCAGCGACACCGTCGCGATGCCCCCGATCGTCGACGCCTCCTCCGCAGTCCACCGGAGCCCGCCCACGCCACCGCCGTCCATCGCCCGATCCGCCGACCGCCGGGACGCGAGCCGCGATGTCCTCTCCCCCTTGCCTCTAGGCACAGCTACTCGCCACCTGCGGACGTGTCCGGCGCCGCGCGGGTTGAGATCTGGGAGGGAGAGGAGGCGAGTGGAGCGCGAAGCGGGCGGAAGGGATTCCCGGCTCTGCTGGTGGCCTGGTGCGGTGGGTTTTTTGGTTTTTTTGGTGCAATCTGCCAACCTACCGTGTTGCTCTTCGCCGCCCTCCACGGAGGTCTCGATGGTGAGCGCGGCCGTGGAGTCGGAGATCGGGCGCGCGGCGATGAGCGACGGTTGGCTACGGTTTCGGGGGGAGGCGGGGTGGGGAGGAGGAGGAACGCCTTCTTCACCGCCCTCCCCACCAACTCCTCCATCCCGCCGCGAATTCCTAGGGTTTGGTGGGCAGAGGGGTCGGGGCTGCGGCGGATCGGAGGGGATTGAGGGGTTTGGGGTGGGATCGGCCGGGGGATTTGGGCTTGGGATCGCGAGTCGCGCGGGGGAGGTGGGGATCGCGAGTCCGCTTTGGATTTGGATCGTTGGATATGAGTGGGTAAGGAGAGAGAAAGGTGGGAATTGATCCTTGATCATTGATTTCACTGGTTAGTTTTCCTGGGGACATGAATTGGTGTGGATGCAGGAAAACTCATGACTGCTAGGGGCATAATTTGGGGTGGTCGTAGGAAAGAATTGAACTGGTGGATTTTAGGGGTAGAGATTATTGTCTAAAGTCAACCAGTTTTAGAATTTTACGGGGGCCCAATAACACCGATATGATTAATAATAAAAAAAATTTGGAGGATTTTAGATCGAAATTTTCAAATAAAAATTTAAAATTTAAAAGATCTGTTGAATATATCGGCTGAAATTTTCGAAAACAAATTTTGGTAAAAAAAATTCTTCTATATTTACTAAAATTTATGTAAAATAAATTTTTCATAACCGGTTTGAATTTTTACAGGCTCCAATATGACCGATAAAACCGGCTATTTTCGGAACCATGCTCAAGTCAACTTCCGTGTGGACTGTGGACAAGGCAAGTGGAAATGAACTCCGCACTTAAGCCGTGTAGTCATTGTGTAATGACCAGGCATCAACACCACCCGCGCAAAAGCGCATCCTGGAATTCAAGAGCGCTGCTGTCTTGGAGATTGTTGACACGATCAGCGCGGGGATGAGAACAGCCGGTGCTTTCGATGCACGTCGTTGTGGAGCCTGTAATGCCGGGACCGCTTCGTCTTGCTTGCTGCCCTTGCTCCAAGATAATGGGAGGGAGGGAGGCAATGGCTCTCCTTCATCTAGGCAAGACAAGAAAATCAACCCTTCATCTAGCCTGTTCTTTTTTGCTGCGGTTTTTTGATTTTGACTGCGGCTTATGATTTTTGGGCTGTTTGTACAAAAGATTACAGAGTAACAAAAATTCACGTGCAGTTTTTACCGATATAAATGGAGTCAGTAAAGTATATACTACAATTAACTAGTAAACCCTCTCTTCAAAAAAAATACTCCGTTTAAAAGTTAGTTACTGTAAAAAAGACGAAAAGCAGCTTTTAGAAGCTAAAAAGAACAGGGCTAGGTGATACTTCAACTAGCTTCTGACTTAACCTTCTGGCTGCTATGAGTTTTAGTTGAAATTACACTTTTAGGGGTGGGTGTAAGCTGCAAATACATACATACATACATACATACATACATACATACATACATACATACATACATACATACATACATACATATGTGTGTGTGCGCGCGCGTGTGTTTGTGTGTGTATAATATAATAGAGTATAATGCGTAGGGGAAGTCATTAGAATACAACCTTCACCTCGGTTACGCTACATGCAAATGCTCAATACCTGCAAGCACTATGTAGTGCTAGTAATAATATTTGGCAGAGTAAAATAATAAAATAATGAAATACTCAAACTTTTGTTACACTACATGTCTAAAATCTATAGCATGCTAGTAGTAATACAAGTATTAAAAAAACCTTCGCTTCGGTTGCGCACAAGCAAGCACTCAATATTCGTGAGCACTATGTAATGTCGTAGCTATGACCATTTGCATGCAATACAGCTACGATCATCGATCAAATATTGTAACTACGACTATCAACTAAGCACTGTAGCTATGACCATCTGCATGCACTGTAGCTACGACTATCAAGTCATGCACTGTAGCTACAAACATTGACCAAATTCTGTAACTACGACCTTCGACTATGCACTATAGCTCCGACCATCCATGGTCGTTCTACCATGGTCGACCTGCCGTACTCGATATGCCGTGGTCAATATGTCGAACTCGTTTTGCCGTGCTTGACCTGCCCCGAGCAAGCAGCCATTAGCGACACCAAGATTTAAGACCGCATCTGTTACATTTTTGTAATCGTCATATGTTGTATTTTATTGTAATGTTTATGTTGGAATTCATAATCAGGGGTTTTCTTGCAAACAGATGTAATTAAAAAAATTTTATGTAAATGTATTAATTCTGGAAGTAATGGATCTGCAATACTTGATTTCTTTATCTCAATTTCAATTAAATTTAACCAACCTATCCCTAATAACGCGGAGGTAGGTTCATGCCCATTTTTTCTTCGTCAATATTCTACAACAAATGTTATCTTTTTCGAGGTCAAAAAATGAGAAAAATAATAATAAAGAAAAAACAGTTATATCACCACGGATGATACAAAAGAATAAGGGAGAAAAAAATCAAAAAGTCCAAAATATCCAAAAACCAAAAACATAGGAAATTAAGAAGTTGGCTCATAAAGGCAGAAGCCAAAGCCGTTTAGAGAAACCAAAAGCTAGAAACTGAAACTGTTTGGAGCAAAACATAATGTACTACCAAGTTTCGTGAACTACTCCACAGAGTTGGCACCAATGCATAGAAGATAATCAAGTAGCAGCGCGTTTACTGTTTATAGTAAGGAGAGAATAGTGAAAGGAGAAGAGATTCCATTTCCACTAAGACAGAAGGGAACAAATGTCAAATCTATCTAGTACAGTAGCATGGATGTCGCGCTTCTGATTTTATTTAGCTTTTCATTTATTTTAAGCTAAAAATTATTTAAAACGCATCGACTTTTAAGTTTAGTTTTTCTTCTTTTTTCTTATATCTTTATATTTTATGGCAATATAATGTTTTTTATAATTTTATATTTTTAATTAAATAACTTAAAAAACTAACTACTGCTGTAATACAATTCCAACCAAAATCAGACATCAAAGTCACAAGACACAAGCCTGATGGCGATCACGCGACGCGAGAGAGCGGCCTCGATCCTGGAGGCAAAAGTCAAGGCAAGCCTAGAAAATCAATCATTCATCCACTCAATGTACCGGCGACCACCCAAGCACAAGGCACAGCGGCAAGTGTCGGGGCCGGATCTGGACAGGGTGACGGACGCGCGCGAGCGAGCGAGCGGACAAGTGTTGCAGCCGGTGTCGCTGCTCGGTGGCCCCCAGCACCACCAAACTCGGTCCGGGACGACGGCAGCAGCCTGCCCACGGCCCACGGCGATAAGGGCATCTCCAATGGTTCTAACTAGCAACTAATTATAATACTTCCATATCATTTATAGATAGTTCTTTAGAGCAACTTCAGCAGTAGCCCTCAAAACAGGGCCCCTATTTTTTATTTGAGGGCTCTCCCTACTTTTGAGGGCTCTGTTTTTTGGGCTACACTCTAGCAGGAGCCCTCAAAACAGGACCCTCAAATTCATTCTTAGAGGGGATGACACATAGGACCCACCCTCATCCTCATCCTACTTTTGAGGGCCGAGGGGCAAAAAACTCACTCTAGCAGGGCCCCTACTTGAGCCCTCAAAAGTAGGGGCTCCCTCCAGACCCCCCAGGAATGAGGGCTCGAGGGGGAGATTTGAGGGCCCCTACTTTTGAGGGCTCAAGTAGGGGCCTGCTGGAGTTGCTCTAAGAGCAACTCCAGCAGGACCCCTACTTAAGCCCTCAAACCTCATATTTGAGAGCCAGAGCAAAAAATTGAACTCCAGCAGGGCCCCTACTTGGCTCTCAAAAATAGGAGGCCTCTCAAATGAGGCCTCCAAGCCCTCATTCCCAGGGGCCCTCCCCTGGCTCTCATTTTTCGATTTTTTTCCCTCTGGTGAAATTTCCCCCGCCTCTGCCGCCCAAAATCCCCCGCGCCCCTCCCCCGCCTCCGCCCGTCCCCCTCCCTCCCACTCCGCCAGTCCGCCTCCCTCCTTGCTCCTTCCCCCGCCGCCGCCCCCTCCCCTGCCGTCCCCGACTCCCCGCCTCCCCCGCCGCCCCCACCGCGCCCGGCACCCCCTTCCCCTTCCCCGGCGCCTCCACCGCCGCCTCCGCCCCCTTCCCCGCCGTCCCCGACTCCCCGCCTTCCCCACCGCCCCCTTCCCCTTCCCCGGCGCCTCCGCCCCCTCCACCGCCGCCTCCACCCCCTCCCCCGCCGCCCCCTTCCCAGACGCTTCCGCCCCCTCCACCGCCCCCTCCCCCGCGGCCCCTTCCCAGACGTCTCCGCCCCCTCCACCGTCGCCTCCGCCCCCACCGCCTCCGCCCCCGACTCCCCGCCTTCCCCGCCGCCCCCTCCCGGCCTCCCCCATCGCGCCCGGCTCCCCCGCGCCCGCCTCTTTCCTCCCGCCCGCCTCTTTCCTCCCCGGCGATTCCTCCCGCGCCGCCACCGCCCTCCTCGGCGGCTCCTCTTCCCCGGCTCCCGACGCGGAAAGCGGAGGTGGCGGGAGGCGGAGACGACAGGGGGAGAAGAGGAGGTGGGGATGCCTGGAGACGGCGGGGGTGAGGGAGAGAATGAGGAGTGGGTCCCATGTGTCAATTGTAGTGGAATGGATTTGAGGGCTTAAATTTGAGAGGTGCTGTTGGAGCAGATGTAAAAAAACAGGGCCCTCAAAGTAGTAGGGGGAGCCCTCAAATGAAAAGTAGGGGCCCTGTTTTGAGGGCTATGCTGGAGTTGCTCTAAGGATAGCTATTTGATGCTTACATGCACACACAGAATTTATAGAGACTGCCTCGTTTGACATTATAGACTAGTGCTTAAGAAAGAGCTGGCTCGGTTTTTTTGCATACTCTCTTTCCTCCACATAGGATATATGCTGATGTGTACATGCATATAACTAGCTGACTCAGACTATTGGAGATGCCCTAAGAGCAAGTTTAATAGTATAGATAGCTGCTACCTCCAATACATTTCCATGTCATCAAAAGATAATGATGCAGCCAACTCATACAATAAGCTGGCTATAAGTTGTCTCCACAAGAGCTCTCAATCATTTAATAGTGTGATCATTTAATACATGCATGGGTATAGCAGTTAGTCCTATTGGTACATGCATGGATAACGCATCTTTTCCTGTGCTATAGCCTGACTCTTGCATGGGAGCTGGCTTGGCTCTCTCTCTCCTTTTCTCTCCCCTCCACATAGGACTACGCTGGTTATAGCTAGCAACTAACTATAAGACTTCCACATCATCTATATAGTACACACTAAAGTTAGCATTCTAAAGAACTATCTATAAGGATAGCTATTTGATGCTTACATGCACACACAGAATTTATGGAGGCTGCCTCGTTTGGCGCTATAGACTATCTCTAGAGCTGTAGAGAGCTGCGTTCTCTTTCTTCATTTAATATCTTCCACGTAGGACAGTTGATGACATGGACTCTCTTGTAGATAGCTGCTATAGACCCATTGGAGATGCTCTAATATGGATTCTCTTATAGCTAGTACAGTCAACCTTATTAAACTTGCTCTAAAGGTACTCTCGTCTATCGCCTCCGCGCTCTGATCTGGCATGCGAATTATTAGAGCTGTTTTTAGCTTTATTTATTAATTGTGGCGATGACTCGTGTGCTGGTGCTCATTTGCTTTCGTTGATAATGGCGAGTTTCTTGATAATTCCTCGGGCTAACGAGCCAAAAGAATATGGTGTATGAGAATAGGGGAGCGCAATTGTTTAGTTTACCTACTTATAGTACGTGCTAATCTAGCAAACATCAGCACCTAGCTACCGTCTGTTTTTTTACAGGTGTTAAAATCTTTCTTTCTTTCGCTGTCATGCCATATTTTTCTAAGTGTGCAACTGTTTTCGAGTAGTAGACGGTGCCCTCGATTGCATTGAAATAAATTAGTTTATGATTACTGACTAAAATTATATTATAGTTAATAATAACTTATTTAGTATAATAAAATTAAAAATATTAAAAATAGAAAAAAATATATTAGTCTATCATAAATAATACAAATGAATATAGAAAAAGAACTGATAAAAACTCAAAAAAAATAAAATAAATAAAATTTAGAAATAGTAAGAAATAAGCTAAAAGCTTAAACTGAAATGAGTGAGACTGTAATCTCAAGGGAAAATTGCTCTCATGCCACAAAGTTAAATGTCATCCTCTCATTTGCCACATAGTTAAATGACTTTGTTATTATGCCACGAACTTGTGTGTTTTGCCCTTTGTTTTACCATTTTCTCCATTTAATAATTTCATTTTGACACTTTTGCCCCCGGCACCACCCAGGCCTGCCGCTGGCTTCACTGGTCCCGGCCGTGAGGACGGCGGAGCCAACCGGCGGCGGAGGGGGCACGGAGGCGCGGCAGCGCCGGCCAAAACGGGTCACACGACCCGGCGCGCGCCTCGGGGCGGGAGGAGACGGCCGGATTAGGCCTGGCGGCGCCCGGCAATGAGCATGGCGACGGCCAAGACAGGGGAAAAGGGGCGCCGGCGGCGAGGAAGAAGGTGGCGGCGGGGACCCGATTGCTTGTCGAGAGAGCAACCTCGGGGGGTCTTGAGCCTACCTTGGGCCCGGGCGGCGGCTGGAGTGGAGCCGGGTGAGCTGGCGGCGGGGAAGGGCTCGGCGGCGAGGAAGAAGGTGGCGGCGGTTCGCTGGGGAGGGAGGCGGGGTCCGGCGATGTGGAGGTGGTGATTGCGGGGTCCGGGCAATGCTCCATGCGCGGGGAATCGGCCCAAGACGCAGCGCTTCCCGGAGAAGACCCGGCGCCGGTGTTGGGGAAGAACCGGCGGCGGAGGAAGCGGAGAGGGCGAAGCCAACCGGCGGCGGAGGAGGCGGAGAGGGCGGAGCCAACCGGCGGCGGAGGAGGCGGCGAGGGCGGAGCCAACCGGCGGCGGAGGAGGCGGCGAGGCGAGCCAACCGGCGGGAGTGAGGGAGAGGACGGGGGACCGGCTGGGAGGAGGCGGAGAGGGCGGCGAGGAGGCAGGCCTGGGGTGGGGCCGGGGGCAAAAGGGTCAAAATGGTAAAATAAAGGGCAAAATACATAAGTTTGTGGCAAAATAACAAAGTCATTTAACTATGTGGCAAATGAGAGGATGATATTTAACTTTGTGGCATGAGAGTAATTTTCCCTAATCTCAAGGCCTTGTATGATTCTTTCTTTCAGTAACCAACCTGAAGTACCATGGGTGGACTGTTCGTTCTTTCTCGCTCCAAGCTGCGCGAATCAGGAAGATCGTCAAGTGGGGAAACTGTGCACACTCGCTGTCTGAAACTCAGCTTTCCAAGACTGAACCACCGAAGAAACTAATGAAAAGAAGCAAAGCCATGACTGCGATGCAGCTAGCACACAACACTTTTAACACTATCCAGTTCGGCACACGAGATTTTCAATAAGATAAGCAAGCAAGGCACTGTTAAGAAGAGTAAAAGACAACTCATCAGAAGATCTAACTGAAAATTCTTCATTTTCACCAAATTTTTCATCATCATCATCATCATTCATCAGTTCATCACCATCATTCATCAGTTCATCACCACAGCAAAACCACCAAGTTTTTCACCATCATCATGACCATTGCAAAGCCAGCAAAATTTTGCATCCTAAAACCCATTCTAGTACTTCTTGCCCTCCCTCTATAGCACCAGATTAAAGAAACCAAAACATAAAAATAAAATAAAAGATCCTAGGCGTATGTACAAGAATCCTAATTAACCACTCCCTTGAAGGATCGATCGCTTCGAGGCTAATTTTTGATCGAGTCGCTTGATGAACGCCGTACCTAATCGAAGGAGCCCTCCTTGGCCGAGAGCCGCTTCAAGAATTCGTAGGTGGTGACCATGGTGGCCGCGGAGAGCGACATGGACCCCCACCTCGGCCCGAGACCGCGGTAGCACGCCGCCCACCCGCCTTCCTTGAGCAGCCCGCGCACCGTGCTCGCCAGCGTTGGCCGCGCCACCGCCGCGTCAGCTTCCATGACCTGGAGGCGCGTCTTGACGGTGTCCAGCGGCATGGTCACGAGCGCGGCCGCGCCCCCGGCGACGGCGGCGCTCGCACCCTGCACGGCCATCAGGGACGGATAGCTCTCGGAGCGGTCGGCGCCCACGACGCGCCAGATGAAGCGCTGCGCCATGGCGTAGGACGCCCACCACACCGCATTGGACGGCGCGTAGGTGACGATGGAGAGGCCGAAGCCGCGGTACAGGCCACGGGTGCCATCGGCGAGGAGGATCTTCCTGAAGGCGTCCACGCCGCCGCGGTAGCGGCACGTGGTGGAGGTCTGGACCATGAGCCGCTGGCTGATGACGTCGACGGGGGTCCACACGACCTGCGCGGCGACGGCGGCGGAGACGCCCGCTGCAGCGGAGGCGGCTGCCGATGTCGCGGGCTCCGAGACGCCTAGCCGGACAGCAGCGGATCCGACAGAGCTTTTGGTGGCCTCGAGCGCTGCCATGTAGAGCGCGCGCGCGGGCACCGTGCCGGCCAGCGACGCGCCGAACCCGCGGTAGAACCCCCGAAGGCCGTCCCGCCGGAGGATGGCAGCGGCGGTCGCGGTGGCCGCCTGCGGCGGCGGCGCCACCTGCAGGTGCGTCTTGACCACGACGGCCGGGTACAGCGCCGCGGACACACCCGAGAAAAGCGCCGCGCCGAGGACGAAGAACCGCGACTTGTCGAGCATCTCCCAGTTCACCTCTGCCGGCAGCCGCCGTATCTCTTCGGCCGCCGCCGCGCCGCCCTCCTCCTCCTCCATCTCCAGAACACTAAAGCTCATCCTTCCGCACTCTGCTCCCTACCAACTCACCAACCAAAACCAAATCAAGCCTTGCATCCAAAGAACTCAATCCAGGACCAGACGAGCCATCTCTCTCGCACAGTGCGCCTCCCCCGCAAATCCTCCGGCCACCAACGGCACCTTCTCCGGCGAGGCGAGCCAACGAGGGCAAGGAGAGAGGAACGAACACTTTCGTATTCTTAAGACGGGAAACGTCAAAAGCAGGAGTGTGCGATTTTTGGGGATCCCGAGGGGGTAAGTGAATATTTATTCGAAAGGTTGGTGGCGTGGCAACACTGCCTTATCCCGAGCCGGGAGCAACATGTCCGGACGGCGACCGGCACGTGGCGGGAAGCTCGGCTTATCGGTTACTGTTTCATGGAGCGACCGGTGACCGCCGGTGTAACGTGGCGTCGCCCGTGCTTAGAGTGGAAAAATAAGTCAGGACTCATAGGGCAGTTCAAAATTATTTTAATTATATTAGTTAGTTGGTTAAATATTGAATAAGTTGATTTTAGATGAAATTAAATTTTGTTTTAGTCTTATTCGACTCATTAACTTAATTCTAAAAATACTTCAAACTATTAATAAAATAATTTTAATTTAAAAAACTTGATAAAACGATGACCTATCTCAGTGTCCAACCCTGCCCGTGGGTTTGGCAGGCCACAGTTTCGCTTGAGAGGACACATTTTTTAATGGGTGACTCGGACTCTCGGAGTGTTACGCACACAGAAACACACACATAACAAATGCGGTCTCAACATATTTCTTGACTGTGAACACTTTCTTAGTAAAATAGTTAAAAGTAGTCTAAGGGTCTGTTTGGATGGACTATAACTAGTTGTTAGCTAGGATTAGTTGTTAGCTGACTAGTAGTTAGCTGGCTAAAGATTAGCCCAGTCCTGTTTGGATCCAAGGACTAATAAGTACTACTATCTCAGTACAAAGTCTGTTATACCCCTATGCATGGCGGTCTGGGAGGGTTGGCGTGGGTATCAGCGTCTTTTTTCCATCCTGCTGGTCCTTTAGCCCTCATTAGTTGGGTTTGGCCAACTAGTTGGCTAACAACTAGTTGGGACTTTGGTTAAACTTTAGTCCACTCATTAGCCCTCCTGTTTGGATCCACAAGGACTAAAAATTAGCAACTAGTTGTTAGCCTATGGGATCCAAACAGGCCCTAAGTTCAGTTCTTTTCTTGTCCTTGCTAAGTACTACAGACCCCCCAAAAGATATGGCGAGTGGGTTCCATTATGGAATGATGCAATGCACAGACAAGAAACAATGCAAAATATTCATTGGTGCTCTTGAATAGAAATAATCCGACCCATATTGTTAAATTTGAATATCGAGTTGAGGATGCCAATGGTCGGCTGTTCTACAGTGCACCATCGTCTCCAGATGGAATGCTGATCATAGCTTAGGTGCAGCCCATCTTGCGAAACTTCTGTGTGAGTTTTGAATACTTGTGACTCTAAGATGTGGTATCCAGAGTTCGTTTATATTTTATTATTAGGTAGCCCTGATTTTCGAACAACAAGCTTCTACATTTTTTGATTGTCCTTGCCAAGTACACAGTCGCATCGAACAACAGCGGTCTCCCATGCATGCAGAAGCAACGGTGTAGGGCAAAGCCACGAGGCCGGCTGGCGCGGCCGCCGGGCGCATCACCTGGGTTGCGCGCCAACAGCCTTCGCGCGCTTTCAGTACGCGTAAAGGGGCCAAGTCTGGCATTTCAAGTGGGAGAGAGCTATTTTTGCCATTACGGCGACGTAAAGAGCTATATTGAGTGAAAACTCGCTGTTTGTTATAGTACGAAGGCAAATCCTAATTTAGCCTTAGGTTTTGTTATACAAAGATGATGGAAATTGGAATTTATGCATGATCTAGTGCCCAATCTTGAGACGAAGCTATGAAGTTCATAAGTTTGTGGTGGTTTGTACCAACACACTCAAATGTGATGCTCTCAGTGAAAGAGTAGCAGGGTTGTTTCCTCTGATAGTTTTTTAGTTGGGCGATTAGCCCAAATGGCTTTAGCTTCTGGATTCTTTTTAGTTTTCAGCTTATTTAAGTCAGAAACCACTTAAAACATATTAACTTTTAATTTCGCCTTTTTCACTTTTCTTTTTATCTTGTATTCTTTTATGTTGTCCATGACAATATAATGATTTTTTATTATTTATTTCTCTTTTTTTATTTTTTTATTTTTAAAAAATTAATAGTGACTATAGTGTAATTTTAGTCGAAAATAGAAACCCCAGCCCTGAGTTAAAGCCCATTGGAGCGCCGCTACGCTTTGTATAACTTGTAGAGAAGTTACTTTCATTGGAGTAGTCTAAACTGTCAATACACAAAGCAATTTTTGTAATGATCCACATTTTTCAGTCCACACGGTAGGTACTGCATGGATTCATCATGCTCTTTTTATACATCCTCAATCCAGGGCATGGCCGTTCTGACATTTCAGGGGCGCAGGGGCGAGGCAGAAGCGAATAACCCTTTACTCAGCATAGGCACCTAATACAATCTTTTACTATTTTAGCGCGAAACGAATTAACATCAATATATCACAAAAAAATTAACCTGTACTATCTACAGAGTACATAAAAACAAAAACTACTGATTGCTCGTAATCCAGAAATTAGTACTATTAATAAGTATGAGAAAACTATAATATGCTACTATGAACAAAACACTACGAAAGAAGATCAGAGTCACCTGGATTTTGATAATTGAGTAAAGATTGAAGCAATAAGAAGAAGAATCCGTAAGAACTTATACTAAATAATATCTGCAAAATGTTTTGAAAACAGAAAAAAGAACATATCATCTTGAGAAAAATCAGTGCAAAAGCCATAGCTTGCAGTGCTCAGCATGAGAAGTCATAAATCGTGAGATGCGGAGCGAGCGAGCCTGTTGCGTTAATGACAAGAGTGTTGGCTGACTTCGTGGGCCTCCTCTCATGTCATGGACGGTTGGTTAAATTGCTTGCCTTGGACCTTTATAGCTATCTTAACTCCTAACGTTACCCCGATAAAAGTATGAAATACACTATACACATATACTCCTTAGTTAAACAGAATATAGCCGGAGGCTCTTACTCCCAGCTGCGAAGAATTAGATAACCAATTCGGAAGGAACCAGGGAGCCACGCACCAAGCATGGAACAGCGCAATCAAGGGATGCTGGTGCTTTGCTCGGCGGTTCAGCCACATTCTCAGCTTTGGTCGGCATTTGCACGCTCAGTGACAGGTGGGCCCTTCCCATTGCCTCGATCGGTCGATCTGTGGGCTGATAATTAATAATCCAAGAGGCCACATCCACCCCCATTGCACGCTCAGTGACATGTGGGCCCTTCCCGTTCAGGTCCCACGCGAGTAAGGTTTGGATCGCCGGTTGGCCGGCTTTGTTTTCCATCCGGGTGCGTGCAGCGAGCGTGCGGCGGTGCAGGCAGGTCGTCGGGCGCCCGTGGAGTTGGGGGGATCGGTGGGCTACGGGCAAATCTAGTGGGCGGGATGGGACAAAGGCGGCCGTTGGATTCTCGAGGGGCTGCACCGCACGCGACGCGGTGGCCGGCGCGCGGTGGACCCGTTGAGGCCGCCGATGAGTTGGCTAGGCTCCTCGTGTTGCACGCACGGATCAAGACGTGTGCTGCTCTCATTTACTCTGCGTGTTAATTAGTCGATCCAGATTTGTCACTAGTACTGATGAGGATTAAATAAATCTCTAAATATAATTTTAATATTTAATTAAGGCTAAAGAATTTTGTGGTCATAAACCTCAAAGGTTGTTCTTCAAGTACACTAGTCAGATAAACACTGTGCGTGTTGCCCCGCCCGATTTCAGGATATTCCTTCTGTGTGATGGATAGAACACGTGTCTTATCCACTCAAAATAACACGATGTTTCAGCCTTGGGTCTCTGACTACAGCTGCCATATAGTTGTTCCCCACGTTCATCTTCTACTGACAACAATCAACGATTAGACGTTCTCTTTGATAATAATTACCTCTTCGATCAGATGTATTGGTTCCATAAGGCATCTTCTCCGATGGATAATTAGCAACTCTTCAATGCTATTTAAGAGGTGGTGAGAGAAGATATGAAGGACAGGAAAAACAAGGAAGAATAAGTCCAATCACAATCAATGGATCCAAGTCAAGGCCACTCGATAACTCAGAGTCAAGTAGATCATAGTCTTCCCTTTAGAAGAAATAATATAGAGGTTAAGGCTAGTTTTTAGACCTTTGAAAAGTCATCATATAAATAGTTCACAGTAATAAAGAGAATCCCTAATCTCTCTCAATGGTTTCAACCATTTTTCTCATTTTATTTCGTAAGATCTATGACTTGATTGTCGACAAATACAAATCATCCTAATTGATTATATTCTATCTATTTTAATCTTGCCACATATATATTCTAACATCCCCCCTCAATTCGAGTGAGAGTGTTGCGGACGTGAAGAAGAAGAGGCCGCCAAAGATACTTAAGCTGGAGTAGAAGCCAATGAGGAGTGCCATACACAAAGATAATGGCGAGGTTGCTTGCCGTTAAGGTAGTCATTGAAGTAGAAGTGATGATGATGAAGAGTGGCGCTATTAACGAAAAAGTTGTGGGAGGTCACCATAAACGAAGATGGCATCGATATAGTGAGAAGTCAATATTGAGGTCATCATAGTGGAGGAAAGTCTTTGTAGTCAAGGTAACACAGATCAGACAACAATACCAATGGAGAAGCAGGAGCAGCCATAGTGGGAGGACTCGACAGTGGTAACAATACGTATGTCCGTGTAAGAGAGAGGGCGATGCAGTATGGCGGTTGCTAGAGTAGCCGATGGTGCACACATATAAGCAAAAAAAAGAAAAGAAAGAGAGAGGCGCTGGAGGCAAACATGTGTTAGCCATTGAGAACAGCAAGGGATGGCGGCAAAGAATAGTTCCGTGGCGAAGAATGGTGAGATAGGCATCATCAGGAACGCGTGGATGTGCATGCATATATGGTAAGAGATGCATCAAACAAAAAGTAAAAAAGAAGGAAAGAAACCACGAGTGTGTGATAGAATCACATGCATGGATAGACGTGGATGGGTTGAGAATAATGTAACGCCTCATTTCCAGAGGCGCGTACGGACACGGTATTCCATAACTATTCATGCATGAATAGTTATGGAGTGTCGCGCAAGAGTATACCATTGCATGCTTACAACAAAAGTCCAGCGTATATTTCATATACGAAATAACATCCAGTTTTCAACAGCGGGGCGTGCAAGCCCAAAGTATATTTACATCACAAAAGCTCCAAGATCCGCTTGAGCGCGGCCAAGACCTAAAGCCACGGGTCCTCGTCGAAGAAGCGATCCTCAGGGGCGTCCTTGACGGGGAAACCTCCACCTTCGTCTTGATCCTCTAAAGAGGGGATTAAGCAAGCCGTGAGCCAAACAACCGGCTCAGCAAGCCCCAAAGGGACTCTAACTTACTACATGCACGGATTAACAAAGGAAGGGAGTATATTTGGTTTATTAACTTTGAGTGGATGCAGTTTTATTTGCAAACATTTTGATAAAACGGACTCAAAACTACTCCTTAAGATCTCAGGGGTTTTCATGAAAGATTAATTAACCAACTGAACAAGTTAAAGCATGTACAAAACTACTCAAGCTTCGCTGATGGAATCACCCAAGTGACACAGCTCCATTAACCGGGAGCACGGCGTATTCGAATACCATTTATTTGACTCTGCAGAGTTTGCTCAGCTTTACCCACACGATCCCTTAACTCCCGCGACAGAGTTAAGGAAGCCAGGTCGTTTCACTGCTCAATTCTTTATATAGGCTCTACCCGGTAGAATCCACTCGGGTCTGGCACAAGAAAGCAAACGTCCGCTTCGAGTGAACTCTACCGTTGTTAGGCACCCGCAGCACGGCCAGACCTAACCTACTTCTCAACACCTGTAGAGTTTCAATCGAGTTGAGTAGCTACTAAATCAGTGTTGACAAGTCAACTCCTGTGGTTGAGCGGTCACCATATCATTTGCTCGGCGTAAGGGTCTGATCCTTATATTTTTCCCCCGGAGTCCGCAACCCCGGTCAGGTCCGCGACCTTACAACTTAGGGTAAGAGGTGGGCGAAGACCGTCTCGCGGCTCCTTCCCCAACCCTTACCCTATTCTGCACGTCGACAATCTCCGCCCTAGGGCACGGTGTCTCATACCACCCTGCCCTAGAGTCGGGTTTTCCAAATTCTATTGGTCCGCAGCCACAACCTTATTAGTGTAAAGACTTTGCATGTTAATAATAACCTACGATTATCTAGATTAACAGATAATTATTTCTAGGGTTACAAAGGCATAGCTACAAGTTTAACATGGCATTTGTCGGTGGTAGATTTAACTACATATCATGTCATTCTAAACATTTTATTTTATTTTGAATTAACATTTCAGAACTAGCTTAATGCAAATAGCATAATAACATAATTAAATATCATGGGTTGCAACATAATCAAAGGATTTGGGACTTGTCGATAATCTGGACGATCTTGGCTAGCTCGAACGTAGAAGCACCTGGATCCTGAGACTGCACTTGAACTTCCGGGATCTCCGAGACTAGCGCAAACACATAAAATTAACATAAGTCCGGCTTGAGCCTAATCAAGCGAGGAAAAATAATATATTAAAAAGGAGTAAAATGCATAAATCCTCAAATGGGGAATTTTTGGAATTTTTCTGGGATGAAACTGGAGGAATGGAGGTCAAAAATGGGTTCAGAACATTATTTGGAGCAAAGTGGTGAAATTTGGGGATTTTCTGTGATTTTCTAGAATTTATTTGGATTTTTCTGGTATTTAGAAATTGGGAAATCACTAGAAAATCGGCATGAACAGTGACAGGCCGGCACGAGCTACAGTGTGGCCCGGCCGGGAAATCGCCCGCACGGCCGAGCAGCCCAGACGGCCCGAGCGCACACGCGCGCGCGTGGGGAGCAGGCCGGGGAAACGGCCCACGCACGCGCTCGGCCGGAGGCCCGTGCGCGCGCGTCCCGCCTCAACGGATGGGTGACACGCGGCGAGGGTGGACGGGCGAGATGGCGGGTGAGGGAGCGGCCTGGATTGGAGTGGGGGAAATCGAACGGCTGCGGGGAGGGGTAGGCGGGCGAAACGGTACGATGCGATCCGACGGACGAGGTTAGATGGCAACGGGAGAGATGGAGGGTGGAGGGGAGGCCACGTCGTCGTCGTTTTCCTCCCGCTACACGCGCGCCACAGAGGGGCAGAGGTGGCGGAGCTGCTGTGCTCCGGCGACGGCGGTGGCCCCCAATGGCCGGGGAGAGCTCCACTGAGTGCTACTCGACACGGGGAACTTATTTTTGAGGGTTGGGAGGCCGGGGAAACAGTGCGAGAGGCTGGAGGCAGAAGGGGGTTTTCGGGCTCTGTGGTGGCGCATGAGCTAGCCGACGGCGATCCATTCCATTGGAGGGCAGATTCACGGTTTAAGGACACTTGTTCTCACATTGGCGGTGGCGGTTCGGGGCGAGACGCTTTCAGGAGGGCTGGCCACGTGAGAGGGAGTTCGGCCGGCAGTGAGCTTCGACGACAGTACTCCACGGGGCTTCACCTGGCCAAGGGGACCCACCAATGGGATTAGTACACGGAGGAGTGATGCGGTACTACCCCGAAGGAGTTGAGGACTTGACGCCCCAGTATGGCGTTGTAAGGGTATGGGAGATCGACGACGTCGAATGTAGCGTCTTCGACCCTTTCATTGTCGCCCTGACCGAAAGAGACCTGCAAGCATATTTGGCCGAGCGCCCGTAGAGGCTGTCCGCCGAAGCCCTGCAGTGGGACTCCCGACGGGCCGAGGCGGCTTCGGGGGATCCCCATCTGGTCGAAGGCTGCCGCGAACAGAATGTTCGCGGAGCTGCCGCCATCAACGAGGGCGCGTCTCACATCGCATCCCGCTACGACGACCCGGACGACCAGGGGATCGTGGTGAGGAAGCTCCACTCCTTGGGCGTCGGCGGGGGTGAACGTGACCTCCTTCTGTGCCCAGTCCGGCGATGTTTGCGCTGGGTACGCCGCCACGTGGTGTAGCCTCCGCACGTAAGCCTTCCGCTGCCGTGCCGAGGCGAACTCCACCGAGGAGCCTCCGGAGATGACATTGATAACCCTGCGGTGGGTGGCCTCCGGAGCCTGTAGCTGCAGAAAGCCCTCCTGAGGCTGTTGCACGTGGGCCTGGATCCGCAGAGGGCCCTCGTGGGGCTGCGTTCCTTGCGCCTGTATGTGCACAGGGGCTTCGTATGGGTGCTGTATGTGGGCCACCACAGGCGGACGTGCTTCCGGGTTCCTGTCTCTGGTGACGCTGTCGCGAAGCGCCGCGATAGATGTGCATGTGCGCGTGTCGTGGTTTCCGCGGCCGTGGACTACGCACCACAGCCCCTGGTGTTGGTCGTCGTAATCTCTCTGGCCTCTATCGTCGCGGCCCCAGCCATGGCCGCGTCCCCGGCCTCGGCGCCCCCGACCGCCCCGACCCGCGGGAGCGCTGTCGTCGGAACCGCCTTCGATGTCGAGGACGTACCGGCCTCGCCGCGACTTCTGCTGGCCACGCTTGGGCTTGTCGGACGGCTCCTTGCGCGGGGCGTCCTTGCGGTCGGGCGCGTCCTTGGACGACTCCTGCTTACGTTTTCCCTTCGAAGAACCGTCCTTTGACGGATCTTCGGCTTTTGCCGAGGCACCGGCCTGGTTGGTGTCGGAGTCGTCGCCTTGTCGCCGCCGTGCGTCCTCTTCCGCCCTGGCGTATTCCTCCATTTTGTCAAAGAGCTTCGTCTCTGTCTTGATCGGATTCCGCACGTTATACTCGGCCATCGGGCCCGGACGAAGGCCCTGTATGGCCGTGTTGACCACGGTGGTTTCGTTAACGTCTTTGACTTGACAACGTATCTTCGCGAAGCGTTTGAAGTAGTCCCGGAGCTTCTCCGAGGGTTTCTGCTTCACGGCGAAGAGCTGGTCCGCGTCGACCCGCTCGACATAATTGCCTTGAAAGTTGTTGTGAAGGCGGTCGCGGATCTGCTCCCACGTGTAGATGGAGTTCGGCTCTATGGTAAAAAACCAGGAGAGCGCCACTCCCTGCAACGCGAGGGGGAGCCCCTTCGCTTTAGTGGTGTCATCATCGCCCGTGGCCTCGATTGCGGTTTCGTACACGCGCACGAACTCGCAGGGGTCCGTGTCGCCTTTGTAGGGCTTAATGACACTGGGAAACTTGAAATCTTCGGGCCACGCCGCCTGCTGTAGTCCTGCCGAGAGCGGGGACTCTGGATCGACGCGCCGCAGCGGGGCACGGCTGGATGTGGGGGCGTCGCGGCTGTCCGCCCTTTCCGGCGTGGGTTCTGGCGCGACCACCGGCGTGGCCTGCTGGCTCCGAGCCTCTTGTATGTCTCGGACGGCCACGCGAAGATCCCCTAGCTCCTGCTGGAACGCTTTGAGGGCCACCAGCAGGGCGCTTTCCACCGCCTGTGCGGACGGGGCCGCCGGCACGCCCAGCGGACGGACCGGCGCGGGCACGACCGCGTCGTGAGCTCCCGAGCTGCCGGTCGCTCCGTTGTGGCTACCTCCAACTTCCCGGTCCGCGCTACCGGCGGTGAGGTTGGTTGCTGTCGCGTCGGCGGGGTCGGTCGTCGCAGTGCCGGTGACGGGGTTGGTCGTCGCAGTGCCGGTGACGGGGTTGGTCGTCGCAGCGCTGGTGACGGGGTCGGCTGTCGCCGTGCCGGTGACGTGGTTGGTCGTCGCAGCGCCGGTGACGGGGTCGGCTGCCGCAGTGCCGGTGACTGGGTCGGCTGCCGCAGTGCGAGCGTCAACGTCCTCGTCCGCCGCGCCCGCGACAGCCAATGCCGAAGCACTGGTACTCACACGATGCTCCGCCCCAACCGTCTTCTTCCCCTTCACCGCGCCGATGAAGCTTTTTTCGGTGCCATCCTCCTTCGAACTTCGGGCTTGCTCCTGTCCCTCCCCACGGACGGCGCCAACTGTTACGGCTACAGACCAAACAGAGAGAGAGATGGTAGTGGAGAGTGAGGGAGATGAGTAATGGCCTCTGTCCTCCCCATGGCCTGTATTCCATATATATATATATATACATGGTGGTGCTTTTACAATTATACCCTTACAGTTGATCATCCCCTTAAGGGGCATTTATGTCATTACACATGGTCTATTCTGGGCCTTACAACCTCCTACCAGGCCTGCTGGGTTTAGGTGGGGGCCACCCCTACAACAGGCACCAAGCCTCTCTGTCGTTAGATTGCTTTTAGATGCGTGCAGGTGCAATATATTAGGTAAACCTATTAAGATTCATTAATTCGAAAATGCATCAATTTGGAAAGGAATCAATCATGGATGGAAAGTTTTAATTATGAAGCTTGGGCACCATGGTGCACCTGTTATTTTGCCTATATATATACGGCTTTGCTAATCAATCCAGGCTCTATATATATCTATATATATAGCAACCCACACACTATCCTAATATGCAACACCAAGTCCTCCGAACTCTGCAACTTGTCCGATATCCCGGTCCGACCACCCGCCTGAATCCCCATCTGACCACCTGAAGCCTGTCATGTCTGGCCGGAGTGTTGGCCGAACCATCACTCGAACCCAGAGCCTGCCGAGAGCGTCTAGTATAGTGTTTGCCTCAATAAGAGTCTATAACATTTCCCTCCTTCTGCTGAAACAGCTTGCCCTCAAGCTGAAAAAAAATCTTGAAGACGAACCCAAGAAGCTTTCGATGGTGAACAGTCCTACCACTGAACTAAGACTTCCCATTGACCTTGAAACAAACGAGCTCATTTCATGAGTGCTGGCTTGGGAATAACCCAACCATAGAACAAGTCCGGTAAGGATGGAACCTCATCTGGTGGTTCTCCATAAAAGGCTTTTAGCAACCCGACATGAAAGACATCATGTATTTTCGCACGAGGCGGCAGCCTTAAGAGATATGCCATAGAACCTGCGCGTTGAATGATCTCAAAAGGCCCATAGTACTTAGGTGCCAATTTACCAGTTGCATGGTCAGTGATGGAAGAAGCCGAACAATGAAGCAATCTCAACCACACCCATTGTCCCACCGTAAACTCAACAACGTGATGGCGCGCATCGTATTGGCTTTCAATAACCGACTGAGCCTGAAGTAGCCTCTCATGAATTTCCGTCAAAAACTAATCACGATCCAACATCTGATGTTCGACGGCCGCTATAGGGGTAGCACCCGGTTCATACTGCACTAATGGGGGTGGATCACGACCATAAACAATACGGAAGGGTGTAGTACGAAGAGCTGTTTGATATGACGTATTATAACAATATTCTGCCCATGGAAGCCACTATACCCATTGTTGGGACAATCTCCACTCAAACACCAAAGGTACATAACAATAATACAATTAGCCACTTCATACTGGCCGTTGGACTGAGGATGAGAAGCTGAACTCAAATGCAATTGAACCCCCACCAGACGAAATAACTCTCGCCAAAAATTACTAGTGAAGATTGGATCACGGTTGCTAACTATAGAAGAAGGAATCCCATGAAGACAAACAATTTCATCAAAGAATGCATGAGCTGCTGACCCCGCTGTATAAGGATGCGATAGCGCAATAAAATGTGCATACTTGGAAAAGCGATCCACAACTATCAAAATTACCGTTTTGCCGTTGACCTTGGGCAGCCCCTCCACAAAATCCATGAAAATATTAGTCCATACGATACGAGGAACTTCTAATGGTTGTAGCAGGCCTGCCAGGTAAAGATGTTCTGATTTGTTTCTCTGACATACCGCACATCCTTTAACAATTCCTTAACGAACTATGTTAAGCCGGCTGAATGAAAATAGGCCCTTGCCCGCAATCTATGCAACGTCTTCTACACTCCTTCATGATCGGCGTTATGTAGTTCTGTCATGATCAGGGACAAAAGTGCTGAGCCGAGTGGTATAAAAACTTTGTTCTTATATAAAACCAGATCATCTACTAACTTCCAATGGGGGTTCTCCTGTCCACTCAGAATTTGCTCCTTCAAGGCCACCGTCTCTTCTGTCGTTTGTAGTTCAGTGCGCAGCTGATCAAACCATTCAAACTGAGGGCTTGCCAATGCCCAAATAGCATCATCAGTCTTAGTATGTCGGGACAGAGCTTCCGCAGCCTTATGCTACCTTCCAAGCAGATACCCCGCATCAAAATCGAAGCCAAATAACTTGCTTACCCAATGGCGTTGCGGAATTGTGGAAAGACACTGATCTAGAAGAAATTTAAGGCTATAATGATCTGTGCGAATAAAAAACTCACAACCCCACAAATATGGCTGCCAGTGTCGACTGCTTTAACCAATCCAATAAGTTCTCGTTCATAGGCAGCTAGCTTAGAGCAACTCCAGCAGGGCCCCTACTTGAGCCCTCATCCTACTTTTGAGGGCCGAGGGGCAAAAAACTCACTCCAGCAGGGCCCCTACTTGAGCCCTCAAAAGTAGGGGGTCCTCAAATCTCCCCCTCGAGCCCTCATTCCTGTGGGGGTCTGGAGGGAGCCCCTACTTTTGAGGGCTCAAGTAAGGGCCCTGCTGGAGTGAGTTTTTTGCCCCTCGGCCCTCAAAAGTAGGATGAGGATGAGGGTTGGTCCTATGTGTCATCCCCTCTAAGAATGAATTTGAGGGTCCTGTTTTGAGGGCTCCTGCTGGAGTGTAGCCCAAAAAACAGAGCCCTCAAAAGTAGGGAGAGCCCTCAAATAAAAAGTAGAGGCCCTGTTTTGAGGGCTACTGGTGGAGTTGCTCTTAGCATGTTGAAGAGCCACGGGCCGACTAAAGAAAGCCACCGGTTAGTCCCCATGATGTTATAGACTCTTATTGGGGCAAACACTATACTAGACGCTCTCGGCAGGCTCTGTGTTCGGGTGATGGTTCAGCCAACACTTCGGCTTCATCCGGCAAAACGTGATAGGCTTCAGGTGGTCAGAACAGGATTCAGGCGGGCGGTTGGACCGGGATTCAGGTGGTCAGACCGGAATTCAGGCGGGTGATCGAACCGGGATATCGGAAATGTTGCAGAGTTCAGAAGGACTTGGTGTTGCATATTAGGATAGTGTGTGGGTTGCATATTAGGATATATATATATATATATATATATATATATATATATATATATATATATATATATATATATATATATATATATATATATAGGACGAGTGTTTCATGCACCCTTGTGCCTAGGCACCCATATCAATACCCGTTGATTTACTTTGAGATTCGCAACGTTTGATGTGAGTATCTTCATATACCCATAAAAAAGTATATTTGAGATGTCAAACTCCGAAAAAAATTAAATTCAACTCCAGTTTAATTAGTTTGATATATTTTTATGGTATATACTCACTGTAGTAGCATTGAACTCAAAAGCAGTTCAAACTAGTTTGAACTGAGTTCAAAATTTAATTACCATAAATATATCAAGGGTATAAAACATTTTCACACCCAAACTCAAAAAAATTATCAATCATACACATGTATCGGACGGTTCTTGATGTGGGTGCCTAGGCACCCAGGTGCCTTATGTAATTTTCCTATATATATAAATATTATATATATATATATATATATATATATATATATATATGATAACATATCTAGAAACATTCCTAGGAGAATCTGTGAAAATTTTATGGGAACAATGGGTAGAGAGTTATCCTAATCTGTATGAAGAATTAAAAAGAGCAGGAAGCAACCCTAACAACTTTGCAAATATAATATCAAATATCGTTATAGCAGAAGATCCAAAGCTTGGATATACAACACTGCAGAATGAAAGGTTAAAAGAAATAGAGAAGTTAACATTGACAAGTTGGAAAGAAATAAAAGAATTTTCTCAACATTATTTATACAATGCCACTACGGCTAAACAAGGATACAATATAGGCATTGTAGAAAGGTATTTTAATAAATTACCCGATCCTTTAGGAAGCATGATATTTGAAGAATATAAAAAAGAATCAGTAGGGATGGTCGTTAATATATCTCAAGCTATAACTTTTGTATTTAAACAGCTAAGAAAAATATGCACAAATATACAGGCACAGAGATCTATGAAATATGATTATAATTTCTGTAACAAGATAGTCCAAATACCTTTGACATATGGAGATGATAGACCCAAAGGTAGGAAACATTATAAACCTCAAAAATAAAGGGAATAACAATAACCACTTTAAAACAAAGAGGAGATATTTCCTTAGGAGATCTAATAACAAAGTCCCCTATTTACATAAAAGAAATGTAAGGCGTTATAATCCTAGGAAAAATTATGATAAAACATGTAGGTGTTTCATATGTAATTCACCAGATCATTTAAGTAAGACGTGTCCTAATAAAGATCAGAAAAGGTACTCAAGCAAATATGAAGAACAAGAAAGAGTCCTAATAATAGACAATATAAATGATAATATACTGGTATGTGATGATGGAATAAAAGATGATGAATCAATATATTCTATTATAGAAACAGAAGAGGTTGAAAATAATGAAGATGAATATGAATCAAGTAATGATGAGATAGATTTAATAGATGAGTTGCCGGTTTAAAAATTGAGATGATGAATCAAACAATTTGTGAACATGATTGGATTAGAGGAAAAGGTGATTATAATATAAAATGCACCTTTTGTATATATTATCCAAGCCAAGAAAATAGAGCCACTTGCAGTCTATGTCTAAAGCAAGCCTGTTCAGAATGCTTAAAGGCAAAAGGCCATAGTTGGCGAAAGGAAATAGAATTTGAACCAGATGAAAGGATATTATCTAGTAGAGTTAGAACATTAGAAAATAGGATGAATAAGCTAGAAGTAGAACTAGAAGAGCTTAAATATCAATTAGATTCTAAAGGGCCTCAAGAAGAAAATGTCATAGAAAATACTGAGTTTAAGGAACAAGCTATAATCTCAAAAGAAAGCAAAGGGTCTAAGTTAATTCAGTTAAAGGAGGCTATAACTAGTTTTGGAAATAAATATATAGTCAAGCTACCTTTCAAAGAAATATTAGGAATAAGAATCCCAGTAAAGATAAAATTAAAACCAAACATCTCTTATAAAATATTAGCATTAGTAGATACAGGATGTACTAAGAATATTATCCATGATAAATATTTCATAAAATGTCCGGGGAGGCGGGCGGCCCGGGGAGGCGCTGGCGGCCCGGGGAGGCGAGGCGCTGGCGGCCCGGGGAGGCGGTGGCAGCCGGGGAGGCGGCGGGGGCCGGGGAGGCGGGGGGCTGACGAGTCGGGCGGCGAAATGAACAGGCATGCGCTCGGCGCCTGGATAAGTGCCCCGAGCTCGGCGCCAAGATCCACGGCTCCAAGCTCGGTGCCACGATTGACGGCTCCGAGGTCGGCGCCACTGACCACGGCGCCGAGGTGCTGCCACGTCGGCGCCACGTAGGCCACCACGCTGGTGCGGGCCTGGCACCTCGGCGCCATGGACCACGGCGCCGAGATGTGTTACCTCGGCGCTGTGGGTCACGGCTCCGACCCCCTGGGTCCAAAATCGGAATTAAAACTACCAGAGGTCTAAATGTGAATATTTTTCAAAAAAAAGGGCTAAAATAGAAAAAATTCGGGCAGAAGGGAGGAGGGTTGCCGGAAAGGGGACATGCTCCCTTCTCATCTCACAGGTCTCCTCTCTTCCCCTCTCCTCTGACTTGCTTCTCTTTAGCCTTTCTAATTTGTGGTTTATTCCTTCTCCGGGGTGTGAGCTCTGTTCCTATGCGACCTGGTTTCTTGCCATTGCTGACCGTTTCCTGGACTCTTTGGCTGATTTGTGGTGTCTGTCTTGGTGAATCTGACTGGTTTCTTGGCTGTCGAATTAGTTTTGGGTTGGTACGGTGCTGAGATTTGTGGGTGCATTCTTGGGTGGAAGTGAGGTGGCTGTTGCAGTGTGGTCTTATGTTCTAAGGCATACCAGCTTCTTCAATTTGATAAAGCATGTGATATATCAGTTATTCGTTCCCAATTGTTTGTGGTGCTGGTTCTTGTGTTCTGGACTGTGTAGTTCTTGTGAATTTACAGGTGTTATCGTGTTAATTATGTTTGGTTAGTTTGTGGCAAATGGGCAAGTGAGGTGAATTGGACAGAGAATCTTGTGAGGCTGTATTTTTTTTGTGGATTCAAGTAGAACTTAATTAGTTTAAAATTTTAGTATTACCTATCTACACTAAAATCTGCTTGGTGGAGAGAAACTAGGATTCAGATGGCAAGTCAGTTGTGAACTTGTGATTTACAATTTCTTAAAGAAATCATTTTGGTTTCAAAATGATTATTGTATGGAGATGTTAAGATTGGAAGTGGCGAGAAAACCACTTGCCTTATGAATGAGCGATTCGGATGTGGCTAGTGGCAGAACTAAGAAATCATGTAAGAATTTGTCTCATCACATAGTTTGGTTGCTTCTTATTACATCTTACATGAACGATCAGAATTTTTGAGGGAGTGACCGGGTTGATGCATAGTACTGATGAGAATATTTAGACATGTCGAGCATATGCATGGACCACACAACATTTGACATATTTCCGATGACTAATTTGAGTGAATTTAAGGGGCTACTGGCTACATAATGGATAGCTAAGTTTTTTTTTACTGAATATGGGGAATTCTAGTATTCCCTCATGTTTCAGCGTTTCCATATTAGTTGGACCATAAGTGACTTACCTGCTGGTTACTTACATTTGGACAGTGTGAACTGAAAAACAATATTTGAGAAGGCCCATGAGATGAGACGTAAGGAAAATATGCACGATATTGTTCAATTCTAATATTGCAAGCTCTAATCTCCTACCTCTCTGTCTATTTTGTTGTATTTTAGTTTCCGTGCAACTAGAGTTATAACACCTCCTGTGTCCCTCTGGCAGAAAATGGCACAATAATGATTCAATTTGATCATCAAATGCCTGATTACGACTCAACAGCTACCCAATCTACTAGAGAGTCTCCTCAAGTGCCTGGAATGAGCGAAGGAAGCTTTAATGAACAGAATGATCAATCTGGTTTGCACTAGACTCACCGAATCCCTTTGCTGCATCACTAAATAATCTTGTAATATCATCTCTCATGCAAATAAACAGTGGGATAGTCTAAAAAAAGATATTGATGGTTGCAAACCTTGTGTGCACTTATACAATCAAAGTTATATGTCATTTCCTTTCTTCTTGTACTAATACTAGGTAATCTCGATGGTTACACGGAGAGTGATGAATGCAAGATGATGTCGGCTTTATCTCTGGGCAATTCAGAAACTGCATATGCACACACAAAACCTGACCATAGTCAGTCCTTCGTAAGTTTCAGTTGTGGTTGCACAAACATTGACTAATTTATAAATTCCAAATGTTTGTTGATAGGCAAGCCTGTGAGTTATGCAAGATGCTTATCTTTTCAGGCCATATCATACCCATATGCTGATTCGTTCTACGGTGGCGTAGTGGCGGCTTATGGGTCACATGCTATTGTAAGTGAACTTTGTGCTATCCAGCCTGTTCTTTCATAATTTCGTCTTCTTTTTGGTTTCTGGCCTTTATTTTCTGTGCTTGACAATGTTGCTGATTTAACTTTTTGGTGCCATCTGTTGGGATTTTTGCGTGCACGCATGTACTTTTAAGTATTTTGCAACTGTTAATTGGAATGACTGTTGAGGCACAATCAACATAATTGTAGTTAATTACTGCCAATTTCACCTAAAGTCAAATTTTACCATGTTAAGGCAGCATGCCAGCGGCTATTTTTGATCTGTGAAGTGATCTCATTGTCATCCTCCTGCTGTGGCTTGGTTTTCTTCTTTTTGCTGTGTCCAATGTGTTCCCATTCAATATTACAAACTTATCTTTATCTCATTCAAATAATTTAAACAGATGCACCCCCAAATTGTGGGCATGGTATCATCCTCTCGAGTGCCACTACCAATTGAACCAGCTGCTGGTGAAGAGCCCATCTATGTAAATGGAAAGCCATGCCATGCAATTCTCCGAAGGCAACGGCTCCGTACAAAGTCAGAGGCTGAAAATAAGATGGTGAAAAATCGCAAGGTATTTCGTCTCAGTTCTTGACCATAATTTTATGAAAGAACTGCCCATTGGGCTTTTTTAATGCGTTATTTGTGACAATTTCATCTTTCACTTCCTTTTCCTCGTATAATTTTAGTTCACACACTCCAACATAACATTCATGCATCTGTTCAGCCGTACCTTCATGAATCCCGGCATCAACATGCAATGAAGAGAGCTCGGGGAACAGGTGGGCGATTCCTCAACAGAAAGCAGCAGTCTGAGGCTTCTGGTGGCGGCACTGCAGGTGCCCAACCCAGTCTTATTGCTGCGTTAATGAGGTCTGGCCATACTGGCATTCGTGCAAGCGGTGGCCGAACATAACTTATCATCCGGTGATCTCCATTATCATGCGAGAGGGGGCACTTAAAAGGAGGCAACAGCAGATCCACGCTGTTGCTTCCATGGCAAATCATCCTTGGCTTATGTGTGGTGCCCAGCAATTGGACTCAACTGCTATGTAAACTGAATTTAGGGGGTTTGCGACTGTAACTAGGGTGTTTGATGGTCGTTATGTTCGTCCTCTGCTTCTTTGGGTCTGGAGACGATGTAGATGCTGCCAGTTCTGTGATCATGCTAGACCAGTGACAAGTACTACAAAACTGGCACCTGTTTCCTGTCACCTTTCAGAGGTAATAACTGGTAATAACCATTCTGTATGATGCCTTGCGTTTTTTTGGCCCATGATCGTGTTGCTTACTCAGTTACTTGCTTCTGAACCACGGTACTCAATGTCTACGGTTGCTTCTTCGATGTCCGGTTGCCCTGGTTCAGAAATCAGCACTCATCATAATCATCATCAGGTCTTTTTGGACCATCCTGATCATTGCGGCCACTCTAGGATCTGGACTGTGGATGCATTCGGCCGGCCGGCCGGCCCACAGCGCGTTTGAGGCACAGGCCAGCGGCACCCATCCCAACCGACTGGCCGTGACGCGCCGCGCCGAGCCGCGCGGCCGATCGGTAGCGCCGTCGTGGTGAGACCCATCGAGCGGCAGGCAATCCCCATGTACTGGTGCCGCAGGACGCACCGTCCCGTATGCCACAACGCAGGGGCGGAATCACACCCGAGGCAGGGTAGATTTCAATTTGGGTGTGAAAAAATATCTATTGTATAGTCTAGGGAAATTTAGTTCAGTCTAGGTAACATTTTCACGATCCAGCCTAGATAGGCTTTAGTTCGGAGTGTGGAAAAATATCTAGTGTATAGTCTAGGTAAATTTAGTTCAGCCTGGGTAACGTTTTTACGATCCAACCTAGGTAGGCTTCAGTTCGGGGGTGTGAAAAAAAATATCTAGTGTATAGTCTAGGTAAATTCAGTTCAGTCTGGATAACATTTTCATGATCTAACCTAGGTAAACTTCAGTTCAGAGTGTAGAAAAATATCTAGTGTAGTCTAGGTAAATTTAGTTCAGACTGGGTAATATTTTCACCATCCAACCTAGATAGTCTAAATCATTCTATCACTAAGATCGAGACGTAATCAAATTCTGACTATGCACCACGCGCGCACCCCAAACACCCCCTCCCCCCCCAAAAAAAAGCCGGCAAGGCCGCTTGCCATTTGGCCCATTCCCACTAGGCAGCCCGCGTCGTCGAAGCAACCACCCGATCGGGCCGGGTCGCGACGCACCATCGAGCCGGCACTGGCATTTCCCCACGCGGCGCACGCGCCCGCGACCGTATGCCGCATCGTTTTCGTTCGTTCGTTTCACTCGGCACGGGCGGCGCCTTGCGGGAGCGGCGGCACCCGCTGGTTCGCGTCCCGTCACCGCGGGCAGCCCAGATCGGGATCCGGGGCCGCTGTTCGTCGTCGACGTCAGATTACGATTTGGTGACCCGTACGGGAGGAAACCAGGCGGAAGCTTCCTGGCGGCGCGCGAGGCGTCTAGAACGAACGGCTCCTCGTGATCGCCACACGAAAGTTGAGAATCGGGGGAGGGCAACTCGACACGAGTACGTCAGGAACCAACCAATAGTCAACTAAAAATACGGCGCATTTTGCGATCCATTTGTACGTCTAGCGTCAACCCGTCTGTTATCGTATCGGGCACCTGCCGCTACAGTGCAACCAGAGGAGGCTCAATTGTTCCTTTCGTCGGCGTCCATGGTCTGGATTGCGTCGTATATGATCCAAGTAGTAGTATGTAGTGTAGCATTGTCATCCAGCTCACCGAATAAAGGATAGCTGGTGCATCTTTTTCTGGCTAATTTATATTCTCTACCTGCTTTTCCCCCCGTACTAATGTACTATTACTTTGCGCCAAATCAGGAACACTTTTACAAGAGACTGAAATCAACCACTCATTCCGCCGCAGCTTCGATTGCGTTGCCCAGCTTCGATTTGTAAACCACATGATTGATGTGGCATGGATGTGACTCATGTGAGTTTTCATTCCTCCGCTTTCACAAGGTTCTCGCTTAACATGTTCACATACCACAAAAAAACAACGACGTCGTCATCGTTTATTTGAGGTGTAGATCCCTCTGTAAGCTGGAGCGGCCAAAAGAAGCTTAGGAAGAACGGTATCGACTCATGCAAAACTCTCATATATTCCAAACAGAGCTCTTGGGAGTGCACACGTCAACATATGCCATGTGGTACCACCGATGGCTCGTAACCCAACGGATCAAAGTATTTCCTTCTGCTTAGAGCAAATTTAATAAGGCTGACTGTGCTAGCTACAAAGGAATCCATGTCAGCATAGTCCTATGTGGAGGGGAGAGAAAAGGAGAGAGAGAGCTAAGCCGGCTCCCATACAAGAGTCAAGCTATAGCACAGGAAAAGAGGCGTTATCCATGCATGTACCAATAGAACTAACTGCTATACTCATACATGTATTAAATTATCAATACCCATGTATGTATTAAATGATTGAGAGCTCTTGTAGCCAGCTTATTGTATGAGTTAGCTGCATCATTATCTTTTGATGACATAGAAATATATTAAAGGTAACAGCTATCTATACTATTAAACTTGCTCTTACGTGATAAGCGACTCGGTCCTGTGACTTTCGTATTTACAATCATACATCGTCTTTCGCGTACGAAATCAACTGTTCTTGCTTGGGAAAAACTGGACGCGGGTGGCCCTACACCGACAGACACATCGCGTCCCGGCAACTGGCAGTGCCGCACACCGAGTTCCGCCGTGATTGTCCCACGTCAACTGATCTCTCACGCACGTCACTCCAGAAAACGCTGCCCAGTACTAATTAGTCCTGTTCTTTTCAGTTTTTAAAAATCTTTTTTTAACTTTTTTTTATAGTAATTAATTTTTAAACAGAGTATCTTTTTAAGATAAAGTCTACTAGTTAATTTTAGCATATACTTTACTGACTTTATTTATATTGGTAAAAACTATACGTGAATTTCTGTTACTCTATAATCCCTCACACAAACAGCCAAAAAATCACAAGTCACAGGCTAAAGCAAAAAAAACAGACCAATATCTTCCTCACCTGGCTATAAAAGCCGAGCACAGGGAGGGAAGGCAGACTACCCAGCCAAAGTCACCGAAAACGAAACGCCCACACCTCCCCGGAGCCTCTCCCTTCCTCTCTAGTCTCTACCCGCCCCTTCCCCGCCGCGTCTCCGTGCCGCGGGGGCGAACACCATACGCCGGAAGGAAAAGCACGCTGTCGCCACAAGAAACTCGCCCCGGCCGCCACGCGCCTGTGGTAGGTGCAGCGCCACCAGTGCCCTCCCAAACCGTCACTCTTGTGCCGATAGCTCTGTGCCAGCTGCTGTACCCACCGGGAGCGAGCTCGACCTGCCCTCTGGATCTGCTCGGGAGGGTGAGTGATTGGTTGGAGGGAGGGAGGCGAACGAGGCGGTAGGGATGCTTCAGGTGCTGATGGCGCTGTCCTTCTCGGCCGCGCCGCTGACGCTGTACGTGCCGCCGGTGCGGAGCCTCAGCCTCTTCGTCGAGGCCATCGAGGCCGTCTGCCGCGACTATGCGCCCTACTCCCACGGCGCCGTCGTCCGCTTCCGCCTCGGCCTCTCCTGCATCCTCGCCGGCCTCGCGCGCGCCCTCCGCTAGATGTAACGACAACACGGTGACGCACGTATTCTTCTCTTCTTCCTACAGATACATGTATGCTACACACGCACGGCCCTTGTGCAGTTGTGTGATCTTCTTTGCTCTTGCTTACTTTTCTTCGCCCTTTTGTAGCTTCTACATAGTTTTCTCTTCTTTTTTTATTGGTGGGATTGGATGTAGTATGTAGAGCAGGAGCGGGTAATAATCTGTCCATAAGGGGAGATTGTGTGAGAGATCATCAGGAATCAGTGTGCTTGTGTGGGAATATGAGGTAGTCCCCAAGAATCTGATGTGCCGTGTATAAACCATAAGTTGGGAAAGTTTGTGTTCTTGTGATGCTTCAGTTTAGAACTTGAGATGGAATGGAAGCCTTTTGACTTTCTGATTTGATCCAATTGTTCCATTTCTGTATGTGCAATCTGCGAACGAAACGTCCAAGAATTCCTGCATTTTTGTTCTCAATGTTCCTAGGAAGCAGTAGGCAGGCAAAGGGGGAGGCAAAACCCAACAGTTCTTGAGACGGATGGATTACGGCGTTAGGTTTGACGAGTTGGCAACGCCGTATTCTCTAATGCAAATGATTGTGACCACTCGCCGACGCGGTGATTCAATAGCGTACAGCTTTTGTAACCATTGGGCTTCGCTGGCCGTTCTCACGTTTCTGCCAAAGTGTCACAGAGTTAGTCGACTGATTCCCCATTTGGTCAACTCCTGGCGTTCATTGGCACAAATGGTGTCATGGGGATCTACCGTATATTAAGGGTGCCTTTAGTTGAGCTTTTAGGAGCTGCTTTTGCTTTCAAAAAGCCAAAAGCCAATCAAAGGGGTGGAAGCCAGAAGCTGCTTTTTCAGAAGCAGCTACTTTTGGGTAGTACAGTTTTGAAAGTACCTTGGACCCTGCTTTTGGCTTTTGGCTTTCTGCTTTTTGAAATGATGAAAATAGAGAGCTGTTTCACAGTTGTTTCAAGGAAAATAGAGATAGGAGGTAAGTTTTATACTTGTTTGAACCAAACAGCTTACAGTTTTTTCACAGCCCATAACCTACAGCAGCTTTTCCACAGCCCACAGCTCACAGCAACTTTTTCAGAAACCACAGCTCAACCAAACACACCCTAAAGTTGGGGGACTTTCTGGCCAGGAGCTGTGCCACATCATTTTTTTGCGAGAAAGCTCCTGCGTTTTGCGAAATCGCGTAGAGGTCCTCCGTTCTTGCAAACAGGTCCCTACCAGGGTTTTTTTTTCCGGAAAGCACCCTCCACTTCACCGATAGCAACCCCGCGGTTTCCAAAATTATGTATAGGTCCTTATTTAGTTACGTACAGGTCCTTGCATGTCCTTGATTTTTTGCGAAAAAGTCCTTTGGTTTTTCCGAAATTACGCATACGTCCTCAATTCTTTTTAAGAAACGTCTCACGAATTATCGTCTCTTTTACTTCGGTCCACACAGTGGCTAGCACGGCGTCACGCCGCACTTACGTAGCTAGTTACTTACAACTTCGGAAGAGTAGACTGTATACATCCGAATAACTAAGAGCTTCCGATTTGCGCGGTATTTTATATAGAGTATTGCTATACAACATTCGACTGTTTTTTAGGACAAAAACAGTCAGATTGATCTGGGACGTTAGATCTCCATCCAACGGATCCACCCATACAAGCCCCCCTTAAAAAAATGACCCCCTCCAAAAAAATGATCTAAGACGTTAGATCTCCATCTAACGACTCAAAATCTGACTGTCTTTATCCTAAAAACAATCGAATGTTGTATAGACACTCCCTTTTATATACAATGTAAAGCAACTGAACTCGTCGACATCACCAAAGTTCTACGAGCGTAAAATTCTAGGGATGAATATGAAACGCGCAAGCTTCTAGAATGGACACGTCACCTAATCATTTTATTATGCTGCTGCCGCGGCAGCAGCCAGATGCCGGCGTGTACTGGTTGTTACCTTTTGAGTACGTCATCGTTGCAGTGTTTTCAACTGCATGGCCCCATTGGCACCGTTGACCTGCAGCACCAGCGACATGTGCTAGTGGCACGCGGGGTACCCCGGAATTCAGGCGATAGCTCTTGTGGGAGAAGCAAGGGCGGCGAAAGGCGAAATGACGATTGGTATCACGTCTTTCAGGAGCTGCTTGCTTGCATTCCACACCCAAATACGCAATCAGTCAAAATTAAGCTCTCTTAACCCTCTTTGGAACTCAGGGATTCTGTAAAGAGGAAATCATTCTTTACAAGATGCGAGATTTACCGCGAAATTCCTATGAGAATCACAGAGAAGATTTAGAACTTCCGAAAGAATTAGGCCACCACAAGCAACGCCCGATATAGCGCCATATGACTAGTGCGGACTGTACAGTACATTTTGCGGTACTGACAGGAATATTCTATATCTCGCAAGTAGCACGGACGCCCAACATATAATACCGCTCATTTCGATTTAAATTTCTAACTTCTGATTTACTTTTCATTATTTCTAAATTTCATCTTTTTCTGATTTGTTAATTTTTATTGAGTTTTTTTTGCCGATTCTTTTTTCTCATATTTGCTTGCATTACCTGTGATGAGTTACTTGTATTGTCTGTGATAGGCTAACTTGTTTTTTTTAAATTTTTTTAAATTTAGTTATACCAAATAAGCTAGCATCAGCTACAGTATAATTTCAGTCAGCTACATTGCAATTTTAATCATAAGACAACTTATTTCAGCTCAACTGAGCGGCACCCTGAGTCGTCCAACAAACTTGGTAATAAACAATCCTGGTTTAGTCCAGAACCAGCATGGTGAAGCGATCGACATATGATTAGTCACATGAGCCAATATGGTAGAAACACCCACCGACATCATCCTCAAAATTTACAGCATACTTGATGTTAAATATTAGTAGAATGGTGTCTTGGGGATTACTTAGAACTTTGGAGGAGTAGACCGTATACATCCGGATAACCAAGAGCTCCGATTTGCGCGGTATTTTATATACATGTAAAGCAACTGAACTCGTCGACATCACCGAAGTTCTACGCGTTTAAAATTCTAGGGATGAAAATGAAACGCGCAAGCTTCTAGAATGGACACGTCGGTTACCCCGCTCATTTTAACTCGGGCTTCTGGCTTATTTTTCACTATTCAACAATTTTGTCTTTTTCTGTTTTTTTAGCTTTTTTGACGGTTCTATTTTTTTCGTATTCGTTTGTACTGTCCATAACGGGCTAACATATTTTTTCTATTTTTAAAATTTTTTAAATTTAATTACGTCAAATAAACCACCGTTAGCTATAGTATTTTTTCAATCAGTTACGACGATTTTCAGTCAAAAGCTATTCAAAATAAGTCCTTTTCAAGCAGGCTCCTAATCATTTTATTATGCTGCTCGCCGCAGCAGCAGCCAGATGCCGGCGTGTATTGGTTGTCACCTTTTGAGTACGTCATCTTGCAGTGTTTTCAACTGCGTGCCCTCATTGGCACCGTTGACATGCAGTACTAGCGACATGTACTAGTGGCACGCGGGGTACCCAGGAATTCAGGCGATAGCTCTTGTGGGAGAAGCAAGGGCGGCGAAAAGACGATTGGTATCACGTCTTTCAAGAGCTGCTTGCTTACATTCCACACCCAAATACGCAATCAGTCAATATTAAGCTCTCTTAACCCTCTTTGGAACTCAGGGATTCTGTAAAAAGGAAATCATTCTTTACAAGATGCGAGATTTACCGCGAAATTCCTATGAGAATCAGAGAAGATTTACAACTTCCGAAAGAATTAGGCCACCACAAGCAACGTCCGGGCCTGTTCTTTTTTACTGTGGCTTATAGCTTTTAGTTGTAACTTTTAGGTTGTTTGTACAAGAGATTACAGAGTAACAGAAACGCACGTGTGGTTTTTACCGATATAAATGAAGTCAGTAAAGTATGTACTACAATTAACTAGTAGACCTTATCTTGAAAAAAATAATCCGTTTAAAAGTTAATTACTATAGAAAAGTCGAAAAACAGTTTTTAGAAGCTGAAAAGAACATGACCATATGACTAGTACGGACTGTACAGTACATTTTGCGGTACTGACAGGCATATCCTATCTCTCGTAAGTCGCACCGACGCCCAGTGAACAATACTGATTCGTCCAACAAACTTGGTAATAAACAATCCTGGTTTAGTCCAGAACCAGCATGGTGAAGTGATCGACATATGATTAGTCACATGAGCCAATATGGTAGAAACACCCACCTACATCATCCTCAAAATTTACAGCGTACTTGATGTTAAATATTAGTATTAATTATCATACGACGAATTCACTTGGTAAAATTTACTAGTAGTAGTACTACACTACTGAATCTAGCAGGGCAACGTACCGCCCCCAATTTATGCCAGGTCCATTCTTGCATGGACAATGATGCTCGACCACCTCTTTTATCCAGATTCCAGAGGCGCTTTTCTCCTTTGAAACGCAATTCTCTCCAATGAATGCCATCCTTTCAAGAACCACCTGTAATTCCTGAGTAGGGGCAACATAACGATACTTTCTGGAATTTCCCTGATTCTTGCATTTGTGCCAAACTGTTTACGTAATACGTATAGCTTTACAGGACCACAGATGTAGTCAAGAGAAGGCTGCAAGGGCCTGGTGATGTCAAGCGACCTCGATGGGCTTCTGTTCTGATTTCATGACATGTTCCAAGTTGATAATCCTTACTGGCTTCCCCAGTCGGGACTTATCCTCCATTCTAGCAATTTCTAATGCCCTTGCACAGACAGGAAAGCTCATTTCATCCCAGGAATCCAAAATTATACCCGACCCTAGGCATAAATTGTCACGGTAGAATGCTGTAAATTGACCAGCTGCTAAACCCTGATCATCTTCAGATAAATGCACCACCAAAACATCTCCATTTTCTTCAGTTTGCTCTTGTGCCACGGTGCAATTATGAAATTCAGGACTATGCCGTACCTGATATTGAAAGTAGCATGGACATCAGTTAATTGACACAGGCGCATAGCATGGACATCAGTTAATTGACACAGGTGCATGTGATTGATCTCAATGCATGCAGATGCCAAAGCCCACAATTGGCATAAGCAGCTTAATCAAGTGGGAGATACCAGGCATTCATTGGGAGATGCAATTGTAATTTTCTACTTCCCCAAATTCGATTATTGGTCAAGGTAGACATAATCAGTTTCAGGATTGCTTAACTACAATCAAGGAGAAATCAACAGGATTTATCAGCCACTCTTCTACCTAGCTACCCCAGCACCCAAAAAGAGTTCAAGGATACAGTTGCTAGCATGAACATGCTGTTCTACCCATTTCGGCTAGGAGGCAATTTGGCCGAATTTGATGGCAAAAACATAGGAACTGCTGGTAACTAAGGAAAAGAAAGCAGCCATTTAAGCACAAATTTCTAAGCCATACCAGTGCAACACCTCTGTCTGATGCCTGCATGCTAAATCTAAGAAAAAATTGCTTGATTGCTTAAAAGGTTGACCATTCAAGTAGATCTCTGATTAGCACATCAGGGTCCCATTTTGCAAGAGCACCACTGTAAGCTTGCAGGTGATGAGAACTTCTAAAAATAACCAAGAAACAGAAGTCTAACAAGTAACAACCATATGCTACACTACCATAGATGCTAGTGTATGACTCTGGTACCTTGCATTTGAGTTGCTCATTGTTTGCAGGTCCAGAATTGCTAAACCAGTTTAGTGATCCAACATGAAATGTACGCCTCCTCTTATCCAGTGAATAGTAATTCCTTGATACAAAAACGACATTATTTTGAACATCTTTCTCAACCACATACCTACATAAGATAAAAAAGGCAATTCATTTTATTATTTTTTCGATAAATAGATATATGCTACATGAGGAAATTTCTTCCTTCAATTGCAACTGTATAGGAAAGCAATAGTTTCCATTGAATATTTCAGGCAATATACATTTAATTTAGCTGATGACATTGTAGCAGAGAAAGAGGTTAGTATTAAACATAGTGCATACCAAGGTCCTCCAGGAAGGCGCAATCCTTGTCGCTGACCAATCGTATAGAACCAAAACCCACGGTGTGTCCCTAGGTAATCTCCAGTTTCAGCTTCCAGCAGTATTCCTTCCATCTCTCCTATATGTCTTTCAACAAATTCGCTAAATTTAACCTAGAAAGAGATACTTTTGTAGCTCAATAAGATAACTCAAGGAGAAATAACAGAATTATGTTTTGCACAAAGAATATTGTTTATCATCAACTAAGGTAAAGCAATTACCTTTCCAAGAAAACATATCCCCTGGGAATCCTTTCTATCTTGGTTAGGAAGGTCCATCTGAGCAGCCAGCCTGCGCACTTCATCCTGCAAAACATTAGCTCAATGTAGAAAAGCCACTTGCAGGACCTGACCAAAATTAACTATCCCTTGTTGATAAACTATCCAACCTTTGTTATGCATCCCAGTGGAAAAAGAAGCCTTCTAAGCTGGGGCTGAGATAGATGCGAGAGGAAATAAGTTTGATCCTTGACCTGAAATAACAATCACAGTCTGAAAGGTGATTTCAGCTGAATAATATTGAAATCAAATTAACTATCTAATTTTGTTTCTTTGTAGCCCAAATTTCCTAATAGGATGAAGAACAGAATTCAACTGACATCAAATTCGATAACATAGTAGCCAATCAAGCTATTTTAATGTGAAATGCAAAGTACCTTGTCTTTTGAAAGTTGGAGCACTGATGGCCCTTCAACATTTTCAAAGGATGGATGGACCACATGTGCATAATGTCCTGAAGCTATGTAATCAAATCTCAAATTTTCAATAGCTTCTAAGAAAGCCCCTACAACAAAAAGAATAGGCACATGAGCAAAGTTCAATAATTACACCTCAATGTACATTCAAAATTCCATAACAGAAGTGTGCGCAGCCATGACAGTACAAAATTCGTACCAAACTTTATTCTTGTGTTGCAAAGAACATCAGGGTTTGGAGTACGCCCGCTGCGATACTCGCTAATAATGTGAGACACCTAGATACCAAATTCAAGGTTTTATTTTGCAGAATGCAAAACACCATAAGTGATTTATACAAGGCTCAGGGGGGAAGGTTTGAATGAAGCTTACCACATGGTTCCAATACTCATCAGATAGATGGACCACCTCCAGTGGCACATCAATCTACAAAACCAACCATGAGATCACTCGGTTCATGTAGCAAAAATTAGTCTACATAAGCTGCACAGTAGCTATTCAATGAAACACCATGCTTAACTGAAAATTTTGAACCATACCTTGTCACAGACAGCTTGTGCATACTTTAAGTCGTCATCCCACGGGCACTCGGACCAAAAGTTCCTGAAATCTTCCTACAGATCAATCACTCAGCTTCGTAAGGGATCCCGCAGCGCAGCATTGCAGAAGATACTAATGGAGGATGTGTATGGACCTGGAACCAGATCTTGAGGTAGAATGCGGTACAGCGGTGTCCCGCGGCGTGGAGGAGGCGGAGCGCGACGCTGCTGTCCACCCCGCCGCTCACCAGCACCGCCACCCGCAGCGGCGCCCTCCCCGAAGCCGCGCACCGCAGAAGGTGCTCTTCAACGATATCCCCCACTCCGGAGGCGCCGGGAGGGGAGGCGGCGAGAGGCGCTGAGGACGAGATGGCGCGAAACAGCCGCAGCGGCCGGCGGGAGCAGAGAAGGGGTTTAGGGTTCAGGAGAAGGGGGCTCCGGAGGAGCGGGCGGAGAGTGGGGAGGGTGGAGACGACGCGCAGCATAAGTGGCGGCAGCGGCGGCCGTTGTGGCGCCTCGAGCTCTCGGCCGCCGCGTAGCGCTCTGGATTGGGTTCTCTTTCCTCTTGAGGCGTCGAGCGTTTCGTGCTCGCTGCAGACAACTAAAAATTGATTACCAAAATCCGTCTTCCAAAATAGAGTGCACGAAGGGGAAGGTAGAAGGCGTAGCCAGGTGTGTCTGCTAAAATCCGTCTTCCAGCATGGTTCACGCCTCTGAGGAATGCAGTGACAACATCCGTTTCCATCGTTGCTTCGTATCAGGTCGACAAATCAGCCTTCGTACTCCACTTCCTCATTCCCAGTTCCCACGCTCTCCTTGTGATTAGTGCATGCGCAAATCTGCTAATCCACGTGGGCAATTTTTTTTTATGTTTTCATCGTTAATATACATAAAAGTATTTAGATTTTTCAGATAAAAATAATATCACTAGATTTATCATAAAAAATACTTTCATATCATTATATTTTTAATAATTTTTACTAATATATAATTAGGAAATATGATGATCAAACATGTTTTCTGGAAGCTGTGTTAATATCTAAAACGATAAGTAAAAAACGAAAATAGTAGTAGAATGAGCTAATTCGCAAAAATTGTAAGCATGTTGTTTGACGTGGGTGTTTTTTTCCTTAAAAAATACGTTGCTATATACAGACGCTAACTGCAGCTACTTGCTTGACACCTATCTCTGGCTAAGCTTCACATGCTCTGTCCTATCATCTAAAGTTTGAAACGAATAGAATGTGTTCAAGATTACTTGATTTAGAATCAATTATTTTGTTAAATGTCGATAAATAGTTAAGGTGCTCAAAACTTCAACATTTCTTGTGCAATAATCAATTTTTAGTTGTCTGGCGCAATAATCTTAGCTATCCAAAACTCGATCTGCTATGGAACAGGTTGATTAGTGAGGTGGGCATGGTGGTACGGTAGATAGGCAGGGAGGCGAGGGGTCGCCCTTCAAGCTCGATGGAGACTCTTTCCGACGAACAAGAAGACTTCGATCTTTAGCTAACTGATTAGGGACTAAATTCTACTTATTTCTTGTTTAATGTCAAAAATTACAATAGCCTTTTTACAGGACAATGCTTACATTCATGAGTCCGATGCAAACCAATAGAATTGGACGATTCCAATCCCACTCACTGACTCAAACCTTATCCAAATACATGCAACCTGCGCCATCCGCTCATCTCTCTCTCTCCCAAGCACGTCACCACCTCACTAGCCTCCCGCGAGCTCCGTCCAAAGTGGCATGTCTTTTGTTGCATGCTCTCCGAGCCACCGTGGCTCAAGCTCGCACTCCAGTACTTCATCATGTGCTGTAGCGGCAGGGGCATCAATGCTTCTAGGCTCTAGTGGTGGAGCTTCATGGAAGGGGTAGCGAGGCATCCTGAGCTCAGCTAGGAGGTGGTAGTGTGGGATGGACTTGTCCCAGCTAGATCTTAGGGAGACCAATGATGAGGTGCCAGGCCAGCCTCCTCCTTCTCCTCTGAGCTCAACCCCTTACCGCATGCCATCCTTTATCTTTGGTGGATTTTGTTGTATATGCTTTGAAATTTGTTTCATCACAATTTCTCAATTGTTTCAAAAACATTTTATTTTGTTGCATCCTATCTTCTAAAAAATGTTGTAGCAAGAGGTATTGTTGCAATAGTTCCATTTTATTGGTGTACTAGAGTTATCCTTTGTTGTAGTAGAGTTGTTGATTTATCGCTCTTATTTGTTTGTTGTTATGATTGTTGCATCAAGAATGTACGGGTAACTCATTTGTTATGATCTGCTTTTCATTTGTTGCGCCATTGGATAACTTAAGGAGATTTGATGGTGATTGTCACCAGCAAGATTTTTTTGTAAACTGATTCGTTTTATCATGTTTTTTTGCCATAGTATTAAACATGTCATAGCAAATAAAATCTCCCAGTACTACAAAAATTGTCAAAATTATGAGCAATTTGATCCCCCCAAAATTTGTTGCTAATGTTGCCACTGCAGTTTCTCAGTTTTGCTAATTTTCGGAGTGTCCACTTACAAGCGTTCCCGTTTTATATCAATATAATTGATGAAGATACCAATTAACTAATTCCTATACTATAAAACTAATCAATTATTTAGAGAAATATACATTTCTATTAGGGAAGTTAATCCCATCCAAAGCTATAGTACTTCAAAAACAAAGGATCCAATTCCTCACCACCACTTACACGTGCAATCAGGGTGCTTAAACAAGAAACAGCACCCTACTGACCCAATCCTAAAACCCTAAAACCATGTCGCTCTCTACTCTTAACCACCCCCCCCCCCCCCCATAGCGGGGGAAATCATTTTCCTGGTGGTTCCATTGGTGCCAATCTCCATCTGCGATCAATTTAACCTACCCCAATGATCCCACTACATGCATTCTCCACCACTTATTCCTTATCCACCCAAGACTCATACATCTTTCTCTTTACCTATGTCTCACCCACACATAGCTGGATGCACATTGCTCTCTTTTCTCTCATCCATGCTTGCTTCTCTAATTTTTTCGCCTCTTTTCTATCTGCTGCTACGACTCTGGCATGTCTCATCTATCTCCATGCTACTATGGCTTGCGCTAGTGATCCACCCCGTGCAGCATGGACGGTGACAACAAGGGTTCCCCGGTACTACGGTGCCAAAACAGGAAGTATGAGCCTCTCCACCGCCTTCTCTAAGCTCGCAGTGGGCATCGTCGCTTCCTCCTCTGTGTTCCGAGGTGGCAATAGCTATCTGCACTAGGCAACGATGCCTAGTATCTACCCAAATGTGTTGTTGCCGCCATCTGAGGTAGAGGCTGGTTAGTCTCATGTGTTTGTTGTAATAATCAAGATTTTTGTTGCAATAGGTGATTTCAAATGTTGAATTGTGTATTCTCAAGGGAAAGTTGATCATATACCCTCCCTTTATTTTGGGAATTCAGGATTTACCCTCCCACCTCAATGACATGTGGGGTCATCATAAGTCACTGACATGTGGGTCAGGAGGGTAAATCCTGAATTTCCATCTAAGGGGAGGTATATGATGAATAAATCCTATTCTCAATGTTGCAATAATGAATTGAGTTGTTGAAAATAGTTAAATTGAGTTGTTGCTAACGCTTTTCTTGAATATTTCAGATCTATCTACCTTATCTAAAAAGGTTGTTACAACTAGAGCTTCTATCTTGTTGTAACAAGTTTTTTTTTGTTGTATCAATTATGCCTATTTGTTGTACGCGAATTTTTAGTTTGTTGCAATAAATTTTTTGTTGCATTAGTTATATCAATTTGTTGCAGAATAATTTTTAGTTTGTCACAACAACTATTTTTTGTTGTCCGGTAACACTAACCACCCCGTCTGTTAGCTTTCACAACATCTCTTGTGGCGCTCAAGTTCTGTCACCAACACTAGTTGTGGCCTTCGCAAGCGTCGTCGATGGCAACAAGCCCCGCAGCCATTGGGCGCAATCTTCTCTAGCGCCGCCGTGGTAACCTGAGCTCTAAGCTACAGGTTCCTTGTCGACTTGGCCGCAATCTCCTTCCCCAACAGGTTATGTTTCTCAGTGCCGTCCATGTGCCTCCACGTTATGCAAGAAGGAGATCGAGGGAAAGGAAAGGGAGCGGATGGTGATTGTTATGCATCTGATAGTTGATTGTAGATTGAATGGTAAAAATATATATATGTTATAAGCGCCTAGATAAAACATGCGGACGTTAATCGTTTCCTACTTCCAAAGCAGAGGATGCAATTCCTCACCGTGCAATCGGGTACTTCAACCAAAAAAAGGAAGAATTGATGATTTGCCCCACCTTTCATGGAAATGGCAATCACATGGCATTTTATCAAATTGCAAAGAACGATGGGGGCAAATCATCAAATCTCCAAAAAAAAAAAAGAACAGCACCCCACTGAGCCGAGTTTTTTGCTATTATGGTACCCTCTAAGTTGGGCTTCGCTGAAACGGTACTTATACCGTGGGCTTCTCCCAAATAGTACCCTTGTACTTAAGATTTCTCTCAAATAGTATTCTCAGGGATTTTAACTCAAATAATTTGATTTTCGAATTTGTACTCCCCCAATTGACTGAATTGCCCCTGCTCATTTTGTTTAACCCTAATCACTTTTATTTTCTTATTTTCACATCGTTTGGGTTTCATTGGCGACGGCGGCACGCCGACTGGCCGATCGGAATACTCGGCGCGGCGCCGTCAACGCCAGGCGAGAGCGCGGCAAGGATCGCACGGGAGTGCGCGCACCCCAGGCCACGGACGATCGCACGCCAGCCAGGGACGGTCGCACGTCGGCAGGGGCAACCGGACCACGTACGCGGCAGGTGTGATCGGACCACACGCCAAGGGCAAGACCCTGTCTTCACTATCAAAATTTTCTGCTTTATTATTACTTGATCATAAGAAATGGAAGAGTTCGTTCGTGCTACTGGAACTGGAAGAAACAAAATGAGCAGGGGCAGTTTAGTCATATGAAGGAGTTAAAATTCAAAAATCAAATGAAAATTAGTTTAAATCCCTGATAATACTATTTTGGAGAGGTGTTAACAACAAGGGTACTATTTGGGAGAAGCCCACGGTATAAGTACCGTTTCAGCGAAACCTAACTTAGAGGGTACCATAATAGCAAAAAAACTCCACTGAGCCACCATGCCGCTCTCCACTCTTAACCACCCCGCCGCCGCCGCCGCTGCCGCTGCCGCCGCCGGGCAGGGGAAATCGTTTTCCCCGGAGGCCCCATCGGCGCCATCGGTACGCCTGTCGCGGAGATGGCCTCCTACCCCCGCTGCCGTGTCGGCGGCGGCAGTGCAGGCGGACGCCGCGGCGGACAGGGTCTCGGCGCTGAGCCAGGTCGCCGGTGTGCTGGGGTCGCAGTGGGGTGACGAGGGGAAGGGAAAGCTCGTCGACGTGCTCGGCCCCCGCTTCGACTTGGTTTTTGCTATGCTTTAGTTCGACTGTTGTGCTAATCCATGCTTGATCGCTGGTTCGGTGGCACTACTCCACATTCTGGTAGTAAAATTTGATCTTGCACGTTCGTCAGATGAGATCGTGGGAGTCGAGGTTGTTTTGGTGGTTTGATGTTCGATCCGGATGGTAGGGTCATCTGTGTGTAGAATTAATCTTCTTTAGGTGTTAATTTTGGGATTGTGTTGGTTATAAATTATGCATAGAGAACCTGAAGGCAAGAAGTTTGCCCTTCATCTTGTACCATCTGGTATTCTTCATGAAGGAATACTATGAGTTGTTGGCAATGGAGCGGTGATACATGTTCCTGGGTTCTTTGACGAAATTGATGGTCTTGAGTCCAATGGAGTCAGTTGCAATGGAAGACTACTGGTCTCTGATCGGGGACATCTGCTCTTTGATCTGCATTAGGCTGTAGATGGACTTAGGGAGGCTGAGCTTGCAAATTCCTTTATAGGAACGACTAAGCGAGGCATTGGACCTTGTTATTCAAGCAAGGTCACTCGAAACGGACTGTGAGTTTGTGATCTAAGGCACATGGACACTTTTGGGGATAAGCTTGATGTCTTATTGAAGGATGCTGCTTCGAGGTTTGAATGCTTCAAGTACAGCAAAAGCATGCTAAAGGAAGAGGTTGAGAGGTACAAGAGCTTTGCAGAGCACTTGGAGCCCTTTACTGCTGATACTGTTCATGTGTCAAATGAATCTATCGGACATAAGAAGAAAATTCTTGTTGAAGGTGGTCAAGCAACTATGTTGGATATCGATTTTGGAACTTACCCGTTTGTCACTTCTTCTAGCCCTTCAGCTGGTGGAATATGCACCAGCCTCGCGATTGCCCCAAGGTGTATTGGTGACCTGATTGGAGTGGTAGGTTAAAACTTGTGTAATTGAGCCCTCCTCTTTGTATGAGTAGTGCTTATTTATTCCATATATTTTACATGCAGGTCAAAGCTTACACAACAAGGGTTGGTTCTGGCCCTTTCCCAACTGAACTGCTTGGAGAGGAAGGTGAAGGTGACCTTCTTAGGAATGCTGGAACGGAATTTGGGACGACAACAGGTCGCCCAAGACGTTGTGGCTGGCTTGACATTGTTGCACTTAAGTACTACTGCGAGATCAATGAGTTTTCGTCTCTTGATCTGACTAAACTTGATGTTTTGTCTGGGTTACCAGAAATTAAGCTGGATGTTTCTTATAATCAAATTGATGGAAAGAAACTACAATCCTTCCCAGGGGATCTTGACACCCTGGAGCAAGTACATGTAAGCTTTATGTGTCATAGTTTTGTTCATTTTGTTACCATGTCCTGTTAGTTGAACAGTAGGATCCTTGGATAAATGCCAAATTCGAAGCTTAAGATGGAGCTATTGGGGGAGGTGGGAGGACAGACCAGCTCAGAGCCACTGCTGGAGAGAATGCCGGCTGTGTGGAAAATTTGTTGTTCTTTCTCTGGTTGTAAGATGCAATTTAGTGGCTAAAAATGTACCGGCTTCAAGACCTTGGGTCTTGAAAACTTATGGCGTCACTAGTTTTGGCAGTAACAATTTACACTTTATGTATGGCTGTCTTTCATCTATCATGTGCCTTGTCTTGTGTTTCAGGTCAAACATGAGGTGCTTCCTGGGTGGCAAAGTGACATTTCTTCAGTCCGAAGTTACAGTGAGCTCCCCCAAGCTGCCCGCTGTTATGTGGAGAGGATAGAAGAGCTTGTTGGTGTTCCAGTCCACTGCATTGGTGTTGGACCTGGGAGCGATGCTCTCATATACAAGTAAAATTAACTTCATTTGGTCCTCAATTGAACCAAAAAATTCAATGTTAACTAGACCGTGAGCATTGCTCTGTCAGCATTTCCCTTTATTGCCATGGTAGCTGTGATACATGGGACAAGTTACTGACTGGTGAAGTGATGTAATGCCTGCAATAATGGTTCTAAAAACCTTCCAAGATATCAGCATAAGGATGCAATAGTATAATTGGTTGCTTGATAGCAATTATCTTTTGACTCACTCCACCAATCTGTTGGTGATGTCGTTGCTATTTCATCATATATTTTGCACAAACTATGAATGCTTTCCTGTGGGAAGTCGATATAAAATCTGGGATCACATTCATTTGCTGACGTTTTTCGTTGATGCTATCTGGAGAAGAATTTCTTTAGGAAGCCAGGTGATCCTGTATTGCTATTTGGCAATTTTGGTCGGATATGACAAGCTCCGGGTGTCTGACTGGTATTGAGACCCTGAGCTACCGTATTAGGCCCCGTTTAATTTGGTTGGCTATGGCTTTTAGTTGAAATGATCATATGTGGATTGTTTTGAATTGTGACTTATATTTTTTGGCTTATGGGTTATGAATTTTAGTTGTTTGCGGAACATATTACAGAGAGAAAGATACTCGTATACGGTTTTGGTCGTTACAGATGAAGTTATCATAATGTGTACTATAATTTACCTTTACCCCTTGTCTTAAAAAATACACCGATTTTAAACGTGTTATTGTTTATCTGTACATAAGCAAAAAGTTTACAGTGGATATGAATCTAGCCATAGCCGTTGTTAGTTTTTGGTTAAGATATTTAATTAAAGAAAAATAAAAACATTAGGAAAAATGTTATATCTCTGTAAATAATATAAAAAAATCACGTTACGTGTTTAAAACAGCTTCTAACTGCCCTACCCTGCCGGCTTGTTTTTTAACTACTATCGTCACGTGAATTTATAAGCGTGCTTAAGGTACTAATTAAGTAATTCTTGTGGCAGCAAAATGAAGTATCGAAGCTAATAGAAAATGCTCTGATTGTTTTAACTCAGAATAACAGACCGGAAACTTCATGTCAAACTTATTACCCATCACCATCAGACTACATGAACTTGGAAGCTAAAGCTCAACGCATTACTCATTGGTCCCATCTGCATGCAGATAGGCAGGAAATTAACCAAAGCTTCTGCATGGACTGCTCGGACATCAAATGTCCCATATTGGGATGGGCATGCAGCCGAACTGGTCGACCTCGTGCGGCTCGTCCATCTGAAACCCTGCGTTGATGCCCACCGCGCCGCCGTGGCCTCCCGCGATGTCGCTCATGTCCGCGGCGAGCGCGTCCCAGTCGAACTCCCCGTTGCTGCCGAACCCAAACGCGTCCGCCACCTCGCCGTCCCTGTGGACGCCCTCATTTCCGGCCGCGCCTTCCTCGTCCGCCTTTAGCACGCCTATCTGCTGCAGGAACTCCTTGAGGTCGAGCTGGGGCTTGTCGGCGCCGACGCCAGCGGCCGCGTCGTGCGGCGTGCTCTCGACCGCGGTCATCGCCGCCGTGGCCATCGCCTGCTCCAGGGCTTGGAAGCACGACATGGGCGGCGGCAGAGCGGTGGAAGCAGGTACGTTGGTTGTCACGGTGGAGCAAGGAGACGAGGCGGGGAGAAGCGGGAGGTGGGCGCTCGCGGGAGCATGAGGAGACCGCGGAGGCGGCTTGGTCGGCGACGAGGAGGAGTTCTTGAGCTCCTGCAGCCTCTGGTGTATGACGTGGACGTTGTGCTGAGCGTTGAGGTTGAGGAGGCCGTATGCGGGCACGGCAGCGACGGCGCCCCTGGTGGAGGCCGGGAGCCACCTGAGCCGCTGATGCGCGGTGGCGGCGGAGGCGGCGCGGAGGTGCGGCAGGTTGAGGAAGGCGTCGGGCCCGTAGAGCCTGCGAGCAGCCTCGTCGTAGGCGAGAGCGGCCTCCTCGGCGGTGGCGAAGGAGCCGAGCCAGAGGCGCGTGCGCTTGTTGGGCTCGCGGATCTCCGCCACCCACTTGCCCCACGTCCGCTGCCGCACGCCGCGGTACTCGCACGCCGCGTTCTGCGGCCCGCCCTTCCCCCTCGTCGGCCCCTTCTTCCACGCCCGCTTCCGGCCGTAGCTCTCCATCGATCCAAGCACGCTCGCTCCTAGCTGCACGCACGCGCGCACGTACGTATCAGAATCCAGAAAAATACGCGTGAGGCTGGCCTGAAACTGCAAGGATTATTGCACGTAACTTACGTGGTGGTTGCACGTAGGAGCGGACGAGGATCGAGTTTGAACTTTGCTACCAAGCTAGCTAGCGAGCGAGGAAGCGCGCGGCGGTGTGAGGAGGGTTTTGGAGTGGGAGTGGGAGTGAAGTGGCTGGGGGCGCGGGATAAGTAGCGCGCGGGGGTGTGATCCGGCTGCTGCTTCGATCGCATGGGATTAAATGTTGTCACGGCCGTGGAGAATGCATGCTGCCTGGCACGGTGTCGCGCCTTTTCAAGACCTGTGAGTTTTGCGGAGGCGTGTGACCGTTAGGATGCACGGCGCGTTGTTTGCAAACGAATTTTCTTTTCTAAGTTAGTTCCCCTCTCTCTTATCAAATATTTACAATATTTTTGAGTACATTTTTGCAAAACTGCAAATTTAAGGGGCAAATGTTTCACAGAATTGCATGTTTAAAGATTTCTGTCCTATGCAAGGCTACTAATTAATTTGTGCCGCTGACGCATGGGTCTGAGTGTCTAGAACCGTGTGATGGAAATCTTAAAAACTATAGTTCTATGAAACGTTTGCCTCTTAAATATGTAGTTTTGTAAAATTGTTGCTTAAACATATAGTTTTGTGATAATTTTGATAATAAACCTATAGTTTCATGAAATTTACTCTTTTTATTCTATTTCACAAATTGAATGAATTGATCATGTAACTGTCAATCGTGTAGTTATATTTACTAATACAAAAGGGGAGTTTGTTTGTTCACCACTTCAGCATCTCCTCTTGACATACACCGATATATAGACCAGTCTCGTCAACTGGCTCCCTCTCTAAACTGCTCACAGCCTCACACCCCAACCGGCCACACCCCTAAGGCCCCAACTGCTAGCCATTCGCTGTCTTGCATCCTGATCAGTGTCACCCCCTCTCCTTACTCTGATAAACCTTTTTCTAATTCTCTCCTCTTCCATACCTTGCACCAGTGCCTTACTAGTTTTGCAGGCTAGATCCGTAATGAGTGGCAACGCTAGTGATCGATGCCCATGACAAGCCGTCCATCGCCAAGTGGCAGCTGGGCTCGGCGAGCAAGGAGGCGATGGTGTGAACCGGTTAACGAAGAGGCGACGTCTAGAAGGGCGAAGATGGTGGCACTAGGCAGGAGGAAGACAGTGGCCTCGTGATGGAGGATGGCCATATCTGGCGCCGCCGGGGTCAAGGATGGTCAGATCCAGTGGCATGGTGGTCAAGGATTACCAGATCTGTTAGACTGCGGCTTCTCCCTCGGGTCCAACGGCACAGGAATGGCCAGGTCTGGCCGCAGAGACCTCTCTCTCCCACTCTTCTCCACTGTCGTCGCCATCTTTCTCCTTTTCTACTGGCGTGGTCGGCCGACTCTAGCTACGACTTCATGTTCTTGATCTGCTGCCCCCACTATCTCGTTGCGAGGATAGCCTGATTTGACGGCGGTGTAGAAGAGGACAACCAGATGCAGTGGAGGTGACCTTAAGGATGTCGGATCTGGACGTGGTGACCTTGGGGTTTGTTGGAGCCACCGCGCCAGGGTGGAGAACGTCGGTGTCGAGGATGATGATCCTGAGATCAAGTGTTCATGGGATTGGGGACACCGGCGAGGAGCACATGACCCCAACAGAGTAACGGAGGTGGAGGCGGAGGTGTACCAGCCGGATCTAAAGACAATGACCTTAGAGATGATGCATCTGACGGCGGTGGTCTCTGGGATGATGGATCAGAGGAGGCGAGGAGGTTGTGCCGCTGCCAGAAGCCATCAGCGGGGAGGAGGCGTGAGGAGTGGTGGTTCCCGGCGACACCGATGCATGGGTGGGGAAGGCGAGGGAAGACAAGGGAGGAGAGGAGATGGTGTTAGGTGGGAGTGGAGGGGCCGGACGTGTTTTTTATTTACATCTAGATCAATCTCCTCCCTCAGTCAATCCTAACCACTAGATCTCAATCCGACGTCACAGCTATGAAAATATGGTGACGCAGCCAGCCCCTTTGGTCCGTCTGCTACTCATTCCTCCTATACACCGCCATGTTACTGCTGCACTAGGACACGTGAAGAAGATGAGACAGGTGGAGCGGTACTTGGTGACAAAGCAGAGGAGCACATTAGTGTGGATGATGAGGCGTTGTTGTAAACCACCGAGGATAGCGACGGAACGGAAGTGTACACCACCGAGGTTGATGACCGGGATATGGAGTACATTGACACGAACGATGAACAGGAAGATGAAGTACATTGGCTCAGACAAGGTGTACACCGCCGAAAGTGAGGAAGAACCGCGAAGTTGAGGGTGTCAGGGAGGGCGGATCCGGAGCAGCGATCTCAGTAATGGCGGATCCAGTCGCACCGACCTAACTCTTGATGATAAGATGTCTCCCTCTTTTTAATGTTTATCGTATGATTTAGGTTACATTTGATTATATGTATCAATTTCTTTTAGAACCCTATTGTAATGTACGTATATCTTACTAGTATAGCTTAGAGAAAGAGTTAATTATACTATATATGCTTGTGTCTATATTCTTTTTTACTACTACTACTTGGCAACAATTTGCATTTGTAGAAATGCGATTTTCAAGTACCATGCATGCATCTGTACGCACCGAGGACGTACGGCTAGCAAGGTGTGCATGCTGATGTTCTATGTACAAGCATTATCATGGTAATAAGAGAGGTATGAATGCGAGGTATAAAGATCCACCTCACAGCATTTTTGGCTCTCACGAGCGCGGCCTTCACATGCTTCTTGATCGTCCACGTCCGACACGGTGCATGTGTCCATGTTTGCATGCACGCATGATTCTTGAGCCCTCCTGCTTGTTTGACCAACTCTAGCTTCCAATACAGGGCAATACGGGCAATTAACACTACAAGATTCTGTGTAAAATCTATCCGTGTCTGATCATGTCTACTCCTTAGCAAGTCCAGCACTGCTAAATGCATAGCAATATCAGTTCTTTAAGCAATGCAAATTTGCATCCTTATTTGGCTGTGTACATGAGTCTAATTTTTTAGAATACTCTGTAATTTCTTTCTTAGAGAAAGAATACTATGCAATTCATGCAAAACGCACATCATGTCACAATTATCGTGGGAATAGGAAAAGGAGTGTGTCATATAAAATCAATTTTGGATCAAGAATACAAGATGCTATTGTTGTAGGGGGAGCCCTGGGCTGTCGGACATATGTACGAATCCTAGTAAATACATGCACGTGTATTTATCAATTATTATGTTATAGTCAAGAGGAAAGTACCTAAATCCCTTGCTTTAGATATGTGGGCAATGGCAAGATGGAGAATTGTTTCTCTCCTGTATGTATAATCCCCATATTATACCCCGGGGGATTGCCGCGCGGAGAGCCCCGCCACGTCGCCCCTGCGCGCGCTCCGGCCGGCGCGTGGCGGGGGAATCTCGGTACGGTCGGAGGACCCTTTTTGCAAAAAAGTCCCTGCGTTTTTCTGAAATTACGTAAATGTCCTTGGTTCTCGCGAAAAGGTCCCTGCCAGTTTTTTTAAAACACTTTTTTCGAAAACACCCCTCCACTTTGCAGGATAGCGCCCCGCGGTTTTCTAAATTACGTATGAGTCCTCGTTTAGTTACGTACAGGTCCTCAATTTTTTACAAAAAAGACCTTTAACTTTTTCAAAAATACACATGTGCCCTCGCTTTTTTTATAAAAAAAACTCCTCACAGATTATCGCCTCTTTTACTTCGGTACACACGGTGGCTGGCGCGACGTGACGCCGTGCCTATGAGGCTAGTAGCAAGACTAGGACCAAACCATAAATCCTCCCCAAATTTCACCTTGGCCCCATTACCTAGTATGCCCTTAAGAGCGCTTGTAACGGGGGCCTTCCCTATGCTCTGACACACTCAATCTCAATGACAATATACTCCTCTCACTCGGTCCTCTCGTGACAAAGGGTATAAGAATTTCCATTGTTTAGCCATGATGCTACAACTACTGCAATCTGTCTCACTTTGGAAATAGTTAGGGTTGGGCCGTGTTGTAAACAGTTTCTGTTTTTTAGAGGTCGATTTTTAAATAAAGTGGTTTCTATAAATCATATGTAGAAGCCACTTTTAATAAAGTAGCTTCATAATGCAAGTGTATCTTACTCTCTCAATCCTTCTTTCAATCAACTAAAAACCAAAAGCCAAAACACGACAAACAAGACCTTAATCTGTAAAAAAAGGACAAGAGCCTAAAAAAAGAAAAGGTATCTTTCATTTCTAATCTCGTGTATCCTGAAGGTAATAAAATCCCTTTCTAGAACTACGGTCCCGCTCATTTTGGTTTGAGTTTCTGACTTATTTTTCACTATTCATAAATTTCGTCTTTTTCTAGCTTTTTGACTTTTTTGAGCGTTTTTATTAGTTATTTTTTCCCTGTATTCGTTTGCGTTGTCCGTGATGGACTAACCTGTTTTTTATTTTTAAAATTTTTTAAATTTAGTTACGCCAAATAAGTCAACATCAGTTACAGTGTAATTTCAGCCAGCTACAATGCAATTTCAGCAATAAGCTAGCTTATTTTAGCCTAACTGAGCAGCACCTACATATCTCATGCCTATGCCTATCTTTACAGTTGCAATGTCTGCCGCGCACTTCAGGAAGCTTTTGAGCAGATGTTCGGCAACCCAGTTTCCGATTTTTGGAGGAGATCTTGCCGCCAAGGGTCATTGTATAATTTATAATGTAATACCTGTCAAAGCATTCTTCCTCAGCAAATAGGAAATGGCAACAGAACGACAGCTCTAAGGTGAAATGTAAAAGGTAGGACACATGGATTAGTATTATAAGTCTAGTAATATAGTATGATTCAGCAATGCAAGCATGCTGTGTACTATGCTCTGAAAACGCAAATATTGTTTCAAGTTTCAACCCTATCACATAGCAGATGTTAACTACGCTAAGTTACAGCACAATAGAGCAACTTTACTTAGATTTTTCAGAAGTTACCTGTATGAAAGTGGCAAAGACATCATCATCATCATCTAGTTTTGAGACCTCTACTGACCAAGGTGCCTCTTCAGAGAACAATCTTTTCTGCCTCTGTGCCTCTAGCAATATAGAGTCACGATAAAAAAACCTCTGCCACATCCGGCGCACGTTTCCTAACATAAACTCTATTTGTGTTTCGTTTATTCCCTGGTGAGATGAAAATAGTAAGTATGCTACACAGGTTATGCCAAAAAAAATAATAAAGGAAAGATAGTGTAAACACATACTCGAAGGATTCTAATGAGGTTTGGGATGTCATCTTCTTGTATGCGGACTGCAAAACTGTTGTAATTAAGCATATTCTCGTAGGGTAGAAAAATTCCATCCTACAATTTAAGCCAAGAAAAAGATAGGTATGAGTAAGAGGTCACATGATTAGGAGTTCTGTCACTATGTCTTGCAAGATACACATTACAGGTTCCCTTGATATGCTACACAAGAAAATGATGTTGTAGCACCTGAATTATGACGGGAATGCATCCTTGAAGCATGCTGTCTTCCATGCGCCCACTCCAGCCATCCCCTGGCAGGACACCACAGAAAATAGAGCTTGCTAGTTCCTCATAATACTTCTCAGATCGTAAATAGGTAACTGTCACATTGGCTGTATACTGCCTTCCAAGCTTCCCCTGCTTGTTTGGTGTGGAACCGAATTCGGCTGCCAGCTTTTGCCGAATCCCCATGCTATACCTGTATTATGTAGTGGAAGCAGATTGAGACACAATTTTGTCATATATATAGTCAGACACACATAAATATAGATACATACGTGTCTTCAGGGCGGCCCTCTTTATAGGCTGGTCCTAAATTACCATTGAAATAGAATAGTGTTGTACGTTTGCTCCTTGGCCTGCAAAATTTGTATTGTAAGGCTCTAAACAATATAAGTAGTCAAATATATGTCTCTAAGTCCTCACATACCTTGTCCATAGTTTTAACCAGATGGCCCCTGGGTCAGGTTGCTTCCATGCTGGAAGCACGAGGTCCTTTCTCGGATCAAAACATGGATGGTTGCCTCTTCTATCCAAAGGAATGTGATCCCAGTTGTCTGCCCAATAAGCAGTCGTTGAGTTCTGATGTTTTATGTTAGTGTTTCCCCAGTGGACGAGCATCATGCTGTTCCATATCTCTTTTGGAGCATAGCAGGCACCTTCATCCCATGATAAGAACTGCTTTTCCGTAAGTTGAAAGACTATCAGTTATTGACTATGCAAGAAGAATTTAAGAATCATTATACTATAAATTTCATCTAAATATAATACCCACCCATATATGGTCTCTTCCAGAAGTGTGGTTCCAGTAAGGATACCGCTGAGCTATGTGATCGTAAGCCATTCTGTAGTACTGCAGAGTATGGTAACTCCTGAGGCGCAGATCCTTCTAAAATTAAAACTCAAATTACTGAAGGAGAACACTGACAATTAGAGTACAACAAATGGATGATAATTATTACCGGCATCAGCAGATGTGGGGCATCATCAGATCTAGTTATTAGACACGAGTCAAGAACTGGCACATAGAAATAATCAGCTTCCTCACCATTTAGCGTGCGATGAGGGCTAGCAAGAATGCTCTCATAGAGTGCCATCTAGATGGAAAATTAAACGTTGGTTAGATCAACTTGTGCCCTGGTAAGCACAATTGATGTTACTGTTAACATGGAACCACCAACATTTAGCATATCTGCTAGTTGACTAGGTTAGCGAACCTGAGCACCATACAGTTGCTTGGTCCATATAGTTCTGTTCTTGTCATCATATATTCTGTTCACACACTCTAACTTGAAATGTCGTCCCTGCAATAGAACACATCCTGTGATCTCAAAGCTGCAGCAAAGCTTCGAGAATATAAGGAACAGGGCTTATGATATAGACTTACCTCAAGAAGATGGCTGTCAAACTCAGCTGGCAAATCATAGACATATATAAGTGGTCTTTTTTTCTTAACAACAGCCTTAACATTGATGGGGCTATTGTTTAAAGTTTTCAGGTCTGGCAAATTCATTGGTGGTTGGAGCCATGAAGGCCAGTCATATGCAAGTGAATATGCTGATGGGATACTGCAATCAATCCCAAAATATCCACTGTCACACTGAGAGAAATCTTCAATTAGATTATAGCTTAAGGAGGCAGCAAATACAAAACATTTTGTCACCACATGTTCATGACTTTAGCTGAACAGCTTTTCCTCAGACATACCTGACAGAAACCACCACGACAATGTCCATGTCCGGAGCACTGGTTAATACAGTTGCATTCAACATGTGTCTCACAAAACTGCCCCCAGAGCCCATCATATTTGCAATCACATTCCTCTTTATACTTCACTTTGGAAGAATGTGCATCCTCTGGGTCCACATTGCACCATCCTGGCTTACTGATGTTTGTTGTGAATACATCCGGATCAGGTGTTTTCCAATTGGTAAGCTTCGGGTCATCAGGTTTCGCAGGGGAGCTAGAAAGATGAACTAGCGAAGCTCAATAATAATAAAGTATTAATGATATTCTTACAGTGTTTTAAAGCAAAACTCAGAATCAAAATAAATATCAATGATATCTTACATTGTTTTAAAGCCACAAGCTTCTGCCACAGGACGATCTGGGTATTTTGTTCCTGATCCACAAAAGCACATTGCCCTGGTCGTGTCACACTGGGCTGGACATATGGAAACTATCCATCGTCCTACAGGCCATTCTGGGGAACTTGGGAGGTTACATTCCAACTTCAGAACCTCCTCACATCCTTTTCCTGTATCAATGAAGCCATATGGTGACCTTTTGTCGCAATTAGGTATACAACAGTACAAATTAAGACGGTACAAGGGGAAGCTTGAGAAACAACAAAAAAATAATATGAGCAAGGAAACAGCAGTACAGCACAAATGCCTCCACCTTGTATACTGTGTAATGCATATGTTCCTTTCTTTTGAAACAAAAGATTTAGTTTGTGTAAGCTAGTAACAATAAATGAACATGCAATTAAGTAATAGCAAACCACAAAAGTAGATAAGCAAGACAATAATCATCTATTTAAAAATAATTAGTAGATAATTATCGAACTAGTTCAGTCCCCATTCCATCATATCTGATAATGGTCACAGCAGAGCAGATTAAATACTTGAGAATTTAATAGTGCATTTCTATAGTCATTCATTCATGCACATACAAACTGAATGTTCTATATTCTTGCAGGAATGCAGAATAATCTCAACCGAGTAAGTTATAGGTCAAGGATATCCACTCTTTTGATATACAAGCCTACTCACAGATTTATATGGTTAGTGAGATATTTGTAAGATTTATATAAACATCCACAGTTAGTCTTTCATGCTTTCCAACTCTATGAAATATCTCATTTATCATTTATTTTGTTCATCTTTATCTTAATATTAAGTCCTTTCAGGTCCTAAGAACCATTAAATTTTTAGTGATACAAATACCATATGAAAATGCAATGTGATTGAACAAGACTACCAGCATTAATCGACTTGACAAAGTAAGACTAACCAGCATATCCATGAAAGCATCTGCATTCTCCCAGGTCATAGTTGCAAACGCCGTGTCCACTGCAGTTTTTCTCGCACCGCTTTGCGCCTATAACCTGTCCAAAAAGAACCAAATTAACCGAAGCACGCTAAATCAAAGTGCAACGATCAATGACAAAGTTATGTGCATACTTCAGTAACACTGACAGCCGACGAGCCGGCACGGCACCCAGCAAGCCACCTCCCAATCTCAGCCTTCCATGGTGCGCCACGGAACATCACTGCACCATACGAATCAGAAGGAAACTGCCCCCTGAGACGTGAGTCCACCAGCCCAACGGCCGGGAGCACGTTTCTTGGGCGGCCGATGGTGCGTCGAGCACTGAAGTAATCCAACGAGGAAGGTAGGATTGGCACCATGAACACATGAACGGCAGTAACGAGCATCACCAGGGCGCCAGCCACGCCCACGAACGCCCAAGGGCATTTCGTCGAACGGATTGTGATCATGGTCAAACTACCATCTGAACATCACATTTCTCGCCATAACAACCGCAAATACAATGAAATCGATGCGAGTTGGATCAGAAAGACGTATGTCTGACCCCCGAGCGCCAAGCCAAGAGCACAAAACTGACCAAAAAGGACGCACAGGAGTGTTCTTGAACCCAAGAACTCTACTGCGACTCACGTATCAAACTGGACCAAGAACCAATCAACACAAAGAACATGGAATTTAGTAGCAAGAATTGACGGGCACGCCAAAATCCATCGAATTGACCGCCAGAAAACACTGCAAGGAGATGCGATTTTGACACAAAAGAATCCAAACAACGCCTACGGAACGGGGAAAAGAACAGGGAAAAGGAGGAGACAGGCGCCTTTCGGGGTACAGAGCTCGAATCGACTATCTGATTGAGAAATTGGGAGGCGGCAACTCTCACATTGCGTCGAACAAACGTGAGAGAATCGGGAAATCACGGACGAGCACGACCGGTCAGAGCGGATCTTAGTGGAGTGGCGTTCGGATCCGACAAGAGCCCTACAGGCTACAAATGGTAGGATCATAGGAGCTTGAAATCCGGCTGTGGTGATTTGATAACCCAATACCCGTTAATGTTTGAGGACATCTTTTCAAGAAGGAATTCCTTGATAATTAACTCTTCATGTGGCAGACATGACTAAATAGATCGTACCTAAAGGGCTAATTATACGCACAATCTATGACACGGTACAATACAAAGTTCGATGGGCTAGCCAGTCGACACAGTACGAGACCATGGGCCGTGCTTGGGCCAGCGAAGTGTCGGGCCTAGCCCGGCACGACACAGAATGGGTCAGCACAGCATGGCCCATTAGATCCATAGACATGATTTCTACAATTTAATGTGTTTTTCTATAATTTCTATAACTGAATGTGTCTTTTCTATATTTTCTATAATTTATTAGGAGTATTCTACAATTTTTATAGTTTAATGTATTTTTTGTACTTTCAATAATTTATTGTGTTTTTTGAATTCTACACATTTTTCTTAACAAATCAGTTTGCTCTTTTTTTTTCGGGCCGAATAAGCTACACGAGCCAAACAAACGTGCCATGTTGGCATTGCCCGATGGGCTAATCGTGCCTTGGGCCGGGCCACGACACCCTTATAGGTCGTGCCTAGGCTGGAGGCTCAGCCCATAAGCCGGCACGGCACGGCTCGTTTAAGCTAACGGGACGTGCCTAATGGGTCCGTGCCTCATCGGGGACGGGCCGTGCCGGGCCACCACTATCATGTGGTTTAATTTTTCATCTCTTATATGTAAAATCAGGTAAAAATATATTCTCTAACTCTCAAAACCGTTTAAAACCTATCTCTACTGCTAACAAAAGAATGTTTTGACCGAGTTTGATCCACGTGGCCATGTTAGATCTGAGCTTAACCAAAATGAGGTGGGGCTAGCGTGTCGCCGAGTCCATGAACAACTCACGGGGTAGATTGGACCCATATGTCATTGAAATATTAAGCATTTTTTGTTTTTAATATAAAAATAAAGATAAGCACACCTCGTTTTGTCTCGCTAAGATCTAATGTGGTGTGCTAAGTGGATTCAATATGGTAATGGTCTTATTTTAAGGAGTTTTAACAAAGAAGTTCCCTACGGATGACTCGAGCAGCAATTACTAGGCCACCCAATTGAGGGAATTGATTATTTCCACACCCAATTGATTATTGCTAAGTGGATTATTTCCCGCTCTATAATTCGCCTCGCCTCAATTTGCCACACGCATAGTGTGCTACGTTTTCACTACGCAAGTTGTAGCATTGTTAGAGCAACTCCAGCAGGGCCCCTACTTGAGCCCTCAAACCTCATATTTGAGGGCTTGAGGCAAAAATAGAGGTCCAGCAGGGCCTCTACTAGAGCCCTCAAATTTGAGGAGCCCCTCAAATACCCCTTTCAGCCCTCATTCCTAGGGGCCCTCCTCTGGCTCTCATTTTTTGGTTTTTTCCCCGCTGGTGAAATTCCCCCCTCCGCCCGTCCCCCTCCCTCCCACTCCGCCAGTCCGCCTCCCTCCTTGCTCCTTCCCCCGCCGCCGCCCCCTCCCCTGCCGTCCCCGACTCCCCGCCTCCCCCGCCGCCCCCACCGCGCCCGGCTTCCCCACCGCCCCCTTCCCCTTCCCCGGCGCCTCTGCCCCCTCCACCGCCGCCTCCGCCCCCTCCCCCGCCGCCCCCTTCCCCGGCGCCTCCGCCCCCTCCACCACCGCCTCCGCCCCGACTCCCCGCCTTCCCCACCGCCCCTTCCCCTTCCCCAGCGCCTCCGCCCCCTCCACCACCGCCTCCGCCCCCTCCACTGCAAGATCCGACCTTCCAGTGCCGTGCCCGCAGCATTGGCACCCGCGCGCCTCCAATCGCCAAGGATCGTGTCCAAGAATCGATCTTCCGCCGCCGCTTGAGCAGCAGCGGGCGGCCACTCGCTGGCGGCAGTAGTGGGGCGGATGCGGCGGGGGCGGAGGGCGCAGCCGGGCGGAGAGGAGGAGGAGGTAAGCCGAGTGGCGGAGGAGGTAGCCGTCGAGCAGAAAGCGGGGAGTGAGGCGAGGATTCAGCGGGAGCAGCTCGTGGTGGTGGCCGTCGCGGCCGTCGTCGTGGTGGGAAGGGAGGTAGGAGGAATGGGCGTGGAAGGACGGCTTCACGGCCCTCAGGGCGAAGGCGGCGGAGTAGGAGCCGTACATGGCGAGGCGTGGGACACGCGGTGGCGGCCGCCGGCGGCTTGGCGCTCCGCCGACCGCCGGAGAGTGAGGCTGGTGGGGTTTGAGGTGGAAGTTTGTCGGTCTTGGAGATCGGATTGTCTGGGACGTGGCGTCGTGGGTTTCCCGGCGTTGGAGTTGGACTGAGGGAGAGGGAGAGAATGAGGAGTGGGTCCCATGTGTCAGTTGCAGTGGAATGTATTTGAGGGCTTAAATTTGAGAGGTGCTGTTGGAGCAGATGTAAAAAAACAGGGCCCTCAAAAGTAGAGGGAGCCCTCAAATGAAAAGTAGGGGCCCTGTTTTGAGGGCTACTGCTGGAGTTGCTCTTAGCCTGCAAACACAACGGGTTCGGAGTTTCAACGCAAGTGGCCCAGCCCAATTACCACGTCGTACGCAACACAGCTTCATTCCTTATTTGTTTACTGCCACTTGTTAGAAGATCTTTTTTAGAAAAGGGCAAACCTTTGGGTAGTTTCTGTTATGAATATTGTGTATATTGATATGAGACCCTAGAGTTATATATGGAATAGAATACAACTCTATCTCCTAATACAACTCTATCTCCTTAACACCCCCCTCAAATGCAAGGCGTATGCAATAGCATTGCATTTGAAAAAGGGTGAACACTGAAAACAAGATAAATCCGAAGTCCGAGTCTTGATGATGTCGTCGTTGCGTGCAGCCTTTGAATAAACTGTCAAATCAAGCTGAAGAGGAATAGATAGATGCATGACGGCGCAGATCGAAGCCCAAGAGGCGGCGGCGCAGTGCACAGAGGACGCGCGGTGGCCTTTAAAGCTCGGGGCGGCGGCTAGAGAAGCGGCGGCATCATAACGACTTCTACGATCTGCACGCGGCTCAGAGAGTAGAGCGGCGGCTGCTGTCATGCAAAAGAAAATTCCTACACTTCTATGATTGACAATAAATTTGTGGACTCGCACGGTTTAGATGAACGAAAAATCAAAGACTACGAATTTTGGATGGACGCGACGGAAGACTCACAAAAAATAAAGACTGACTAAAAAGAAAACAGAAAGACTGGATAAAATCAGTTAAAAGGCCATCGCCATCTGAAATCTCGGCCACCTCTCCTCTCTCTCTCTCCTCAGTCTCACTGCGCGCCTCACTCCCGTCGCCCGATCTCTCACTCCCTCCCGTCTCTCTCTGCTCGCGGAGAAAGAAGCCGGAGGGAGAAGCCGACGCGGGCGGGCGCGGCACGGCGGGCGGAGCCGGGAGACGGCGGCGCGGGCGTGGAGGCGCGGGCACGGAGACGATGGAGCGGCAGTGGCTTCCGAAGGCGGCGGCGCGGGCGCGGCGGCCGGGAGGCGCTCGGGCGACGGCGCGGCCAGATCCAGGCGGGGCGAGGCCGGCACGGATCCAGGCGGGGGAGGCGGCGTCCCGGCGCGGAGGCGGCCGGATCTGGCGGGGACGGGCGGATCCGGCGCAGAGGAGGCCGGATTTAGCCGGATCGGGCCCGGAGGCGGCGAAGACGTCCGGAGAGGAGCCGGGAGTAGAGGCCGGCGCGGGGCGACGAGGCCGGATCCGAGCGGCGAGGCCCATATCCGGGACGGCGCCAAGGAGGAGCGGGCAGATCTGGGCAGGAGGCAGCCGGATCCGAGCGACGACGAACGAGCGGCGGCCGGATCCAACGCGAAGGCGACCGGATCCAGGCGGGGCGAGGCCAGAGGCGGCGGCCACGGGAGCAGCCGCGGCGGTGCGGCCGGATCCAACGCGAAGGCGACCGGATCCAGGCGGGGCGAGGCCAGAGGCGGCGAGACGGCGGCCACGGGAGCAGCCGCGGCGGTGAGATCTAACGGGCGATCCGTGAGCGGTGCCGCCTTGACTTCGTCGGATCTGGCGACTTGGAGATGGCCGCCCTCAGGAGCAGAGATCGATTCTCCAGGGGGCAGCGAAAGACGAACGGAGGCTAGATCGAGGTTAGGGTTTTAACCTAAGCTCTGATACCATGTTATGAATATTGTGTATATTGATATGAGACCCAAAGGGTCATATATATAGGAGAGTACAAGAGGATATGCCATATAGAGATAAGACATATATGGAATAGAATACAATTCTATCTCCTTAACAGTTTCATCTCACTGCCAAACGACAGGAACCAATAGGCATCGCATTACACGCGATTTTCAGTTTGTACTTTGCAAGGATAAAAATGTTCTACATTGCTTGTACACCTCAGCTTATATCAGGTTATCCTTTGACCATTTTCGCGACTAAGTCGAACAGTGCCTCTTCCTGATTAACATTGGCCATAAAGGATCAGGAAACAGCTCAATGCAAACCAAAGCAACTGCTTTCAATTGTGTATGGTCCATGAAACACCTGAAACAATCGAGGACCATGAAACACCTCAAGGAAAATCGAGGATCAGGAAACGGCTGAACAAAAGCAATCGAGGACCATGAAACACCTCAAGGAAAATCAAGCCTGTCAAATACCAGCTGAAGAACTTCTTAAGTAACAGCTGAAGACTAGAGCCTGAAATAGCAGCTGAAGAAATTTACATTGTAAGTTCTGGAAGAGATATCAGAACTCCTGATTATGATATTTCCCTAGATAGCTCTGAAACCAGTGCGAGCTTTGCCGATATTTAGAAGTTAGGACTAGATAGTTTGCATATGCCAAGACTTTTATGAAATTAGACACGAGAAAATAGATACAATATCATCAGTTCAATGAAGAAGAAAGTCTGTTCAATCAAGAGTAGTAAATCTTCATGAAATGAAATCAAGGCACTTAAGTTGTATGACCTCACGACATGTTTCAGTTTCTTAGGTCAAACAACCGGATAGCTTTCACATGAAGGAAAAGTTTCAGTTTCTTTGGTAAAAGAACCAAGTGGCAGAAGAACTAGAACATTTTGCTACATCTCGAATTCTACATACGGAGAGACTCCCAAGTTGTATGACTTTACCAGTAACTATACATATGCATGCTGTTTATTTCCCCAGACGGAATGTCCAAATGAATCAATCAAATAGAAATTGAGAGTATTTTAAAATTGAATAAAGTAATGAATTCTAACTACATAAAGTTCCGAATATTTTGCTGCTACTCCACCAGGAAAGTGCAGGGCTTCAAGAACCAAAACATGCTACTGGAGCTCCCTTCTGCATCACAAACCCTTGTGTTGTTCATATCCTTAACCCCAAAAGGTTGCCTCTTAGCATCTCTGCTGCTCTCCAGATCCTTATTAGGTGACCCCTTCTCCTAAAGAAAAGGCAGTTGTTACAATAATTAGATCACTGCACAGTTAACTTGAGATAAAGGTCTTCTGGCACTAATGTATGAGACCATTATGTTTTCCTTTTATGCACCACAACCAGTTAAAGCAAGAAAGATCATCCCCGTGGCTCCACTCAGAGTTAACGATGAGATAGTGATTAGTGCCACATGCTGATGGCAAGTAATTTACACAAAAATGTCTGAAGACCCATAAGAAAGGCCACAATGACGACGAAACAAGAGCAAATGCTCTACTGGTCAAGTAATATTGAAAATGGAACAGAATTATTCACGATGATGGTGTTGCTGGCAGAATTACAGGGCATGAATGCACAAATGAACTTTACACTGAAGTGTGAATGCTGTTCGAAACCATGAAGAAAATACACAATTTTCAGATTATCAACAAGCATAATAACGAGACACTGATTATTCACAGGCACAGACACACTGTTAAACACCCACTAATATCTTAAACTCAGAAACCACAACTATAGTATATTAAGGAAATTCTCCTCATGAGTAGAGCTAAAAAAAATAAGGATGAGAGACTAAGCCAATTCTGAAAAAAAAAACTCTCAGCTGCAGGCAGACTCAGTACACAAGATCTAAAGCCTATGACAACCCATAACCTTTTGAGGTCTTCCTACGGCTTAGTATACATACTTAGGGACAACTGATGCTAAATTGCTAATCCATTAAGTATGGTGATGATAATTCAACTCATTGTAAGATTTCTGAAATCTGTCAGGGATAGAACTACTGATAGCCAGGCAATCAAGACAATGTATCCTTCAGTATGATCTAAGATCTAAAAATCATGACCATAGTGCTTGTAAACATTTAATGTGCTTAAATACATTGAAGAAGGCTAGCTAGTAGAAGCCATAAACACTGAAAATTCACCGAGTAAAAACCATAATATAAAGCATATCTAAAGCCACAGACACTGAGTAGATATTATAGGCATGCCGGAATCACCTTCAGTGGCTTCTTGAGTGGTGAGCCTGCCGTTGCCCTGCCTCCTGCTTTAACGTTCTTGACACGGTTCACTGAGGGGGATGGAAACCGCTGTGGAGTCGGCGGTGTTGCCTTCACCTCCTTCAACACATTGGGTGACCTTTGCTTTCCTGCTTCCACCTTCAACCCCATCTTCTTTCCCTTCCTGCACAAACCACCATTATCAGCACCCCAAGCAACAGTAACTATAATCCTCTAAACATTGCTTTGCATTGTAATGACAAGCAAGTTACATTGGACTTGGACTCGTTTCCACTGTTTCTTGCCTTGCCACCTCCCTCACAGCCTCCAAGGGAACCCGAACACCGGTGCCACTGTCACATGCCACCTTCTCCATAGCATCACTCCCATTACTGCAAAAGTGAAAATATCAAGGACCTGAAAGCAACAATCCCAGAACCACATTCCTGCATTGCTTCAGTGAGAGAAGAATTACATTGGGCTTGGGCTCAATTCCTCCATGGTCTCTGAGACAGGCCGGCTGGCACTGCCGCCGGCCATCCGCTTGAGCTCATTGTAGAACTCCGATATCTGGCCAAGTATATCCTTCCCGGAGAAGAGGTTCCTCGCCGAGAGAGTGCTCTTGAGCTGCCTCGGCGCCGCGTTCTTGCTGAGCAGCGCCTCCTTCTCTGCATTGTTCGGCCGCTTCTCAGCACTGGATTTGATGGCCTCCTTCGCATTCTTGGCCCACCGCGGCGCGCCGAACGGCGGCCTACTTGCCGCCGGTGGTGGAGGCGGCGTGGCCAATGCAGGGTCCTGGTTCTCGCTGTCGTCCTGGAACCTCTTCTTGGGCGCTGCCTTTGGTTTGGGCGGCGTGAAGGTGGCAATGCCGGCGCCGGCGCCGGCGCCTCGCCTCTTCAGATTGTTGTTGCCGTCTCTGAGCAACGCGATGGAAGAAACGGGATCAGAACAAGATAGATCGAAGCAGGTGCGTGAAGAACAACTGAATTTGAAGGGGGGAATTCCAATTCACCTGAGGTTGGTGTCCCTCTCGGCGAACGGCAGCATGGCCGACATTGATCGCAGTAGCTTGCCCTGTTCCGAGGAAGAAACGTGAGAAGATTCAACCAGAGAGAGAGAGAGAGAGAGAGAGAGAGAGAGAAGGCTCTCAAGAAATCGAGGAGAAGAAGAAACACGAACCTTGGGGCTGGGGGTCAGCTTGAGGAAGTCCTCGGCCGTCTTTGGATGCCGGCAATCTGCGGCGAAACCCACGAAGAAATCAAACAAGGCGATGCCGTAACCAATCAACAAATCAAAGCCTCGTTTTCGCGGGAACAGAGGCGAAAATCGCAAGATAACAACAGGGAAACCGACCCCGAAGAAGCAAGCTACGCGGATCAAGAACTGGGCCTATTCTTGAACCCGCCCACTACAACCACCGAAACCATCAGCCAACCGGGAAAGATCAAGGTCCAGTTCTTCTTTTTCCTCCCAATAGGCCAACCAATAGGAGCCGCGAAGAAGAAAGGGAGGGAAGGCGTACCGGGGCGGCAGAACCAGGCGTCGTCGTCGACGTCCGCGCCGGCCTCCGGGTCGGCGAAGTCGGCCCAGCGCGGGGCCTCGATGCCCTCGTAGGTCTCGTCGCGCACGTAGCGCGACACCACCCTGCTCCAGTCGATGTCCTTGGGCTCCATCAACTCCATCGCCTCCCCTCCCCTCCCCTCCCCTCTCGAGCACGCGCGCGCGCGTGCTCGCTCGTGCGGGCGCAGTGGACGAGAGAGAGAGAGAGAGGGAGGCAGAGGGGAAGAGAGACGTTGGGTACCAAGTAGCTGTGGCTCGTACCGGTTAGGAGTGGTGGTCTCTTGTGAGGGCGGTGGCGAGGCGAGCCGTTACGTTATGACCTGCCGTTGGCTCGCGGCGCGGCCATTTTTTCGACCGTTGGGGATCGCCGGCCAGCCCGGCCTAGTGACGATACAATACAATAGCGGCGAGCTCTCACTGTTTGCACCGACAACTGGACCCCACCTGGATATGTTGCGTTCACGTACAGCGCAATTATGGACAGTCAAAGGGAACTGTGCACACAAATATTACCGTAGCCGTACCTCTTTTTTTTCAGATTTAGTTCGTAAAAGTTTGTTTTTATGCCCTTCTATGGATTTCCTGAACTCAACGGACACCCACTGCGCTGGTAGAGCTCGACATACCATCTACCGAGCCCCTGAAGCGCGGTAGCAGCCGGCCACATTGTGCAGCCTTTGTATTTCTTTTAATGCATTTAATTAATACTAATTATAATTAATTAAAACTAAATATAATTGATTAGCGCTAACCATATTGTAGTTAGTGTAGTAATTAATTATGATTCGTATTTATTAATTGTGATTAGTGTTGATTAAAATGCCACCTAATTACTCTGCAAGGGTCTATCTTGCCGAGCTTGGTAGGTCTACAGAGAAAACCAAATTTATAAAAACACATCGTTTATACGCTACAACAACAAAGCTTTTTATCCTAAACAAAACCTTTTATCCTAAACATGGTTTATATGCTAAATTTGAAAAAAATGACTGTATTGTCATTGTGTGAAGTGTGAACAGTTCGTTCAAAGGAAATGCTTTTGTACTCCCTCCGACAGTGTTTATTTGGCAATTTTGAATGGTTGAACTTTATATATTACTTTTTAAGCAACACAGAAGTAAATGGATATATTCTTTTTAGCTTCTGTCTTTTGGCTTTTCTACAGTAGCTAGCTTTAAAACGAAGTGTTTTTTTAAAGTAGAGTCGGCAAGTCATTGTAATAAACACTATAATAACTTCGTTTAGATGATCAAAACTGAACACGAGTCTCTCCATACTCTCCTGAACTCAAAAATTTCAACCACAGCTAAAAAAAAAAGGGCCCTAATAGCTCTCAATTACGAGTGCACAGGATTCGAGATGATTTGGGTCGCAGATGTCAACTGAGATCTTCAACAACTACTGTAATAATTTGATTTTTACCTTTTTCTCATTTTTTTACCACTGGAAACAGCCGCCAAAAGATGAACGGCTAAAATTATCAGAATGGAGTAGCACTGCAAAATACTACTACGCACTCCAATAAAAAAAAGAAAGAGGAAAGATCCAACAGAAACCAGGTCAAAACTGCAGAGATTCTAGACACGAAAAGATCAGGAGAAAACAGAAACGCCTTCCTATCTTCCGTACCAGTAACTTGCAGTAGTAGTAAAGTAGCAGCATCCTTGGCAATAATTTGTTGATCTAGACAAGCAGGGACTAGCAAAAAGGGAGTTCCCTGATCATACATGTGATGTCCTCAACATACATGAAGCTGCCAATCAGCCTGTCACAATTTTGCTCTGGAGCCTGCACATTGGAGTCTTCAGAAAATGTGGCAACGACGGGTGATAGATGGGTGCTCAAGCAGGCTGAGATAACGATGAGGTCTTCAACCACAAGGGCCGTCCTAGCATGGCTCTACCATGAACAGCGATATATGATGCATTCAGCCTAGATTGAAAGACACAAGTACATGGGTTAGAACTCACCAGTATAAAATAACACGTTGATGAATTGATAAGTGGGACTGTACTTACTGGTCAACATCAGGTATGCTCATTGGATCGTACACCTCCTTTTGTTCCATGACTGGGACATGACTACCAGCTGCTGATGCCATATCGGTTGCTCCCTCAACCTGGAAGTTGTAAGATTTATTAATTTTACTATAAGGTTAAATGGAAACCAAATGCAGTAAATATTAAATTAGCCAATTCTAACTATACACCTTGTTGTCAAGCAGGTAAAACAGATATTTTGGCTGATTTCAGGAAATAGCAGGTAAAATAGCCATTGTGCTCAAGGTGAAATTTTCATTAAAAAAAAGCACCTGCGTTCCTGAACAAAAACAAGATAGAAAATTATAAACAAGAACAAGCGTCGCCAGCTATACTGGTGACTGGTGAGATACACATCAGAAACTGTTCGTGTACAGTGAAGCTGGAGACCATGGGACATGTATCAGAAATCACATCTGTACTATGAAGGATGAATTAAGGTTGGTTACAAGATAATGGTGACCAACGGATAATTCAATATATACACCTTCTGCAACCCAACATCTTTCCTTGAATCTATTTAATATAGCAAATTATATGATTCATAAAGATGCAATTCTCTACGTCTAGAAATATAAATCCTACATTTGGTTTAACATGAATGTGCATTGTACATTGACATGACACACAAATACAAGAAAATAGCAACCTTCAGGTGTCCATATTCACAACTATTAAAGAACGCACAAGTATACAACACTGAAAGAATATAATGAATGTGAAGTAAATTGAAATCCTCGCCTGTTGGGGGTACTGGCTATATCCAGCATAAGCACCATATGCATATGATGGTTCTTGAGAATATCCATATGCATCATACCCATAGCCATAATAAGCACTTGCCCATTGATTAGGATCTGCTTGCTGACTCCAGACAGCTGATTGATCCTGCATATGGTTGTGCAAGATAATAACATAAATTCATTAACCTTAATTTGAAGATATTCTGACAGGTTAAGAAAAAAAAAGATATCATAACCGGAAAAGAAATGAAGATTGGAACGAGGTATGGGGAAAATGAAGGAAAACTGCCCAAGAAACAAATATCAAACAAACAAACCCTTCATCTGTTATCACACAAGAGTAAGAACAGGATAATAAGGACCAGACTGTTTATCAAGAAAATTCTTCTTTAGCATGCTCATCAGTAAAAACTAAAAACTGTCATGATTGCTTCTAGTTGATTTCGGAACATCTGAGTTCGAATAGATTTACTGAAAATCAGGTTTGTGCAGTAGAAATTAAATGAGATACCTGCTTACTCGCAGGACTTCTGCCCCATGAAAGCCTAACTACTTGTTGGCCAATCACAGTGCCATGAAGACGTTGTACAGCCTCTTCAGCTGATGCCCTGAAACAGTTACGTTATGGTAAACACATCGGATTTACATCATTCCAACAAAATGTGGATGCTAGCAAAGAAAGGTGTCACCAAGAAATGCATTAACTAATCGTGCACTGTTTAAGAGGAAGGAAATAGCCACTGCACAACAATAATAGGCATAAATCCACACGACAACAAAGATTAAAAAAAATTGTTCCTATCTGCTGAGTAATAAATGGAGATGTAATACTTCACTGAGATATTAATACTTTTGCCTACAAAGCATACGCATTCCTAACAAAATAAACTAATGAAATGAGTCTTGATTACAGACATAAATTATATGTTACAGTTAAGAAATTTGGAGGGTCTACTAAATTAACTTTTCAGTTCACCAGGGCACATTATCTACAGTTTTCAAAGATTCTTCTTTGCTATATTTGTTTCCAAACAGTATTAGTTCAACAAAATAGAGTTAATGATACATTTACACTTTTTTGTGCTTCATCTAGGACGGAAAGGCAATCTGAAAATTGAAATTAACCAAATTAACCAGTCATCCATGAGGCATTGATAATTTGAGCCCCTGTGTTTTGGGCAGTGGATAGTGAGAAATTGCATGCTTGGTTCTGTAAATTACAGTTCAAGGAATAAAAGAAATAGATTTTTTTTTCTTAAAGCTACTTACCTAGATGCATATTGTACAAATCCACATCCTTTACCAACTGGGATTTTTACATATATAAGCTCCCCAAATTGCATGCATATCTGCTTCAGCTCATCTTCTGTCACATTCGGGTCCAAGTTACCAATAAATATCTGCAAATGTATCTCAAGGTAAATGGCATAGTCAACAGATCACATGGCTAGCAATATAATAAGGGTTCTTACAGTAGTGTTTGTAAGATCACTATCTGGTAGAACCGGTTGGAGCTGTGGAACTGCATAAGCTGTAGCTGGATACATCGCTACATATTTAACATAAAACAGCCAGTTAATACATATCCAAGAAAAATACCTCTTCTATAGAAATGAAGAATCTACTTGTAATAGATGACGTTGCCTACCAATATAAATGAATCATCGCAGTGTGTCCCATTACAGATGAATCTTTGTTTTATTAGCGCTAATAAGAGATGTGAGCTCACAAGAATATGGTGCATCAATCGAACTACCCCATGGGCACTACATAGTTCAATGTTGCAATGAAGTTGCATTGGATTATCGGAAACACCAAAATAGTATATTACAGATAATCATTACCTTTAGCAGCTGAATACTGAAGCTGAGATCCAGTGGATTTCTTTGGAATCGCAGCACTTATCCGCATAGGTCTTGTTGAGCAATACACACCATTCATTTCTGACATTGCCCGGTTTTTTTCATTTTCATCTGCAAACTTTACAAATCCGTATCCTTTAGATCTCCCAGTATTTGGATCCGTGACAACCTTGGCCCCTCTAACAGATGGATAGTTCACTCGGAATGTCTCTTGTAGTAAGTAATCTGTGACATCAGGTGCCAGGTCCCCTACGAAAATCGAATGATCAGGTCCTGCATCAGGACGCCTCTCACCAGAGCTGAAAGAGGCCCAGTTCAGTCTGAACGTATGCTCAGTTCCAGGCATTTGTGTGCCATTATAAGTTTGTAGAACTTTCTCAGCAGCTTCATGCGAAATGAATTCTATAAATCCATAACCCTCTGGAATGCCTGTTAGTTTGTTGCGTATTATTTTTACAGATTGTACCTGCATTTCCAAATAATACAGGACTTAGACTCTTAGTACAATAAGTGCAAAAGATACTCTTCAATACTCAACAGGACAAAAACACTGCTGACAACGCACAGGATGCTTGAAAGAGTATAATCAACTGGAATCAACATGATATAGCTCAATGTTGCAATGAAGTTGCAAATATTAGATGATTATAAAAAAAATCCGTTCTATCATCAGCTCAGTGCCAAATGAAGCCAAGAAGGGGGGCCACCCCTGGTCAAACGTCCACCTATCGAACGGTTGTTGTGTTGATGCATACAGGATGTCAAGGCATAAAATTTCTTGCAACTTTTTACTGTACAGCAACATTTAACTAAATTGTTGCAACAAACACCTAATACTTAGAAACTTCAGACATCCGACTTTTAGCAATTCTGAGCTAATAAAGTCCATAAGAGCACCTTACTACATGTTGCTTCCTACAGATCCAATAACTCCAATGTTTTACTACAAGAAATCCCTAACAAAAAAAATAATATGCAGAAAATAGACCTAAAACATTGCTGTCGCCAAGAAAACAAGCCACTATTACTATTGTGATGAAAAATTTCAACAAATCTAGTAATCTACGCTGTTCACTAGCACAGTTATATCTTCCCATAACAAACAATCACTTCGGTACATCACTTGAGCAAAGGAGGCTCTTCAGGCTTGGAACGCAAACACTTTGTTCCAAAAGATCAACCATGCTGCTACTTGAAAGAAACTCGCTGGTTCTACGAAGAGGAAGCATCTAACCACTTCAATTCATAGTTACAGCCAATTTCAGAACAAACGGCCACTTCACAAACCCTAGGCCCCTCAAATCCTTACCACCAAACAAAGCACCGTTAATCTAAACACTAACCTAACCTAATCGAACCAACAGCACCCACCACAAGTGAAACTCAGAGATATACAAGAGCTAGAGATATCAATACGCCCGGCTTCGCCCAAACAGTAGAGCAATCGCTCCGTCAGACCAACCAAAGCAGCTTAAAAACACCTAATTAGGCATGATCACCGAGCCCTAGCGACCTAGCTCATCGGGATGTACTGCACGAGGGAGACGAAAACCTACCTCGCCGGTGTGGGCGAAGCAGCCGTAGAGGTAGTTCTCGTCGGCCCAGTACTGGAGGTCGCCGATCCAGAGCGTACGGACCTCCTCCAGGCTCGTCGGCTGCTGGTACGGCGCCGCCGCCATCGAGCGGCCGCTACCTGCGACGGCGGGTGGCTGCTTGGGTCGGAGGCGCGACGGCGAGGAGGGCGGTCTGGTCTGGCCGTGTGCGGCTGTGGCCTCTCTTGCAGCTGGTCTTCTCTTGGAGATGGGCCTATGGGCTGGGCCCTAAATTGGACAGTCTCCTCTCAATCCAAACAGACGCCGAGAACAATGAGGTCCAGGCTCTCCGCCGCCACCTTCCGGTCCACGATCCTACACCGCCGCGACGCCGCCGCCGCCTCCCCTCCCTCCTATGTCCTCCTCGACCCACAGGCGTACCTCGCTGACCGCAGCAACGCCACCACCGCTACCGCCTTGACGAGCACCGGCCACACCGTCGAGGTGTCGTTCTGGCTCGCCGACCCGCCGGCCGTCTCCCACTTCTGCGTGCACTGCCCCGGCCTCAAGGGCGAGGACTTCGCCGAGGAGGCCCTCATCGTCGGCGCAGACGGTGCCTTCGTCCTCCTCGGCGTCAGCTTCACCTGCGAGTACCTCGTCTACAGGTCCCGCCCCGGGGAGCCGTCGCTCGAGCTGCTCCCGAGCCCCCACCCGCGCGTCTTCGGAGCCCAGGAAGTTGGCCTCTTGTGCTGCGCCGACGATGGCAGCGGCGAGCACTTTGTCGTCGCCGTCCTTGAGGAGCAGCTCGCCGCGGGGGTTTCGCAGTGTGACCTCCACGTCTTCTCGTCCAAGACCACGGAATGGAGCACCAAGGTGGCAATGCTGGACTCGGAGCCGTCTTGTGACAGGGATAAGATACTGTTCCACTACGCTGACAAGGTGATCGCGGTCGGAGGAGGCACGCTGGGCTGGGTTGACCTCTGGCGGGGCATGCTCGTCTGCAACCTGCTCGACGAAATGCCGGTGGTGCGTTTCATCCCCGTGCCTGAGCCGATGGCCGGCAACAAGGGCGTGTGCCCGGATGGTTGCCCACAGCCGGTCCGGGACGTCACCTGCAGCAATGGTTTTATCAAGCTCGTCGAGATTGACCTCCTCGACGACGACGGAGGCAGCTGCTTGGATGCGGAGCTGCTCGATTCTTGGACGGCCACCACTTGGCAGAGGATGACTTGTTGGGAGGATTGGCAGGAGTGTCGCACGGTTGACGTTGCTGACATCTCGGTGGAAGACCCAAGTCACTCTGATATGCTGCCTGAGCTGTGGGACGACAAGGCCGAGAAGCCGACGTTGAGGAAATTGCGAACTGCCGCCCCCACCCTGAGTGTGCACGATGACAGCGACGACATTGTTTACCTGATGTCCAAGGTGAACGATGAGGACCCCGAGGCATGGGTGGCTGCCGTCGACATGAGGAAGAAGACGCTGGAGGCACTGGCCCCGTTCTCTGCTGAACGAATCTCCTATTGCGCAGCAAACTACCGCCCATGTTTGTTTGTCAATTATCAAATGGCCTGGTGCTGGTTGGTTTGTCTGCTGGCTAGGTGGATTTTTGAAAAGTACCTTATGGTTTGCGCTTAGTTTATGGCTATAATTTATAGCTTTTGATTATTCGTGAGAGAAAGTATAGAGACATAAGTAATTCGTGTGTAGTTTTGATCGATATAAATGAAGTCGCTACAATATGTAATATAATAAAATTGTAGACCCTATTTTGAAAAACACATATTTGAAAGCTATTTATTGTAAAAAAAACTGAGAAGTAATTTTTAGAAACTGAAAAGAAGAGACCACATGTGAAAAAGGACCCATGGTAATTGCATCGGTGCTTGTTTATCACGTGATTACCCGTAGAAACGCCGTGTTTTAGTTAGCGTGTTGAGAAGGTGTTCTTCGTTTGCAGTCTCTACTGACACAATTGACAGTGGACTACTTCGTTCTGCACTAGCTTCAGTTGTTCGTCAGTAGATGGTCCAAGGGTCCTCATTAAGTACTCAAACCTGAACTAAATAGGTCCAGAGCTGAGCAGTTGTCACAGTAGAAGTGAATGAAAGTGTTTTCCCAGCTACAGACAACTGCAGGCAAAGGCAGGAAATCTCTTTAACCACAAAGCCAATGAAAAGGAACTACACTAAACAAGCATAGAAGAGAACAATAATTTTCCCATATCAGGCCCCATCCAATGGACAAATAGACCTGGTATAAGCTACAGCATGCTCAGAGTTACAATCACAAACATATCATGGCAAATAAATGCAGGCTGACAGGCCAAAGCAGTGTGTGTAACAAATGAATCTTTCCATTGTTCGCAAAATCTTGATCAATTCTAACACAAACTAGCACATGCTCTTTGCAGTGAACAAAAACACGTCGCAAAGCGTGTGTGATTGGGCATGTTACCATCTAGCACGTGGTTATAGATCACGGTCGAACTCTACAGTCTACAGCAAACCTCTCAGGAGCGGTTCCAACTTCCACCTACACCTGCTTATAACCTATATTTGGTGATATGATTCTAATACACAAATCTAAAGGGGGAGGACAAGCTGCCTTAAAGCAGAAATCATTCATCTGTTGTGGGGCACAGTGGGACTGAGCGTCTGAGCGCAAGAGCTTCGTGGCGGCCATAACTCATTGCCTCTTGGGCTCCTCGCCAGGAACTTCAGCAAAGCAAACAGGGCATACCTGCAGAAGAAATGTGTATTCCTGTAAGCCAAGGAAGAGCAGGGGGAAATGTGAAGCAGGCATGGATTGTTTCATTTTCTGATTGCTGACCTTGTTAATGCTAAGCCATCTTGTCACGCAGCTCTCATGGTATACATGCTTGCAGGGAAGTGTCATCTGCAGATCACCTCTCCTGTACTTCATTTGGCAAATTACACACCTGTTACCCAAAGGAAGGTCCTACACGTTAACTACGTTTCTATTTAAGAATCATAACAAAGTTGCTGCAATTAATTGCATTCTCATATTAATGCAGAAACCACCATATTACACCAAAGACGCAGGCAGCATCATATTAATGCAGTCAGAACTCAGAACTAATATGGCATGCTTCTGAGGGTAAAGGCCAGGACCAAGTCGTAGTCAAGAACAGATTGGCATAAAAAGATTACAACAAGGTCTGACCTTTCACGGCGCGTTTTCTTCCTCGAAAAGAAACCACGCTTGTACTTTGTGACTGGAAGTGATGAAATGTGTTCTTGGGAGAGACCACGGCTTTGGGTTCCAACTGCCTCACCCAAATCCAACAATTCCTGTCAACAAAAACTTGTTAGTAAACCAAGTTCCAGAAATAACAAAATGAGAAAAGAAACATACAAGATATGTACCACTAGGCGATGAAATAAATGATAAATTTTCCCAACGAATGATTAGTGAATATATAGCTTAACCATTGAAACTATATTGTTACTTGAATAGTTCCATTGCATGAAACAAAGAAAAGCAGTGTATGTATGTAATTCTTAAGTCTATAAATTTAGGGAGCCTAGAATAATGCCATACTGGCTAGTTGACTTTGTTTCTTCTGTATGTAGATGATAGATATGCAACTTCTTGCCCACATCTAGCATGTGTTTACACCTATGGTTATAGCACTCTCATTTGAGTTACAAAGGAAGAAATCACCATTAGTCCATTACAATTAACAAAGGCAAAGCACTTCATTTTATTCTCAAGATGACTCCTATTCTAGAAAGGACAACACTTTTCACCAAGAAAAGTTGTTCATAAACTAAATATAGAACTGATCGCTCCAAGTAGTTACCAGCTGCAACATTTGGGTTATATATGATGTGACTTGAAATAAATGGTTAATAGCTGATGTCAAAGGCAAATAACCTATTGCAACTAGGAAAAATATCAGTAGATTAATAGGCAATGCAAATTAACTTCTCAACAAATTAACAGGCAGTACGGAGTCATAGCATCTTTAATGTCAAGTATTCTGGTCCTGGAAGCACCCCAAATGAGAACTATACCATTGACCAATCCAATAATGCATGGTGTATCTCTGCAGCCTTTTACTATCTAGCTAAAGATATAAATCAAATGAAAAAAGTAAGATGATACATATTTGAAGTGTCAGTTTTATATGAAACTGCCAGTAAGAGAACATGGTGAGTTGGTAATACAAGTCATGCAAGAGAAGTTATTAACCTCATATGTCATGTTGTCAGGATCGATGTTGTCTTGCCAAATAACCTGAAAATACAACAATACTAATTTTTAGTGAACCAATTTGAGGACATGACAATCCTCAGTACACAACACATAAGTGACATCACAGAACACTTGGGGGAAAAAACTACAGCAATAATGATACAGTACATTTTGAGTGAATGAGAAATAAACTTTAGATATGATATATGGAATCAAAGAGGACAATTTTATAATACATAGCATGTGGGATGTAAATTAATACAAGTGCCAAACATTAGACATGTGGGATATGGTCATATATTAAGTTATTAACTCCTGGAGGCAATTTTATGGCATACTATGATGAAGTTTAGTTCATCGGGGTAAACATCACCGGGAGGAAGGCCGGGCGGCGTCGACTTGGTGGGATGAGAAATTTGACTATAGACTGGAGTGACAGAACTTGAGGAAGAGACTAGATTAATTCATCTTCATTGCTTGGTCCGTAATAGCTATATGCTAGCCTTTTCATAGGGATAGCTTAACTTGACTTCCAATAAATAATCTCTATCTCTAAACAAATTTATCTCTAATAAATAGAATATATCTATAAGATGAAAAATCCATCTAACCCATCTAACTATTCTTATTTCTATTCTAATTCATCTAATCATGCCCTATATGGCTGCTACAATACTGTGGTACTGTTCACGCACGTGACAACTTCTCCCCCCTTTGGTGACCATGGCTGCAGCCCTAGGAGACCCCAAGTTGACGAGATATTGTGACGTTTACTGGTGACTTTGAAGACCGTGGCCTCCATGTACAGGTGCGGCAACATTGATGACATCTGCGATCGCCACGACAGGCACGGTGGCAACCACAACAGCGTTGTAGTAGGTTTTCACGATGCGGTTGCCGTGATAGGCTTTAGTAGGGCCATGTTCCCTTCGGCAACACTGTGATAGGACATGGCCCAGTCGTGGCGGGTGTCGATAGTATCACAGCAGGTCGAGGCAGCGACATGGTTGCCACAACAAGCTTCGATAGCAACATGGCTACCATAACAGGACGTGGCAGGGTTTTGGCAGGTGTTGGCAGAACCACAGCTGCCACGACATGTTCTAGCGGCGCCATGGCGCCTGCTAGGAACAACGCCGCTACCGCCTCTTGTTGCACCTTCTTCTGATTTGTGATCTTCTCCAAGATGACATGCATGTTGAGGAAGATGGCCGCTATCTTGTCAATGTCGACCATCTTGACGGCGTTAGCCTTTATCGTGGCTAGCGACTCGGCAATAGGAGTCATGGTAGCAGAAGTCATGGGAAGGGATCGACTACTCTGATACCAAATGTAATGAAGCTTAGTTCATCAGGGTAAACATCACTGAAAGGAAGACCGGGCGGCGGCGGCTTAGTGGAATGAGAGATTTGACTATAGACTAGGATGATAGAACTTGAGAAAGAGACTAGATTAATTCATCTTCATTACTTGATTCGTAATAGATACATGCTAGCCTTTTCATAGGGATAGCTTAACCTCTAAAAAATAATCTTTATCTTTAAAGAAACATATCTCTAATAAATGGAATATATCTATAAAGTAGTAAACTCATCTAATAAAGAAGTAAACCCGTCTCACTATTCTTATTTCTATTCTAATTCATCTAATCATGCTATATACGGCTGCTATAGTACCACGGTATTGTTCACGCACGTGAACAGTAATCACGCGTGTGACACATACAAACTATAGTCAAACAAATAAATGATTTTGACTTGGAATCATACATGATAAGGTGAAACCATGTAAAAAAGCATTAGCTGGTACAACATGAAATCATGGGGGGAAACACTACCGCACGGATTTGCAGGAAAAGACTAGTTAAGAAAATGATAAGCATGATCAAAAAATTCATTTACCTGAGGACTGCTTGAATTTTGGTGTACTGGTTGTTGGAGGCCTGTCGGTGAAAACAAAATCAGAGTGCCAAAATAAAGATAAATTAATGTTGAAGTCAACTATTTGACTTGAAGAAAAAGGTTCAAGTCTTAAATGTTCAGTTAGTATTTATGTGACAACCAAATGCATCAGATTCTGTTAACACATCCCATGGAAAGGTCATTGAAAAAAGATCCAGTTATTAGATGGTTCAATGTGTATAACTATGTAACAAGCAAGACAGCTAGTAATCTTATTAGTATCAGGGACAAGGCTGTCTACTTTGCAATAACCCATTAATGTATAATGAAATAACAACAGGAGTACAAAGGTACAACACAGGCATTAAAATGCTCAATTCCGTACTTCTTTTTTCTTTTCTTCTTTGTAATCTTCTGATTAACCGTGTTCTTTTTGGTAAATGTTAGTGCGAAAATTCAATCATACAATACCGATCACTAATAGTATGACACTGACAAACTTTTCTTGTTATATGACAAACAGTGAGCAAAGGGAAAAACGGCTTCATGCCTTCATCAGTAGACAGAACTTCATGTTTCTTGGTCATAGAACCATGCATGTGTGCTTACTAGTCCTTTTAGAAAGGAAAGGCTAATGGAGATACTATTTTGTATACAATGCAATTTAGATGTAAAACTACCTTGATTTCAAATGCTGGAACTCATGAACAGCTGCTCTAACTGTATACATGTCTCAAGTTGCAATGGAAAATAACTTGAGGACTAATAAATATTCAACGGGACAGTTAAACCAGTAAAGTCGGCGAAATTAGCTTGATGGCAGCATATTTAAGTTCATTGGAATTCGAAGAAGCATGTAGAATTATGAAACTTTCCCAAAAATGTTTTCATTATGGACCTAAGGGTACACTAATTCCAGGAAGTTCATAGTGCTCATTTAAAAAGATTTTAATCCTTAGCACCTTAACCAGAGATGCCCATGTAGCTGAAGTCCCTGAGTAATGAACTAATGATTGTTTCAACTTTCAGATGAAAAATCTCCAGAGTACTGTTTTCGACTAAGCATGATTAGAAGTGATCTTGGACTGTGAACCTGAACTTACATTCCTCAGCAGTAGAATTTGCGCTTGCATGGAGAGCTTCACTACCCTGCAGGACTACATTGGGAGAGTCCGTATTGTTTACAGGTGTGGTGTTATACCAAATTCTGCGTCCACCATCTGCTCTATGCATGTAATCATTCATGTCATAAACATGTCCATAACTATAATAATTTCCTGCACCAGAATATCCATACTTATACGAGTTTGTATGCATCATTGTCCAGTACGGATTAGCCTGCACATTAGCAACAAATAAGTGTGCGTTAAACAGAGACTTTTATATCAATTTTGAATAATTTCCAAGCTTTCTGTGAGTTATGTGAAAAGTGGGGTTCACCCCCCCCCCCCCCAAATTGCTGAGTGACTCCAAAAGTCACTGCTAAACTAAAATGTGTTCTTTCCTACAGATGAAAAAAAAACTACATTGTAAAGCACATCAACTATTAAACTTTGAAATTTTGACTCACGAAAAAAACTTTGAAACTATTAAATTTGATTTATAAAGTATCTGGAGATATTAAAAAGGATCTTGTACCCAATACACGAGCCACTTAATATCCCATGGCAAATATATATCGTTACGAACGCAACAGTAACCAATATAACTTTGGATTCAAGGAGATGGAATCAGCTAGCTGTTGCATAAGATAGATTGAGAAAAATGGCAATTCTGTTTTTGGTACCTGATCCTGAAAGGCATCTGCAAGAGCAAAATCAGCATGAGCATATGTGAGGCCTTCAAAAAAATCCATGAAGCTCTCAGTGATGGTGTATGGAAATCCAGTGTTTATGTAGTGGAGTTCCATCTGTTGACCCCCGTTCATTGCTTCTGATGAATCATGAACCTAAAGAAATGAAACCGCAAAACTTTCATTAAACCTCACTAACAGAAACAAAAAAAAAACAATATGAAATGCACATCAAATGTTAGCATTACCAAAATCATGGTATTTTTGGTTAAATAAAAGCAGCACCGAGTGGTTAGCTGAAGATCAAAGAATAAATATATCATGTGGACTGTGAAATTCGCAAACTGATCTTTTGATTGAATCAACTCCTGGAGGAGTTGCGCAATAAGATGTTAAGCAATACTACATATCTTGTTCATTGCATCTCAGTAAAAAGCCACAGATCAGTCGTTATTACACGGTTGCTCTCGGCAACGCAAGTTGCAAGGCTGTAATTCGCATCGATACCACAGCAACCAAATCATCATGATACCGTGAAATGATCTAACGGAAGTTGTCCTTTTTTGCCACCACTGCTGCAACGCACGTTCATCAAACCGCAAAACTACAGCACGTTGCACGAATCAATGCGCGATCCGGTCCAAAACTATGCTGAGAGTCGAGGCCACTACTCCAGACATCCAAAAGTAGAACAAAAAAAAACGAGTCAAGGCTAATCGCAACCTCCAACTTCCACACCGAGTCAAACCATGCAAAAATCACCCCCGCCACCTCACCAAAACCCAGAGGAGTTCGCCATAACCATGAATGCGTCACCGGATCACCCACATTCCGATCTCCCCACCTAAATTCTCCTCGGAACACCCAACATTACGCCGCAAATGCGCACCAAAAGAGACGCCGCAAAAAAAACCCACAAAAAATCGACTAAACTGCAAATGCGGCGCCAGATCACCTCCCCCGCGACGCCCCCTTGCCCCCATTTCACCACGCAGACATACGCACGCACTCACACTGACACATACGCAGACAGACAGAGCCAAGTGAGACAGCGAGACCGCGAGCGCGCACCGAATCAGACGGCGATCCCGCCCCTCCGGAACCGTCTCCGTCGCGCCGCGGGAGAGGCTCCGCGCGGCCCGCGTGCGGCGGTGGCCGCGGGGGGTGGCGGTGGCGGTGATGGGGAAGGACTGGAGGAGGAGGAGGGAGGACGAGATCTTCTGTGGCTCGCGTGCTGTCGTCCTCTTGTCCGCCCGGCTCGTCCCTATCTCTCCCGCTTTATACCCGCCCCCGAGGAGCAGTGTCGCCTTGCGCTTCTCGCCGCGATATCTCGCGGCGCAGGGGAATCTTGGCTTTGGATACGTGTCTCGGACTCCAGGTACTTGGACCGATCTGCCCTTGCTTGCCAGAGTGTCACTTCAGCCATGTGGAGTGCTCCAAAAAAATCTTTACCTTAATGTACGGGTATAGGGTAGATTTTGCTTTTGGTTTATGCTAAGCATGATTGAGCCATCAAGGCATCAACTGGTCGACGCGAATAATTTGTACTCCCTACTATAGGGTGTTAGCTGTATTTGTAGTACTACTATAGGTGGCCAATTGTATTTGTCGTTGGCCTTTAAGCTTGTTTACTACATTTGACTTGGTGAGTAACATGCTAATGGTATTTTATGTAGACAACAGATGATGGCGTGTCACACTTACATGATAATGGCCGACAAAGTTTAGCCCATTTTTTCTTAACATCCTTCCTCAAAGAACTATCCATATTCAGATATTTGTAGAGAATTCCATTGTACGATAACTTTGAAAGTATAAGGTTATTATTAGAGAGGTGCCTAACCAACTCCTCCACAGAATAGTGACATCAAATAGCTGAAATAAATATGATTGACCGATCTGAATATGCAGGACACGTTCATATTAATTTTTGTTTCTAGCTTCTATTTAGAGAAAACAGAAACTAATATCAACAACCAGTTTTTCGAAATGACTTCTTCACTCCTCTCGCCTATGTCTCGTTCTCGAGATAAAGCTGATGGTTACGAACGTATCACGCATCCTACTTATTTCACCCCTGTCTCGCACACATATCTCTTTCATTTTATCGACCGCTTGTCCACTTCTTCTAAGATCACTTTTTTATTATTTATTTTTTAACTAAAAAATATATCAGAGACAGCTAAAAATTATTTGCCGCGACTAATATAAACAGGAACGTAGTCACTGCATATGCCACTAGCAAGTACGGGAGGGAATAAAGGAGGACCAGTATTGTACTCAAGGCATTTGATAAGTAGCAAATCATGAGACTCATTGCTGTAACAAACACCATAAAAATAATGCCCGGTACAAACTTTATGTGGCCAAAGTACACCGGGATGCGATTTCCAAAGGGTACTTTGGAGATTTTGTGCAGAGCCTTGTATCGTGGCGCGCGAGGAGAAGAGATGGTGTGCGATTGTACCGCGGGCGTTGGACAAACGGACCCCTGCAGTTGAGTAGGCCAACTGCTTTCGCTGTTTTTCAGGCAAGTTATAATTCGACCACAGACACAATAATCTCGGAATATTTTACCCAATTAAACTATAGGAGTAATAATATAATTCACAGGTAGCCACAACATTACCAAAAAAAGAACTCCCCAAACTCTAAAGCAATAGCCACGTATCATACGCAGATGACACAGATATGGCAAGCATTTTTAGCTATATATATTTTTGGTACATTTAATAACTTGTAAGTTTCAACTAGTATAGTTAGTTTCTGATCGGGTGTTGCCATTTCTAGACATGGCATATATTGTACGTATGTACTGGTGCTAGTTTGTGTGCAAGAATAGGGGTGGTCAGTCGATTAATTCGGCTTACTCTGGAAAAAATATTTCGATTTTTGAGAAGTGCTTACTGAATTAACTAGACTAAAACCACAAACTGAACCTAGTTAATTGAAATAATTCGGTTTCGGTTTTTTGGTAAATTGATACACCAAATTATAACAAGCAGCAACAAGATGTTTTTTGACCCTTACCTGACTTGAAGTGGCACGGCGAGCCGGTGACTCCTCGGTGACGCGGCCGCCGCGTGCTCCAACGCTTCTTCTCTATAGTTGTCGGTGACTCCTTGGAAATGGCTGGTGGAGGTGGAGGGGATTGGGCAGCAGCTGGCGGAGGCAGGGGGATTGGGGCAGCTGGTGGCAGAGGGGGGGGACAATTGGGGGCGAGGTTGGCGAGGAAGGAGGATATGGAGGCGGTGGCCAGCTTGGCTATTAGTGGCTCGGCTATGTCGACCATCGCGGGTTCGAGGGTAACATGGGTGTTGGCACGCCACAGAAAGGGAGGGGATTTTGGGCAGGGTGGCCGAGGGGATTGGAGGTGAGGTCGATGGACGAGGAGGATATGGAGGTGTCGGTTAGCTCAACTATGTTGACCATCGTGGGTTCGAGGGTAGCGTGGGCGCCGACACACCATTGAGAGGGAGGGGATTAGGGGTAGGGCGACATGTCGTTTGATCGGAAACCGAGGAAAGCGTCGCCTCAGAGGCTCGGATAGGTCACGGATGGTTTGGCAATTTGGGCTTAGGCCTTCGGAGATGAACATATGGGTTGGAGGCATTGGGATTTCTCGTTGGGTGCTAGACTGCTAGTGGGATGCGACTGTTACTCGGTTTTGTTGGTCCAATCGATTTTTGACATGTGAAAATGTGACACCCCGGCCCATGTTGGCCCATGTGTGTGTGTGCACATGAATTTCTGGGTTAGTCCCACCTTGCTAGCTTACCTTAAGAAGCACTTACATATAAGCTTAGGAGTTCCAATAGTAGCACCCCCGGTTAACCGTTTTGCGCGAAGCGAGGACAAAAGCGCAAGCGGGTTGCTACGTGTGCGTGGCCTATCCAGAATGTGGTTAGGTCTGAGCCGGTTTGGACCCTAAGGCGTTACAAATGGTATCAGAGCCGACTCTCGCGGTTACATGGGCGCGTGTGGGTCAGGGGCGCGGGCATATGGCGTATGGCGCGTGTGGGCCCGTAGCGAACACACGGCATGGCATATGTGCTAGCACTGAACGTACGGACATGTGCCAAGAGAGGAGATCCTTATCATTTGCCCCAGTGCGGGTATGTTGGTCCGACGAGGACGTCGGGTCCTTTGAGGGGGGTGTATGTGACACCCCGGTCCATGTTGGCCCATGTGTGTGTGTGGACATGAATTTCTGGATTAGTCCCACCTTGCTAGCTTACCTTAAGAAGCACTTACATATAAGCCTAGGAGTTCCAATGGTAGCACCCCCGGTTAACCGTTTTGCGCGAAGCGAGGACGAAAGCGCAAGCAGGTTGCTACGTGTGCATGGCCTATCCAGAATGTGGTTAGGTCTGAGCCGGTTTGGACCCTAGGGCGTTACAGAAAATGCGACTGTTACTTGATTTTTTTGGCCCAATCGATTTTTGACATGTGAAAACCGAACGTAACACCAAATACTAAATAGCACAAAATCTAACCGCACCGGATACCAAATAAATCACAATTTTCAGTTTTTTCTATTCAATTCGATTCCGTTTTTCGATTTCGGTATAAAAATGCCCACCCCTATGCAAGAATGATGGTTAATGTGCTTGAAGCCTTGAAGTAGCTAGCTACTTGTCCTAGCAAGTGTGGTGCTGGAAACACAGGAATTGCCATGTAGATTTGTGACATGGCAAAGGTAGAACCAAATTGAGAAGGCCTTTCTAGCAGTGGCGCCATTCTGCCTCCTGAGGATAAGATGAAGCTTGCCGAAGTTATCGTTGACTCTATGACAAAACGAAGCTTTCAAGCCTCTTGAGCTCTGCCCAGGCATCTTCTTCCCCAACCTCCTCCTACCTTAGATCTAGCTGGCCCCCTCCCCTTATTTTCTCCTCATGACAAGGGGGAGGGGTCCCACCCCTGTATAGTACCACTTTTTCCTTTGGGTTTTTTTGGAGTTCCTTGTTGTTTGGTTGTCGTCCTCCACCCACAAAGGCTCTCGTCCCCTGCGCTGGCGTACTAGGTACTTCGCTCTTCTTTTCTTTGGTCTTGTGGTGGCCTTTGATTGACTCTCAACATCGCTACCTTTGATCTATCATATTCTCTTAAATTAGCCAGATCTGATTTTTAAGATTTCAGATCTGGGGTAATATCAACCTAGCCTTTGCTGCCTTGCTTAGTCGATGATTTGAGCCCCGACACCCTCCTCAAGACCCTATCCCTCTTGCTATACAGCTGGGGAACTTGCTAGTGGCCCATGGCATCGTCCATCGCCTTGCTTCATAGCTTGGAGGTGGTCTTCTTGCTCCACGCACAGCGAAGAGCATGTTCCTCTCCCTGGTAAGTACCACTTAATAAGCTTTACTCTGTGGACTTGGCGCTTATCACCATTCTAGCGGCGTGTCGCCTCTTACTGGCCAGTGTGTACTCTCGCCCTTCTGCTTCTTTTCCCCCTGACTTACAAATCAAAGTCCTACAATATCTACTACTACATACATCTGGCCATATTAGGGCCTACTAGTTTGAAATTGGTGTCTTCGGTTTGGCTCGACAAAGCTTCTTTCACACTGGAGCCACTGTCTAATCTTACCTCCAACACGGTGTTGTACCGACATGGAAGCTCACAGCGGCGCTAGTTTTTCAATTGGCGTTGGCCATAGGTGGTCATTCGACGACCTCATCTCGAGCAATTCCCCCCGCTTAATACAAGCTTTAGAAAGTTTTCACCGGCCATTATCTTCATCTTCGGCGACTTCATCACCCTCGACGAAGTTTCTTGTGTGATAGAATGCAGTTTGTAGCTTAGTTCAGTTGGACCTAATTGCAATTTTATTTCTTTGCCGCACCACTTTGTAACTTGGGACTGTTTACTCTGCTTCATCTTAACATAAAATCAGGGACCTTATCCCTTCATTCTGCCTCCCGATAATGATCTCGCAAACATGCGGCATGCTCTGGTTGGCCCGACGCCCTCCAACGCTTGAAACATAACTAGATTACATCAACTTGCCATTAGGCCAGTCTCAGTGGGGGTTTCATGGAGTTTCATGGGCATTAAATACGCTGACATGACACTGTATTGATGAAGAGAGAGATGATAAAAGTTTCATGGGAGTAGAGAGAGTTTCATGGGGATGAAACTCTTCTGCACTGTTTCCAAAATATGGGTGTGTTGGAAACTGGGATATGAAACCTCCATTGAGACTGGCCTTAGCACTCCTTGTCAACTAGTTAATTACTCCTATTTGAGTAATACATTTAAGTTTATCAATTGGTTAGATTCGGATAAAGGGAAAGGGAGCTTTTTTTAGGAGATATGACTTCTAAGGACATGTACAATAGTATAGACAACTGTTGTCTACAATATTATCTATGTTATCTATAGACATCGTTAAAGATAGCTCCTATAATGAGTTGTCATTTTATATGTCTTTATAAACAGCTTCTCTATGACACAAATGAGTTTTGTTTCTCGTATTATAGTCGACTGTTGAATGAGAGATGGTCAAATTCTCTATACTTCCTCTCTCTTCTCCATATCATATCGTGCCCTATGCGATAGGATTTACATAAAGCCGACGTTACATCATTGTACATTCCCTAATGGCCTAAACCTGCTTTATTACGAGGCAACGGGTGTGTTCTTTTCGGCTGATGGCTTATGACTTATGGGTCAAATATTTGAATTCTGGTTGTTCGCGAGAGGTAGTACGCACAGAAAAATAGTCGCATGTGGTTTTGAACGATACAACTGAAATCAGTACACTTTTTACTATAATCTTCCTATTAACACTACTTTAAAAAACACACCATTTAAAATCAAGTTACTATAAATAATACAAGCATAAACTGATTAAAAGCCAAAAATAACTCAGCCAAAGTTATACATCCGTGGGGCTGAGCGACCCTGTTCCAAATATAACGGTAAGTTTCTGTTGGCTCCGGCACACCCTGTAGCTCTTGTCTCACTGCCTGTGGGGCCAGACTGCTCCGGCCCCTACGTTAAGTTTGTTAGGGCCGGAAGCACGCTTGGGGTGTACGCAAGGTAGGGGAGGAGAAGGCGCGGGCCCGGTCCTCGCAGCAGGTGTGACGCTTGGAATTCCCCTCTCCCTACGGCACAGTCTAGGCGCACCCAACCGGAAAGTACACGCGGGCGGAGAGGTGGTAATGACACGCGGGCCAGGATGGGGCGATGGGTTGGATGGGCCCGTGGTCCACCGCTGTCTCCCCGCCCTCCCCCCTGCTTTCGCGCTGAAAAGCGTGCGTCGGATGGGGAAAAGTGAGGAGAGGGGAGAGCGGCACCCAAATGGTGGTATGCTTGCGCGTGTACGCGGTCTATGGACATGGGTGAGTATAGCATACGACTTGGCAAAGCTACAAGCCTGGGATTTCTTTTAATCAAACCGTGTTTAATTACTGCCGTGTAAGCGTAATATGAAGTTTACCAGTACTACTATTGATTTTTCTTAAAAAAAAAGTTTACTGCGTAGTAAGGAATAAAGGTGGAAGTGGGATTGGGGAGGCCGTGTCGTGATCTATGGAACGGTCCAGGGGAACAGTAGGGTGAGGAGCAGAGCGGGAGGGAGGGCGTCGGCGTGGAGGAAGGAGGATCTCTCTGTCTTTTCTTTCTCTGTGCTGGCTGGCTGCCTGCTGCTGCCTTCTGCAAGGTACTTGTCCGTCCGGCCGGGGAAGCTTTCTGCCAGTTGGGTCGGGGCTGGAGCTGGCATGCATGCCAAAAGCCCCCACTGCCTGCCTCCTGTCCTGTGCATCGTATTCGAAGCCTTCCCAAGGGCGATGCATTGCCCAGCCCAGCCAGTCAAGAGCGAACTTTCTTCTCAACAATCAAGGCTCCACGACAGAGCTATGTAAATCCTGACATGCTACCTGGAACGTCTCGATTTGATACTGATGTAGACATGCTGTAGAGTTTAGTGTGTATGGTACCGCCATGATAGCATTTTGTAGCTGCCGTCGATTTTGCGGAAGTTCAGTCCGGTAGCCAACGTTCGGCTGTGCAGATTAGCAAAGACAGTCTACATGGGAAGACGCAGGGTATACCGACAGCTATGAGATTGCAAGGAAGCAGTGAACATTTTTTTTTAAAAAAAAAGTAGCTTCATGGACCCTGGGATATTGATGTGCTGGCATGTGCATCAACATCAGTAACTCAATCAGCCATGTACCGACCATAAGCTCTTGGGACGTTAGTTCGAACCCGTTGAGCTGCCGGCGATCATGCAGCATCTCATCAGTATTCAGTAGCGTACTCCTGTCTCTGGCTGTACTCATCTGCAGAGCGCTCGTTCGGGGCAAGGGTGCAGGCCACCTACGCCGCTTCACGCTAAACGTAGCGGCAAGCTAGTCTAAACAATTAATTAAACACGCAAATGAAAATGGGGGAAAAAAGATATCTACTTCAGTTGTTAATCCCACTTAAAAGGCCCATCACAAGAAGCTTGTCAGTGTCTTCTTCCTCCGTCAACAAGTGGCCTTTTGCCTCTGCCGCTGTGCGTCGGTATCTAATTCGTATGGAACACTTCGCTCACCTCCTCCTGACTTGCTTCGGCCAATCTCCTTCTGATTTAGCTTCGGCCATTTGCAAGGCTCCTGAGACTCGCATTTAAGAGCACGGAGACAATGCAGGTGCTATAGAGAGATATTTAGTAGTGAAAAACTAATTTTTCTGTCACATAGAATAGATATGATACTTATTTTAAAGCATTAATGCTTAGCAGTGCTTACATATATAATTATATTTAATTAATAGACAATATATTATCTAAGTATTTATGGAAGAGATGTTTATATTGGTAGTAGTGAAAAACTAATTTTATCTGTCACATAGGATAGATATGATACTTATTTTAAAGCATTAATACTTAGCAGCGCTTACATAGATAATTATATTTAATTAATAGATAATATAATATCTAAGCATTTATAAAAGAGATGTTTATATTGGTGAAAATAATTTGTATATGGATGTTTTATAATGTAGCTATATTCTCTCTCTTTAAACATTTATATATAAATTCTTGCATTGTATGTACCCTAACAGAACACATAGAAACTTACGAGTTACAAACCCCCTCTTCCCTCCTCTTCTCTCTAACCACCAATGCCATCTCTGACCTCTCTACCCTATCTTCCTTGGCCCCGGCCACCGCAACACTGCATAGGTTCCGGTCTTGACGGCCGCCGCCGAATCCATGTCCGCGCTTGCCGCACATGATGAATGCCGTCCATGGTGCCCCGAAAGGGGAGCGTCGAATCGGTGCTTGGGCACTATTTTTTAGAGCTTGAGCAGATAGGCAGACAGAACATGTGTAGAACATCAGTCTTATTAGCCATAACCTGCTCGAGAAAATGATTCAGTGGTTGTAGTATTACGTTTTTATAATTATTGGGTGCAGACTTGCAGTGTTAGTCTGAATCATTCACTCTTTTACCTTTTGTTTGTGAAACTAAACTTGAGAATAAACTGTGCATTTGTGATATTTCTACAAGAAGCATATTATCTTTGGATGAATGCTGTCTTTTTGTTGGTTGTCTGGTGTGGTGTGTTGCTTACAGCTTGTGTTGGTGATATGCTTTAGAAGCAATCATAAAAATAATTGTATTATTTATATCTTTATAATCTTTTAAATGATATATTAGATTTGTCTCTTGAATAAATATCTTTCGTACTGATCGGCAAGTATATGACTTATTCATGGAATTATTTATTCATATTTTGATACTATTCTAAATTATCTCTGATTTCATATTTTTGTATGGGATAATTATAATTTATAGATCGATACATATATTAATTGATAATCATATTTTACAGATCATGAATATATGAATATCAAATCAATATTGTGGACACATGTTAGAGAACATAGTATTGGATTGACTCATCTTGAGACTTTGTTAAAATTGTTATATTTTTATGTGTCATCAGTTGGTCTCATATAGTGATAATGTATAATTCTTGTATATGAAATTAACATGGTTTTCTACATGTGTAATAGTCCACATTTTTACCTAGAGTTCGATTAGATATCGTAAGGCAAAAGTCTGACTAGATACGAACTGTTCGTGAGTTAGTTGGACATATCATAAATTGGTGTGCGAACTGGTTGCATGGAGATACGGACTGGTCATAATCAGACATGAACTGGTCATAAGCAGTTATGTACTGATCGTGAGTGACTAAAATCTGATTGTAGATCATATTACATAAGGTTCATTCAATTTAATCTTTGTGTATATTTAGGGATCAATATGTCATGCTAGGAACAATTACCGACTAGTAATTGGAAATGTATTTTTGGGTTACAGCCAAGTATACATGAGCCTACAGGGTCACACACTTAATGAGTTGAAATAATAAAGATCTGAATGATAGACTCCGAGTGGGATATGATCTCTACTCATATGAATAAAGATATGGTCAGAGGCTCTGTATAAAGGGATACACTGGGTTATAGAAAAGAGAGAGGCATCGCACCACCCACTGAAACTCTAGCTGCCTCCTTTCGAAGGTCCTGTTATGTGCGTTAGTGTTAACACATCGGCGCACGACGTTTTATTACTGGACGTGTGGACTTCGGTAGAGGTGTTGTGACTGTAGCGTAGATTGGGACGATCCAAGTTGACGCTAGAGGATGATCGGCTTCCGATGATCGCTTTTGAAGGTCGTTGGACGATCGACTACTTTCACAACACCGATGTACGCTATATTGAACCGATTGCTTCAACTCTTCTTTCGTTGTAGTGTGTGTATAGTAGTAACAATTCATGATCTCTTACTCATATGACTTTCTAGTTTACGTGATAGAAATTTTAATTTACGTTATTATAGCCTACTCATAATCCCCAACAACTTCTGTTTGGTATCTGAACAGGAAGGCATCTCTTGCTCTATTTCCTATCTCCACTTTCTGCCTCAGTTTGTTTACTCTTAAATTGTTGAATGTGCATGCCTGAGGAATTGTCAGCAGTTTTTATTGGCTACATGCATGTTCAGGGAATTGTTAGCGGCAGATAAAACTAGCTCAGAATTCCCGAGTAATGGGTTCAGAGCTGTGAAAAGTACAGGAAAAGCAATGCTGCTTCTAAATTCTCTCCATAGACGTTCCTTAATGTTTATCAGCATTTCTCTATTTAAAAACATTTCCTGTAAGCGCATCGTATCGAAGGCTTTCCTCGCCAGTTAAGAGCAAAACTTTCTGGGCCTCCACGCCCACCATTGTTAGGCGCTTGAGCCGTGCGAAGAGCACGGAACGGTATTGGGCCATTGCTACTACCTTCAACACTCACTGGGGCTTTGCCAGAAGTAGCCCGCGGCACAGCTCCAGCACGGCCGCCACGCCCAGCAACGTCGCCACGGCCACCACGACCGCCTCTGCTAGCGGCAGATCCACCAACGCCGCCACGGCCACCACGGCCGCCTATGCTAGCAGCAGCTCCATTTCCTCCACGCTTGCCAGAGCCGCCACGGCTGCCTATGACGCCACGGGTGCCACGAGCGCCACGGCCACCACTGCTTCCATCTTCAACCGGCGCCGATTCAAGAATCTCTTGGTACGACCCCATGTGTGGGAAATCAAGAGCTGCCGACGAGTTGAGGTCAAGACTGAACATGCCATCTTGACTGGAGGGCACGGGATCAGTTTGGGACAAGAAATCATAGGGGAGGGGATTTTGGGGGCGCATGGACGCATCGTCGACGGGATCTATGAGAGGAAGGCGGGGAAGGGCACGACGGCGCTGCTTCTTCAAAGGTGGGATGGCTGGGTCGCGGCGGGGGCGGCGGTGCGAAGGTCGGGCGTCGGTGGGGTGGCTGGGTCGCGGCGGGGGCGGCGGTGCGAAGGCCGGGCGGCGGTGGGGTGGCTGGGTCGCGGCGGGGGCGTCTGGAGTCCTGGCGGGGAAATTGCCGCCGATGGGGAAATTTTTTCGTGCGGGAGCCGGGAGCCCGGGAGTAGATATTTCACGGGGGCAGAAAGGACTTTTGCGTGCGGGAGCCGGGATAAACCGAAACTTTAGACCACTTTAGCTCAGTTTTATGGTCTAATGGTCTAAAGTGTTTTTTAGGAGTTAGATAAAGTTTAGATCTAACTTTAGACCACCTGTTTGGAGACTTTAGATCTAAACTTTAGTGACTAAACTTTAGATGGAGGGATCCAAACAGGACCTTAGTGTGTTTGGTATATATTGCCATGCTACATTTATAAGTTGCGGCTGAATTTGCTGAATTACAATCAGATAGCGAACGTTCAGTTGTGCAGATTAACAAGGCCTAGATGCATGGGCATATATTCATCTATGAGATGGCAAGAGAGCAGTTACTCCATCCGTCCCGCGTTATAAGTCCAAAATCCACTATACACATAGACTAAAGAGATGTTAAATTTAAGAAAACAATTAATATCATTGGACATACATACCTCTGATAAATGGTATATTACTAATTTCTCACTTATTTTTTAGTATTAAAGTAGAGGTAATGATAAAAATATTATAATAACTTACTTTTCATCTCTATAATAAACTTATATTATGGAATGGAAGAAGTAGTTAAGTAGCTTCTCGGGTCTTCGGCTGGACTTCATCTGCAGCAGAGCGCCCTATCCCAACGCCACCGCCGCCTCCAGCCCGCCGGCCTCGGACCTCCTCGACACGATTGCGTACATCGCCGACCGCAGGAACGCGACCACCGCTACAGCCACCTCGAGAGATGGCCAAAGTAGTTGCCCCCGAGAAGGTGGTCACGCTTGGAAGAGGCTTACTAGGCATGCTACTGCACGACGTGCTTGGCAATGAGCACCCTGAGATTCGTCACATCCCATTGCCCGAGCCGATGCCCCAAAACAAAGACAGGTTGACACCGTGCAATCGCCTGGGGGTCTGTTTGGGGATGCAGTCTGCAGCAATGGTGTGATCAAGTTTATCGGGATGGAACGCCGTGCAAGAGAGGTTGTTTCTGAGAAGCCGCATGACCCCCGTGACAAAGGTAATATTCTACCATTCAGACTCGCTGTCGCGTGCAGATGTGGACAAGAAACCCTATTTAGGTGGGTTCTTTACAACTACAGTTAATGGTTTATAGTTGTGACTGATATTTTAGACTTAACGCGTTTTATCATAAACGTTTGTGTGAATAAATCAAATACCGATAAGTCTATTAAAAAAATCATCTTAATAAGCTATTTTGGAAAGATAGCAAAAAAAAACCATCTTATTTATTTGTTCGGATGAAATCATAAATTAAAAAGGATATGTTTTTGTTTCCTGATGCATAGGTGATGTTGATGATCAACTCATCATTGTTGTCTGGGCTAGAGGGCAAAGGTCTCGGGACGTTAACATTCAGGGATTGTATCCAGGAATTTTTTGTATGAATAATCCATTTTATTCGAAATTACAGAAATATATCCGCGGGAATTTTTTTTTACAAAAATAGGCTCCAGTCGCTCAATGGGGGGGGGGGGGGGGGGACTGGAGCCTATCGCCCAACCAGGGGCCGACAGAGTCCCTGTCGCCCTACCCTCGAGCGACTGCATCTAGTCGCCCTCCCGTTGGGCGATTTTCATGCAGTCGCCCAATGGGGGGGGGGGCGACTGCACTCAATCCCCCGTGAATGTTTTAAATTTTGTCAATTTTGTAGTTTTAAACTGGTAAAAAAATCTGCTGGAGTTGTAATAAAAGTTTATGCTCATTGTATGTTGTAGGTGCATAAAAAATTTTGGAAAATTTTTTAGGAACGATTGACCGTAGAACGATCGATACATACGATGGTAAGTGATATTTTGATGTTACTGAGAATTTTCGTGCGGTTGCCATCATTGAAGTTCACTATTCGTTTGGAGCGTGCATCGAGTAGGTAACGAGGAGTACAAGTAAGCACGGCACAGTATTAAAAAGTTCACATCGTAAATAACAAACGTAAGCAGTACATGAAACAATGGTGTACAATGAGGACTACCCTCAGTCGCCACCCTGGCCTGCACCGGCTCCACACCCGTGTCCTCCCGTACAGCTCCGCTTGGCCATCCTCCGCTGCAACAGGTTACGACGTTTCGAGAATGTAAAACAATCAGGAGCATGTCGCACCCGCCTCTGAGCTGGTGGAGTCAGATGCACCTCTGGCTGTGTGCCCTCCGGTGCACCGGGGAGGGCACTGCCGGAGAGAACCTCTGGTGCTGTGTCAGGAGGTGTAGACCCAGACGGCTGCCTGACCCACTCGGAGAAGTACTGGTCCAGATCGTTCGGACTCGTGGAGGGGCCGTACCGGTGCTCGAACGGGAAAAGACCTGCAAAAGTAATATCGTTAGTTTCAGATGTAAAGCATTGCGATAAAATGAAGATCGTACGATACGTACCCTCAGCTGGCGCCATCGCGCCTGGAGGAGGGGCATACGATGTCGAGTACACCCCCTATGTGGGTAAGCCAGGGATGTACGGAGGACGCGAGAACATCTGCCCTGGCGGTTGGCGATGGCAGACATCCAGGGGCAGATATACGAAGGAGAGGAACGTGGTGGCCAGCTGCGGTGGAGATAAGGGGAGGTGGGGAAAGAGGCGTGCGACAGTTGCGAGCAAGCCGATGAGGAGGTGCGTGGCAGCGGTCACTAGGAAGTCGGCGAGGAGGGGCGCGACGGTGGATGGGAAACCTAGCCACTGACCCCCCCGCCCCGCACACGTCCGCTTCCATGCCAACCCACCAGAGAAAACCCATGAGTTGAACCTGTTTGAACCCAATCAAACCAACCCAACCTGTTAGCTGCATCAACCCATTTTCCACCCGCCCAAAGAAACCCAAATGAAAACTCAACCCATTTAGTTCGTTTCAACACAACCCATTATTAGGCCTAGGTGGCGGCGCCGCTAGGGAAGGAAGGAGAGGCAGTGGCGAAGCATGAGGAGGCCGAGGTGAGGGAGAGTGGAGGGGAGCACAGGGGTGGAGGGCCCAATTGTAAAGAATTCAGGACAAGTGAGGGAAGAAGAATTTAGAAGTTTCTCAAAGGGCCTCGACGATATTTTGCATTACTGGAGGATGACTAGATCCAACGGCTAGCATGTAATTGGAACAAGATCAGATGGCTGTGAATGACTAGACGATGTGATGTGGCCACTTTGCTGGGAATCCCCTGAGTAAGTGAGTATAATAGGTGGGTTTCTTTTATGCTGTGTCTTATGGATTTTGGTTTAAATTTTTGAATTCTGACGGTTCGCAAGAGAGGGTACGGAGAGAGAAAGACACTCACATGTGATTTTAGCTGATATACATGAATTCAGTATAATGTCTACTACAATCGACTTGTAGACCCTATCTTAAAAAGACACACTGTTTAAAAACTAGTTAATATAACGTAACCCATTAGCCTCAAAAGAACCCAACCTGTACCGCCACTCTATAGTACCGCACTTGCGTGGTGTCTCCGTGCTTCTGCATATGTTGTCGTTGTACTATTAATGTTACCATCAGACACGCATAATTCATCTTAGCTTGTCTTGATGCTTCTTTTCTTGCATCTTCTGTGTTAAACGGCTACCTTTCGTCATAGCCCTTTTATTCTCTGTTAGGTCATCAATTCACAACGCGTCTTACTTCTCTACTTATTTTCTCGCACGAGTGCCCAAGGCCGCGCCCAGCCACTACTTCAAAGTTATCGAAGACGGAAGGGAAGATTCATCGGCATGGGTGGATGAAACCACCGGCGGCAGGCATGATGAAATTAAATAGCATGTAGGAGGAGGGATGGGAGCAGCTGGTGCAATTGTTACGGATGAAAAGGGCTTGTTTATTGCAGGAGGGAGCTTGTTTATGGAGAGCAGCTTGAGTCTGTTGACGGAAGAGGTAGGTCGTAATAGACTCATCATTAACAAATGATTCTGTGGAGGTGATAGAAGTGACTAACTCTGGAGGCAGATCGAACATTGCCCACATGAAGCTAATAGAGCGTCGCATGATTTAGCTCGACAGGCTTGCCATAAGGTCCAAAGTTTCTGTTGAGTGGACAGATGATCCACCTAGTCTTATAATCCCAGCTCTTGTGGATGATGTAAAACAACTATTTAAGCTAATGAATGTTGCCTAGATTTCCAAAACGAAGAAGAAGAACAAGATTCAGCTCTGATTCATAGGCACAAAATTATCCTTTTGAAGTAAGCTTCAATACAAAAAATCAATGAAATGGAGTGGCCCGGAAAGTCACTATAATACATGAGAGTACAACACGAGCGAACTTAAATTTTGTTGGACCGAAATGGCGACAGAGGAGGGGTGAATGTCGCTTTCAAAAATAAATTCGCTCCTCAAGTATCCACACTTATACTTCTTCTCCAATAGCTATGGAAGCTATGAAGATAGAAGATATGCACTACTGGAAGTCACAGCAACAAGTATAAAACAAATCCAAAAAGAAACAGTTAAGAAAAATAATTTCAGAGTAAATCTGACTGCAAGCGGTAGTACCGCTGGGCGGTAGTACCGCTATGCCGAGCGGTAGTACCTCTTGCCGGAGACGTTCGGACCGTCCGAACATTTCATCGCTGCCAATCGGACTGGTCCGAGCATGTGCGGTAGTACCGCTGAGCCGAGCGGTAGTACCTCTGAGCGGTAGTACCGCACGAAGAATTTCAGCAAACAGGATTTTTCAGAAATCTGAGAAATTCACAAGGATTCTTGGATTCTTGGCTTGGGAAGCTTTGAGGATACCTGGGGAACACTTCCAGAAGAATAAGCCAAGAGCCAAAATCAAGAATCCACTAGAAAATCAAAAGGATTTCAGATTCATACCCAAAACCGAAAATATTCAGAGAGCTGCGCAAAAACTCAAATTTCCGTTTCATCTTTGATCATTTGGCTATGAAACTTTGAGGATAGGTTAGCAATAGCCTCTGGACCTCTCATGCCAGGTTTCACGCCATCTCGTGAAGGGAAATGAAAATAGCATCAAACCCTAGAAAAGCAAATGAAGAACAGAGGTAGTCCCAAACATGAAATCTGAGATTAAACGAGGTTTGCTCCTGGGAAACTTTGATCAAATGATCTTGAGGCATCATCGCAACATAGAGCAACCCATTTTGGGCCTTCCCAACAAGAAACAACTCAAATCACAAAAAGTGAAGAAATCAACAGTAAGGGCATCGAGGCAAAACAAACAAGAACAGGGAGCTCAAGAATTGAAAACAAACAACATCTCATATTGATAAAGAGGAAAAGAGATACATGATTGATACAAGAGGAATGATTACAAGGATTCACTACTCAATCCCTCTCCTCACCCTCTCCCAATCCTCAAGATCACCAAGAGCCTCACATGCTTCTTGGGAGGAACACACAAACTCTCAAGAAACCATCGAAGGGGACACAGAGGGAACACAACTCTGCCTCCACCAACAACTCTCAACCACTAAAGCCTAAAGCCAAAACAAACTCTAAAGCATATTTTGACTAAAGGAAACCCTAAAATCCCTTCAAGTGTTAAAATGGGCATGCAGCCCCTCCAACCTATTTATAGCCCACGGCTAACGGGTCTCCTCCCCGTTACGCCCGCTAAATCCAACGGAGCCCGCTCCCGCTTGTGCAGCCTTGCGACATTCCCGTTTCGCCCCTCCTGCACCTTCCGGGAAGCTTCCGCGCTCCTTGTCTCGCACGCCTCGCAACCACCTCGAGTCCACGTCATCTTCGACACATCCCGACTGTTCTGACCTCAGCGCCACCTGCGCCTAGTCCGGTCACCTCGTGTCTCACCATGACTCCGCCTCGACGTCGTGCAGTCACACAGACAAGAAACACATCAAATAGCCCCGCTCGATACATGAAAGCGTAAATAGCATCAGAACGTCACACTTACCATGATGAAGTCCAAACCTGTCAAAATATCAGAATATGCAACCTAAACCCTTTGACCAGGAATGACCAAGTCCGACCGAGTCCATTGCACCACGCAACGACAAGGTCCGAACCACCCAAACCAAACTCGACTTACCTAAACCGATGTCAATTACTCATCATACACACGGGATGACCTCCACATGGTCTCTCAAATTTCCTCCCACCATTGCCACACGGCACATCACTCTAAACATCTCTAGTGTAAACGAGCTTTTGTGGAGCAAGTGATCAACAGTAATTATGATCCATAGATTCAATTTCCAATGCTTGTCATATAAAAGGATATGATCCTTTCCAAGATCAGCTCTATTTCAAGTTAAAATCCTCCAGCAACAGAATCACATTTCGGCAATACATAACTATGAATTCGCACAGCAAAAAGAATTCATCTAAATGTTTCACATTACTTTAACAGTAGATGCAGAAGAAAGTTGGTGATGCTTGCTGACACCCATTGCGTGTGGCTCCTCATCCTTGTTGATTTCAACAATGATAGAATCTTTTGTGCTAATCTGGTAAAACTTGCTGCAATAGACGGTCAAGCGTCATCAAAGAAAAACATGAGATCCTCCATCAGAGTAATAAAATCCATAAAAGAATCTCAAACTCAAGGTTTACAAACAACAATTTGGATGTGCATACACTGCAATAACCAAACAGAAGCTTTTGATTGTTATTATGTCACTTTTTAGCACTTGCACAATATTACATAAGCACATTTTAAGTACATAAATGAAGATTCAAGATACCTGGCTGCATCAGGTCAATGATCTCCTCCTTCACCATATCAACGTATTCATCTAGGTGGTAAATTAGTATACGCAAGTTAGAAATATGACTTAGAAGTAAGCTTCTTGCAGTATTATTTTGCCACAAAAGTGTACCAACAATCAGTGCACCATCTGGACCAGTACTTGAAAAAATACGGTGCATTGTGGCCTACAAATTCTCCGGTTAGAAAATACAAACAAGAGAGGAAAAACTGAATGTGAATAAAATGTTTGCACCTGTAGAGCATCTGAATGAATAAAGAAGGGCAAAACCACCACCTATGTATAATCAACACATCAAAACCTCTACAATGGTGATATTTGTTAACACCAGAAATGCAACAACGGAGCTAAAATATAGTACCTGGTACAATACCCTCTTCTAATGTAGCTTGGTATCCTACTGTGCATTATTCACTCTGCTAACCTCCTCACCAATTTTAGGGAATCTATCAACCTAAAGGAATAACCAGAATCAAAATATTTATATTAACAAATAGCAATTTAGTGCAGTAACGAAAATCAATCTAGCAAAATGTTATGATACTTTTCTTAACAACATCTATATACAACCTAAGTACAGGGCCACTCCTATTATTTGGTAGGCCCAGGGGCGAATTAGAATTCTTGTTTATGTATACTAAAATAACTTTTACTTATAAAATATATTTTAGACTATTTAAACTTATACATATTTCAATTCCAAACGAAATATTGCTACTTTTATTTGCAACTTTTTTTGTATTTAACATTGTGTATGTTTTAAAGTATGAAGATAACACACTTACATCCATAGATTTGTTCTTCATGTCAATAGCAATAACCCATGCCTCTGGTCCATCGCAGTCCACCTTGGACATCAAGTAAACAACATCGTCACTGTCCATCATCAAGGTAGGAGAAGTTGTTGCCAATCTCATCAATGTTGGCTTTTGAGTCTGGTCATCCAACAGCTCAGGCAACAAATCACAGAAACTTGGTTCGATCCAGATGTTACCAAAATCCACTGTAAAACCCTTGGACCAAGAAGAATCAATCCAACTCCACACAGTAGCCTTTCAAATATTCATCTCCACGTCCAAGCTGCTCTCGTTGACACTGTTGCCATCGGTGGGATAGTCGTCATCGAGGAATTCCATCTCGATGAATCTGATCAAACCTTTGCTACTGCAGGTGACATCTCAAAATGGACGCCCATCACTTTGCCCATAGTCATCCACAAATTCGATCATCGGGTCAGGCGGTAGGATCAAGTGCACGACGTGGTCATTGTCGTCGAGCACGTTGCAAACCAGAATGCCTCGCTAGAGATCGACCCAGCCCAGCCTGCCTTCTCCGAGCGCGATCACCTTGTCAGGATCATGTTCGTACATGTCCCCCTCCTCACGCTCACACGACGGATCCAAGTCCAGCACAACCATCTTGCTTCTCCACGCCCAGTTCTTGGACGAGAAGATGTGCAGATCGTACTCATAGACACCGAGCTTGTACCGGCCATAAAGGGCGGCTAGGACGAAGTGGTCGCCGTTGCTGTCGCACTACAAGAGGCCGATGTCATTGGTATTGAACAACGTACGGTCCCTCGGACTCGGGATAACACGGAGTGACGACTGCCCGGGGCCGGCCCTGTAGACAAAGTATTCTGGGGGGAATGCGACATGTTATGCTACTTTTCTTAACAACATCTATATACAACCTAAGTATAGGGCCACTCCTATTATTTGGTAGGCCCAGGGGCGAATTAGAATCCTCACTTATGTATACTAAAATAACTTTTACTTGTAAAATATATTTTAGACTATTTAAACTTATACATATTTCAATTCCAAACGAATTAATGCTACTTTTATTTGCAACTTTTTTGTATTTAACACTTTGTATGTTTTAAAGTATGAAGATAACACGCTTACATCCATAGATAAAAATACTATTATAGTATTACAATATTATGATATGTAATAATCTACTCTAACATTGAGTATTTCTGTATATCAAAAGTTATAATGTTGCAAAACACAACAAATAAATGGGCAAAGTTTTTAAATTTATTCCTCACTATGTATTTTTCCACTTCCTCCACTCTATTTATAGGATGAGTATTGGAAAGTAGAGAAATATCCATATATAGTGCTTGAAGTGAATGTGTTATAGATATTTCTTTTGCTTTAGAGGAAATAGATATTTTCACCAAGAATGATATTGGTTCAACAAACACCGCAAATATCCTCAAGTGACCATTAATAAAAAATGTAGAAAGTGTTTTAATTTTGAAGGTTTAAATTGATAGTTGCCTTAGAGATATAAGAATTTAAAATAATTTTAATGAATGAAACATCTTGCCCTTATTTTGTTGGACACTTATTTTAAAGGCTTAGATGATAGTTGGATTAGGGATATGTTAATTTGAAAAATAAAAAAGGAGATAAGTATCTTTACCTATAATTCTAAAGTTGAAAGTGTTTAAATTTATTAGAGGGGCATGCCTTCGAAGCGTCTCTCTGACATAGGAGTGGGCTATCTCAAAATTAATTGGACTAATCTACTATATTATTAAAACATGGTTGAAAGAAGTTTTCACATCCACTATAAAGAGATTATAAATTCCTACCTTAATCAAACTAAAAAAAGACAAAGATCTACACAATTTATTTGGTAGGTACATATTATAACAATGCAATTAATCAAATGTAGACAGGATATGTTTCAACTCTATAAACAATACAACTACATTTGTAACCATAAGCATTGTAGTTGTATATCAAATACAGGTCTATTTTCTAATCATAAGCATTCTAGTTTTCTTAGTTGCTTGTTGATGGTTACTCATATAGTTATTATCTAATACTAGTAAATAGTTTAGGCCTGTTGTAACCTGTATATATCTTTACATGCACACATAGCCGGGCCCTTGTTGGTGTTGGGCCCTAGGTAGATGTCTTTGTTGTCTTGGCCCAGGGCTGGCCCTTCCTAAGTATACAATTGATACTAAACACCAGCTTGCCAAACATTAATCCATGTGTCGAGGAATTCCATCTCGATGAATCTGATCAAACCTTTGCTACTGCAGGTGACATCTCAAAACGGACGCCCATCGCTTTGCCCATAGTCATCCACAAATTTGTTCATCAGGTCAGGCGGTGGGATCAAGTGCACAGCGTGGTCATCGTCGTCGAGCACGTTGCAAACCAGAATGCCTCGCTGGAGATCAACCCAGCCCAGCTTGCCTCCTCCGAGCGCGATCACCTTGTCAGGATCATGTTCGTACATGTCCCCCTCCTCACACTCACACGACAGATCCAAGTCCAGCACAACCATCTTGCTTCTCCATGCCCTGTAGACCAAGTATTCTTGGGGGAATGCGACATGTCCTTGTTCACGGGGAGGCGCAGGAGGACGAAGGCGCCGTCCGCACAGTCGACTAAGGGCATGACAAGATCCTCCTTCGCTTTGGGGCAGTGCAGGCAGAAGTGGGAGACGGTCGGCGGGTCGGCGACCCAGAAGGACACATCAGTGTGGCCAGCGCGCATCTGGGCTTGAGCCGTGGTGGCGTTCCTGCGGTTGACGAGGTACCCGTGCCGGTCAAGGAGGAAGCAGGTGGGAAGGGGGAGGTGGTGTCGTCGCGGCATGGTAGTGTTAGAAATGTGGGCATTTTGTGATTATTATAATTTCTAAAACAATAATTAAATCAGTAGCATATATACTAGATATATTTGTGACTATGAGTACTAACATGATCATATACTCAAATATATATATCTCATAAATATGCACTAACAAGACAAAATTTAATAAGAATGCTACTAACAGAAGTAGACATCAACACCAACGTAGGATAGATATATAGGAAATAAGGCCTAATCAAATCGAATGATATTCTTGCAACTTATAGAGAATTGCTCCAACGTAGTTCGTGGTAGAGTCTGACTCAAGTACTGTAGCTGTCGGAGCATCCGAGTATTGAAGAAGTCGGAGATCATACTCGTAAGAGTACTATAGCAGATGTACTCGTAAGTCAAGTAACAGTTGTGGTCGAGTGAATGCTTCCCAAAAACCTGATTCGTCCCAACTAGTGCAGAATCGTGAGAAACACTAGCTTCAGAGTCACTGCTTTTCCCACGTCGGTACGCGCTGAAGAACGGATGGAGAAGCCGAGGATGCAGAACACAGAGGAAATGGGAAGGAGGCTTATACCAATTCTGAGAGGAGAGATCTCCTTTATAAAGTCTGCCTTGTCAGAAGAAACTACCATCATTATTGTCATTACGCTATTTTAATCACCGTTAATAGGTGCTATGCAAGCCAATTTAAATAGTGTAATTCAAACTTTCAATTTCTAAATTGTATGCATGGTTTTGAGGTGCAAAAAGAAGCTGCCACTCCATGGCATGGCGAGCGAGCGCGCATGATCTTCTTTTGCTTGCTTCAACTAGGTAAGACCAACTCCACTATATAAATTAGTTTCTTCCCACCTAGACTAGCAATATGGTACTAAACTTCCCACCTTCCACCACAGTGAGCTTTTGAGATTTTCTAAGATTTAATTGGAATATCTAATGGGCCAAGCCCAAAAACTCCAACAATCCCCTACCAGATCTCAAAAGCATCACGAAATTGACCATAATTCCAAAGTGTTGTTAATATACCAGTTTTTCGGTGGAGACTGGTTAAGGTTGAACATGCACATAGAACCTCAAGCTACACTTGCCCACAACTACACAATAGATTAAGCCTTAAATTGGTAGTTTTGTGCATATAAGTTTCACCCAAGATGATACGGGGTCACCCGAGCTTCTCGACGTAAGATCAAGATATTGATGTGTAGCCTCTCAAATTGTAGTGATCCTCCATTGCCAATACAAGAACGAACACTTTTTAATTCACAAGAACACATGCGTCGGACTTCACGACCACCAAGCGAAGCACTATCGTGCTCTCAAATTCCAGGAAAAGGTTGAATGATATTGATTAGAGAAGTAATCCTAATTCCCCCCATGATGTGATTTTGGCCATCATGAAGAAATAAGCAATCAGTTTATTAATTTTGTGTTCGGTGGTCTCATATCTAGTCGTCTATCTTTTCTCTCCTAAGTACAGTTTTTACCCTTCCGAAGTGAATTAAGGCCAATAAAAAATACACTTGGTAAAAGCTACAATAACAAAGTGATGATCAAACAAATATAAGAGTGTTCACAATTGAATAACAACGGTTATTTAGTGGAACTTGGTATGGAGTGTATATCCTATGCAACATGAAATTCTTGATATTGTAAAGCTAAGTAATAAATCAAACTAGAATACTTTGCTTAAGTGTTGATCCAATAGATTTAAGTGAAGTGTATGAACGCACACACAAATATTAATGTGACTCAATGCAAATAAAAGAATGAGCTAAATAGAGACAATATGAAATTGAGGATTAATTAGCTTGTTTTTTAGCAAGTACTAGGAAAGACGCTAGCCAATTGCAACGATATGAATATAAGAGCACAAGATTGCCCAAAGAAATTAAATACGCAAACTGAAATTATGAACTAGAATTAGCTAACTCCAATTCGTCCAAAGCTCACTTTTCTTTTCTTTCATTATTTTTCTATTCTTTTCTTACCGAGGCTCTTTTTTTATGTTGTCTACCTTCTTTTTTTTACTTGTGGCCGACGCTAAGGTTTTAACCTTCCTTTGTGCAAATTCCAAAAATTTCAACAAGTGTAATTATTACCAAGATCAACCCTAATGTAATTATTAAAACTAGTCTCAAGATGAATAAAAGATCTAAGGATGCTCAAAACTTATAAATGTGCTTGGCTATTTTTAGTGCAAGTCCAGAAAAAGAGTTGGCGCAAAGATTGGATGACTAGCAAATGCAGCAGCAGTGCTTCAGTTGGAGATAATAGGAATCAGCCACAACAATTTCTGGATCTGTAGTGGACTTCTATTGGTTTCAAATGATTAATGGGATTCAGATCATAGCAAGCATGTTGGATTTCTGCTAGACTAACATACAGTAGTTCACACGGAACAAGAAAACTTGATTTCCAACTCCTGCACATGGAGGTAGATGTTTCTGGGGGGATTTGCTCCCCTGCCCCAAAGTTTAATGGCGTTTTCTCATTTGCCCCATGATGTCTGACTGACATGTGGGCCCTGGACCCGCATGTCAGTGAGACATCGTGGGGCAAATGAGCAAACGCCATTAAACTTTGGGGCAGGGGAGCAATTCTTCCATGTTTCTGCTAGCTCTTTGGTTTGGATGATGCTTCTGTTGGTTTCGACTGATAATTGTGCTCGGAAGCAACATGACATGTGGCTAAACAGCAACAGATGAAACTTTTTTGCATACTAATTGAGGGATTCAACTAGCAAAGTTTTTCTAGGGTTGTGGGCACAACGATTAAGCTACACAAAAGAACACAATGATTAGCACTTAAACAAAAATTCTAATGGACAAAAACTTAACAAAACTCACAAAAATAACATATGCAAAAACTAGGGTTTGGATTTTTTGTGTTGCAATTTTCGGTTTAGTAGACTATAGGATAAAAATAAATCAATCTAAAAACAAGGGTAAATAATCCTATCGAGTAAACTGCGCTCTGATACCAAGATGATACGGGGTCGTCCAATTTTCTCAACGTAGGATCAAGATATTCACGTGTAGCCTCTCGAATCATAGTGATCCTCCGTTGCCAATGCAAGAACGAACACTCTTTAATTCATGAGAATACACGTGCTGGACTTTACGACCACCAAGCGAAACCCTATCGTGCTCTCAAATCTCAGCGAAAAGATTGAACGATCTGGATAAGAGAAGCAATCCCAATTTTCTCCATGATGTGATTTTGGCCATCATGAAGAAACAAGCAATCAATCTATTAATTTTGTGTTTGGTGATCTCATATCTAGTCCTCTCTCTCTCTTTTTTGGAGTAGAATGTGCGCCATATATATAGCATCAACTTGATGGCACATGCATGGGTCTTAGGGTGCCTTTGGTTGAGCTTTTGGGAGCTGCTTTTGCTTCCAAAAAGTCAAAAGCCAACCAAAGGAGTGGAAACCAGAAGCTGCTTTTTAAGAAGCAGTTACTTTTGGGTAGTACAGTTTTGAAAGCACCTTGGACCCTGCTTTTGGCTTTCTACTTTTTGAAATGGTGAAAATAGAGAGCTGTTTCACAGTTGTTTCAAGGAAAATAGAGATAGGAGGTAAGTTTTATACTTGTTTGAACCAAACAGCTTACAGCTTTTCCACAGCCCACAACCTACAGCAGCTTTTCCACAGCCCACAGCTCACAGCAGCTTTTTCAGAAACCACAGCTCAACCAAACACACCCTTAGGCCATGACTTCAGCTTTTAGCTTCCAGCTTATTTTTTCACTATTCATAAATTTCGTCTTTTCTGAACTTTTGGCTTTTTGTTGAGTTTTTTTGCCGGTTCTTTTTTCCCGTATTTGTTTGTATTATATGTAATGGGCTAACATATTTTTTTATATATTTTTTTAATTTTTTTAAATTTAATTATGCTAAATAAGCCTCTGTCAGCTACAATGTTTTTTTTTCAACCAGCTACAGTACTTTTCAGTCATAAACCACCAAAAATAAGCCCAAATAATCACCACCTTATTCTGTTCGGCCCCCAAGAGTCCTAATCAAACTCATCTAATTATCCCTAACAAGTGGACATCATAGATACTATTGGGTTCTGACTAACTGGCTATTATGGATTACATGGCCAAATCATTGAGCAAGTATGCCAACAAAAATAGGACTGACTCAAAGAGCATGTACGCCATAGAATTAGTCATGTGCTGCGTTGGTTGAACTCCTGTGACATGCCCTCCCTTCATGCGCCTTGGATGGTGGCTTTGTCATGTGTATGGGATTCACCACCCATGGCTTGGTTGACCAGGTCCAGCTGCCATTGTCTCCGTCTTCAATGTGTTCTTTACCTCCGGTTCTTTCTGCATACCTAAGTACACACAAGAAACTGGTATAAAATAGTATAGCGTTCTCATTAATACAAGAAAACTTGTTAAGAAACAAATTCACCTGATAATATTTAATGCGGCTCAATAATTCTTTCCAGTTAAATAATATAGTTAAGTGAAAAGTACAAGACATGAGCGTATCTGTATCAAAGGCCTTTGGTGATACTTGGCCGCCGGTTGGTTACTTCTCGGGTAGAGCATATAGTTCATACTCCTGTGTCTTTTCATGAGCTTCTTAAGATCACCCACATCTCATGGACTACGATCAATAGTCAGGCTCATATATGTGTTTCTTACACAAATACCCTATAGGACGATATTTTGCTGTTAAGCCTCAAAACACATTAAGACAAAGTCATTCTGCCTTACAGTAATTAGAGTACTACATCTCCAACAGAGTGAGATATAAAGTAAGAATGCACTCTATTGTTACCCAAATAGTTTGTTTTACCCAAGTCCTATTTCATGGGATCTCCGATCACATAGGTTTGGGTTACCACTGTGTGTAACTCACGTGGGTCTCATTCCCATCTCCTTCGGTGCATTTTCAATTGCATTCCATGATAGTCCCTTTGTAAAGGGATATGCTAGATTTTTAACTATCTGGATATAACCCACAACTATCATTCTGGAGTTTCTTAATTTTCTGACTGACTTCAACAATCTTTTCACATGTCTTAAGGAGTTCATATTATCCTTTGCGCTTGTCACCTTTATGATAATGATTTGGTTATTACAGTATATAAGGATAGTTGGAATTGATTTTTCAACCATAGGTAAATCCATCAAGAGTTCTCGTAGCCATTCTACCTCAACAGTGGCTATGTCTAATGCTGTGAGTTCTGCCTCCATGGTTGACCTTGTCAATATGGTCTATTTACAAGATCTCCATGATATAGCAACACCGCTTAGAGTGAATACATATCCACTCGTAGTCTTTCTCTCATCAGCATCAGAAATCCAATTGGAATCACTATATCCCTCAAGTACACTAGGATAAGCAGTATAATGAATTCCATAACTCATTGTACCTTTCAAATAGTGCATACCCACTCAAGTGTGCGCCAATGATCATCTCCCGGACGAGTAGCAAAAGAGATGTCAGGACGAGTAGCACTAGCTAAGTACATGAGTGAACCAATAATCTAAGAGTACCTCAATTGATCATTTCCTATTCTTTGATTCTTTTGAAGTTTCAGACTAGGATCATAGGGTGTTGGAGAGGGCTTGCTTTCCAGGTAGCCAAAATGGCTCAAGACCTTTTCCATATAATCCACTCTCATCCTTGATCAACTTGACGTTTAAAATAATATCAGCCTCTCCCAGATCTTTCATGTCAAAACTTTGGGATAAAAATTACTTAATCTCGTTAATCACATCAATGTTTGTCCCAAAGATAAGTATGTCATCAACATACAAACATAATATAACTCCTTTGCCCCCACCTTAATGGTAGTATACATATTTATTTGCTTCATTTACCACAAACCCTGTAGATGTCAAAGTTTTATCAAATTTCTCATGCCATTGCTTAGGTGTTTGTTTGATGCCGCAATAAATTTTCAATTACTTACAGACCTTGCCCTCTTGTCCAAGCACTACCAATCCATCAGGCTGATCTATGTAAATTTCCTCTTCCAACTCTCCATTAAGGAAAGTTGTCTTTATGTCTATTTGATAGACAATAAGACCATGTGAGGCAGCCAAGGATAATAGTACTCGAATAGTGGTTAATATGGCAACAGTGAGTATGTATAAAGAAATCCTTACCTTCTTTTTGAGTATAACCTTTTGCCATGAGCCGAGCCATGTACTTTTTGATTGTATCATCAGGCCTAAATTTCTTCTTGAATACCCACTTGCATCCAACTGGCTTACAACCAAATGAATGATCGGAGACTTCCCAAGTTTCATTCGTGATAATGGAATCCATTTCACTACGAACCGCATACTTCCAGTATTATGCATCAAGAGATGCATATTCCTCTGAAATAGATTTGGGAATATCATCCACAACGTACACAATGCAGTCACCAGCAAAAGATTTTGCAATCCTTTGTCTCTTGCTCCTTCGAGGAGCTACGACACTGTCATTCTTGTCATGAATATGTTCATGTGTGTGTTCAATATACTCAATTGGAGTGGTAGGTCCAGGAATTAAACCATTTGCTTGACTAGAAGCGCTATGTGAATTCTTCATAGGAAATATATTTTCAAAGAAAATAGCATCTCGGGATTCCATTATCATATTGATTGGCATGTGAGATATCTCGAATTGAACTACTAGAAACCTATAGCCTGTACTATGATGAGTATATCCTAGACAGACACAATTCACTATTTTAGATCCAAGTTTGCGCTTTTTAGATATTGGAACATTGAATTTTGCCAAGCACCCCTAAGTGCACAAATACGATAGTGTTGATTTTCTCCGTTTCCAACCTTCGTACGGAGTTACCTCACTATTTTTTTATGGGAACTCTATTTAGGACATGAAACGCAGTCAATATAGCCTCCCCTACCATGCCTTAGACATACCCGCAATATCTAACATGGCATTCACTAAGTCAGTCAATGTGCAGTTTTTCTTTCGGCAACCTCATTGGATTGGGGCAAAAAGAGAGGTGTCCTTTCATGAATAATGCCATGTTCTATACAAAACTGATTGAACTCATAAGAAAAATATTCTCCACCACGATCGGATCTAATTCTTTTAATTTTTCTGTCTAATTAATTCTCAACCTCAGCCTTATAAGTGTTAAAGTAGTGTAATGCCTCATCCTTTGTTTTCAACAAATACGTATCGCAATATTTAGTGGCATCATTAATTAAAGTCATGAAATATCCTTTCCCTTCCTTTGTCAGTATACCATTCATCTCACACAAGTCTAAATGTATAAATTCCAATTTTCCTGAATTTTTTCCTCCACAGCCTTGTGAGGCTTTCGAGGTTACTTCACTTTTACACAAATTTGGCATTTGGAACATTTGACTATGAAAAAGTTTGGAATTAAATTTAAACTAGAAAACCAAGGCATATAATTAAAATTTATATGACATAAACGTGAGTGCCATATATTGGCCTCACCACCATTCATAGAGTCATAAATATGGTTCACAATCTTATTACAAAAATCAGAAATGGAAAAACAGAACAAGCCTCTGTATTTATAGCCTTTTCCAATAAAGAGTCCAAATTTTGAATCAACTACTTTATTTGACTCAAAGACCAACTTGAAACCTTCTCGACACAAAAGGGAACTGCTGATGAGGTTCTTATTTATTGTAGGGGCATGCTGTATGTTTTTTAAGCGCATGATCTTTTCCGAAGTGAACTTCAGATCTATCATGCCAACACCAAGAACAGAACGTATACCGGTATGTGTTGATGAATTCAAAAATGGAGATAATCAAATGAATTGTTATGAAGCGTACAATGGCCATGAATTTCCACTGAATAAAATTCTCCAGTGCACCCTGCCGATCTTCATAGTATTCATGATATCAATATAAGAAACATAGTTTCCAGACTCAGTTTCCAGAAATTCACGATCAAGCCTCCTATGGAGGTCCATTGGATCTGAGAAACATAGTTCTGTCAGCTCCTCCTTAAGTTTGTTCTTCTCATCACGCACAACTTGTCACCTGCAACTTTCTCTATGTGAATAACAGAAGATAGGCCAGTTCCAGGACTATTGACCAGACTACCAGAATGAACAAGAATGCCATTTACCCCCCAACCAACTCGAAACGATCTACCCATAAATAATGCAGCATCCACTACGCAATTAGTATATAATTTTCCAGCAATAGAAGTTGCTTGCTCAGCCGGCAGCTTGAAGGCTTCCACCTTGGTCATTCTCACCGGAAACCCCTTGTATACCATAAGAAGACGGACCAAGCTCTGAAGGATTTACATTATATTCCAGTAGTGCCAGTGGCTCTTTCCTTGGAAGAATACCAGGCCTCCTTCCGATCTTCTGAGAAGAACCGTGCAAAGGAGAGGGACCTCAGCCTCGGACCGTTAGCACTTGAGTTGGGTGAATCCACATTCATCCTTTCCCCGCCAAGGTATCTCCGGTCAGATGGGAAGCCATCCTCCATATGTTCATCATCTTCCTCGTTGGAAAACATCGCCATCCGCATTTCTTGCATCTTTGCAGGGTCAAGCCCAAGATGAGCAGGCAATGAATGCGAAAGCTCCAGTTCTAGAGTCTAGACCATTCGAAGGTGGGCCTCGTACTTGAGCAATCGGCTGCCGAACAACCACCTCATCCATCACAACATCCTCTTCCTCCTCGTCCACAAGACCAAATCTACTAAAATGATCAACCCTGAACTTCCATTTGCCATTCACCGTCTTGAATGAAAGAAACCTAGCACCTTGCTTTCTCACACGACACCTTAGCAGCTCAACTGGGCTCTGGAAGTTTCCGCAAATCCAGCTTCAACGTCACTTCTGATGCTTTTATTAAGACCATGCCCTACAGGGGGCTTACCGGCCTCATCCCTCTCAACCAGCTCATCAATCGACGGCCTCGTGAAATAATCGGACGGGCGCAGCACCGGGAACACGCCGTCGACAGCCATTAGTGGCAATGAGGCGACCCAGACGGAGTCAGCAGCAGCGAGCGAGGGGTCCCTGCCTTGGCGCTGCGGACTTGATAGCTCCATTCGCAGCTAGCCCTGCTCCACATGAGCAATGCTTCGTAGTGAGATGAGCGCGCGCGCAGAGAGCAAGTTGTTGTTCAGATCATGCGGTTTCGCCGCCGCGTAATCTACTCGGCGAACCTAGCCTAGGGGTTGACCAATTCGAAGGCGCTATGCAGGTCCTGATACTGGATAAGGCTGATGGAACAGTGCGAAAATAAATGGTCGAATGGATGGGCAGGCAGATTTGCTTGTTTGCTTCGATTCAAGAAAATCCTTGTACAAACAGCATACAAGCCAGACAACACATTCTGCATTTCTGATGCTATTTCCCCTCCTTTAATTTATTCCTGGGGTTATAGTTCACCATGGCACCATCACAAGCACAACGACCGGGAACATGTACATGAGACGGGCTAGCTGCTCATCGGTATCAGGGCATGCATCTCGCGTTGCGGGTGGAGGGTGGCGATGGCCCGACGCAGAAGAACGTTCAGGACTTCAGGCCATGTTTCCCAAAACCCTGACATTGCGTAGTCCAGGGCGTCCACCAAGAAGCCTGCAGCAAGCGGCATTCTCTTAGTCTGCTGGCTCCAGGCGCAATGCAGTAATGCAAAGTTTTGTTGACATTGTTCCGACAAACCTGCATCGTCCTTGGAAAAGCACATTGGTGGTTTTATTCTGAAGATGTTACCATGCAGACCGCCTTTTCCAACTAGAATGCCGAGATCTAGTCAACACGGATGAAGAAAAAGAATGTCAGCGTGCAGACATTCGATACAATCATGGGGGAGGAGGGAATGAGGGACATCACCCTTGAGTTTCTCAAACAATACAGTAGTCTCAGCCTTGGCGGGTGTCTTATCCTTTCTGTCGGTAACTAGCTCCACCCCAAGCTCAGGCCCCTTCCTCTAACATCTCCAATGACTGACAACAGCAAGGCCAATAAATAAAGAAAGTAGCACAATTAAATAAAATTCAGATTTAACAACAAAATCAACCAAAAAGGTTACTCCAGAGAAAGGCCTCCCCAACTAATTATTAATAACTCTGATCAATCCGAATGTCAAAGAGCTCTGTCAGTACACAAATAGAATCAAAGATGAGAAATATTACTTTCATGTTTTTGCTGAAGCGATTTGACACTCCGCCAAGTGAGCGCCAACATCAGCACAATGCGCCTGGCGTTTCTCCTTATCAAGAACCTTAAGCACGGCCAATCCACCAGCAGAACAAACAGGATTTCCACCAAATGTGTTAAATTGGATTTTTTGAGCCAGCACATTTGCAATCTCAGGAGTTGTTACAACTGCCCCTAATGGCAGACCATTGCCAATTCCCTATAAACAAAAGAAACCATCACAGTGGTATTGAAAGCAATTGCCAGCAAAAATTGAACCTTCTAAGGCAAAGTTTTTCCCAAGGTCCACAAGAACGTGTATGTGTGTTAAGACCTTCGCCATTGTTACGATGTCAAGAATAACATCTTGCGTCTGGAATCCCCAGTAGTGACTTCCAGTGCGACCAAATCCACTCTGGACTTCATCAGCTATACAACACCTCCAGCCTTTCGGACAGTATCGTAAACTAACTTCAGGTATCCAGGAGCTAGTTCAACAGCACCTCCTACTCCCTACAATCATGTTCATAGATCAACAAAATTGCTATATGATAAGTTCTTTTGGATAAAAGCAAGGAGAAAACTATATCTCTTCAATTTAAATTATATAATATAAATCATTCATACTTGGAAAGTTTCTGCAATGAAAAACCCTTCCTGAGCTGCCATAGTTTATATGTTCTTCGACTTCCTTGGCATAATCTGCTGCATCAGATCCAAAAGTTCCACGGTAAGGATCAGGGTTCATGACATATTTCGCCCTGCAAAAACTTGTAGTTAGTCTATGATTCGTTTACAGCTAACAGGTAGATGAGACTAGTTCGCTAGGTAGAAATAAATGGCTGGTAAGAAAGAATCAGCTTGTGCACCTACAATAACTGATTTTGAAACTCTGTTTTAAAAAAACCTGATTTTGAAACAAAAATTGTGCGGGAATATACAATAGGTTATCTCCTTCCTCTACGACACAGCATTGCACAGAACATAGGTAAACTAAACTTACCGAGATGAAGCACATATGGTTGGACCATTTTGTAATTTCCTCATTTTTCGGGTAAAGAAAATAAAGGAGAAGAGAAAATGCCCATGGGGTCCACATGTAAGAGAGGTAATGAGAAGAGATTAGAGGGAGGTAGTCGGTTCGGCTTCATTCTGGATCTGGCCGATGCATTCCTCTTATCCCCTCTCCTCCGTCTTCTACGGCGGAAGCTTCGGCTTCCTCCGGTCGTGGGCGCCATCGATTTTTCTGGTCAGTTTTGGCTTCTTTGCCTTTAACTCGGAGAGGGGAGAGATGGGTTGGAGGAAGGGGGGGGGGGGGGGGGGGGGAGCGCTCACATTCAGATCTAAAAACTTTGGTTGACCATCTGGTTTTGGGGATCTGTTTGGGAGAGCTCGGTGGCGGCTATACGCGTGTGGTCGCTGGGTGGTGGTGCTTTTGCTCTCTGCTCGCAATTCCCATTCTCTTGTGTTGGCTCGGTCCTGGCGGGGGTGGTGTGTGACGTGAGTTCGACTTCTTGTTGGTTTTGTGCAGCATCGACTGGTACCTCGACTCCACGATTCGGTGAGTATCAATTGTGGAGTAGGGCTTTGTATCTTCGATTGCCTGTCTAGTGATTCTTGGGTATTCGCTAGTGATTAGTTTTCTGGACATTGTCTCCGATGAGCCTAGCCCCTTTTCGACTGTCTCGGTGGCTTTAACTGCCATCGCACCGTGAGCTTTACTTCATCTTTCTTTGCATCTATTGTGTATCTATCAACCGTGCTAGTATCTGAAATATCGTGGGAAGTACTAGCACTAGGAGGACTCATACATGGTAGATTGGGGTGTTTTGTGAATGCTCGATGAGGACATGTGTCAAAGATTCAATTCTCAGTGACAATCTAAATAGACTCTGCTAGTTTGATTTATCATTGGCTAGTTGATTACTTCTGTGATGTGTGGCCGTTAAATTTGTCAATTGCCTTTGTTCAGTTCACTTTTCAGAATAGCTAACTGTTATTTGTAGAAGTTGCCGAAAACATATACCTATAGATTCTGCAATTGCCGAATGTATATGTTTCTGCAGTAGCTTCATTCTAACTTATTTCTGCTGAAATGTCATGAACCGGGGTAAACACCACCAAGAAGATGGCCGGATGGCATCGGCGTAGAACGAGAGAGAGAGAGAGACTAAATGAGAAAGACTATGATAATTCTCTGATTCATTACAATAGCATGCGGTAGCCCTCTTATATAGACGGCTCCCCCTAACAGATGGAATCTAATCCCAATTATATCTCTAACTCATATCTCTAACTCTATCTCTAATACAAGGAAACTAATCTCTAACTCAAATGGAAATCAATCTCTAATTCAAATAGAAACCAATCTCTAATTCCTAATAATAACCCGACTGGGCCTTGAGCCCAAGGCCCACACCCCTGACATGAAATCTGTTGCTATTGCATGCTTTTGACATTGAAGCTGCAATGAGGTAATATTCAATTAGATAGACTAGCAGAATTGTGAAGGATTGTCACTGTAATAATTGAAAACTGACAAGAGTGGTAGAAAGCCAAGTTTTTTTTATAACTTGTGCATCTCTTCCCTAAGAGCAACACCTAAATTCTAAATCGATGCATTATACAGATTTCAAAAGCTCACTTTCTCATTCAGTTTAGCATACTGTCATGGGTCGTGCTAAATGACTTGATGTTATTATTCATGTTAAAAAATAATTACTTGATGCTCATGTCATTTACATGTCATTGGATATATGCTTTACTGTACTTGTTTAAATCTGGAATTAATCTGAGAAATTTACTAAATCCGCTTACTATTCAACACATACGCACTTGATGAAAAAAGTACGGATTGAACTTAACTTTTGTGCTTTAGTATTACTTTTAGGCTATGCTAAATCATTTATGGTCGCAGGCCATCTTTTAAGTTCAAGTACTTTGATTGAACTGAAACAGTTGTTGTCGTACTGATAATAGAACACAAACCTAAGGAATCGGGCACGTCCACGTCTGCAAACCTGTCAGTCCTATTGTTCCAGCACTCCCACCATGGTATGCATTTCTCAATGCAATCATACTAAGATTTCCATTGTACAGCCGAGCCATCAAGATTGCCAATTCATTTGCTTCAGTCCCAGAATTGACAAAGTACATGACCTATGGCGTCCCCAAATTCGAAACAATCGTATTACACACACGTCAATGAGTCAATTTGCATTATAATTGCATCTAGGAAGTACTTTACCTTGACATTACCGGGCATTTTGGACGTAAGTGCTTCTGCAAACTCGACAATGGCGTGATGCAAGTATATGGTGGTTGTGTGCTGGAGTAACTCGGTCTGCTCAACCACAGCATTCACAATATCCGGATGGCAATGGCCACATGACACTGTCACAATGCCTCCAAAGCAATCGAGGTATCTCTTCCCATGCTCATCATACAGATACTGCATCTTCCCTACCACAATGTTGAGCTGTGAATACAATTGAAGTGGAAAGGATTTTACTGCCATATCTTCAGACATCTTCTGCATAGTTTCGTTATTTTTGGGACAAGATTACACGGTTGATGTACTACTTCCGTAATTCATAGCATGTTTAATTTCAACCCAAACCTTACATGATGAAATTGAATTACCCTCTGCCAACACAACAATACTAAAGAAAAAAATTGCCCCACGCATCAAATTTTACTCTCCTACTAAAAGAATCGGTATCACATCTGCGAGGACACTACTTTCGCATCAACGCTTCTGCACCGAAAATCTCCGCCTTATTTGGGACATTCCATCACACGCGAAAACACAACAGTTCGCGACGAAACGAAAGAGGAACAGATACGATCAAATCGGAGTTTATACCGGCTTCTGGTAGTAGTGGAAGAGCGACGGGCCAAGAAACTTCTTCCTCTATTCGAGGATCTCAGCGCCGCCCATCCCGGCGTACGGCCGGGGCCGGTGCTCAAACGGCGGCATCTCCGGCGGCGACCGCGGCGGGGCCTTCTCCGGCGCCGCCTCCGAGCATGCCGTCCTCCGCAACAGCTCCACCGGACACCGCCATCGTCCGGCGGCGCCACGGCGTAACAGCGAAGTGGCCATGGATTAGGAGCCCTAGAACAAGTTGGAATCGAACAGGATTTGCTCGGGTTGGTTAGGGTGTGGGATTAGCACGGGAGGGAGGTGGGAGCGGCTCAGGTGCTGGGGGCACAGCACTTAGTGCGTGCGGGGGTGCCCCCAGCACCCGCCACGTGTCCCGCAATATCCAAAAAAATTCCAAAAAATTCAAAAAAAATACTTACAAAATCCGAAAATTTGTAAAAATTACTTTTTGTAAAAATACTTTTATTAAAAAGTATTTTTAAGTACTTAAAAAAATACTTTTTACTGAAAAGTATAAATCAAAAAAATTTAAGTACTTATGAAAAAAATACTTTTTATACTTAAAAAAGTAATTTTTACAAATTTTCGGATTTTGTAAGTATTTTTTTTGAATTTTTTGGAATTTTTTTGGATATTGCGGGACACGTGGCGGGTGCTGGGGGCACCCCCGCACGCACTAAGTGCTGTGCCCCCAGCACCTGAGCCGCTCCCGAGGGAGGTAGCGGCATCCCGCCATGGTGGCGATGACGTGGAAAAGGTCCAGATTTCGATAACGACGCGTCCATTTAAAAAAGTAGAAATTTCTCCCGGGATTTGGCAAGTGTCGACGTGGAGGGATACATGCTCATGTCACTGACATGTGGCCACACAGGAAGAAATCTTGGGGTCAGCATGGTGAATCATTTTGTTTTTTCTTCTTTTTTGGACGAGCGTGACACAAAATATTCCTTAAAAAATTGGTATCTTGATACGGCCCTTGAGGCTTGAGCTGCTGGAGATCCCGGCCGGTCACTCCTGTCGGCCTTCGAGCGCTGTTCACGAGAACGCTCAATCCGCCTTCCCTCCAGAGTTACGCTCCCACATATTACGTCTTTTCGCGCGCGTTTGGAAACCCCCTGCACCCGTCTCTCTCGTCTTGCGGAGGAACTGTTTGCCGTTGCTCCGCTCCGGAAACAGTTCTCTGGATTTGTTTGGATCTTCAGGCACATGTCTAGGTAGCCACTGTAGGCTTTGGATTTTGTAGCGCTCTTTCAACAGAAGATCTCGAGTGACACTGACTGCAGTAACGCACGCGGAGATCTCGACGAAGATTTGATCATACAGGTGCAGTTTTCTCATTTCTTGCGCTTGTAAGCGGTCGCCATGTTACCAGAGCGAAGAGTATACAGTTTAACTCGGTTCCGATTGGAAGGCACAGTGGATTCCAACCAATTCCGTCGTGATATCACCAAGCCTGCTAGACAAGAAAGGGATCTCCGTTAGATATGCAAAATCTTGGACCCTTGTGCCATGCGTTTCAGTTTCATGTAGCAAGGTCGTACGCATAGAGCCGAACACTTTCCATGGCATTTTCTGCGAGGGATGAACTCCTAGGTGATGCTAATATGCTAGCATGCGGTTCGTCGTCTTCTTAAGGCGGTGATGTCTCAGTCTCTGAAGAGGGTTCCAGCTAGCAGCCGCTGCCTGCTAAAGTGCCATTTTGTTTGCGTACAAGAAAATACACTGTTGAACTTTGATTCTCTCCCTGTTTGGATGAAATCAAGTGGAACGTTGGCTAGCTTGTTAGATTTGAGTTCTGGTCACGTAAGGTAACATTTGCCTGAAGATCAGGCGGACAACTAATTGATTCTGACTGCTCATGCGGCGTCATGAAAGACGCATAAGATGTGCAGACAATACATGCACCTGTCTTTGCATTCACGTTCAGAGAACCCTGTGTGCCAGCTGTCTCGGAGGTTCTTCAGACGAATGTGCAGGGATGCCAACGACTGCTCCGGCATAAATTACCTGCTCTCTTCCGTGCATAACTTCTTAGTGATCTTTTTCTTTCCGTAGTTTTTGTAGGTGTAGGCATTAGTCAATGCATGCAATTTGAAGTTTCTAAAGCAGAGGATGCAGGAGGGGTGATAAATTTGCAGAAAACCGCCGTTATATTTCTACCTGCTGAGATGCATGGCGCCGGACTCATAAACCACCGGGATAGATCATGTTGAACCATAGTGATTGAAGACCAGACCAGACCGGCAGTATAACCGGAACCGGAGCCCGGTCTACCTTGAATGATATTGTGTTACAGAAACATATTACATAGTATGTATAACTTTTAACCTGCGGTCCAACCAATAAACCGCCGGTTGGACCAGTGAGCCAGTGAACCGGACGTGTCACCGGATCGACGACCGGTCCAATTTCAATAATTATGTGTTGAACAAACCACTCCTTTCATGCCCTTGATCTATCTGTTGGATTTCTGCTGCGTCCTTAGTTCTTGAATCACTTCTTTAATATCTTTTTATACAAGATATTTCAGAAGTCTCATAAGATATACGGAATACTTCGGAGAGCAACTCCTTCCCCTTTTCTGTATGAACAAAAAGAGAATGCAGGTCTAGGGTTGGTCTTGTATCATTGCCGTAAGATCATCCCTCTTTTTGTAGCGATGGTTGATCGATCAGTGCGGCATTATTTTTCTGCTATATGTTTTCCCCAATTTCACTCTTACGGCCAGGGGGCAAAAAAACGGAGATGCTATACAAACGGGGGCTCTAGTCAGGCTCTCCGTTCAATTTGCGTCAAGATTTGGCGGAGGCTCAGTGATGGGTGGCGGGGTAACGAGGCTACGAGTGGTTAGAATTAGAAGGTGAGGGAGGTGGCCATTAACGGTGGATCTGGCGGCAGCGGCACCGCTGGAGCTGGAGAGGGATGCAGCGACGGGGAGGTAGGGGGAGGAGGGGGCGGGCGAGGCACGATGGGGGTGAGGCTGTGGCGGCTAGGGGAGGGAGCGACAATGGTAGTTAGGATTAGAAATTTTACTAGCTGAATGTCCGTGCGTTGCTACGGTTTTTTAAAATTTATCATTCAACATGTTTCAAAACTCACGGGTGGTAAAAATTTTTAGAATATGCATGCAAACATGTTCTAAAAGTTTTTAAATCCGTCAAGTCGGAAGCCGTCGATCACACATCATGGTCATAAGTCAGAAGACATCGACCACACCTCGTGGTCGTAGATTGGGAGCCCTTGAGCACACCTCGTCGTCGTAAGTTGGAAGCCGTTAACCATTGCGCATGATCGTAGGTCGGGAGCGGTCGATCATCGTTGGTGGTCGTAAGTTGGTAGCGGTCAATGATCGATCGTGGTCCTAAATCAGGAGCCTTCGACAAATGGCTCATGGTCGTATATCAGAAGCTAATGATCATCGTTCGTAGTCGTAAGTCAGAAGCCATCGAGGATACCTCGTGGTCGTAAGTCAGAACACATCGACCAGCGTTCTTAGTCGTAAGTCGGAAGATATCGATCACACCTTGTGTGCGTAAGTCGAAACACATTAACCAGTGCTCATGATCATAAATTAGAAGCCGTCGATCACACCTCGTGGTCATAAGTTAGAAGCCGTTAACCATCGCACGTGATCGTAATTCGGGAGCGGTCGACCATTGCTGGCGGTCGTACGTTGGCAGGCCTCCGGTGCGCTTGTGCCCTATCGCCCGACTGCTGACGCCAGCCTGCTCGGCCCCGACTTCGACTACTGCCCCTTCGACTTCAACCACTGCCCCCATCGACTTCGACCACTACCCCCTTCGACCACTATTCCCTTCGACATCGACCATTTCTCTCTTCGACCACGGTCCCCTTTGACCATGGCTTCGACTTTGACCACCTTGTGGGTCTTGCGTCGAGGGTGGGGAGCTCGATCTCAGGGGTGACCTGGGGGTAGACGACGGGAATGTCCAACTGGAGGGGGAACTTGTAGCGGTGGAGGTTGTGGATGAACCAACAGGTGCCCTTCGGGTTGGCGCTACAACTACGACCACGTCTATGGGTGCTACAACTATGACCATGACCGTGACTTCGACCATTGCCCCTTTCGACTTCGAGCACTACCCCCTTCAACCATTGTCCCCTTCGACCACGGCCCTTCGATGTCGACCACTTTCCTCTTCGACCATGGCTTCGACGACGACCACGGATCTTCGACTTCGACCACTGTCCCCCTCAACCACTGTCTCCTTCGACCACGACCCCTCGACGCTGACCACTTCCCCTTTCGACCACAGTCCCCATCGACCATGACTTCGACCAAGGATTTTCGACTTTGACCACGGATCTTCGACTTCGACCACTGTCCCCTTCGACCATGGCCATTTGATGTCGACCACTTCCTCTTTCGACCACGGCCCCCTTCGATCACGGATCTTCAACTTCAACCATGGATCTGCGACTTCGACCACTGCCCCCTCGACCACTATCCCCTTTGACCACAGCCCTTCGACGACCACAACCCTTCGATGACCACGACCGTTCAATGTCGACCACTTCCCCATTCGTCCACCGCCCCCTTCGACCATTGTCCCCTTCTACCACGGCCATTCGACGTCGATCACTTTCCCTTTTGACCACGGCCCCTTTCGACCAAAGCTTCGACTTCGACCACTGTCCCCTTTGACCATGGCCCTTCGACATCGACCACTTCCCCCTTTGACCACCGACCCCTTCGACCACTGTCCCCTTCGACCATGGCCCTTCGACATCGACCACTGTCCCCTTTGACCATGGCCCTTCGACATCGACCACTGTCCCCTTCGACCATGGCCCTTCGATGTCAATCACAGCTTCAACCTCGACCACTGTCCCCTTTGATGACCACGGCCCTTCGACATCGACCACTTCCCCCTTCGACCAACGCCCCTTTCGACCACGGCATCGACTTCGACCACGGATCTTCGACTTCGCCCACGACCCCTCAACCACGACCCCCTTTCGACAACAGTCTCGACGTCGACAACGGCCCCCTTCGACCATGGCCCCGACGTCGATTGCGGTCCTTCGACTTTGACCATGGACCGACTTCGTCCACGGCCATTTGACTTCGACCACTACCCCTTCGACCACTGTCCCCTTCGACCACGGCTTGGACTTCGACTACAACTCTTTCACTTCGACTATGGCCCTTCGACTTTGATCGCGGACCGACTTCATCCACGACCCTTTGACTTTGACCACTGTCCCTTCGACCACAGTTTGGACTTCGACCATGACCCTTCGACTTCGACCGCGGACCGACTTCGTCCACGACCCTTCGATTTCGACCACTGCCCCCTTTGACCACTGTCCCCTGCGACCACGGCTTAGACTTTGACCATGGCCCTTCGACTTCGATCATGGCCTGACTTCGACTATGGCACTTCGACTTCGACCACCGCCCCTCGACCATGGCTTCGACTTTGACCACGGATTTGTGACTTCGACCACGACCCCCTTCAACCACGGCTTTGATTTCAACCACGGCCCCTTGACTTCGGCCATGGCCCCATTCGAACACGGCACTGACTTCAATGACCGGCTTGAGAGACCAAAATCGCCAAAATAGCGCGACAGGCTCCAAGTGAAGAGCAGGAGGAGGTAGAGAGGCTCACCGGGCAAGCAACCGCTGGGCAGCGACGGTGGGGGGAGAGCCACGTGGGAGGACGTAGTAAGAGGAAGCCACCACCATCGCCGAGTGTCCTTCTCTCTGATCCGCCGATCGTTGTCGCCAAGCGCCATTCTCTTTGATCCACCAACCGCTGTCGCCGAGCGTCTTGTCGTTGGTTGGAGGGGCGATGGGAGATGGAATTAATTGCGGCGCCCTGAGGAAAGTTGGGGGACTGTGACCAGACGCTGCCACGCGGGGAAGAAATTGGTGGCGGCGGTCGAGGAAGAGGAGGAAGCGCGGCACGAGGGTTCAAGGGAGAATGAGGCGGCGAGCAAATGCATTACGGAGGCGGCAACGAGGGGATGCGACGCTGCTGGGGGAAGTTAGGAGACTGTGACCAGACGCTGCCATACGGGGAAGGAATTGGTGGCGGCGTTGAGGAGGAGGAGGCGCGGCACGAGGGTTCGGGGGAGAGAAGGAAGCGGTGGTTGCGGGAGGTGGAGTGGTTGCAGGAGGCGGAGGATGCGGGGAAGGGGGGAAGAGAAGAGGAGGAGCGCGCCCACGTGTCGGCCCAACCTTTTCTATGAGAAGCGGAAGAACTATCTACATGCGAATCTGGACGGCTGATATTTGATCGGACGGCTAAGAAGCGAGGAGGGAGAACGGACCAACGACCACCAACTCATATTTTTATAATAGTAAAGATACATGATTTAGACAAAAATCTTGGGTATGGAATCTTCATCCGATAGTTCTAATATGGTGTACTAAAAAAATTAGAGTGCAACATACAAAGTACAAATAAACCTTCTGTTTTTATTTCTTCTAAAAAGATTAATAAGGTGGTGATCATTTGGGCTTATTTTTGTTGGCTTATGGCTGAAAAGTACTGTAGCTGGCTGAAAAAATAATGTAGCTGACAGATGCTTATTTAGCATAATTAAATTTAAAAATATAAAAAAAATATGTTAGCCCATTACGTATAATACAAACAAATATGGAAAAAAAGAACCGGTAAAAAAGCTCAACAAAAAGTTAAAAATTCAGAAAAAATAAAATTTATGAATAATAAAAAATAACCCGGAAGCTAAAAGCTGAAGTCAAAACGATCACAACCGCAAGCGTAAACCATCCTATTTGACAAGGTGCGAAATTGCCAGTTCGATGCGTTCACGCTGATGCTTCATGCTAGTCATCAGCCAAGTTGTTGCCGTGTCACGGGACGTAATAGTATGGTCGCGCTCTGGAGCGCTGTTCCTGCGCACTGTTTGATTTGAAGCTGCCGATGCCGTGTCGCGGCTCGGAAGATGGTAGAGTTCGTTAGCGTGTTGTTCATCCGGGAAGGCTGCAACACCTCTTCACATCGTTTCGTTCTCAGAAAAGTTGGCACCACCAAGCCGTCCCATCGCCTTGACAAACCTTGGAGCTCTAGTACTGCCGGTACGTGCATATACGTATAAGAAAGGGACGTACGTACTTACCCGCCGTACGACACCAATAGCGAATCGACCTAGGACTTAAAAAGTCTGTTCTTTGTGGCTGTAATTTTTTATTAAATTTTTTAATTTTAATTATTTATAATAGAGATTACAGAGAGATATATTTATATGTGATTTTGAGCAGTATAGATAATAGGTTTTTACTATATACTACAATTAACTTATAGGCCTTATCTTAAAAAATACTCCGTTTAAAAGTTTAGTACTGTAGCAAAAGTTAAAAGCCGCCCCCTAAAGACTGATTTCAAATAGCTTCTAGTTTTTGTCTTTTAGAAATCTGACAATCTGTTACTTTTTAAGGTATTTTCTATAAGATATTTGTAGAAGCTATTGTAGGAGTCATTTTGAACAGAATGACTTCTTAATACGGGTGTCTCTTACTCTCTCAATTTCTCTCGCAATGAACCAAAAACCACAACTAAAAGTTAAAAGTTACATCAATTTTGAGCTGGACCTAAGATTGATGGGTTCTAATATACGGTTTGTGGCAAGATGATGTGGCCACTAAGCCTGTCTGTTTGCACGAATCGCACACCGTTGTTCTAGTTTCCGTTTTTAAGTACACGGTTTACTACACCATATCAGGGATAACTCAGTTACATCTTGGTGAGAGAGAGGGGGAGAGTTTTGAAGAAAAAGCAGCACGCGGTGCGTTAGAATTGGGCTACTTGGACGCGTACCTACCATGGGGCTGTGTCCACCGGGCGCATTGTACATGTGGGCTCGGCGGGGCTCCGGCCGGCCGGCCGCGGGGGCAGGGCCCTAGATCCGGCCAGCGCAATCATTCAGGCCGCCCCCTACCCCCGGGCCATGTCGTGCGCCGGGCGCGGCCGCGGGCCACCCGCGGCGCCGGTGCGGGAGACTAGATCCGACAGCGATTAGGATGCCCACGCCCAGCTCGATCGGTTACGTAGCGCCGGCGTCACGCACCGTACGCTCCCCGCGCGCCCCGCGGCGTAGTCTCCACCACGTCCTCCGCCGCGTGCGCGCGCGCGCGCGGCAACGCCCGTTGTCTTCTTTTGGTCGTTTTCCGTTGCCGACTCGCCTCGGATCGTTCCAAAAACAGGGCGTCGTCCTGCGATGTCTCGCTCTGCCGAGGCAGAGGACCGAATGTAACGGACCGTGAGGAGGGTTTCTTCGAAGTTTCTTGATCTCCACGACCTGTTCTTGATGAGGCTGCCCGGCCATGGAGGCTGACGGTTCTTGCTTGCATGCAGCGCAGGCCTGAGTTGAGTCGACTCACTGTACGTGGTCCAACGATTTTAATGTACAAGAAAGAGCTGAGAGAGAGAGAGAGAGAGAGAGAGAGAGAGAGCAGAGAGATATTGCGGTGATCAGGACCATCTTATCATCAACGCGTGTCTGTGCCCGGCCGGCCAGCCCTACAGGAAGCCGGGATTCGCCTTTTTATGAGCAGCTGACGCTCGGTTCCTGGTGCCCGGATCCAACGGGCGGATCTTGCGGCACCGATAGCGACGGCCGGCCGGCCCTGTCCGGCTAGTGGATCGGCGGGGAACCAACCGTTCGACGATTGCCACCTGCCCAACCCCGCCGGTAGCTGCGAGCGTGAGTAGCCTCGCGCGCGCTCGCCCAGGCCCACCGTGCACCGCATGCAGATAACACCCACCGCCAGACCTGAGCTCCTCTCCTGCCACCGTCTCTGCAGATACACACACACATATGCAATTACCAAGCAAGCAAGCAAGCGATCCTCGTGCATGTGTCATATACCATACTATTATATTACACACAAGCCACTGAAGAATCGCATCGACTAGTACTACTTGTTACTTGCAGTGCGGCTCGCCGTTGTGTTGACCTGACAAGACAAGCGAAGCACATTTCTAGGGCCGCCTGGACACGCCTCCTTGTTATGTGGGCACCGGCCTGGCTTGCTCTCACATTGCAGACAGAAAGTTCGTTTCCTCCCCAAATCGCTCCGAAACCATTTCCAGTCCTGCTCATCCTGCAGTAGACACACATGAACCTTGGATGGATTTTCAGCTCTGCTTTCCACGCATGAACCTGAACCCCGGCCCTTCCAGGGTTTGGGAACTCATAAATAAACAGTTTCTAAGTCTCTGCAGCGAAAAACGAGCCAGCTGCTTTCCATCTTCTCAGGCTCAAAACTTGTTCCCAAATAAAAATGGTTTCTGTGCACGTTTTCCTGCACGGTTCTTGAACTGTGGGTGAGCCATTTCCTAAGCGTGCGGTTTTATATTTGTCGAGGTCTTGGAATGTGCAAGTAATCCTGATGACCCATCAGGATAATCGTCCTGTTGGACGGAGGATTTTGGATGTATCTGTACAGCCCTTGAGATTTTTGACTGGAAATTGAGAGCAAAAGCTTGGATATACCTGCACAGTTCTTGAGATTTGAGCAGGTGTTGAGGGCAAATCTGTGCAATGTGCACACCGCACAGCCGAAACGAGAGTCATCCGATCCATTGGCCTGATCATGAGCGATGAGGCACTAGGGACCAAAGGGGGCACTGTACATGTGCTAGCAGATGCCTCTGAAATGCGTGAAATGCACAAATCATTAACTTGTTTATTACTAGTATGCAACCCACATTAAGCATGACATTTCTTTGTGGAATCGGGTCATTTCCTGCCATTAAAAGAAACACTATGAGAGTGCCAATTGGCACCTTCAGGCATCTAATCAAAGCCTGTGGCGATTGAAATTTAGCCAAAGGAGTTCTATTATTGTCTCGTCATCTCATAACAACTGGAGAGTACCTTCTGTCTCCCTAGATGAATGTCAAGCTTTGATTTCTGATGGAATGGTTTATTGGTAGTGCTCATTTGAAGCCCAAACTTCTTGTTTTTTTTGCACTGTACCAGCTGAAAATGAATTATACCTGCTATTAGTTTTTTCAATGTAATTAAATTTAAAAATAAAAATTATATGATCACATACAATGCAAAGAAATAAGGATAAAAAAGCCAAAAAAACTAACAAAACTAAAAAAGACAAAATTAAGAAGTTACAAGCCAGAAGCAGAAGTTTGTTGGAGCATAGCCTCGCGCATCGTGATTCCAACTGCTGAAGGGTTGTGGGGGGCCATGTCTGACTTCCAATAGTTTTTGAGAAGTCCAAGGCTGAGCCAAAAAGTTTGACCCTCTAGGTATTATGGCTATCTTTGATCCTTGCTCTCTCCTCTAGGTTCATAGGGCATATTTTTAGATAATTTTGTCTATAAACATAGAGTGCATTTTATGTAACACCTATCCCAACCCTGTTGCCTCCCACGCGACCCCGCAGCCTCCCACCCCACGCCCTCCGCGCCACCCCCTCCTCGTTGCCCCCTCTCCTCGCTGCCAACACCGCCCCTCCTCTCGCCAGAGTAGCTCCGCATGCCTCCCCCCCTCCACTATGAGCGGCCGATGATGCCTCTGCTGCCTCATCGCACCGCCCTTACCCCTCCACACCGTGTTGTCCCCACCCAATCTAATAGCTAGTGTCTTCCGCTGTCACCGCCGTCCAGCACTACCCACCACCCTCCTACCCACCCGTCGCCCCCACCACCCCCGGTCTCCCTCTATGCCCGGGGGAACGGTGAACCCTAGGCGCCGGGGGTGGGATTATCCTCTTGGGTCACCAGAGAGGAGGAAGAAGCGGTCGCTGGCGAGGAAGAAGAATGGGTCGCCGGAGAGGAGGAAGAAGCGGTCGCCGGAGAGGAGGAAGAAGAGTTCGCCGGAGAAGAGGATGGAGGTGGCAGCACACAAATCTTTGCGCAAATCCAAAGGTGAGAAATTTGGATGATTGTTTGAAAGAAAATTTTCGGGTGATGTTTATCAAAACCCTTTTATATTTCAATATAAAATTAGTGTTACTTTTTTATACTCCTAATAAATATGCAATTTTACTTGTCATTCTCTACATGCATATATTAAATATAGTGTTTACATATAATAATTTAGGAAGTCTAGTAATTTTCACCACCTCCTTGTCTAGGTGCCAAAAGAAAATACGTCTTGTAAACTTAAACAATGATAATACCATTTTAAGCCTCGCTCATTTCAGCTTCAACTTTTGTTTTATTTTTCACTATTCATAAATTTCATCTTTTTTGAACTTTTGGCTTTTTTGCCGGTTTTTTCCCGTATTCATTCGCGTTGTCTGTAATGAGCTAACATATTTTTTTATTTTTTTAAATTTAATTACGCTAAATAAGCCATCTTCCACTACAGTAAAATTTCAGCCATAAGTCACAGCTTTTCAGCCCAGCCGAGCGGGGTAATCTCTCTTTGTATAGAACGTGTCCCTCTTTTTTGAATTCCTAAGCCACGTTGCAATTTTACTATTGTTAGCTCCATCTCCTTCAATCCCGCTCGCTTTTATCTGTTCTTGGCCGCATCGAAGGACTCGAACTATTTTCACATTATATGCCGCACGTACGCACGCACGAGAGATCTTCATTTTATATTGCACGTTGCTCATGCCTTAATGTATCAGCTTAATTACCATGCATAATAGTAAGTTACGGACTTACTGTGAGATTAAAAAACAGGGGAAGCATCATATATAAAATAAACACAAATTAAAGTAGTAGTACTTCTCCACAGTGGTTGTCGTTAAGCTTGTCCATTTGGAAAGACAGAGACAGAGCAAGCAATCTACAAAAGTACAAAACAACACCTCTATGGATGCATCTGAAGCTGAGAGCAGCTACAATACGTACGTCTACGAGCTAGTAAGCACCTGATCAGCTAATAGAAGTTCATACATATCGACCTCTATTAACCTTGGCACGTATACCAAACATGTACCGCAAGCTAGCTAGGCCTTCTCTGCTAAATGAGGGCCTTTGATTACCTGAGAAACAAACACATATCAGGGGATCGGAGAAGACGAAAGAAAAGGAGCGAGTAGCCAGCAACAAATGCCATGTCTTCTCTTGTCTATCTCGTCTCCCTCCTCGCTCTTGTTGTTATAGCTAGCTAGAGCTAGGATCACCGGAGGAGGCTCCGGATGATCTCGGCCTGGGGGCTGTTGTTGTCCATGGTCGACATGAGCTCCGACAGCCGGTCGGAGAGGTCGTCGACCTCCCGGTGCAGGCTCTTGATGTAGCTGCACGTCTCCTTCAGCAGCTTCGACGCCGACGACTGCAACACACCATTCGATCGCGTCAGTCAAGGACAGACAAACAGAATCCTTGTCAGACTTTGCTGCATTGACGAAACGGAGCTAGCCAACCAGCTCCCATGTGCACAGTGGACGCAGCTGGCCTGTCAGTGACAGTGCGCCCTGCACACACTCGGAGCTAGTTAACTAACAGGATTAATTCATCCGTACACGTACGTACCCGGCTCGCGGCGCGGCGGCGGGAGGACTCCGGGAGGAGGGCCTGCAGCTTGGAGATGAGCTCGTTGATCTCGTCGTCGGTGATCCTACCACGGCTGCTCGACATCTCTCTTCGGCGACGGCTCTCGGAGTAGACAGCTAGCACTTGGCGCTTCTCGCCTCCGCCTCTCTCCCCCTCTCTTGTTGCTTCTGTATGTTTTATGAGCAAGTGATCGAGCTAGAGCGAGTGTGCACAGTGTATGTGACTGCGCGGTGAGAGGGCAAACAGCTAGCGCAGAGGAAGTAGTGAGGGGTGGTTGTTTGGAAAGAGTCAAAGAGATGGGTTGGGGGAGCGGGGGAGCGTATATTAATAGGGAGAGGTAGTGATGGGCCCACTGCGCCTTCAGTTCGGCCCGACCTTCTGACAGCGGGCCCAGGCTGCCCTGGCCCGGCCCATGGGCTCCGGTACACCCAAATGGCCAACCATCCAAGCAAATGTGCAAGTGGTATACGAGCGGAATTTTTTTTTATCTGCCACTGTAATTATTTTGGATCTCTATTCTATCATTGTAAAGTAGCATCTTCCTTACGTGCCATCGAATTTTCGAAATCTTTCCTTATTTGCCATTGCGGTTGACTCTAATAGAATTTTGCCATAAAAATTTCCAAAATGCCCAAATTACCCTCATTTTCTTTCTCCTCCCTTCACTTCCTCTCTCTCCTCTCCTCTTCCTCATCCCTAGACCTCATCCCTCTCTCCTCTCTTCCTCTCTCTTGACGGAGGGAGCCGAGGGCCAACACGCAGGAAGGGGACGTGCACGCAACCGAATGAGCGATTGAGGTGGGAGGCGAGGAAGGGGGCAACGCTGCCACCACCCCCGACAGACGTGGCATTGTTCATGAGGAGGGTCGAGAGGTCCGAGAGCATCTTCCATTCACGGTAGAGCTGGCCCTTGTGGATCTCACATGTGAGCAACACGAACGCCGCAATGCCATTGAGGCCTTCGCGCGCGGTGTTACAGACATCGAGCACCTTCATCGTGCACTCATGGAACTCCCTGACTAGCCTCTTCTCCAGCACTGGGAGCACCCCGCGATTAGGGGTGAAAACGGATCGGATAGTTTCCGCCGGATCCGGACGGATACGGATACGGATTGTGTCGGATCGGATTTTTTTCGGATAGTTCTCGGATCGGATACGGATACGGATTTTTTTTATCGGATACGGATACGAATACAGTAAGCCTAGTATCCGTCGAATACGGATACGGATACGGATTATCCGGATAATACGAAAACGGATATCCGAGGGGAGGGGAGGGACTTTAATTTTTATTTTTGATTTTTGGATTTCAGAAAAGCCTGGGAAATTCATTTAAGCTCAGAAAAATATGAAATAAACTTCACAAATTCCAGAAAAATTCACAGAAGTTCCTGGTGACATTTTGGACTTAATAAAAATATTTCCAACTAATATTGGTATTTAATTTTCATACTTAAAAATACTTTTTAATTTCAAAAGTAGACATTTAAACTCCAGAAAATCCAGGAAACCAAATAAAAGCTAAATAACTCCAAATAATTAATTTAAAGTAGGATTTTTATAGAAAATCAAAATATCATTTTATTTAATGTCTATTTTTTTGGCTTTCACTTAATTTACTTTTCAAATTAGGCTTTTTCAAAAACAGAAAATCCAGGGCAAAACCCAAAAAAAAAATTAGTCAACAAAAATACTTATTTTAATTAATTTTTATTTATTTATTTTTATTTTAATAAAAACCTGGGCTGTTACAACTTGATGGATGAAATGGAGGAATGAAGTGTTCTTATGTTTGTTCAAATTGTTATCATGTCATCATGTGTATTCCATGAATTGCACGTTGTTGTTACTTATGTAGTTATGTTATGATCGACTATTGGGTATATTTTCATTGTGGATGAAAAAACTATGCTTATTTAGATTTCATGAATGTTTTGATAAGATGAACTATTTACGTATTTTTGTTAATTTTGGATGTATAGTTTAAGAGGTTTTCATGTTCCGATAAATATTCGTAACCGTATTCGTTTCGATTCGTATTCGATCCGTATCTGTATTTGATATTATTCGTATTTGAGTTATCCGTATCCGTATCCGAAAAACAATATGAAAACAAATATGGTAGAGACGTTATCCGTCCGTATCCGATCCGTTTTCACCCCTACCTGCGATGGCACGCTGGGCCACCACCACTTGAAACTCATCCTGGCATAGGAGGAACACCTCGAGGAGCCGTTGGATCCGCGTGATGGGGAGGAACTCCTCCCCCTCTCGTAAGTCCACGAGGTGTGCGGCCACATGGCGCTGGAACGCCTCGAGGCAGCCTTCTCGCTGAATGGCATGACCGGGGACACAATGATCGGATTATCTTGGTGAAGAGACATGAGCGAGCGGCTGAAGGATGAGAATAGGGAGGGGTGAGAGTGGGATGACGAGCCCTGGTAGTCCATTGCCTGCATGGTTGCAAGTGATATCACTGAGGGAAGGAAGAATGGTTGCCATTACTCGGAGGAAGAAGAAAGAAGAAGACAAGGCATGGGCAAAATGGTATATGCACAGCAACTTCATGGCTTGACAAGTCAACAGCCGGTCCAATTCGTTAGGGCTAACCTCAACGTGGACTAGGAGGGACCGGTAAGTCTTCGAACACCATGGTAAAAAGAGATCGTGTCAATTGTGGTTTATTTTCTTATGCTCATTTATATTCAAGCAATTTATATTCATAGAATTAAATTGATTACTTGTCATTCTATAATTACAAACCTTGACATAACTCTAGGGTGTTGGTGCACTTAGATGAACATAAGTGATTTAGGCTTCATTCGTGCTAAACTAATTTAATTTAAACTTCTGCATTGTATACTTAGTTGAGACAAAAAGAAAATATCTTTAATTGATAATAATTGAAAGAAAAATTTTAAACCATTTATTCACTCTCTTTTAGTCGACCTCCTCGATCTTACACCTTTCTCAAAGCCTCTCTTCTTGAGGCTCAACTCTCAATAAATACAAGAGTTTATATAATGGAGGCTTCTCATCTTCCACCAAACCCTAACAACCAGCAACCCTTAGTGAATACCACTACTTACAATTGGAGAAACCCGGTAACCCGCACATAAACGAGTTTTACATTCGCACACACTTGCACGTTTTTCAAAACACGACTTCTACATGGCTCCAATGGCCTGATAAGATGCTTCATCATCTAAGACTTGACCTAAGGCACTTTAGGCCACCACTGTAGTTTTGCAAATCGTCTCTCCATCCAGTATTGGATAATTTTCTTAATTACCACCCACTAGCCTTCACGATACTTCTCCTCGAAGCAACCGCCACAATGAAGCCTGTGATGTCCAATGACTTACCATCGGGATTGTACGCCTGCTTCGAGTAATGTCACCACTTGAAATGTCCAAGTCCAATAGCACACTATATGCGTACACTTGCTTCATCACCATCCTTGTCTCTCCCGTGCTTCTCCAATGTTCCACCTGGACTTATGCGACCCTACATAGTCTCAAGGCACCTCTCTTAGCCTCGATCTTATTGTTGACCACAACAATCATCAAGCGATATGCACATCAAAGAATAAGCAATTGTCCTAAGCACAAGTGGCATGCACTTGACTCTCACCGACATAATCGATGCAAACATGCACTACTTGACACCCATGTCAAGATACCCACAATGTGTAGCCTCCTGCTAATGATTATCAGATAATCTATTAAATACAACTTTAATACTCCGTTAAGGCCTCAATACCCATACGGTTGTAAGCTTCCAAAGACAATTATGCAAGTACCCTTGATAAGAGGTTTGCTATGCATTTTACCTAACCAGCATACCACTCGGAAATTTCATGAACTGGTATAAGGGCCTGCCTCTAGGGAATCCCTCCCGTGTAGCGAATAAAGTACGTGCTTTATTCACTCCAAACAACACGGTGATTCGACCATGTATCTCTGACAACAACCGCCATGCAGTTGTATCCATGATTATCTCCCACCGACAATAACTAAAATTCAATTATTATCATATTTCTCTCTTAACAGCAACCACCCCCTTAACCAGACAGGATGAATCAACAAGGCGTCTGTTCATGTGGATAACTGACACCCCTTCAACGCTATTTAAGGGTTGATGGGAGGAGATACAAAAAATGGGATTGGAATTAGAATTAGAATAAGTAGATAGCAAACAACTCCAACATTCATAGTCTTCTGAGCATTGGGAAGATTGTAGAGATTTGGGCTAGTCACATACCTCTGTAATCTCTTAACGAGGATATCCTGTAACCAGTTCATAGCAATAAAGATTATCCCCATTCTCTTGCTAATTCTTTCCAATGAATCCAGCATCTTTTCTCATATTTCGTAAGATTGGTGACTCATTGACACCCACCATGACTAATACTTATACGGACTCACGCCATAACTAACACAACTGAAACCAACCCAACTCAACCAATTTCACCAGAGGCCAGTCTGACCGTCCTAAACCGACTTAACTCCTCCCAGTAACAGGGGACCGGTTTAACCATGACATCCATGTCGGTCAGACTGCCTGCAACCTTCAGTCAGACCGCCGTTACATAGTCGGTCACACCGCTCCCAAAACTCATCGCAATGCAACAAGCATATCTTTAAAATAAACATATCGTTAACTAGAAATCAGCTATACCATATTTTTGGTTGGACCCCCTTCACGATCGGTCGCACTGGACCACAGTCAGATCGCCGCCCATAGCTGGTTAGACCGCTCTGTACCCAATAGCAAAATCCACAAAGCAAATGACGCAACATCCAATTCAAACTTTGACACCGAAGTGCAAGCAAAATTAAATACTCATCACACATATGGGATGACCTCCACATGATCCCACAAGCCGATTGAAGAAACCGTTTCATTTGTTTTGGCTTCCAATGAAACCGAAACCAAAAGAAAAAAAAGAACAGGCCGATAGGCTTATGGCTGGGTTCTTTCCGGCTTGTTGCTTATGACTTTTGGTATATACTATAGTAACTAACTTTTAAACGGTGTCTTTTTAAGTCAGGATTACAAGTTAATTATAGTAAACATTGTAGTGACTTTATCTATATCGGCTAAAATCGTATACAGATGTCTCTTTTTCTATATTGTTTCTTATGAATAATCAAAAATTAAAAATTTACTGCTAGAAAAAATGAAGGTACATCTCAACTCATCGTGCTAACACGAAACTGATTGCAAATTTCGATATAGTACCGATATGGAGCGGTGTAGGCTTTGTAGTACAATCAATACTAATATTGACTTCGGACAGCCACACGCAAGGACGAAAGGGCCAAGGCAGTACTGCTACTTCTCAAAAGGTGTGACATGATCACCACCTCTTTTAGATCTCATTATTTCTTTGGATGAGAAAGAAAGGAGCACTTTGGATTTAGGGGAGAAGCCCGTTATCAAAAAGAAAAAAAAAAGATTTTAGGGGAGAAGCTACTAGGATGTCTCACTGCCTCCTGTGTGGGGACTGACGAGCCTTGGGTCTTGATGTGGCGTGATCTTCCGGGGATCACCCCATTTGAGCGCGGCGTGGACCTTAATCTCTAGCGGATGTTTCCTAGCATCTACACGATCTTTACAACTAGCTAGGAAGATGACACCCATGGACGACCCACATATATGTACTCTGTCATAGAAGATTCATGTCAGTTTCCTGTATTTTCGGGCTCAGCTATCAGATCTGGTGATAAAGTGAACCAGAGTCGTCACTTGTTTTCCTTTTATTTCCCCTCAGCTAAGCTAAGATGGTGAGTGGCAATTGCTGGGCAGGCATTAGATGATAGCCCTTTCTAGAATTATTAATCCAACCAAACACGTAAGGGTGGATATGCTTGGTACGCCGCCCAAAGAGCAGCGGACCTATGACCATGTCGGTGTTTGCTCTTGCTCTTTCTACGTGGAATTTGGTGGTTCCCCACCCTCGCCATGCCCCGGACCCGGGTTGGTATTTGCTACTATTGTTTCGTCTAATTCGAAGTCATTTGCACATGAAAAACTGCAAATTCGCCCTGCCCACTGCAGATACGTGACGACGAGCCATCAATATATGTTCAGTCATATAGAAATATAATATTTCTGCGGAAAGATAGAAGCATAGTATTGCTAAGTAGAAATGTTTGTGTTGTGGCTACTGGCCAAACAATAAACTAGAAGAGTAGTAAAGTAATTATGGTAGATGAACTATGCGCCCCCTCCATGTCCAGGGTGCGTGTGTGTGTGTGTGTATATATATATATATATATCCATAAAGTATGATTACAATAATACCCTTACAGACGTACACCCCTAGAAGGATATACATGTCATTACACATATCTCGCTGGGCGTTATAACCTCCAAACAGGCCGCATGGGCTCCAGTGGGGGCCATCCCTACTACAGGAGCCTCTCATGGTAAAGAGCTTTTCACAGGCCGAAATCATACCGCCGACCCATTTGGCCCTCTCCGTCCCTGCGGCCTGTGTTGCGATTCTTCATGCGCCTTATGGCCTGTAGGCGTGCTGAAGCTTGACCGAGGTATTACAGCCTTTTCGCGCATAGTGGGACACGTGGCCGTGTGCGGTTGACGCGTTGTGCGCTGTCGGTTGAAGTCTGACGGTGGTCGTGCAGGTGTTTCTTACATCATGGGACACATGGCCATGCGTGGTTGGCGTGTTGTGTGCTGCCAGTTTTCGCCGGTTGCATTTCCCATGCGCGGAGGAGTCAAACGAGCTTTAAAGCCATGGTGGCTGTCGCGCCGCTGCTCCCTACGCCTGACCTGCTGTGACAGTAGTGCTTTTTCACCACTCTCTCCCTTTCGCTGGCCTAGTTAGTACATGGTGCCGTGACCAGCCCAGCCGGAAGCACGCCCTCGTTTGCCCCGGCCGTATTTCCCAGGTACTGTAGCAGAATGGCCCGTGGCGATGACTGTTCCAGCTGGCCAAGCGGTGACGCATCATCGAGCCGGTCGTCGACGATCGAGGTGGAGTACGAGTTGGTTGGGCGCGAATTCGGAGCACAACCTTCGAGAAGCGGTCATGGCGAACATCGGATGGGTGAACTGTGTGTGCGAAGCTCTTGGGATCCTGTCTTGGAGCGCGCCGCGCCCAGCACTGGCTGGCTCTGCACCCGTGATGGCGATGGTAAGGGGAGGCCTCCCCTCCTCAGCGAAGGAGCCGTTCTCCTACCGCGCGACCATCACACTGGGCGGTCGCTCCCTCGATGAATCTGTCAAGGCTGAGGAGCCCGCTGTGGGCACTGACTCTGACCTGGCAGAGTATGTGAACACAGACCTACAGTTGTTGGTGGGTAATGTGTGGGCGACGTAGAGCCTACAGGCAGTGGCGTGCCTGATGCGGACGCGGGAGGCGAATGCGAAGCCTCGTCACCCACGCCCGCTGCAGGGAGGCACCTCTTGAGGTGCCCACCGCGAAGCGTGTCCATATGTGTCCACCAGCGGGGGCGAGCACCTGTTTTCAAGTGGCGGTAGCCACACTCTCGAAGGAATCTGACTCTGAGGCAAAAGCCTTCGGCCCCGAAGCGGATTCCATAGCGAGGGCTATCGGTGATGCCTCCACGGTCACCCATCTAGCGACCATAGGCGCCGCTGTCTCCTGGCCATCTTCTCCCGTCCACGACGCAGGTATAAATACTTTCTTTCCTCCTTGCGACTTTATGAGGATTTCGCCGATTTGCTTGCTGGCACCGTCGTCAGCGTCAGTGGGCCCTCGGTCTCCAAGGTGCGCACAGGGCTCCAGTGACGGAATTGGTCATGGAAGACTGGTGCTTCTGCTATGGATGTATCATCAATGTCCGCCCCTGGCGGTGCTGCTGTTTGGTCGTGCTGGACTTCGTCCCTTGGCCGAAGGCATTGCGAGCATTCCAAGGTGCTGCAGATTGCGCGAACACGGGTCTGGATCGCCGAACGCTATCGTCATGTGAACTGGAGCTCCTAGAGAGCGCTCTCGAGGCAACAGAGATGAAGGTATTTGTACCAACCTTCCGTGGTTTTGTTTGTAGGGACGCTGCTAACTGCGTTGCGCTATGCAGGCTCTTGCCCTCGCCCAAGCTTTGCAGGCAGCTAGGGCTCACGAACGAAGTGGCCTGCAAGATCGACTCAATGCCACATGGCAATCCGCTTAGGATGCCCTTGCGGCTTGCACATTAAAGGATGAGCGCATTCGCTTCCTCGAATTCGAGGGCACGAAGGCTCTTGCCGACGCGCATGCCCGGGTGAAGCGGACTCAGCGTATTGCCTCTGAAGAATGTGAGCGCTTGTTGTAGCAAATTGCCTTGTTGGAAGAGGAGAAGGCTTGGTTGATGGCAGCGATCAGCAAGACGGACCGCACGCTGGGCAACACCTCGCTGACAGTGTGGAGCTCAATGGAGGCCCTGGAGAATACGCTCTCCGAGCTTGCTGTTGTGGTGCCTCCCGGACCTTTGGGCCCGAGGATTTGTCGAGTAGCCTTCAGAGGATTGGAGAGGCCTCAGCGCTCACGCTAAGTGCCATGAGGTCCTACAGCAACCACCGCTCGCTCGTGATGACCGGGATCGTCCTCGGTCTTGTTCACCATCGGGGTTGCCTGCATGTCGGCGAATTGGCTAATCTGCGGTTGGAGCTGCCTACAGGGAGTGGGGGTCATGTTTGGGGCTGTGCACGCGATACGCTGCTCTATGCATGCATTCCATTAGCGGATATGGGACTATATTGGTGAGGCTGCGACGAAGGTCACTATGAAGCGGAGCTTGCAGGGCGGCGGCGACCTCGGTACTTGGCTTGATGAAGTGCCACGACAGGACAAAGGCGGTGCAGTTGGCTCCAAGCACGGCGTCGATCCACAGGTGTGATGCCAAGGCCCTACGCTCGTACACATAGCCTACTATGTACATCTCGTTGGTCTTTTGTAAAACGACGCTGCCTAGCTACACCTCTTGGCAATATAACTTAAATGAAAGTGTGCCACAAGTCGTGTCCTTATATTTAATGTTTGTGACAAGCAGGTGCTGGCTGTTTTCTAGTTTCGGACCTTATAGTTTGGTGCCGCCTTCGGCACTAGGGCTGGGCGGAGGATTCTATACATTTCTAGGAGTAGCGGCGTTCGATGAGAGAGGCCTCTACACGAGAGTATATAAAAATAGAGGACCCCTTGGACGAATAGCGTAGCCGATTAAGTCCGAATGCTGTACATTTGAAACGTTACCCCCTTGCAAATGGGTGCGCTGCCCTATCTCACATTTTTCAGTGTAGCGCGGGATGTAGATGTGCACGCTGCGTCCCTCACCCTTCGAACTGGTGTGAACAAAGCTGGCGGTGGGATGAAGTAGACATGCGCGCTCCGTCCCCCACCCTTCGAACTGACATCAGCGAAGCTGGTAGCGGGATGAAGTAGATGTGCATGTTCTATCCCCCACCTTTTGAACTGGCGTCAGCGAAGCTGGCGGCGAGATGAGGTACACACGCACGCTCCATCCTCCCTTTGAACTGGCATCAGTGAAGTTAGCGGCGAGATGAGGTAAACACGCGCGCTTTGTCCCCCACCCTTCGAACTAGCGTCAGCGAAGCTAGCTGCGGGATGATGTAGACGTGCACGCTCCTTCCCCCACCCTTTGAACTGGCGTCAGCGAAGTTGGCAGCGGGATGAAGTAAATGTACACGCAGTAGCAGCGACATAGACTCTATCAGGTGTGTGCGGGGGTATCGTCCGTGCCTTATTTATACTTTGTAGAGTGCATGCGGAGGTTGTTCTTTGCACTTCTTATTTATACTCCGTAGAGTGTGCGCGGAGGGTACCCTCCGCACACGCTATTTATACTCTGTAGAGTGCGCGCGGAGGGTATTCTTCGTGCGTCTTATTTATACTCCATAGAGTGCGCGCGAAGGGTATCCTCCGCACGTCTTTTTTATACTCCGTAGAGTGCGCACGGAGGTTGTCCCCCCGTGTATGCTATTTATACTCTATAGAGTGTGCACGAAGGGTATCCTCTGTGCGTCTTATTTATACTCCGTAGAGTGTGCACGAAGGATGTCTCATGCATCCTATTTATACTCCATAGAGTGCGCATCCTATTTATACTCCATAGAGTGCGTGCGGAGGTTGCCCTCCGCATGTCCTATTTATCTCCGTAGAGTGCATGTGGAACTTGTCTTCTACGTGTCTTATTTATACTCCGTAGAGTATGCGCGGAAGTTGCCCTCTGCGTGTCTTATTTAAACTTCGTAGAGTAAGCGCGGAACTTATCTTTTGTGCATCTTATTTATATTCCGTAGAGTGTACACGGAGGGTATTCTCTATGCGTCTTATTTATACTCCATAGAGTGCGTGCGGAGGTCACCCTTCGCACGTCTTATTTATACTCCGTAGAGTGCACGCAAAGGGTATCCTCCGCGCGTCTTATTTATACTCTATAGAGTACGCGCAGAACTTATCTTCTGTGCGTCTATTTTATACTCAGTACAGTGCGCGCAGAGGTTGTCCCCTGATCGTCCTATTTATACTCTGTAGAGTGCGCGCGGAGGTTGCCCTACGCTGTCTCATTTATACTCCGTAGAGTGCACGCGGAACTTGTCTTCTGCGTGTCTTATTTATACTCTATAAAGTGCGCATGGAGGTTGCTCTCCATGTACTTTATTTATACTCCATAGAGTACGTGTGGAACTTGTCTTCTGTGCATCTTATTTATACCCCATAGAGTGCACGTAGAGGTTGCCCTCGGAGCGTCTTATTTATACTCCGTAGAGTACGCGCGGAGAGTATGGCCTTCGTGCGATGTGCATGAGTGTGGAACACAAGTCTCTTTATGAACAGTGTCCTTTATTTATTTTCCCGTTTGCACGGGTGAGCTATTACACATGGCATGGTGCCAGCAGGAATCTGGGTGGCCTTTTGCCCCTATGCATAATATCGTCGTAAGAGATTTGCCTTGCCGACGAGGGATCTTGGTGCGATATGTGAGCCACAAAGCCCTGCGTGTATTTCGGCGAGGAGTCGTTGCCCCTTGCCGCGGGAGAGGCATCGCAGTAGCGGGGCGCAAACCCCACGCTTGTAGAGAATGCCGTCCAGGACCTCAAAGGACCTGGCCCGATGTTGTAGCCACTGCAGCTCGAGAGGATCATCTGGTTCGGCTATGCCCTGCAGAAGGTCATAGATGGGCTCTCGTCAGTCGCCTTGCTAGGCGATTTGGTGGATGAGGGTTGTATCACGCTTGTCATTCTCGATAGCTTCGGTGGCTAGCACCTCGGTGAATGCTCCTACGGGCGGAGGGATGTGTTGACTGGTGGCCTTGGTGAGCGCATCGGCGTGTTTGTTGTCCGCTAGGGGGATAGCTTTCACCGTGATGCCCAAGAAATGGCACTCCTTTGCCCTCATAGTGGCTAAATAATTGGCTAAGTCAGAGTCCTTGCCCTGGTAAGACTTGTCAACGTGTCCCGCGATCAAGCATGAGTTGGTGTGCATGAGCACCCTCCGTGCACCGAGGGCCTTGAGCTTAGCGAGGCCAAAAAGCAACGCCTCATATGCAGCTGTGTTATTTGTCGCTGGGAACTTGAGACACGCCGAGTATAGCAGGCGATGGCCCTTCGGCATAGTGATCACTGCACCCACCCCCGCGCCGGAGGCGCCGTAGGCTCCGTCAGTGTGGAGGCTCCACACCGGGTCTACTGGTAGTTGGGCTTGTGGTTGAGCTGGTGGGGTCCATTTGGCAAGGAAGTCCGTTAGGACTTGAGACTTTATGGCCATGCATGAAGTGTATGTAAGGGAGAAGGGGCGAGCTCAGCCGCCCACTTGCCAATGCGACCCGTTGACTCCTTGTTGTGCAACATTTCTGCCAAAGGGAATGAAAATTTAAAGGGCACGATGATGTGATGAGCCAAATAGTAATGGCAGAGCTTCCGTGAGGCCATGATGAGGGCATAGGACAATTTTTCTAGCTCAGTATACCGTGTCTTGGTGCCCTAAAAGGCTTCTGAGACAAAGTACACTGGTCGCTGAAGGGACCCCTTCTTGAGGATAAGGACTGCGTTGACTGCTGTTACCGCAGCCGCAAGGTACAACAGCAGTGGAGCCTCTGGTGCCGAGGCCATGAGGGTGGGAAGGTTTGCTAGATGCTTTTTGAGATCATCGAAGGCCCTCGCGCATCCCTCGTCCCAATGAAACCCGTCACATCCGCGAAGGGTTCTGAAGCACAGAAGGCCTCTCTCAGCAGCCCTAGATAGGAAACGACTCAGTGAGGCCATGCGGCCAGTGAGCCTCTGAACCTCTCTCATTGTCTTAGGTGGCTCCATGGAGACGATTGCGTCGACCTTGTCAGGGTTCGCTTGTATCCCTCGTCCTGACACCAAGAAGCCGATCAGCTTTTCAGCCTGCACGCTGAAGACACATTTGTCTAGATTCAGCTTGACGCCCATTCGTCGAAGGTTGTCGAAGGTTTCCTGGTGGTCTTGGCCATGGGAGGCGAGTTGCCTGGTCTTGATGACCACATCGTCAACGTAAGCTTCGACGTTCCTTCTGAGCTGGGAGGCGATGGCAAGGGCCACCAGACGTGTGAATGTGGCTCCCGTGTTCTTGAGGCCAAAGGGCATTCTGATGAAGCAGCATGTGCCTGCCAGGGTTATGAAGCTTGTCTTAACTTCGTTGTCCTTAGCCATATGGATCTGGTGATAGATGGAGTATGTGTCCAGGAAGCTCATTAGCTTGCACCCTGCCGTGGCGTCCACCAGTTGGTCTATGTGAGGAAGCGGGTAGTTGTCCATTCGACACGCCTTATTGAGCGCGGTGAAGTCAATGCACATACGCCATGTGCCACTGGCTTTTTTGACCAACACCAGATTCATGAGCCACTTCAGGTGATGCACCTCACGGATGACTCTGGAGTGGAGTAGCTTCGTGACCCCCGCTTTGGCCGCCTACTGGTGCTTGAGGGACGTGCACTGGAGCCTTTGCTTGACTAGTTTAGCGTCAAGGCAAACCACGAGGCTATGCTCAATGATGGCGCGGTCCACGCCCTTGATATCGGCTGGCGACCACGTGAAGACGTCTGTGTTATCATGAAGAATGCATAGTATGCTTTGCTCGACCTCTGAAGGGAGGCCCTTGCCAATAGAAACTTGTTGGTCCACAGTATGCAGGGAGACTCTCTTGACTACACCGTCAAGCCTAGGCTTGGGCGTCCACCCCGGGGTAGAGGGTGTGCCTACGCCGAGGGTGTCTCTGATGGTGTATACCTTTCGGAGTCGGCCTCGCGCACCGAGTTCTATCCAGCGGGTGAGGTCTTGGTCTCCAAACACAGTAACGATGCCCTGCAGACTTGGAAGCTTCATGCAGATGAAGTTGTGGTGCAGGACCTCCCCGAAAGCGTTGAGGGTTGGGCGTCTCAGGATAGCGTTGTATGGGTAGGGAAGGTCGATGACGTCGAAGGTGATGTCCTCACTTCTCACGTGATCAACTTGCCTGAAGGACACCTGTAATTGTATTTGGCCCAAAGCTTTTAGAGGTTGACTCCAAAAAACCCTGGAGCGAGATCCCCGGAGGCCCGAGCTTACTACGGGGGATTCCCATCTGGTTGAAGGCCCCCATAAATAAAATATCGACAGAGCTACTTCCGTCGACCAGAACACGCTTAATGTCACATCCGGCAATGGCGGCCTGTATCACCAGGTGGTTCTGGTGAGGGAAGTCGACCCCGTCCGCATCGGTGATTATGAAGGTGATATCATTTTGTGCCCAGGTCAATGGCACTTGGGCAGGGTACACCATCACATGATGCAGCCGATAAGCTTAAGCCTTCTGCTGATGTGTAGATGAGAATTCCAATGATGAGCCTCCGGAGATGACGTTTATGATACGGCGCTGCCCTTCCTCGGCGGACTTTATCCATAGAAGGTCATCTGAGGGCTGTTGCATGTGGGCCACTATGGGAGTCCTCACCTCCAGGGCTCTGTCCTTGGCATCGCTTTAGCGAAACACTGCAATGGTAGGGCAGGTTCGAGTGAGGTGATCACCGCGCCCATGTACTTCACACCAGAGCCCATGCTACTAGTGCTCTCCATCACCGCACTCTCCGTCCTCACGGCCTTGGCCTTGTCCGCGCCCGTGACCTCTGCGACCCTATCCCCAGCCAACAGGGGTGCTGTCGTCGGACTCGCCTTTGATGTCCAAGACGGATCTGGCCCTTTGGGCTTTGCGTTGCTTGCAACTGGAGGTGTCTTTTGGTGGGTCTTGCACTTGCTTGGTGTCGGAGGTGTTGCCCCTACGCTGCTGCTCATCTTCCTCTGCTCTCGCATATTCCTCCATCTTATTGAAGAGCTTGGCAACTGTCTTTGTCGGTTTGCGTGTATTGTATTTGGTTAACGGCCCTGGGCGGAGGCCTCGGATCGCCTCATTTATGATCATGATCTCGTTGATGTCCTTTACTTGACAGCGAACCTTAGCAAGGCGTTTGAAGTACTCTCGGAGTTTTTCCGAGGGCTTCTGCTTGATGGCGAAGAGTTGGTTCGCGTTGACCTGCTCGACGTAGTTACCCTGGAAGTTGTTGTACAAGCGGTCACGGATCTGCTCCCACGCATATATGGAGTTTGGCTCTATGGTGAAGAACCAAGAGAGCACTTCTCCTTGCAGGGCGAGCGGCAGTCCCTTCGCTTTGGTAGAGTCATCCCCACCGGCGGTCTCGATGGCTGTCTCGTACACCTGAACGAACTTCCTAGGGTTCGTATCGCCTTTGTACGGCTCGACGGTTATGAACTTGAAGTCTTCGGTCACGTCGACTGTGGTGGGCCGGCGGAGAGTGGAGACTCTGGGTCTACATGTCAGAGCGTGCCACGACCGGAGGCGGGAGCGTCGCTGCTGTCCGCTCGGTCGGGTGTGACCTTCACCACTGCTGCCGGTGGCGTTTGCTAACTCTGAACCTCTTGCATCTCCCGCATGGCCCCTTGGAGGTCTGCTACCTCACGCTGCAATGTTCCAAGGGCTACCATCATATTGCTTTCTATCGTTGGGGCGGCTACACCTATTTGAGCGGAGGTATGCGCTGCGAGGTTGTTGGCGATAACAGCCCCTAGAGGGGTATACATGTCATTACATATATCTTGCTAGGCCTTATAACACCCAAATAGGCTGGATGGGCTCAGGTAGGGCCATCCCTACTGCAGTTTGCATTACAAATGTGTATTTGGAACAGGTGTGGCTCATTTTTAAGTCGTCGAGGGAGTTGGTAGCATGAGACGGTAATATTTTAAGTGTTTTTATCACAAGAAAGACATACACATATACATGCGAATACAATTTCTTAGCACACATATAAAAAGACAAAGGTTAAAATAAATTCATGTTCTCACCGAATTCCTATCGAAGCATATATATTATAACATTAAAGTAGAAGTAAAAGAGGCCACCACGTTCGATCTTAAAGGATACAAGTTACTATGTTAATCAGAGCAAAAGGAGAAAGATCTAAACCATCGATTATAATGGGTCCAGATTATAATGGTCTAGATTAAACGTAACAGTCTATGCCAAGTACAATAAAATAACTAAAATTTAGAATAAAAATAAAACAAAATAAGTAATTTGACTTCCATACGAATTCCTAAGTAAAATCCTTAAAATATATAATTCAGAATAAAAAAAACAAAAAATAGCAATTAGATTTGTATACAAATTTCAGCTAAAAATAACTAACATTCAGAATAAAAAATAAAATAAAATTAGTAATTGATTTTGATACATATTCCAAAGTAATATCATAAATAACTGAAATCCAGAATAAAAAATAAAGAAAAATAGGCAATTAGATTTGCATATGAATTTCTACAGCAAATCAGAATAAAAAATGAAAGAAAATTTCAATATTAATTTCCATATGAATTCCAATATAAAATCTCTAAATAACCAAAATTCATAATAAATTAAATTAATTAGCAATTTGATTTCTATACAAACTCCAACTAAAAATACATAAAATTTTGAATAAATTAAAATAAAATTAACAACTTGATTTGATATAAATTCCAATGTAAATCCCTAAATAACTATAATTTAGAATAAAAATTTAGCAATCAAATTTGTTTATAAATTCCACAAAAAATAACTAAAACTAAAAATAAAAATCAAATTTGATTCTGTACTAATTCTAAAATAAAATCCATAAATAATTAAAATTAGGAATAAAGTATATAAAAATAGCTATTTGCTTTGTATAAACTTTGATACAAATAACTGTGAATTTGAATAAATATAAAGTTATAACGAAAATAGCAAGAATGGTGTAAAAGCAGACAACGAAAGAGTGCATTGTGTCAACTTATCCTACAAAAAGATATTGAGGCTTGGAAAAGCAAAGAGGCGAGGCGGCAATGGTGAAGATGAGGGCAATGTTGTGCTGCTCACCTTTGCTGTTTGATGAGGACAGTGTCATGCTGCTTGCTAGAACTATTGAAGAGAAAGATTAGAGTCAAATGGGCTGCGACAATGAGTGATGAGAGTCAATGTTATTGAAGAAGTCTATGAGCAAAGAAATTCGATGATGGGTAAGTTCTAGTAGAGAGGAGATGAAGCTTTGTATTTAAGACAAGCTATGGATGATATATGGCCACTAGGTAGCTAGGTGCATACCATCACTAATGAGCGCCACGATGTCACCGATGATGGTGAGAAGATTCTCTATATCATTAGACAATGACTAAAATAGATATGTAGGTATTGATGAAGATAAGAGATCACCGCGGTTAGTAAGGAAGTCATAAACATCATGCATGCATCCATACAAATGGAAGCACAACCATACAAAAGAAGAGGAGCAAAGAGCTCAGAGTAGACATGACACAGTCATAAGGAATAGGCTTGGGGGCCACTGGAGAGAGTGTGACGGGTGTCCCTAGCAGGGATCTGCGATAATTACACGTGTATGGTGTTTGATATCGCAACGATAAGCAATTAGCAATAATTAGAGAGAAGTAGAAGATATCTATGTGGTAGAGTATTGTTATGGAAGGGGTAGCAACTGAGAGGGATCGATCAATAATTTAGCTTGTTGTTAGAGGTTGAAGTAAAAAAGTTGTGAGAACAAGAAGAGATAGAAGACACACAGTTTGATAGGGCAACCGGCGTGTGAGGAAAGATAAGTTCAAGATAGGTCATCTATGGTGCATTGGTATATGCGTAAGTAAGATACTTTAATACCATGTAAACTAATAAGATAATTTGCCACACATATAATTAACACATTGTTTGAGATTAAATAGATATGCATGTGCATGCATACATTTTGAGAAAGAGTAACTAATGAGGAAGAATAGGGGTATTTATGATAGAGAGTGGTTATATTTCTAAGAACTCTAATAATTTATTATGCTCAATGATTTTCTTCTCTCAAAACTCATACTTCAATTACATTTTTCAAGTAATGTTTTTCTTTAATGTTCTATTGTTATTTTCAATTTTTATAATGTCTTAAAATCTATTTAGCTTACAAGACACATAAATATATTTTCAATTATCTAAATTGTATCATTTGATACTATAAATTTAAAAAAGTTTAATCTTGCAAATGAACGGACCACGTGCTAGTTTGTATTATAAGCTTTGCTCGTACCAATTACGCGCCGCCCGCCCGAAAAATCCTCTGCTCACTCAGGCACTCACCGCTAGCTCCTTCCGTAGGCACGCGCGGGCTAAACTCGGAGGTGGTTTAATCGCTGTGCAGCGGGGCCCATCGACTGTGACGGCCTGCCCCACGGGGCCCACCTGTCTTCCAGAGGGAGTCGCGGGCTCCAGAGTTCAGCTCGTCAGAAAGGAGAAGCACAGCGACGCGTAGCAGCCACTCGATGCGACGACGAGACGCGGCAGCTTTGCTTGCTGCAAGTAGGCAGCCAACGAGGATCGGCAAGCTGACTGGGAACACTTGTCAGTACCATATGCCATTGCCTGCTAGCTCTGCGCTCTCTCTCTCTCTCTCTCTCCTATCTTGGGATCCTCCCCAAAACAATCGAGCCCTTGTGGAACATGACACAGCCCCTGATGCCCGCAATGGCATTTGATGTGAGGGAGATGTGTGACTGACATGACAAATTGTTGGGTTGTGAAGGTCTTTTCACTCTAAAAGCTAATCAATGAGTAGATAGACTTCTTTACTTTTAAGTTAGATCTTTTGCCCTTCCACAACTAATATGAGACTATTCTAACAATCTCCCCCTTCACATATTGGTGTTCCTTAGCCGTTCACCGCCCTTCACCGTACATCGACGGTTCTTTAGGGTTCATTCATCGTACACCAATGGTCCGCCTTCACCGTACATCGACGGTCCTTTAGGGACCCTTCATCGTACACCGATGGTCCCTCAGAGTCACAGTCCATCAGACATTCACACACTAATGTCCATTGAGCCAGAGTGTTAGAACCGAGCTCTGATACCACTTGTTGGATCGTAAGGACCTTCTCATCCCAAAAGCTAGCCAATAAGGTGAGAAACCCCCCACTTTTAAGTTAATTCCTTTACATTTTCACAACCAATGTGAGGTTATTCTAACACAAATCCACCTAGCATCATACATGCATGGATTGTGTAGTGCTCACAAGTGTTTTCCCGTTCATTTGAGCTTTAACTTTTGATTTGTAACTTCTAGTTTTTTATTTTTATCTTTTGATTTATTTTTTGGCTTTTAAGTTTTTTTTGTCCTTTTCCCTATTTCTTTGCATTGTGTGATGGGCTAACTTTTTAACTTTTAATATTTTTAAATTTATTATGTCAAAAAAGCCACCATCAACTACAGTACAAAATAAGCCAACTATAGTGTCAAATAGTGAAAATAAACTATAATCCACAAAAAAGCTCAAATGAGCAGGGATACCATTTCGATGGCACATGTAGTAGTAGTGTTACAAGAGCAGATATTGCTGGCTCGATAAATCTGCTGCGAACATAAGCCAGTCGTTCCCATTTCTTTTCGTTTCCTGACATTAAAATGACAGTAACCACAGGCAGGCTGACAATTTTTCTCTGGGGCCGTGTGATCAGACCGCTAAATTTTGGGTTTGCTCCAAACAGCTTCAAAAAAATGGTTTTTTTTCTCTGTAGACTTTTGGTTGTAATACATTGTAGCGATTGTTAAATTTTTCTGAATTAAAATAAAAAAAAGTAAAAAAATGAGAAAATTTGAAATTCACGGTAATATCTTTTGGGATCATTTAAATGAATAAGACAAGGCAAAAAGAAAAAAAAAGAAATTAAAAAACTCAAAAACTGAAACTGTTTAAAGCGGCATCTCCCAACTCATGAATCCATGAGTAGAAAAGTACATTAGAAACCGAAGGAAACCGAAGGCATGGAAGCCAATCCCTTGTCAGTTTCTGTCCTGAAATTTCCAGATGCAGCGGCCTGTGCACTGCAGAGCAGCAAGTTGCCAAAAGGCGAGGAGATTTCTAGGATGATCCGGTGTGTGAATCGCTGGGGAGAGCCAGCGAGCGAGCTCCAGCCATCAATGATTGCGCCATGATGACGCTGATTGTGCAAAGTGGTACGCGCGGATTCCCGGCCGGCACTGGGACGTGGATACTGGATTGTATACTGCGAATCTCCGAGATTTTTGATGATATCGTCGACTGCCAAACCATGACAAAACAAAACTGAATCTTAACCATATTCTCTGGTTAATTTCTAATCTTACATGTTATGAACTAGCAATTTTTCTGGCTTTTGATTATTACTTACTTTACTTTGTTCAGTTTGGTAGCACTAGAGGATGCATTGGATGGTTAGTTCATAGTTTTGGGACTAGGATTTTTCACTTGCTTGGATTGTGAAGCTGCCAGTCTTATCTGCCACATTTTGGCCGGGTTTTGGTCTCCATCAGAGGATCGAGAAGGATGCGGATTCACCGATCGAGCGGCAGAACAAAACCGTGCTGCGTGGGCTGTTTCATTTTTACGCCCTCCTGAAGTGGGATCACAAAGCATGCTACGTACAGGCTCATGTGCTCTTGTCTACCTTAAGCGCCCTTTTCCTTTTCTAATTGTTAACGCCTGTGCCTTACGGCGAACACAAGACTGATATTTCTTTTTCCTTCAAAAAAACAAAAAAGATTGGCATTTCTGCCTACAGTGCAACAATGCTCATCACCCGAAGACCCAGACCAAGTGCACCCATGCGCGTCCAGCGCAGTAGGCGGGTGAAGCACGGGGTTGATTGATCTGAGCCATCCGTCGCGTGAATGGACGGCCATCGGAGACTGACCCCTTCTTACGTTGCCAAAACAGAGGCAGATAGAAAAAAAAAGACAATTTTGCAAATTTAGCACAATCTATATTTTTGCGAAATGGATCATAATAAAATGGATTTTAAGTATCTTTAGATACATATGTATAGTACTTTACGGTTGAATGAATCAACCTGAAAAATCCCTAAAAAGACCTAAAGTTAAGGATTTTTTTTAATAGATAATGTTGCTTCAATACCTAATCAAAGAGCAACTGTTGGAGTAGAATGACAACGTATTCGTGTATAGGGAACTAGATTAACTTAGATACCTATCTAATTTATTGTAGAAATTCCATGATCTACAATTGGACATGGAAAATAGATTTTGCGAACTTTGTGTAACTCTTTCATTTCTAATAAAAATTCTGGTGTCCTTGCTCGATACTAGATCTATTTTTTTTACTTGATGTTTTTGATGTTTTACGATCTTCAAGATAATCATTACTTTTTATAATTTTATATTAAGATGTACCGACGCAATTATAATATAGTGAAAGTATTTTTAATGATATATCTAATAATATAATTTTTATATATCCAATCTAGATTATTTTAAATCTATTGGTGATCAAACTTTAAAAGGTTTGACAGCTCGAATTATAGGACGTCAGGTAAAAAACGATGAGGGAGTAAGAAGCACTAGCAAGTCGGTGAAGCATAATCCTCGCAAGTGGCAAACCTTAACTTCCTCATTGAGGGGGGGGGGGGGCTTTAACGAGGTCCTCTACCTCCGTCACGGCCCAATTGAACCCGTTGAGAAACCGTCACTGGCGAGTTCAGTTCGAACGATTCCTCCTAAGCAAGTGAGACAGATCAAATACATAATAATGCAAAGTACAAAATAGATTGAACACAGAGCGATGGAAGGAGAACTCCTTTCTTTATTGCTTTCTCTTTCCAAGTACTTGGTCACACTCTTTAAATTACTAAAGTGGTCAGGCAGTTGATTTGCTAATCCTTGTAAATCAATGATCTTCTAGGCTTCTCTATTTGCTTCACTAGTGCGCGGGTCATGTGCATAGATTCCTGTGACTTGCCAAGTAATTTTTTAATATTTTTTTATCAAGGGGTTGATTTCCCCCTAATATCGGAAAACTATCCTCATCAAATACACTATCGGTTAAACGGATTGTATGTAAATCTCCTATTATGGGGTCCAAATACCTTATTATGGATGATATCTCATAACCAATGTATATCATAGACTTCCAAAGATGGCACATTGCAGTACGTTGTGGTAGAGTTATAGGTACATAAACCTTGCAACCAAACCTACGAAGATGAGAAATTTTCGGTGCTGACCCTTTTGCGCTAGTTGTATAAGTGAATGGATGTTATATGTCGATGGTCTAAAGTTGATGAGAGTTATTGCATGGAGGACTACGTGTCCCCAACGTGTAGTTAGTAAATTACAATTCTGCAAAAGTGGTCGGACAATAAATTTAATTATCTTAATTAATACCTCTACTAGTTCATTCTAGGTGTTGACATGCGGTATAGAATGCTCAACTTTAATTTTCATTTTCATGCAATAATCATCAAATACCTTTGAAGTAAATTATCTGGTGTTGTCCATTTTGATGGACTTTATATGATGTTAGGGAAATTATTTTTAATTTGAATTATCGGTGAGATCAGCTTTGTAAAATCATGATTTCTCGTAGATAATAAACATACGTTCGATCATTTTGAGAAAGCATCATGAGCACCATAAAATATTTAAATGGCCATGACAATGGCTGTATAGGACCACAAATGTCGACTTGGATACGTTCCAAGAATGTAGAGACTTCATCTTTTACTTTCAGAATAGAAGGTCTAGTAATTAATTTTCTGGTAACACATGCAGGGCACATAAAATCTTCTTGATTTGAGAAATTCTTTACATCGATATTATATCTCTGTGAATTGTTAATTATATTTCTCATCATCCTAAGACATGGGTGGCATAATCTATTATACCAAAGACAGAAGAGTTCAGAGCTCCTAAATATTATTTTCAGGGTATTATTATAGGCTATGGATGTTTTAATATTAGTGCAGTATAGCCCGGTCTAAAATGAATGAAGTCTTTCAAATACCCTTTTTTCATTTGCGTCACGCTTTGTAATGAGCAGGTATTCCTTACCATACTCTTCTTTAGTTTCAATATGAAAACCGTTAGCATGAATATCCTTGAAATTTATGAGAGTTCTAGTTGATTTTGGGTATAACAAGGCTTCTTAGATGACCAAAGTTGTACCCCCATTGAGAGTATAGTTGTAGCTCGTCCTGAGCCTATTGTACATGCATCGCTACCGGCGATGGTCGTAAGACTACTAGCATTTTTGCTAATCGACTGAAAGAATTTTATCTCTCACAAGATGATATTTGTTGTGCCGCTATCAGCTAAGCGCACTTTCTCCACAAGGCTCCACACACGTTCTAAGATAAAGTACTTTATTAATATGTAGTAGGAGACAATCAACACATAAATAAAATACTTTAAATATCAGAACATATTATACCATTATTAACTTAATAAATGAATGAATGAATTAATATCATCCAACCATTATGAGAAAATTATGTGAGTACCATCAATGTAAAATCTAACTTATTCTTTCCACACATGAAATGAATGACGATTAAAGTTTAAATGCATTCTGTGTGTTAGATTGAATCTGCTAAGAAACCAGAGACTTCGGTTTCTATCTTTGCAAGGGTGAGATGCTCTTCTTAGGAAATCATGGCAGCGGCAGCTACAATGTCAAGAGGGGGTGTCACTGCAGGAGTGGAGTTATTCTCCATTGGTGCAGGTAGTTGCTAAAAACTCTCCCCTTAACGAAAGCAAAGTGGGTTTCATGCTACCCTTTGCCACTCTTCTTCTTTTTGGCCGAGAAGGCATCGACGACGTGCTGTGGCTCTTTACAGATCCATGACTAGTGCCCCCACTTGCCACACTTGTAGCAGGTTTGATTTTGTTGACCATAGGACTTGTCGTCCCGCTTTGGTTTGTTGGCCTTATTGTTATGCGGAGCACGTGGCTTGCCTTTTTGGGCTACGGCCTTACCCTTCCTTCCCCTTTTCTTAATTATATACTTTCGTACCTTGTAGCTCCCAACGTTGGCCTCATGGCCAGTAGAGCTCCCAGGTGGATGTATGACAAAGTTCTTGCGAATAACTTCATCTTGATACTCTGCAACCTGCATAATATCAATCAATTCAACATAATCCTTATAGCCGTATTGACGATAGTTGCAAGCAGACTGTAGTGGACTAGGGTGGAAGGTGGATAGGGCCTTCTCAATCTTCTACTCATCTGTGATCTGTCTGTCTCAAAGTTAAAGATTGGTACAAATTCTGTACAGAGCAGAGTTGTACTCCCCAACCATCTTGAAATTAGCAAATCTGAGTCGGATCCATTCCTGCTCTACCTGAGAAAGAATGATGTACTTTAGCTTCTCGAACAGCTTCTTGAGTGTAGTCCATAATGTTAGCGCACTCTTCTCTGCCATGTACTTATTTTTGAGAGTGAGACAGAGATTGTGCCTGAGGAAATGAAGTGCTTGATCATTTTCCTCAGGTGTGGGTTTGGCATCCTACGGTGCACCAATCCCAATGTCAGCGCTAAGCTTCTTGGCTCTATGTACGATCTTGACATCAGAAGCCCAAGTCAAATAGTTTTTGCCATGCTGGACCAGCTCCTCGAACTCCCGATTCGTGACACCTGTCATCTACATGTGCATAAAAGGAATATATAATTTACTCAGATAAATATAGATGAAATAAATTAGACAATGGTACGAAAGGTTCTCGTAATGTTCCAGAATTTTCTATGCATCTTCTATACTGCTAACTTCAATGATTAAAGGCAATTTAAATAATTACGATTAATCAAAATAGTAAATAAATACATAAAATAATAATAGTAATGCTAAACATGTCTCAAAAGCTAAAAACTATTGAAAATTTGAATTCTCGAGGCATTTCTATACTGCAATATGAATTTTTAGTTGATTCTACAATTTCTAAGGGCTTATCCGCTAATTTTCAATTCTGAGAAAAGTTTTTATGCCATTTGCTAATTTTTCGATGACTTATTTGCAAAATTGGGCGCTGGCCCCTTTTCCTCCCTTTTCTCTCTTTCTTCAGCCTGATTCGGCCCATACAGAGGCAGTGGGGTAGGTTTCCCTACCCTATATCAAGTGATGGAGTAGCATTCGGGTCGGTGGCGGCAGCGTTCAGTGGCCCACCCAGGGCTGTGTGGCGACGGCTCAAGTGGCCAGCTGCTCGTACGGGAGTTGCAGTGGCCTGTGTGGGGGCGTGATGTAGCTGCAGCCCAAGCCACGGCAACGTAGCGGTGGCCCGTGCGGGCGGGCGGCCGACGAATCAGGCGGCGAGGGTGGTCAGTGGCTCGTGTGGGAGCGGCGGCAGCCCATGCAGGGGTGTGGTGCAGCGGTAGCTCGAGCGGCATCGGTCGGGAGCCGGTGACGCGTGCGAGTGCTTGGGAGCCAGTGACCGCTGCGTTGCAGGTGGTGGCGGCGTCCTATCTCGGCGGCGGCCGTACAGGGTCGGCGGGTATGGTGCGTTGAGTGGCCGACGGCTGAGGTGCTGCATGCGGCGGTAGTGCCCAATCGCGGCGGCGGCTGCGCGGGGCCTGCGGCTGAGGCGTGGTCGGGCAACGCGGCGGGAAGGCTGTGCCAGGGCGGCGCTGGTGCGACCAAGCAGTGGTAGTTGCAGCGACGGTCGACAGCGTGGGCCGATGTCGACCGTCGCGGTGGTGGCTCACGTGGCGGTAGCGCACCGTGCGATGGCCCATGCGAAGACAGCGATGGCACTCAACCGAGGCGGCTCGGCCATGCGGGGTCAACGGTGCAGCACGTCTCGAAGTCGGCAGTGACCGGTACGACCACTTGTTGGTGGCCGACGGCGTGATCGCATGCGAGTGATGCGGGCACGTGCAGCTGGCTGTCGAACGGTGTTGCCTTCCTCTTTTTTTTTCAATCCACAGTGCAATCAATATCCACTCTTTTATGTAATCTACCGATTGATATTGTGGCGGTGACTTCAATTCTACTCACGGTAGATTAGAGCAGATTTGTACCGTAGAAAATAATATAGAAAGTAAATTTTGTGAAATTTAAAATGATATGGATATAAGCAATTCAATCTATAAATACTTCGATGATTACCTTCAAACCACTCGAGATATTCATGCTAATTCTAGCCGGAGCGATTCCTCGGTTTCCGCTAGAACGCACCGAAGTTATACTTCGCAGTTGACGCTTGACACCGGTGAGTGAGAAGTTGGTGGATCCCTTAACTGCATGCACGGTACTGGAACTAGTAGCTACTAGGAGCTTCTCTGACTCCCTGTCAGTCACAAGGTGCGGAGATGCATGCATTCGTTAGTTACATGCACGCAGGCACAAACGACGGCACCAGCGGCAACCCACTCGCAGTGTTTGGTTTCTGGGCTACCAGTACTACAAGAGCCTAGAGGCAGGCAGGCAGGCAGGCAGTGGCATGCACGCACACCTCTGCTCCGCTCTGCATTAACATGGTCACATGTGTAGATAGTTGTTAATCGTACCCCTGCCTCACAGTTGTCGTTGTCGGCCTCCTGGGGAATCAACTAGGAACCACAGGAAAAGGGAAACGTTCGTAGTGTCGCCAGAAGCACTCCGTTATTTTAAAATGTTTTTTCAGCTTCTCGCTTTTTCGAGAATAAAATAGAGTTATATCTTGTTCATTTCAACTTGATCTTCTAAATTTTGATTTATTTTTCACTATTTAACAATTTTGTTTTTTCTAGTTTTCTTGTTTTTTGAGCTTTTTTGTCGGTTTTTTCCCGTATTCGTTTGTACTATCCGTGACAGGTTAACCTGTTTTTTATATTTTTAAATTTAATTACGTCAAATAAGCCACCGTCAGCTGCAGCATTTTTTCGGCCAGCTACAGTGTTTTTCAGCCATAAACCACTCAAATCAAACCCTTTTGAGCAGAACCAAATCACTACAGTTCTCTCTAGTTTTCATCTCGCACTCATATCTTTCTTATTTTTTAATTATTCATATTTTTCTTTTAAAAACTAATTTTTTTTCAACTATTACTATTTAATCAAAGGTTATCGGACACAATCAATACAAACACCCCAAACAAACGTCGCAATGGCCTTTCGTATGTGGTACCTGCAGCCTGTCGAAGAAATCGGAATTATCAACGCCTGACTGAATTATGAAAAACATACGAGTTTTGTTTTTTTTTCTTTCAGACCAACGTAGAAGTTGTATTACTACTACCTCTACCAGTCTTGACGAGACAAGTGCACGCGTGGGAAATTTCACAAGAAAACAGTTAAATTTTCGTAGAAATCGTGAAAATTCCAGTGTATTCGACAGGCCTAGAGAGAGGACGAAACGTAGGAGGACTTAGAGAGCACAATTCTGGGCCTGATTAGAAGCCTCGAGAAGTCCATTAATCTCCGGCCTAATTCGAGGGCACACAGCCTCCCTAATCAGCAGCAGCCCAGACCACGGAAGGAACAAGTCAATTCACACACTGTGCATAGATTTCGTACCGAGGCATTGCGCTCAGGTTGTACGCGTAACACTGGTTCGTTATTTTTTCTGCGGCTTATGATTTATTGTTATGGTTCTTAGTTTTTGACTATTTATTAGAAAAAATATAGAGTAATAGAAATTTACGTGTAATTTTAATCGATATAAGTAAAGTCGATATAGTGTGTACTATAATTAATTTGTAGATCTCGTTTTTAAAAAGATATTTTATTTAAAAATTAGTTATATAGAAAGATCAAAAAGTGATTTTTAGAATCTGAAAAGAAGAATCTAGTAGTACTATCAGCCGTGAACGTAGACTTGAACGGTCGATGGTTTGAAGCGGCCACGAGACCGGCCCAACCCCAAGAGCGTAGAGCCGGCGGCAGCGCCACCGACACGGACGTTACTATTGCAGTGGGAACGGCGAGCCGCGACGGCGGCGTCGACCGATCGGCGGACTGATGGGCGGGGAAGGAAAGAGATGGGAAAAAACAGAGGAAAGTTTCTTGCAACCTGCGGGGGAACGCATCACCAGGAGAACAGCAGCACGCATTGATTCTTCTTCTGGCCTCTCCTTTGCGTAATTGCGTCTCCGTCCATGCAAAAAGGAAGTGAAAAAAGGAGACGGGACATGCCTGTTATTTTTAACTGCGACTTATAACTTTTAGTTGCAGTTTATAGTTTTTAGGCTGTTTATACAAGAGATTATAGAGTACTGAAACTCATGTGCGGTTTTTGCCGATATAAATGAAGTCAGTACAGTATGTACTACAATTAACCAGTAGACCCTACATTGAAAAAATACTCCGTTTAAAAGCTAATTACTATAGAAAAGCCAAAAATCAGTTTTTAGAAGTTGAAAAAACAGGCTCAGAAGAGGCTCGGTGTTTTTAGTATTCTTCTAAGAAGCCATTAGTAAGTAGAGTGAGAGGAGGTGAAAATGGGGCCTAATGCATCCTAGACAGTATGGAGATGGACATGGTTTCATATGCCGAGATATATTCTTCACCGAAATGTCCTGCCATCTCCAGCTGCATACTATAGTGTGTATGTAAACTGGACAAAATATTCGGTGAGGCAAGATTCTAGGACACCAGCAAATTAGCTTAGTTGTAGTCGGTTATGACCGATCATACGCATGGCAACGACATACCTCACAAATTTGAAATTTTCTACCTGCTCGGACATTTCAGAGCACCACAGGTCAAACAGGAATGTAAAAGAGAAGGAAAATTTGGAACTCTGAAACAAAAAAGATCTAAATGCAATAAGACAGGGAAGCTAAAGACAATGGTTGAGAGCAACAAATAACCTGCAAAACCGAATGAGAAGAACATGCCCATGCAAACAGCTGAACTGACGTGAACACAAAAAAAGAGGTGCTTATATGTTTTTGTCAAAGTGATTTACGTAACTTTTAAAGTAGAACTAAATGATAGATAATAATTATTTACTCTTTCGTGTACTTTGAGATTAGTGAATTGGAAAGCACAAAGGCACTGCTAAAAAAATTGCTTTCTGGCAAGTAAAGCATGTACTCATGCAGTTGCAGTAACCGCGCGACAGAACTCGATACCAGAATAGTACAACAGCGACATCTTCCGAACGCAATGTGACTCCATGGAATATTTTGCAAACAGAGAAAAAGTAAGGCAGCCGTGCTGTAAAGTACCACAAGAGCGTAGCCACAGCGAAAAACAAGACACCAGACTGGGCATCCTGTGGAATGGATTGAGCCTTAGCCTTCCAGAGTCAAAAGAACAAAGCTTCACGCAACCTACCAGAGCAATTTCAGGTACGCGTGCAGTCTACACATTTTCACCGATCCCCTGTGGAGTCATTTCTTGTTCTGTCCCAAGAATAAGTCAGCGATTTTCATCTAGGAGTTATGCAGAGTTCTATCAAGTTGGGTTACTTGGCATGGATGAAACAATATCAGATTCTGCCAGACTGAACAAGGCTTTGATGACCTGATAACCCACAGAATTGTAAGGACACAAGTCAAGATTCAGAAACAGCCAGCACAGTTTTCAGCATGATGTTCTCTGCCTTACAGGGGCACACATACACAAAAGGGACGTATTTTCTCATCAAGAAGCAAAGTTCAAAAATGTCTGTAAATTTACTTCTTAAAATGTAACTATACTGAAAATTAGCTTGCTTTCTTATGTCAAATTGGACTTGCTAGTTGCTACTAATCTACTATACAATAAAAACGAATGGGACGTCATTAACAGGGTCAACACAAACAGGTCACAAGTAATTCTCATTTGCAAAGGAAGCTCTCAACCATATTTCTACAATCAATGTTACTAATAAAGATAGACACTGAAAGCAAACTAAATTATACAAAATACCAAAATTAATTAACATATGGTCATGCACAGCATTGTCATGTAAAATGATCTCTACTGTTGATGTAAATAACAGCACCAAGTGTGCTATTCAAATTTTGAACATAATGCGAAAAAAACACAACTCTTGAATAAAAGCATGCCTCTACTTCTTCCATCCAATATGCATGAGCTATGTAACTTGGCAAAATAAGTCCTTCCCTTCCTGCTCCATACAGCTTATGTTTCATAAACCCAAGATTCCAGGCCATTCCCGACGACTATTTGCGACAAATGTGGCTAAAGTTTCTACAGTTACATCCGACCCGTACCATTAAGGTAACTAAAAGGGCACCTTTAACTTCCAGCAGCATTAAAACAGGAATCTCATATTCAAATGACATTGCCATTTTGGCTGTAAAGTAGCCAGCTGCTGTGATGGACGATTATTTGGTAACAGAGCGCAGCGCTCTTTCCTCAACCCTGTTCTTGCTCCAAATGGCAAGATCCCCACAAATATATTAGAGGTGAGTGTAATTATACCCGGGAGTAAAAAGTATTTTTCCTATATATATATATATATATATATATATATATATATATATATATATATATATATATATATATATATAGGAAAATTACATACGGCACCATGGCGCCTAGGCACCAACATCCGATACACGTGTATGATTGATAATTTTTTTGAGTTTGGGTATGAAAATGTTTTATACCCTTGATATATTTATGGTAAGTAAGTTTTGAACTCAGTTCAAATTAGTTTGAACTACTTTTGAGTTCAATGCAACTACAGTGAGTATATACCATAAAAATAGTTCAAACTAATTAAACTGAAGTTGAATTTAAATTTTTTCGGAGTTTGACATCTCAAATATACTTTTTATGGGTATATGAAGATACCCACATCAAACGTTGCGAATCTCGAAGCAAATCAATGGGTATTGATATTGGTGCCTAGGCACCATGGTGCATGAAACACTCGTCCTATATATATATATATATATATATATATATATATATATATATATATATATATATATATATATATATATATATATATATATATATATATATATAAAATGCACCATGGTGCCTAGGCACCAACATCCGATACACGTGTATGATTGATAATTTTTTTGAGTTTGGGTATGAAAATGTTTTATACCCTTGATATATTTATGGTAAGTTAGTTTTGAACTCAGTTCAAACTAGTTTGAACTACTTTTGAGTTCAATGCAACTACAGTGAGTATATACCATAAAAATAGTTCAAACTAATTAAACTGAAGTTGAATTTAAATTTTTTCGGAGTTTGATATCTCAAATATACTTTTTTATGGGTATATGAAGATACCCACATCAAACGTTGCGAATCTCGAAGCAAATCAACGGGTATTGATATTGGTGCCTAGGCACCATGGTGCATAAAACACTCGTCCTATATAATGTAAGGCTGACATAGACAGGTAACACAAGCATCTTTTATAAAGTAAGCGCTACCATTTGAATTTATAACACACCACTCAGTTTTTTCCCAGGCGCAATGTGAGATGTATGTTACAGAGTTACCACCCAAAAGAAGCTTGTATAATCTTGTGATTCCAAATACCGTTGCAACATATCGGCCATGCAGATAAACCCACTCAAAAGATTATTATAAATAGCAGCTGTAAATTACTCTTTACTTCACCTAACGAAATTTCTAATGAAACCCTCGTATTTGCTTATTGCAGCATACTAATAAAGAACAATATCTAATTGGTGAAATAACTAAAAAGGAACATGCAAAATCAATCAGTTGCAGAGTTTTCGCCTTTTCAGGGATCATTCAATGATACAATAAACTTATGAGAAAAGGTAGCGCTAGACAACAACGCCAGCAAGTAGAAGGGCTGACAATAGAAGCATGAAATCCGGGAAAATGTCATCAAATGGTCAATGCAAAAGGTAACGTTTGGTTTCTTGTCTGTTCAAATTCAAATTTTGAAGAAGTAATGCTAATTTGCTGACTCCACCAGAAAGAAAAGCATTCACACTCTACTCGATAGACTATTTCAAACATCAGTTCAAGCAAATATGAAAAAAAAATAATTGAATCAAAGAAATCAATAAAGTGACCATCGACAAACTAAAACTAGAACAATACCAAGCAAGGTCAGCACAAGCATCTTAGAGCATATAAATCAGAAAAATTCACAACCAGCAAAACAAACATATCATTACCAACTGAGAAGCTCATAACACATTTCAAGAAAGACAGGAATACCATGAAGCAAGTAAGATGGATAAAAAAAATACCAGTGAATATAAGGCAAGATATTCATAATTGATGATCATGTCTTTGTTGCAGCCACAGATGAATCGAGTATTGCTTAACAGGTTGTTCATCAAAGTGAAAAGCCTTCTGAAAGTTGTTTCTAGATTATTAATATAACACTGTTTTGCATAGTCTCGTATCTTTGAAATCACGAGCAGTTGATCCGAATGCAAATGTAGAAATGGATTAGCGAGGAAAACAGAAGTATTAGAACTCAAAGGTTACATGAGACTGCTGCCACACAGCAAATGTCCAGTTCAGGTGAGTTCGCTACGAAGAATCAGGGCTGAAGCAAGTGAACATGCTGCCTTTGTGCATACTATCCTTCATAAATATCCACTGCATTCAATCTTTATTCAGTGGACTCAGCAACCCATCACGGCGCAATTATACACGAAGTTCCCAGATGGCCGTCTGGCAATCAAATTCCACACAGGCGGTCGCTCATCTGGGATCCATGAATTGAGCTCAATCATACCACCAATAGAAGTCCTTGGGCCTCCGATGACGATCAACCGGTCACCGCAAGCTCGGAAAGCAAGGCCCCACCCATTCATCGAGACAGACCGTTCAGGCAGTTTTCCAAGAGTGTGCCACTTATTGTTCTGCTTGTCATACTTCTTTACATCCTTCTCACTGTAATCAGCAGCATAGAGCTCGTTGTTGACAACGGCAATAAGCGGAGGAGCACCAGTCACACCATTGAGGCCCTCAGACATGTTCTCGATCACCCTCCAAGACCGCCGCTTCAAGTCATATTCCTCGCCGCATGTCAATACCTTGTTGTTGCTGGCCACACCACCTATCACATAGAACTTGTTGTCCATGAACACCCCAGAACACATCTTCCTAGCCCTGGTCATGCTAGGAAGGGGCGTCCAAGTATGTGCCTCAGAGTCATACATCTCTGCAGAGCTCAATATCCTGCCAGAAGAATCAGTGCCCCCCGCGACATACGCCTTTCCCCCAACACTTGTTGACCCAAACAGGCACCGCGGTGAGTTCATTGGATCTGCACGCGTCCATGAATTGGTTAGGATGCTATATCTGAACACAATATGTGTCATCCCAAACACAAGCAGCTCAGTGCCCACAGCGAGCGACTCCTTGTCAGAGCACATGAAGCATTCATCCGGTGGCATCTTGGGCACTTGGATCCAGCGCCCACGGTATGGGTCATACGCGTCCCACTCTAGAACATTGCAAGAGAAGTAGACCCAATGCTCTGCCACCCCATTCTGCTGCCGCAGGCGGTAGATCTCCCCGTTGCGCACCAAAGACCGGAAGTCCCGGCTCAGGGAGGCCACCGAGCCGTAGTCCGATCGGGACAGCCGGAGGAGGCAATTGATGGTCAGGTCGCGACCAATTGCACCAATGAGGTTGCTCCCGGTGCCATGCTGCTCTCCACCACCGGAGGAGGCTTGGCGACTGGAGTCGTGGCTCTCAGAGATGTCCGGCGTGTGCGGCTGCGGAGACGGCGGCTTGCTGCGCTTCCCGCCGCCGCCGTCAACCTCGTCCGGGTCTTCGACTTCGACATCTTCCGGTGCTGGGCGCTTGCCGCTGAGGACCTTGTGCGCGAGGTACGGCCACTCGGACTCCGGCTCGCAGGAGCTGGGCAGGGAACGCGAGAAGAGGCAGGATTTGCCTTCCAGCATCATGCCTTCTCTCCCTTGCTCCCAGTTTATTGCTTTCTTGCTGCTTTGTTCCCTCCTGCTCTTCTGAGATTGATCCAAAAAGAATAATCTTTGCTTGCTTGCCAACCTCCTTGCTGTGATCTGCATGAATGAAATTTACAGAAAAAAGGTAAGCGAGGATGAAATCGACAACAACGGGATCAAGAACCAGGTACAGCATTTCAGATCTGAGGAGACCGCGTGAATAAAACAACGCATAAAAACCGAATCTTCCACCGAGAACCCAATCGATCTCCCCAAATCTTTCCCCAAAGCCCGAAACCAAATCTTTCACCTCCCACAACAAGACGCAAAAAAGATGGAAGAAATAATCACAAGAAACGCACCTAAATCGAACCCATGGGAGATCACAGACCCCAAATCTCCTCTCAAAGATCGCGCCTTGGAACCCAATCAGCTCCTCCCCATCACCCCGCACCCAAACAATCCCCTCCCCACCACACTCCTTCTGCCCCCCCCCCCCCCTCCTATCGATGAGTGAGGAAGAATTTACAGATAGATGGCTTTATCTACTGCTGCCACTTGGTTACAACTGCCGCTTCTAATGCTTCTGCCTCTGCTGCAGCCTCTGCCGCTGACCCTTCCTCTTCCTCTCTCTTCTCGCTGCTCTCACCAAGTCTCCTCTCTCTCGTGGGGGTGATACTTGGGGAATTGGGCTTCTCCTCTCACTTTATTTCTTTCCTTTTTATTCCTCCATTTTTTTCTCTCTCACACACACACTCTCTCCCTCCGTCTGTTTTGGCTCGTCGAAATTGGAAACCGAGCAGGGCTCAGAAATAGAAAAAGGGCGAAGCGGCCACCGGCGAGCTCACACGTAGCTTAGGTGGATTCTGTGCGAGGCTGCACTGTACAGCGAGACGATGTGCCGATCCGTGCGGATCACTATTTTACGTAATGATATTAGTTCGTGGTTATTATTCAATAAAACAAACTACGGATAGTCTACTAATTGTCCCAAGTCTCATATAAGACATCAAACTCATACGCATCATACTCACTCGGGGTCAACTCCATCAGTGGCGGATCCAGGAAAATTTTTTGGAGGGGCTGAAGTACCTTCAGTTCGACCTCAGCCCCTTCTACATTATACATCTATGGCTAAAAATTTAGGGGGGGCTCCAAGGGTCCGGTAGCGGTAGGGGGGGCTCGAGCCCCCCCCCCCCCCCGCCCCACCGCTGGATCCGCCCCTGAACTCCATCTAACTCGGCATAGCCACCCTTTGTGTAGGCATTGTCTATACTGGGTAGAACTTTGAACGAAGAATAATACTACTGTTGAGTACGAGAATACTCGCCAAATATTAATAGCAAATATGCAATGTTATGAACATTAATCAACATCTCAATAGGTACTATCACATCTCACATCATCTCGAAAATAAGTTTTTCTATGTTAGAGAAGATTTACAATTTTTAATTTAGAAATTTACTGATCACTCGTATGATAAGATAGAACCTTCATTTGGTTCATGTAGCCTTCATTTTAGGAGACATGTATCAATTCATGGTTTATATAGTACTGCGTAGGCTTATACCACTCTATCCATAACTACTCTGATTTTTATTGTGAATGGTTCATCGTATTTCCATATATACATGGGGGACACCCGGATTTACCAGAAATCTCTGTATTCACGCAATTGTCTAGAATCTCAGTTGCACACGGATTGATAAAACAGTCTGCTTATGACCACCATGCCATAACAGGAGTCTCACATAATATATGACATGGATGTCTATTAGAGTTTTAAGACCTTTAAGCTAAATTTACTTATAGTACAGACAACAAATAATAAAAGATGACCACACCACAGGCTGCACTTAAGTGTAGGCTTGACCTAGAATGTGTAATCTTTACCATCATAGTACTCGTCATCTACTAGCATATTCTATTCATATTGTTCATTGTCTGAACTAAAATATGCAATAATAAGCACATTCATACTCAACAAGCCACGGTAGTAAAGTCTTATAATGCAATTGAAGATTTCAAGTGAAATGCTTATTAAGGAGGGTTTATCTTGCACCTATCATCACTAGTACCCATATAATTTTATTTATAAATATTTGACTTAAATCAAAACAAGTTCACAAAGAAAGTTTTGTTAAGGGGTTGTCTATTAATGAGTTATCTCATTTCCATGTTACCATAATTTTAATCGACAACCCTCCTTATGTCTTGATTTGGGAATCACTCTTTTGACATAGCTCCATTAGCCGAAAGCATAGTACATTCGAATGATTTGATTTAATCTCTGCAGAAAGTGTCCAGCTTTACTTACATGATATCCATAACTTGATCAAAGACAAAATAACATAATTTATCACTGATAAAGGCAAAGGACAAGTGGTGGCGGTGACTTGGCTGGTGGCATGACGAGCTCCAATGACAGCTCTGGTGATGTCTTGGCACGATGAAAACCCGGCGTGGTTCTAAAATAGGGCGACGCTTTGGCCAGGCTTGGGAATGATGATGGCTTTAGCGACAGTGTGGTTTAGCTTCCAAGAGTGAAGGGGAAGGCAAACAAAGGAAACATGCTAGGTCTTGGGCTTTATAGCCATGGCGACACGGAGACGAGGAAGGTGGTGAGCGGCGAGGTGGCTTTGGTTCCTCTCTATCGTGTGACATGCATGAAGCAAGCTGGTGAGGGGAGTGCAGTTCAACGATGCAAGTGGCTCGAGCGGTGAGAAAGGGGGTGTGGCATGCAACTAGCGAGGTGGTAGAGGTTACGAAGTATCGACGGTGTCAGGCTGACCAGGGGAGTGGGGGCGATAAGGAGTTGGGCTGGGAGGAGGATATGGGCTAGGATGGCATGCTGGACAGCCAAAAGAAAGGGGAGAAAAAGAAAAGAAGAAAAGGAAGATGGGCTGCGGTCCAGAAAGGAAAGAAGGATGAAAGAAAGAAAGAAAAGAAAGATGGCCGTGGGCTAGCTAGGCCCTAGAGAGAAAAGATTTTGAGGAATTTTGGGAAATTTGAGGATTTTAGATGACTCTTTAGGAATTTTAGAGAAGCAAGATAGGATTTTCAACGACGAGCCCTACTGTGATCCTAACAAGGTATGTCCCTCTTCCAAAGAGATGAAATGTGCTCTTATTACTACTTAACAAAAATCAAAGAAACAAACCATGTTAATCAAGAATTATGACATTATGATTGATGACTTGAACCTAGAAGTTGTTAGGCCAAATGTATAAATCCTGATGATAACTGTGAATCTTGCTTATGTTTGCATGATCAATTGACTGATCTGAAAATTGCTTATTCCTCTATTGTTAGTTAACTAAAAGATGCTCTAGATGAACTAGAATCTCTCAAATCTAGTAACGACCATGGTTGCTTGAATGGTATTGCTTTGGATATGATTCCTTTAGATGCTATTCCTTTATCATGCTCAAACTGTGCCTTGCTTGAATTAAAACTAGATAGTGCTACTAAGGAATTATTCAAATTTAATCTCAATCATACTTGATCTCATTGTGAGGATAGCAAACCCAAAATAAAAGAAATAAATGAATGATTATTCATTCTAGGACTAAATCTTGTGAAAATTGTCCTAGGCTCATAATTAAACTTGATGCTCTTACCAAGACATTAGAGGGCAAATATAAAAATGAAGAATGCTTATCCATGACCACATCTAAGAAAGTTATTGATTCTATTTTCTATGAATTTTATGTTGAAATTGTGACTGATTTATATGAAATGTATGAGACATTTAGAGTAAAGTTCAAGGAGTAGTTTGGTAGGGTTAGAAATTCCCCTTATGTATCATGTGAGGCTTTGAAACTAGAGGTAGCAGTCCACAAAGAGTGATATGTTGGGGCAACCAAAATCACTGAGTGTGTCACTTATGAGAACCAACCCTAAGAGAATGATTACCTCAAAAAGACCCTAGAGAGATTTTTTGGTGGAAAGAAGAACATCAACATGATCATTGACTAATCTAAGGTGAGTGATTAAGAGAGGCCTAAGGTTCAATTTCTAAGAGTATTCAAAGAACCACCCACCTAAGATTGTGAGAGTTGTTGGGAGTGAAAAGTTGAGGTCAAACCACTAAGCCATCCAAGACTGTCTTTAGGTTAGAAGGTTGTGCCTAAACCCCTTCTAGCAAGACATGTGCTTCTACTTCACTGGTTATACCCCTCAAAAAGTTAAGTACCATTGCCCTTCTGTAAGAAGACTGGTCACATTATCGAGTTCTGCTTTCGTAAAGTAAGATTGAGAGAAAAGAGAGGATGCATATTTTGAGGTCCATTAGTGGAGTTTCTTCACCTGTGAGTGTCTCTAAAGCCATAAAGCATGCCTTTACTTCTAGACTTAGTCCTAGGTTTGTACATGGTTTCTTTGGCTCCTTTGATAGTAGACCACGGGTAGCATCTAGACAGGGAGAGTACTGGCCTTTTGGTAAGTCAATTCAGAGAGGTCTAGATGGTTTTCATGTGCATCTTCATATTCTCCTACTAATCATTTTATTTCTGATTCTACTGCTATTCCAAGACATCGTGTGATTCTGTACTGGATTCCTAAGTCATTTATTACTAACCCTAGTAGTAAGGCATATATGTTTCCTACTTATGTCCTGTAGGTCCATTGAGCAAGGAAGAAGAACGTGTGGCTTGTTGACTCCCGGTGTTCTCGACACATGATCGAAAATTCTCGATGGTTCTCCTACCTCACTCGTGAATATGGTAACAAGTTGATCACGTTTGGGGATGCTTCTACTAGGACCATAACGACGAATGGCACAGTGCACGTCAACAACAAATTCATGCTTGAGGACATCGTTTTGGCATGTGCTTGTCATTATAGATGATTTCTCTAAGTATTCTTGGATATATTTTCTTATTTCTAATGATGAGGCCATTGGCTACTTTAGAGAGTTAGCTCTTAAATTAACAGTTGACCTCCTAAGAGTCTTGAGAGCTATTAGGAGTGGCAATGATACATAATTTAAGAACTTATCTTCTGGCACTTTCTACGCTGAGAGGTTTAGAGCACTAGTTCTCCTCACCTAGAGTCCCCTAAACAGAATGGGGCTATAGAGAGAAAGAAGTGCAGATGGCTAGGACCATGCCATATAAGCATAACACCCCTAGTAGGTTTTGGATATTAACAAAATTATTAAGACTTATGAGTCACTTTTGATGAGGTTAGTCTTGGTCCTAGACCCAACAGTACAGATACTTATGAAGTCACTGTCTTTGCGGATCTAACAACCATATTTCAGTCTCTGTTGTTAGAAGTTTACATGTTACACATCACGTTTACACGTTTGTATTATGCACGTTGTGTAGTCAAAGTTTGTTAGGGTTCAGTTCGTGTATGCCGTGCAGGTAGACACTAACCCCTGTAACGCTGAATATGTGATCCGGGTCTTTCTCTTGCAACTGAGCAATGCGCTGCTGCCTATATAAATGAACTGATCCCAATTAAGCAGATCATTGTACTCGGCAAACTAAGTGTTGAACAACTTTTGTGGTATCAGAGCCTTCCCGATCCAATCTATTCTGATCCTCTCCCAAGGCCGGCAGCTCCTCCGATGCACTGCATCCTCAGCCCTCAACTCTTCCTCCTCAAACACTCATGCCGGCCTTTTGCCCACACCAGCCTTCAATCACATGATCAATGGGAAGCTTTCTCAAGAGAACTCTTTGCTATGGAAGGCACAGCTCCTACCGTGTACCTTCAAAGCCAGCATTTGCTCGGGTATATCGACGGTAGCAGTGAGCTCCCCGCTCCAATGGTGACCCAGGCGACTGGCCAGGGCGAGGCCGTGGTTCCAAATCTAGCTTACATTGTTTGGTTCCAGTAAGACCAACTTGTGCTGAGGGCACTTCTCTCCTCTCTCACTGAGGAGATGCAATCGCATGTCATCTTCCTGCCTACGTCGCGCGAGGTATGGCTTGCACTGGAGGATGTTCTCATCTGGGTCACGTGCTCGCACTATGCAGATTTGCATGCAGCTTTCCACGCTGCAGAAGAACGACATGAGCATTGCAGATCACTTCCACAAGGCAAACAACCTTGCTGACACGCTCTCTTCTATCGGTAACCCACTTCAAGATGAAGAAATTATCTCTTACATGTTGTCAGGTCTTGGCATTGAGTATGATTCCCTTGTCATGAGCATTACAAACTCATGTGGATCCAGTCACGTTGAGTGACCTCTACGCCCACATGCTTAGCTTTGAGCTGCGTCTTGAACACAATAGCTTCTTATTTAAGTTATTATTAACTTTTAAATTGTAGTTAATATGCAGTTTTCATTTGACAACGCAATGCTTTGTTGCTCCCGATGAAAGGATTTGCCGCTGTCTACAGCAAGTACATACCAGGGGAGATTTACTTTTCACTCGTACTTACCGGCCTCTCAAACAGTTGGATGCATGGGCATCTTGCTGAACTGGAGAACATGAGAGGTGTGTGATGAGTTTTTATACAAACATGCTAAGATAAATCAAATACATATATATATATATATATATATATATATATATATATATATATATATATATATATATATATGAGAAGAAAAAAGACACTACTATTTGCACGTTCTACGACCCAGTTCAACCGGTCGCTGCGCCATGCCTCATACAGCCGCAAGTCCCCGGTCGACCATGATGTATATGCGCCAAAATCATCCTCTGAGTTAGTAGGTCTTCGACCACGTTGAGATGACAACGTGGTGTCGACCACGTTGTGTCGACCATGGTTGTTTCGACCACGTTATGTCATCCACGTTGTGACGACCACGTTGTGTCTTCCACGGCTCGTCGACCACGTTGATTTTATTACAACTTCGGTCATACTGCTCACGCAGAGTCGGTATTTCCGGTCTTTGACCACTCGCTAGCCTTCGACAACATTGGTCTGACCACATTGTTCTCTGCAACCGTTACTTAGATGCCTCAACCATGGCTTCTCGATCATGCAGGTGTTCGAAGCACCGATCAGGTACTTAAGCTTGGTTCACTGAATGGTTCACTGCGTCTTATAACCGGCTTACTATAGTCCGAAAGGTCTCTGACTCTAGGGGTGCTGACTGGTCTCTAACTCCTACATGAACTCGGGCACACATGTACTCTACTACTATCAGCAACAAGATTAGTGCCAACACGATCTACAGTCCGATTCGACTGATTGTTGTGCCGTGCCTCATACGGCCGCATGTTCTCGGTCGATCGCAAGGCTCGTGGTCAATTTATGGTAGCCTATGCACCAAGATGGAAGGAAGATATTGTTTTTAGGTGTATTGTCTTTGCAATGGAAAGATGATTGCACCATATCTCCATCTAATGGAAGTAATTCTCAACAAATCTTTTTAATATATAAAGCAGATGTCTAGAAGGCAAGAAATGGGGAATCGATCAGGAATTTGATCTCAAAATTAATGGCACGATTGGCACCATGTGAGAGCCACGTACGTTGCCTGTGACTTTCGTTCATGCCTATAGAAAGGGAGAGGGCAGACAAAGGCTAGAGCAAGATGGATAGACGGATAGAGGGGGGACGCACCGAACACACCCCAACGACGGGGGAACCCATGAAGCAAATACACAGAAAAGGGAGGACACCTCATTAGCATACGTCACAAAGAAGATATACAGAGAGATACACACAACGAAAGGAGGAGGAGACAGAGGAATCTGAGGAAGTAATCAGTACAAGCCTAAACCATGGTGTACTATGCTCAAGATGGCAAAAAAAAAACCTCCCCTTTTCTCTTTCTATTTTATCTAGCCATATTGTAGGTCAATGGACGATAGCAGAGGTGGGAAGGCCGTCGATTAGATGCCTTGGAGCTCGCCTTGATGCAGCCCGTGGCCCTGATGATGGGGCCATCAAGATTATTGTCCGTGTTCCAATTCACTGGGCTTGAAGCATGAAGACCCTCCATTCTTACATGTGACGTGCGCCCCGGCCAAGCTGTGCAGCCACAACAACCCGCCATGTACTAGAATAGTCATGTTTGATGTCAAAGATGACGCATCTATCGTCAACACTCCACTCAACTTGACACCAAGGCATGGTAGTATACGGTGACACATGCATGAATTGATGGGCCATGCATGTTTGTACCTCCGATCTGATGATAGCATCACAAGGCGAGGCCGATCACGCTACTCGCAAGATCTTCTCGATGCCCAGGACATGGGATGTCGCCAATCGATGTTGCAATTCACCGAGGATGGTTTGCCCTCATGATCTTGGCATTCTCCTGTTGGGCGCCTTTACCACATTGGAGTTGTCCCAATAGTCCCCTACAGTACCCACAATGATGCTTTCGACCATCTTCCATGCTCGGTCGTGTACGAGCATCCATTGTGCTTGCACGTCGTTGACCACTGGTGATATTCGATCGTTTATGACCGCCATTGATACTTGGTCACCTACGACCACCTTTTGAGATTTAGTTGCTTACGACCGTCTGTTATACTCGAACGTCTCCGATCACCTTTGATACTCGGTTGCACCTCCTATACTCGGATGCTTCTGACTGTCTCTAACATCCTTCGAAACTTGGAAGCTTTCGACCGCCGATTGTACTCAGGCGTCTTCTACCACTGGTGATACTCGGACATTGTCGATCACCTTATGTGCTCGATCGCTTACAATCGCCAGTGATACTCGGTCACTTACGATCGCTCACTATACTTAGACATCGACAACCAGCTTCTGGGCTTTGTCCCTTACAATCGTCTACTATGCCCGGATATCATCGACCATGGTGATACTCAAACAGCGTTGACCACTCGGGCGTTTTCGACCACAAGCTATGGTCAGTCACTTTCAACCGCCCGCCATACTCGGGCGTCATCAATCATCTTTAATACTCAGTTGTCTATGACCGCTCATTGTGCCTGGACGTCTATGACCGCTTTCAACACTCGGGTGCCATCAACCGCCCACAGTTGTCTGATGTCTTCGACCACCAGCTGTGCTCAATCACTTATGATCGCCTGTCGTACTCGGGCGTTGTCAATCGTCTTTGCTACTTGGTCGTTGATGACCACCCGTTGGGCCTGGACATCTATGACCACTTTCGACTCTCGGGCACTATCGACTGCTCTTAGTACCCGAACATCTATGACTGCCCCACTGAGCCTGGACATCTATGACTACTTTCGACACTCAAACGTCGCTGACCACTCTCAGTGCCTGAACGTCTACGACTGCTCGCTAAGTCTGGACGTCTACAACTACTTTTGACACTCGGGGGCCATCGACCTGTCTCAATGTTCGAACGTCTATGACCGCTTTCAACACTTGGGCGCCATCGACCACCCACAGTACTCTGGCGTCCTTGATCACCAATTGTGGTCAGTCACTTATGACTGCCTACCGTATTCAGGTGTCACTGATCGTCTTTGATACTCGGTCATCTATGACTGCCCACTATGCCTAGACGTCTACGACCGCTTTCAACACTCGTGCGCCATAGACCACCCACAGTACTCTAACGTCCCTGATCGCCTTTGATACTCAATCACTTATGACCATCTCCTATACTCGAATGCTTCTGGCCGTCTCCGACATCCTTCAGAACTTGGAGGCTTTCGGCCGCCTGTCGCACTCGGGTGTCGTTGATTGCCTTTGATACTCGGTCGTCTCCAATCGCCCACTTTATTTGGATGTCACCAACTGTTGGTGATGCTTGGAAGCTTACGATCACCTGTGATACTTGGACATTGTTGATCACCATTTGTGCTCGGTCACTTACGGCCGCCGGTGATACTCGGACGTCATCGATCGCCTGTTGTACTTGGGCATCGCCGATCACCTCTGATACACGGTCGCTTATGACTACCCGCCATGCTCTGATGTCGCCAACCACTTTTGATACTCAATTGCTTATGACCACTCGCCGTGCTCGGACGTTGTCGACAGCTCTTGATGCTCGGTTGCTTTCGACTACCCGCTGTGCTCGGGCGTCGTTGACCGCTTTTGATGCTCGGTCGCTTATGACCGCCCACCGTTCTCAGATGTTGCTGACCACTTTTGATACTTGGTCGCTTACAACCTCCTATCTTGCTTGGATGCCACTGACCGCTTTGGATACTCGGTTGCTTTTGACCGCGTTGACCACCTGCCGTGCTTTAATGTCTCCAACCACCGACTACAGCTGATGGTTGATGGCTCCTCACTCTTGACTATCGACCACATCCGATGGTTTTCGACTGTGATGGCTTTCGGCCACGACCGACTTTTAATGGCTTTGGACCACGGACAAACTTCTGATGGGTTTCGACCATAGACAACTTTCGATGTATTTTGACCACAAACAACTTCTAATGGATTTTGACCACGGACAACTTTCAATGGATTTCGACCATGATGACTTTCAATCACGGATGACTTCCGATGGGTTTCAACCATGATGGATTTCGACCATGGACAACTTCTGATGGATTTCAACCATGGATGATTTTCAATTGATTTTGACCACGATGGCTTTCAACAATGGACCACTTCTGATGGATTTCGACCATGATTGCTTTTGACTATCGGCTATTTCCAATATCTGGAGGCTTCCGACTACCGGCTACTTCGATGCCCAATGGCTTCTGATAGCTGACTGCTTCCGATGTCCGTTGGCTTCTGACTACTGGCTATTTCTGATGTCTGGAGGCCTCCGATTACCGGTTGCTTCGATGTCCGGTGGTTTTCGACTACCAGTTGTTTCCGATGGCTGGTGGCTTCCAACTTTTGATTATCAATCACTCCCTGATGCCGATGGCCTCCAGCTTTCGAGAAGTCTTTTACTCGGTCACCTTTGATCACATCAATACTTGAACCCGGCGTCCTACTCTGCTAACCTCACTACTCGGGCTATGTCTATGACACCGATTCTACTACTATTATTGTCAGATCAGTCATGCTTGACGCGAATCATGCACACTTTTAATTACCTCAATTCTATGTGTTGTTCGATACTGACAAGGTCGAATAGCACGGGCGGGCGTTGCCAATGCAAGGCAACGCTATCAATGGCTCCATAGACCGACGAGGCTATAGATCATGCCAACGCCCACATCTACACTAATTATTCATCACATGCATGGGGAACATGAAGCGAAGACTGAAGACGACCACTAATGCGCAGCTCAATCAGAGGTATTCTGTGGGTTTACATCATGGACGTAATTAACTGGGAGCTTTTCGAGGCCCCAGGAACTAGAAGATCACATCGCGTATGTCAGATCTGCTATGCAAAGTAGGCTATGGAGCACATATATATAAATGGAATATGTAATTTTGTTATTCTCAAATGAATGAATAAAATGCACGTTTCCCTATATTTCTTGCGTTTATTTATTTTTATGTATTTTAGTATACTGGCATGCCTGCACCTTATACCCTGTGGCAAGAAATCTGAGTGTGATTTCTCATGTCAAACAAAATGGCATGCCAGTGGGACCTAGTTCTCCTCTCATCTTCGCTGTCTTCAATGCTCGTCGTCAGATTCATCTTTAGCTGCTTCTCCAACATATAACATGGTGCATGAATATATTTGGCTTCTCATTAAGGGTTTCCATCTTGATGGAGAATCCTTCCCTGCAAAAAATAGCCCGATGCCCATCATGATCCAATTTGGATCATTCTTGCCGGTTGAGATTTTCGAGCATGATTCCAAATACATCTTCATCAAAGCATGGGAGCGGACACAACCCCAAGCTATCAAATGTAATAAGGCCCACAAGGGTATAATGGGCAAGTCAAAGAAATGTCGCGCCTCATCTCATAAGGCCAAGAAGAACTGACCCAAAGATTCGAGGCCAAAACCTTACAACAAGATAACACTAGAAGAGCTCTAAAAATTGAACCAAATCGGGCAACCTTCACAATCTTGCTATAACTGGTCTCTAGATAGCTGAAATATGGTCCTTATGTGGCATCTCTATCACTTACACATCCTTGAAAACCAGCAACATCAAGAGATAAAGAAAGGGCAAAACACCAACCAAAATAAGTGTAAAATCAACAAGATCAAGAACACACTATGTAGAATGAACAAGATTAATCTATTGTAACTTGTAGATGTTTGTTTTATAGCTACACTACCTTGGAAGACAGAGCTTTCTCTCCCAAGAGCACTCACCAAAAAAAACCTCCCCTCGAAGGAAGCCTCTCTCATATAAACTCTAAAGAATGGATGTGTTAGTTGGTTTGTTACATGCCTCCAACCCCCTCCTACTTAAATAGATAAAGCGATCAGCCCACATCTAACACCAACCACGAAAACCCATTAACCCCACATGCACCAAGTTTTACACTCACACATGACTTATGAACAGTTCTCAAAACACATAAGCCCAAACCCACTAAAGAGCAAGTTTCTATCCACTTAGCCTTCTCAGCTCCTCCTTGAACTAAACCATTCTCCCAATGCTCTCCAAGTGCCATAGTTTTGGTCCCATCATCATTTATGGTATTTTGGCTTCTTCACCAAAACATCATTGCTTTGACCGTGGATCTCACTTCTTCCCCGAGCCTAATCTATGATCATCTCCTTCTTTGCAAGTAATCTCTATATTTGCAATGTGTAGGCTCATCAATAGCTCATGCATTGGCAAGTCTCTCTGTGTCAGTTTCCCCTGACCATGCCTCACTTGCACCGATCGTACTATTCGATAAACCGTTGCTTGAACCTTCCCTTCAACATTCATTGTCCTTTCCTGTGCCTTACTTAAGTCCAACCATCCCTCCCGACTTTCTTGACCGCACCTTAGCTTATCTCTGAGCCTAGTTCTAGTCCACGCCATCGATCACGATTACATCCAAGCTTCCCTGCACATCAAAAATCAAGAAATTATTTTCAGGCATAAGTTCTTCACAACATGACACACGTAAGTTCAAATATGCTTCATGCACCATGAATGCAATGACCTAAAACTCTCAAACTCAACCCATGATTATTTTCACAAATTTCCAAAACTCTCTCGGCCATCTTCAGACACAATCGATCTGACCACCATTGACCGGCCGATTGGACCGCTCCGATCAAACCCTGATAACAGGAGAGCCGATCAGACTGTAGCACCCATGCCGGTCTAACCGCTCGGCCACACCTAATCAGACCGCTACCCATTGGTCGGTCAGACTGCTCCCATTTTCCTCGTGCACACAAGCGAGCATCGCTCTAGAATAAATAAGCCGTCAACTAAAAAAACCGGTCGCACCATATTTCTAGTCCGACCGTTCCCAAAATCCGATCACACCGGACTTGTGATCAAACCACCACCTCTGGTCAGTCAGACAGCCTAACCTGACAACAGAATTGAAAACTCGCAAACTTTCATAAATTCAAAATTTAACTTAGCATTATTGCCAATTATTTAACACAAATAAATCATTGATATTCTCAATGTGATTCCCCATTTTTATTTTTTTTTCTTCTTCTTTTTCTTTCTCTCTTTCCTGACAACAGAATTGAAAACTCGCAAACTTTCATAAATTCAAATTTTAACTTAGCATTATTGCCAATTATTTAACACAAATAAATCATTGATATTCTCAATGTGATTCCCCATTTTTATTTTTTTCTTCTTCTTTTTCTTTCTCTCTTTCTGTGCCTCCTTTCAGATCCGTAATGCACTTGGCCAACAAAAAATTCTCTCCCCCTCCCCCAAATGTACTTACTTCAACAAATTCGAGGGTGATGACAACTTATCACAAACCGGGAATAATTCTAAAGCAAAAAACTTTCTCGATGCCTTTGTGGAATCGGGGGAAAAAGATGGAGTAATAAGAAAAGAAACGAGAGACAAATGCATCGCCGAGTTGACAGAAGAAAAAAGAACAGGATTCTTTTATGTCAATGTGAAAATGGGGCTGAAGAATAACCCAACAGTATATGAACCATGTCACTGTCCTGCCTTGCGCTAGATCAACTCTGTTTACTAGTTTTATTTGACCCTACTTTAGTTGGTGCTACACACGATTCCAACGTGGTGTTTTTTACGCGATTAGAATACGGCCACTAGCACTTAATAAGATCAATAGAGTTGAGGTCCCTGTACGCATATATATAATGATCTCGTAACATTTCAGAGGAGTTGGTGTTGTCCGTGGCGGGGACAGGAAATTTTGTAAATTTGGACCGGCCGCGAGTCTAAGTGTAGCTAATAAGCATAAATAAATCTATATACATATGACACAAGTAAAGTTAACAACCACAATAATTTTAAAAGTTAACACACATTTGAATATCATAGATGAAAAGAAAAGGAAGATACGATAGCAGGTACCTCAATACAACATTATGAAAGCTTCCATGACTCGCCAACAAGAGTACAATCATATATCCAGAAGAGATTACTTTTACGGTCATACCTTTCTCTGCCGGCCGTTGCCCCAATCACCTAACCCTGTCGCCTACGGCCTGCCGCCTACCCTGCTGCCTTGTGTTGCGCCCCTGCTAGTTGCCACGGCCTTGCTACCTCTCCTCCCCTTGGCCCCCTTGCGCCTCCCCTTCCCTTGGCCCCTTGCTGCTTCGTCCGCCCAATGACCCGCCCGACCTGCTAGCTGCTGTCGTGTCGGCTGCAGTCAGCTAGCCCTTGTTGTGGCCTTGCCGGCCCAGACCACCAGTTACCGCCCTTGGTGTCGCCTGCACCGACTTGCCATATCTGAGAGGGGAGCCGAGCCGCCGAGGGAAGCAGCAAGTAGGGGGAATGGGGAATCGTTGGATTAGGGAATGGGAATGAATTAGGGTTAGGAGAGGGGAGTGACTGCTACAGGATGGAGATGGATGGCGTCGGGCTGGGGGATGATGGCATCAAGGCGGATCCAAGTGAGAAGACCAGTGGGGTCACCTCCATTGCACCATGGAGTCACCCCTAATTATGAACAATAATTTTCTATAGGATTTAGAAAATTCTATTGAGGTCACATGACCCCAATAACTATATACTGGATCTGCACTAGATGGCATGGTACCAAGCCATGATATATTGGCCGCCTCAATGCCTCATGTACCCATGACCCATGTTGGCCTAGCGCCAGCCTGCCAGCCACCCATGACCCATGTTGGCCTACAACCAGCCTGCCAGACAAGGCCCAAGTCACCGATTCACCATGGTGCCCACCGCTACCTACCCAAGAACTCACCTATGGGGCTACGTAGACACCGACTAAAAGTCTTGAATCCCCCTATTGCTCGTCATCGGCGAACCTGGGTAGCCATCCAAGTTTACCAGGCAATGCCTCCGCCCCTAGGTGTTGCTGCTGTTGATTCTCAGTATATTATTGGTGCCATTGTTCAAGTTGGATCAGCGTTTGTGAACTTCTTATCTGTTCGTCTCTTAGTGAAATGGCCGAGCTTCTACTCATGTTCAAGAAAAAAACATTTAGCTAGAGGGAGCTTGCTTGTTAGTTAGGATTTCTCTCATAAATGAAAGTGTTGACATGGATTCGAAGCTCTAGGACTGTATGCCACTTCTTTATGACTGTGGCTTACGACTTTTGAATGTGGCTTATGAATTTTGGGCTATTCGTGAGAAAAATTACAGAATAATAGAAACTCACGTGTGATTTTTGCCGATATAAATGAAGTCGTTACAATATGTACTATAATTAACTAGTAGATTCTACCTTAAAAAGATACTCTGGTTAAAAGCTAATTACCATAAAAAAAATAGAAAACAGGAAGTCAAAAACTGTAAATAATAGGCCCTACAGCTTTGTGCGCGCGCGAGTGGCGGCAAGGGAAAAACGACCGCGGAATTAAAATCAAAGTCAAAAATGTAGGGAGAGCTGGTTCATGCATGCACACAGACACAGCAGAGGGTGAGGTGAGGTGAGAGCAACCCATGGATGGGGAGGATCCACATGCTATCATAGATCGCCGATCGGGGGTCGTGAGCTGTGTGAACACTGATCCCTCTGCCCTGCTCTGAAGTGATTTGCGCTCACATGGCTAACCGCACTCTCGCTTGCCTGTGCGATGTGATGTTTCTTTCTACACAAGCATGCTTAGGACCCACTTGATCTATCTATCTATCACTCGCAACGAGGAGATCGAGCAGCCGAGATGGCATCTAGTACTAAGTACTAACTCTTAGAGAGAGAGAGAGAGAGGCTTAGAGAGAGAAGGGCCTCTCCTCTCTAGTCCTCTCCTTCCCACGCATGTTAGCCACCGGGTCCAACGATTCATTTCGTATGCTCGTGCAGTGGCTTGCTGGGTTCCAACTTGTAGCAAATTAAATGTCACTTCAAGGGAAGGCTACTTGCTTGCTTTTCATTGTTCGATCCGTGCGAAATTGAACACTGAAGTACGAGAGGCTTTCTAAGTTGACATCCTACCTAGTTCTCCCTTCTACTTGAACCATCCATGGCCCAAGATTATTGCATCTATGACTAGTACCACTAATATACCGATTAATTTGCCAAAAGTCAAATGCAAAAGACCGTTGTTTATCGATCAAAATACTCAACGCAACCCAAATGCTCTCCAGGCAACGTCAGGGCTCATGGTCTCTCTGAATAACTGGAGTCTTTAGGTGATACGACGGGCCAGCCAGGCTAGCCAGCCGAGCAGTTGGTTCCCAGCCTAGACAATTTTGGTCGTATGTTGTGTCGTGCTGGCTGCCGCCGCGTGCTTTCTTCACCCCCACCCTGCCCAATCTGTCGCCGTACGTGGCCTGGTTTGGTCCGCTCCGGTTCCCACACCGGTGGATCGAGCCGGTCAATCGTCCGGTCACCTCCGATGGTGACGTCGCACCCAACCACCCCACCCAGGCATATATCTCAGCCGCCGCAGCCAACCCTCTTTCCCTCCCTTCTCTCTCTCTGTCTCAAACCCGGTAGAAAACGTAGAATTATTATATCACTACACTGCATAGTGCATACAAAAAATACGTAGGATGGATTCCTTCACGAGAAGCACCAATGTACTGTTCAGATAATGGATCGTCTGTACCATGTAGGCGTGTACGTACGTGGATACGAGCTGTTACTACTCTAATTTTTGGTACCTCTGGCATATTTTTAATCTGTATTTGCAAAAATAATTATATACGCATAGGAATAGCAGAAATAGCACTTCTACCGTCCAGTGACCGGACGATATCGCCCTGCAGTTGACACCTGGGCCATCGGAGCTCAGCCACCGGGCAGCAGGGGCCTGCCGCCTTGCCACCGAGCGGCCGCCCGCCTGCAGCCATGTAGGAACCTCCCTGCCGCCCCGCCATTGGAACTATATGTACTGCTTCTTGAATTTTTTTGAATATAGCAGATGAGCTCAAAAAAATATGAAAATTTATGTACAGCCTCCCGACACAATGTAATTGATTTGTGTATTTTTTATAACTTTATCCGGTGTGAATGTTACTCGAAAATTCATATAATTGTACTATTTCTAGTAGTTGTTAAATATAGCAAATGGGCTCCAAAAATTACGAAATTTTACACTGTCGATCTAATTGTTGAATTTTTTGGAATTTTATGTGTTATGAATTTGCCATATTATTTCATATTCATTTAATCATAATTAGCGATATACCATGCTTATTTAATTAGCGATTGAAATCGCCAACCGCTCGGCCACCATACGGCAGGCATCTTTGGTAGTGCGTGACCTCACTCCTTTGCACATATGTCAACCTGTTGCTGCTATCCCCCTTTCCCGCTGCCTCCGTCGCACATTTGTCACTCTATCCGTGCCGTCCCCTCGCCCGCTCCGTCGTCCATACATATGTCGTTATGTCCGTGCCGTCTCCCCTCGTCCACTCCCTCGTCTGCACATTTGTCACTTTTACTATGTTGTCTTCCCTTGCCCGCAGTGCTGTGCATCAACGAAGAGTCCTTAATTTGTGAGGTGAGCGCACCGGATTCCCTTTTCGTTCGGCCATAAATATGAAACTATCGCAATTGCTCATCACTCATCTCAATCGCTCATCACAGAAGCTCATTCTCACGCTTGTCGTTCAGAATTAAGAGTGCATAGCTCATTCTTTTGAGAAGCCAGTGCAAATTTGTCGAGGATGCGGCAAGAGAATGCAGTAGTACTGATTGCTTATCCAGAAAGACATGTAATTTTTGGTCGCATGCTTTTGACATTATTCCCATAGTTGTAGTTAATTAGTATTATTCGGTTAGTCATAATTAATGTAGTTTATATTATGAAGTAAGTAGGTCGTAGTAATTTAGCCGTCGATGAGCAGCACCGCGGGCGAGGGGGACGGCATAGATAGAGTGACAAGTGTGCGCACGAGAGAGCGGGCAAGGAGGACGGCACAGATATAGTGACAAGTGTGTGCATGAGGGAGCAAACAAGGGAGGACGGTACAGACAGAGTGACAAGTGTGTGCATGAGGGAGCAAACAAGGGAGGACGATACAGACAGAGTGACAAGTGTGCGCACAGGGAGCGGACGAGGGGGCAGCACGGATAGAGTGACAAGTGTGTGCACGAGGGAGCGAGCAAGGGGGACGGCATGGACAGAGTGACATGTGTGCGCACGAGGAAGCGAGAAAGGGGGATGGCACAGACAGAGTGATAAGTATGCGCACAAGGAGCAGGCGAGGGTTCTTTAGCCTATAAGTACTACCCCTTTGGCACCGTGTTTCCTGCACCACATCGCTACCATGGAGAAGCAATAAAGGAGATTACCCGATTAGCAAGAGCTGTAGCTGCCCAGGACAAAGAAGTGGCTCGTGCCAGGAGGCCACCTCTCACAAATGAAGCCCCCGTACCTCCAATCCTAACTCATACGTGAATGTTTCCACCGAGCGTTCACCGTAGGACCCACCCATGGGGGAGACACCCTCACTCTACTAGTGCAGGGACGCATACAAGTTCTTCAGGTCCAAGGATCAGTTGAGCTTGGGCATGCGTTACTAGGGTTGCAGTAACTATGCATATGACTATCCCGACCGACATTTGGACACAGCCCATTAATAGCAGCCGGTAAGGATGGGTCACAGTGTATTATCCTAACAGTTCTCTTGCATGGCATCCACTAACAAATTCTTTCCACTTTTCACAGTCTCTAGATGCACTATGTGTGTATCATAAATGGATTGACTGGGAGATCCACCCACACGACCAATGACAGATAGACTGCAAGGAATGGGACACACAGATGACACGTGAGAGGATGGAGGAGCGGCAGCGCGCTGAAGATCGAAGTGAGTGTATCCGGCGGGAGACGAAAGCTCACCTAGAGGTGTGCAGGCGCATGGAGTGCAAGGCTTGCAAGGCCAAGCGTGAACTGGCAGCCAAGGCCAGCATGGCCGACGAGGACTATAAGGCTGACCTCGCGAGGAAGGGTAAATGGCCACAATCAATGCAGTAGTTCGATCCTCTTCGTCCATATGTGTACCATCCTTAGTTCCTTAGCCTGCATGCCATGTGACCCCCTGTCAGATCAACTATTGTTTTGTTATTGTTATCATATTTATCCAAAGTTCTCCTCCGTGTATGAATTTCATGTAGCATCGTAATATCACTTTGTGTAAGAGGGAGTTTTTCCACGTGAAAAAGCTATATAGTACTTTTGGGCTTAATCTTAAAAGGGGTAAAGTATTATTATTGGAAAAACTATTTTACTTAATTTACCCAAAATATTTTATGGATCTTATGAATGAATGTGTTTCATTCTCATTTGCTTTTTTGGGTTTACATGGAGTGAAAATCTAATGATATGCAAGATTACCTTTTTAAAGTCTTTTTAGTCAAAAATCAAAAATCTTGATTAAAAGGCTAAAGGTTGCGAAAAACTAGATAAAAGTATCCAAATATGTATTTTAAATGTTTTCAAAGCATTTTGGGTAAAAATTTGTATTTTAGAAATCAAAAGAAAATTTTGGCCCCACAATGATCTTACATGATCATGATTTTGGATTAAATGACATATTTACTTAAATCAAAATCCATTGAGTTTTTGAAAAAAAGTGGTCAATACAAAACTCAAAGGGTTTATCATTTCAAAGTTTTTCATCGCTTTGAACCGATTTATGATTTTTGTATCTTTAAGTGGGCTCACATCTGAGGAAGGCACAATAATGACTATTGATTCCCTATAGCTAATCTATATTGACAATTATTTTAGATTTATTTGATATATCTAAGTCAATTTTTCAGCTAGCTCTCAAAGCTCAATTAAAATGTCAAAGTCTGAAATTCTGAAACTTCAATTAATGTGTGGTTCAAATGGCAAATGAGGCAGAACTTTAAAATGCAACTTCAATATGAAATGGCAAATGAGGCAGAACTTTAAAATGCAACTTCAATATGAAACTTTAAAAGTTTTTAAGGAGCTCTCAAGAGTAAGATTATTTGAATGTGTTTCAAATATCTTCTGTTAATTCATTTGCTGTCATATTGGTCATTTGTATTTATCTTCATACTCTTCATGACCATATTAAGTTAAATTAATAGGTATCAAGCTCCAATAATGAAAAAACTCTATTTTTGGCTTAACTTTTCTTCTTCCCTTGTTTTTATGGTAATCAATGCTATTGAAAATAAATGCCTTTTAGTGCATAATGCCAAATGGGAGAGAAATTAGTGATAATACCTTTAAATAATGTAGGAGAAATTAGTGATAAGAGCTTAGCTTATAATAAAAAATTTAAAATTAAAATTTGAATAATACCAAAAAGAGAAGTAAAACTTGAATAATGCTTTCATGTTCTCTCATGCATTTGCTTTGTGACATGCATGAATAATTTAATTTTCTATCATATATTTATTTTTCATCCAAATGCTATTATTATTAATAGATTTGTCATCAATCACCAAAAATAGGGAGATTAAAAGATCAAGCTCCATTTAAATTGGTTTTTGGTGATAATGACAAATACTATTATGAGGTTTTGGTGATAATGATAAATGCATTTATGAGGCTAACCTTGTTTATTGATTATGATATTACTTAGTCTCATTTGGATAAAAAGGGAAAATCAAAGAGGTATGTATTCAAAATCACATTCTTATATATTAGTGCATTCCTTAAACCCAAAATATAGATTGAACTCCACAAATAGTTCAAAATAAATATGTGTATATGTGTTCATTACACAAGCTTGTATGCACACATTTAGGGGGAGTTCACCCTATATTTTGAGATTTCATAAATATTGATCCATGGTTCCTTTAATACACATATTTAGGATATTTACTTTAAAACACATCCTTTAATTATATATAACTTGTGTAGTTCATATATACTCATTTGCAATTGGGTTGCCATCTAACTTCTCCATTATATGTTAATGGTTGGATGATTAATAAAAACCAGATAAGTAAACTTTGCTTTGAAAGCTTATCTTAGAGTCTACTATTGTTGTGTACATGTTGTATACTCGAAATATAATATTTATCTCATTATTTGTTGAGATTGTCATGAATTACCAAAAAGGGAAAATCGTAGAATCTAGTTCCTCAATTGTATGTTAATGGTGAAGTTTGGTAATTAATAATAATTAGTTTGTGCACTAATATTTTCTATGAGTTGGATAAATATGTTAGGTCCCACAAATAAAAAAACTTGGAATGACTTCATGTGTTGAAATTCATCAAGTCATATGGTGGATGCATCATGAGCTGATGCATGTCTAATAGGAGATGATCATGTATTGATCATTAAGTCAAGTGAAGACCTACCATGTGATGATGGAGTTGAAGTAATGAATGCATTATGAGTTGATGCATGTCAAGACTATGACTAAGGCAAAGGTATAACTAGTTAGGACTAAGAATGTGTTCCTAATCTTTTACCAGTCTTGATATTTGGTTAGCACATTAGGGATAATACAAATGAACACGGAAAAAAGAACCGGCAAAAAGCTAAAAAAAGCAAAAAAAAATAAAATTTAGAAATAGTAAAAAATAAACAAAAAATCAAAAGCTAAAACCGAAATAAACGAGAAAACTTTAATCTTTCTACGTTAGCATATCAAATCGGCCACTAGCCAGGACGGTATTTTGGACGCTAGTACCACGTGGTGTTTAATCTCCACTTGCTGCTTGACAGAGACGGCTGTACGACAGGGCGCTGTACCATTGATGTGCACACACATGAGATCCGTAGGCGTTTGTTAGCACCGTTCGTATTGTTTTTTTTATCTTTGAGTTTAACTTATGAATATTAATAGTTTATAGAAAATTTATAAAAAAATACTTGCTACGATTTTAGTTAATATAAATAAAATTAATATAGTGTGTAATATAATTAATTAGTAAATATGTCTTAAAAGATACTTAATTTAAAATTAGATACTTTAAAAAACTACTTACTATAAAAAAATAGTTTTCAAAAGTTAATACAAATGCGACTAAGCAACGGAGAACAGAACATGACTAAGCAATGGAGAACAGGGGAGACTCACAGGATTTACGATTCATCCGGTCCTTTTCGTTGCGTCGCATAGTTCTCCGCCACTTGCATTGCGTATCTGCCTGCCCACCACCGTCTTCACCTGGCTGGCTGGAGGTGGATTGGATGGAGACGTGTCCCGGGTGGGTGGGACGCGCAGTCACGGCGCCGACAACCTCCCCCGCCGCATTGAATCCGTCAACTTCGCCACCGCAGCCGCAAGGAAGCAGCAGCCTCCTCCGCTATGGGCTGCTCACGTCACGTCGCCAATAGGCGGCCCATTGTTCAAATCACAGCCATGTTTCCAAGTTCCATCCCACCGTTGAAATTGGGCTGATTGGGCCAAACTGACGTGAAACCACCGGGCAAGCACGGCCGAACCAAAGCCACTCTCGTGAGTGACCCATTGAGCTCCTCGACGAAGGCCCAGCTCGGCCCAGCCGAAGCCACGCGGTTCCCGTCTTCTCGCCCCGAGAAGTTTAGGCTTCATGTGAGATGGCCATGATGCGAAGGGCTCCTGCCGGCCATAATTCATTAATATTGGGAGAAAATTCGAGTGGTGTTCGGCTAACGACACGGCATCAGCCTGGACAAACGCATAGCGAGTTATGAGAGGTCGTCGGTGTATATCGGCATGCATTGAATGGATTAAGTGCCTTTTCCATATTCCAGGTGTTTGCACGCAAAGGTATTAATAAAAAACATTGACATGTCAAATTGCAGGTCTGGTTTGCATCTTGAGTTGGTGTCTGGGAAGGATTGCTTGATCTTGCTCTACAAAGGTTGTCATGTCACATTAGTAGTACATATACGATCCACCTTCAGTTGTTAAGGAACCTAGAATTTATAAGTTATACCATCTTGTGTATTGCACTCTTGATGCACCTTTCTTGAGATATGGGGCCTCTTACACTCCTTATGCGTAGCAGCCACTGAATCAGATCAGAATTTGTGAGATACAGCACGAATGTGCACAATATCAAGAACGAAGAAGATAGATTTCGTAGAAAGAAACAAAATAACAACGTTAAAGCAACCACAACGAGATAGAAAAGATTCGGAGAAACTCCCAGTAAATTCTTTATACACAATCTCAAAAGAGTATAAAGGGATTGACACTCACTCATAATCCTCTCAAATTTTTTAGTACTCTCGGATCCTAATCTAAATAGGAGTAGAAATCATAATCCTAACAGGATTTATTTAGGACTCTACTAGTTGAATGCCCGTGCGTTGCTACGGATTTTAAAATTTTATCATATTATATGTTCTAAAACTAACGGGTGGTAAAAATTTTTAGAATATGCATAAAAATATATTCTAAAACTTTTTAAAATCCATAGCAATACACAGGCATTCAGTTAGTCCTAAGAGAAGTATGTCTTGAAGAAGCATGGCTCATTCTCTTCAGTGACTTTACATAAAGTGGTACATATGGAGAGATCTTCAATAGACATTGCATGCTCTATGAATTTCTAGGGTAAACAGTAATCGTCACACAGTGCATAATAATGACACTATAGCAACTAAAACAATAAGGTCAAAGCTTCAGGAATCATCATGTCACCGTGTGTCAAGAATCATCATGTCTTCAGTCAATAAATCATCTTGAAAAAAGTTGAAGATCTCATAAACACGTTAAAGCTCATAGAAATCACATACCCTGAATTGTTATAAGCAGGACCAATTTTATGGAAAGCAAGTGTAAAGAGGACCGACCTTCTTGGATGATAATACATTCAATAGTGGGGTCATTTGCCTATAATAAGACAAAAAGGAGCAGTGTGTTAAAAATATGCTTTGCTTGGTATTGATGATTAAATTCTATTTGGGATACACCTAAAACCACACAGAATCAACTATGGCAACATCAGCAGGAACAATTGCCTCTGAATAATAAATGAATCTGGATCACAAGTCCACTATAAATACCAGCAGCAAAAAAGAGAGGAATCTTTTGCCTTCAAGCAATGGAGTTCATGACATCAATGGTAGATATCCCTGTTTGAATCATCTCTTCTGGATAGGTTCTCTCACTGGGTTAATAGAACTTCCTGGAATAAACATTAGAGTACATTAGGAACCTTCCATTTGGAGAAGATAGAGAGTTAAAAGCCACCATGGGGTGGAATTTTTTGCGGAGACTATGTTTGTTTTCTCCGTAGACATTGTGGTCATCTAGAACCAAAATTTGAATCCATGTCTCCACAAGAGCTCCAAATAAAGTCTATATGCCGTTGGCCTTGCAAACCAGTGAGGAATGACCCTGCAAGGCAGAAGAACACAACGAACCCATCAAGACAATGTTGCAAACAGTCGTGTAATTCTATCATACCACACAGTCTACACATTAGCAGCCGATTGAACTAAATAGTGCCTGTTGTACTTTGCCCCTTGTTTATCTAATTATTACTCCGAATTCCAAACTACACTGTTTAATCAAATTAGCATGAACTCGATTGACCAGTAAGCAATCGATTACAGAGGTAACATAGGAGTATGTACTTTTGCAGTTCTGCTGCTATTACATCTACTGATCTACATTGTGTATTTTACTCAGACATCATTTTTTCTCAAATTTTTGGAGCAACAACATCAGAGCTGCCTACAGTCATGTACGGGCCAGACTGCGAAATAACCACACTACTATTCCCACACCCGCCTCAAGTCATTCCGGGAAAAATTCCTAGATCCGAATTAGCACTGATTCGGTTGCGATTCGCAAAAGCGCAGATTCCATCAGACACCACGCGCGGATAACACGTGCATTGGCCTCTCCTACCACTCGCCCAGACCACAAACACGAACCACCAAGGGAAGCCGTATCGTATCGTACCTGGAGGAGAGGAGCGCGAGGAGGAGCGCCGGAAACGCGAGGCGCGCGGAGAGGGCGGCCTCGGCGTACTTCCACGCCGCGGCGGGCGCGGCGAGGGAGAGCAGCGTCCGCGCCAGCATCTCCGCGAGCCCCGCCGACCACGGCACGTCCCCTCTATCCCCTGCTACCGCAGCCGCGGCCGCTACCCGCGCCGCCCACTCCGGCGGCGGGCGCGCCTCCGCCTGCGCAGCATTGGTGTACTGCAAAGGGCGGAAGAAATGAGGGGGCGAGGGCGGAGCGGCAGAGGAGAGAGGGGAGGAGGCGAGGGCGGAGCGGCGGAGGAGGGAGGGGAGGAGGCGAGGGCGGCGCGGCGGCGGGGAGGGAGGGGAGGAGGCGAGGGCGGAGCGGCGGAGGAGGGAGGGGAGGGCGGCTCGGCGGCGGCGGAGGAGCGACGGACCAATCCGTGCGAGGGCAGAAGAAATGAGGGGGCGGGGGGAGGCAGCCGCACGGATTCGCTGTGTGTTTGGGGGAGCGCACGGATTCGGTGGGGTCCACATGTCAGTTAGGGATGGAAGTGTAGAATTGATCATCACCTTAAACTCATCCTTTTAGGAGTAGAGATATAGCATACCTTTTCAAATCATAAAAGACTATATGTCACCCAAACTCAACCGGACGGAACAATACAGTAAAAAGCGAAGAACAAAGGAAAGCTTCAAATTAACTCCCTTATCGCTAACATTGTTCTCTCTATTGGTTATGCAAATCCCTGTCAGCCACAATTTTGTTTGGTTCAATGAATTTCCTGTCATCTGCAGACTGCAATCATGACATGAACATAATTTTTAGATAACGGAATTTCATAAAATTCCGGCCTTGATCATTCCACGGGAATGACTACGGCCAAACAGTAGCACAAAACAAAGTCCACATTACAACACAACCGCGATACAAAAGAACTTAAGCACCGCGCACAAGCCAAAAGGACTTAATCCATCAATCTAAAACAAGAGCTCCAACCAAACGCGCTGAAAAACTCCAACGCCACTCTCTCTATCCTTTTGCAACCGCTTAAAAGCTCCCTTCTCTCTTCCTCTTTAGATAATTGCGACCAGCACCTGATCCAATAAGTCCCCCTGAAAATGACATGAACATAATACAATCGGAAAAATAATACTTGTTAAATTACAGTTGGGATCGGTACGCTTTTCCATTCAAATGGAACTTATTTATGTCTCCCAACTATATATTTGGACACTTCAGAACCTATAAAGATTACCATGGTTCTTTTCAATGAAAAAAATGTTCAACTGCTAGGCCCATTCTAACCTTTGGATCTTTTTTCTCGAAAACGCAAGAGGCTTGTATTTCTTTCGATAAGGGCATCTCCAATGGTCTGAGTCAGCTAGCTATATGCATGTACACATCAGCATATATCCTATGTGGAGGAAAGAGAGTATGCAAAAAAAACCGAGCCAGCTCTTCCTTAGAGCATCTCCAATAGTGACTTATGAGCTAGCTCTAAGCATATTATTTCATATTTTAATAGAAGAGAGAGAAAAACTATCTCTTGATCAAGAGCTAGTCTCATACACACATTCCAAGATTATGTGAGAGTGTCATGTGAGGCTATTTATGTTATGAGCTATGTGCTAAAAGTTAGTACTATTGGAGAAGTTGTCTTAGAGTTAGTAACTAGCTCATACTGTTGGAGATGCTCTTAAGCACTAGTCTATAACGTCAAACGAGGCAGCCTCTATAAATTCTGTGTGTGCATGTAAGCATCAAATAGCTATCCTTATAGATAGTTCTTTAGAATGCTAGCTTTAGTGTGTACTATATAAATAATGTGGAAGTCTTATAGTTAGTTGCTAACTAGAATCATTGGAGATGCCCTAAGGAGAATACAACGCTGTTCATGATCCCATTTTCGGTCCAAAGATTGAGATCCGGAGGACCTTAAGCGGGAAATCAGAAATGCAAAATTACAGGAAAGGAAGCGACTGAAAAAAGACCACTACGGCCAAGACAAGCACTAAGCCATAAGATGCCACTGCCCAGACCGTGAATTGGGGCAAAGCTCTGCTAGCTTGGACTTGAACAGAGCCAACCAGGTGTAGACTTCCTGTTTAGCACAAAGGGTAAGCTCTTCAAGGTCTAATCTTTCTTGGTTATGCCAATTCTATTTCTCTCCTTCCAGATCATCCAGATCAGAAGAATTACAATTTACAAAATCAACGATGGTAATATTTTCTTTATTTTTGCCTGTCTACTCCTCTAGACGCGTTCCTAGGTGTGATCTACCTTCATTCTGGATGGCTCATGTTCTGTAGCTCACTTGTTCTTTTGTCTGATAAAAAGTTGATTTGCTTGTTATGGCATCAAGACATTATGGTAATATAAACCAACTGAAATAGGTTAAGTTTTTTCAGTGCTAGTCTGCTACTCATTCCATCATGCTGTGTGAAGGTCGGTGGTCAAAAGATTGTCCAACTGATGGCCAAATCATGCCAATGTTGAGGCAGGAAAGGCTAATTTTTTTATCACGGATATTGGTACCCCACATGTCCTAATCATTCCTGAACTGGACCTGCCTCTTGAGGATCTCTTCAATATCAGACCATGAGGCTTCATCATTGTCCCTGCTTGATCTGCATTACAAATTTACTTGGATCCTTTTCAAATTTTACGCACGAACAGGGTGACAGATTAAAAAAAGGTAAAGCATGTGAGGGCCCTGTTAATGCAGAGCAATGCGTTAAGATAATGCATGTGGTTCCTAGCATCTGTTTAGCAGGCAAGCCTACTTGACCTATTGTTTAGTATATAGGCAGTACTCTTGATTCTCTTCTTGATCAATTGTGGACTTTGTAGACCTTTTTTTGTGTAGTCATATTGGTTCAACTCCTTCACTCTTGCCCATTTCCATATACATGCATATGTACATGGGCTAGCATATAGCCCATGTACTCAACACTCCTCAAGATAAGTGATAGCTATTTATCATTCCCATCTTGTCAAATACCGACAAACACTTCTTAGTTCCCAATTCCTTTGTTAGACAATCAACTATTTGTTTTCCGGAGGTTATATGACTCAACTTCAAGATACCCTCATCAAGTCTCTCTTTGATGAAGAACCGATCTATCTCCATATGTTTCGTTCGGTCGTGTTGAACTGAATTATTTGCAATGTTGATTGCTGACTTGTTGTCACACCAAAGTTTTAATAGTCCACCTGTTAGCAACCTCAACTCCCATAGAAGTCTCTCATCCATAGTGTTTCACACAAGCACATTGTCATAGATCTATATTTTGTCTCTTACATATACTTACTAACTCTTACATATTCTGATTTGTAAGAGTTAGATACTACTTATGTACACTACATCGTAGAGTGATAGTGAAGGAACTTTGAAGGAACTACGACCATGGCCACAAGCGCTACTACTACGACCATGACTTCTACCACCACGGCTACTTCTGGTCCTAAGGACTACACATAAACTACGGTCACTCCGACAACACACACCAGTCGTAACGACTTAACACACATTGGTCGTAGCGACCGCACACACAAACTGGTCGTAATGACCACGGCACATCAACTCGAAGCTTTGACCATACACATCTAATCAACTCGAAGCTTCGACCACGGCTCATCATCTCGATGCTTCGACCACGGTTTCTCACTTACTTGAAGTGTTCGACTGCGACTACCGCAGCTTCAACTGCTGCTACAACCATGGCTTCGGGGATTGATTCGACCATGCCTTCGAGTGTGGCTTCGACCACGCCTTCGAGTGTGGCTTTGACCACTTACAAATCATCAAGATTAACAAAAACCTCACCTGGCAAACACACACAGAGCACAAAGGAATCATCAACACCATCATAGCAAAGTTGCAAGGCATATACATCGAGTAGCTAGCTGATCAAGAGAGAGAAAAAAATCTGCGGGTCTCTCTAAGCAGAGCGACGACCAGCTTAGGAGACCAAATCGCCAGACAGTGCGATGGGCTCCGATTGAAGAGCAGGAGGAGGTAAAGAGGCTCACCAGGCGAGCGACTACTGGGCAGCGGTGGTAGGGGAGAGCCACGTGGGCGGGCCCAGGAAGAGGAAACCGCCGTCGTGCGGCACTAAGCAACGGCAGCAACAGGGGCGGGTGCGGCAAGGGGAGGAGAACTGTGGCAACGCAGCACCGTGGGGGTGGGGCGAGGAGGGAGCAGGGGGTGGCCATCAGATCCAATGGCCGTCGTCTACGAGCGCCCGTCTCTCGGATCCACCGGGCGTCATCAATCGGCTGCTGTCGCCGAGCATGCCTCTCGGATCCACTGGTCACCATCGCCGAGCGCCCTTCTCTCCGATCCACCGGCCTCTGTCACTGAGCGTCGTGCCACTGAATCGCTTCGTCGCACTGTTCGTGCAGCGAAAAATCTTAGTTGGAGGGGCGATGGGAGATGGGTGGCGGCGGTGGGGAGAGGCCCGGTGGCCAGTAAGGAGGGAGAGGGGAGATGGGGTGGTGGCGGTGGGGAGATGCTTAATGGGCGGCGAGGAGGGAGAGAGGAGAGGAGGTGACAGTCTGCGAGGGAGAGAGTGTAAGAGAGAGATCTGTAGAGAATGAGATAACACAATAACCGAAGGTGGAAGTGGAGAGGAGGAACAGTTAGCAAGAGAGAGGGGATATAGATGGTTAAGATCCTTGTGTTTAGATCAGACAGCTGAGAAGAGAGGAGGAAGAATACACTGACGACCATCAACTCCTCTTTATATAATAGGAGAGATTTTTCAGATCTTACAAATAAGGCCTCGCAATTATCTTGGGCTCATGATCAATTGAATAATCGTACCAATGCTGGTTCCGAAATAACAAGTCCAAATACAGGCCATTTTTTAGTCAGTCTTATCACAGCATTTGCTCCACACAGAAATGTGATGCTATGATGACATACTGCAGAGGAAATTAAGGCAAATTGTCTAGGATTTGTGAGTTGTGACGGTCAGTTAATTGATTGCAGCCAAGCGAACGATGAATTTAAAATTACACTGGCCGTTGAAAGGATCTTGTTAGCTGCAGAGATGACAAAACTTTTCAATTGCTTCTAGGTGGGAAGAGAGAAAAAGGGAGAGGATCAGAGGATCCAATATTTTGATATCGTTTTCAAACCAACCCTAGAGATTCTGCCATCCCCCGCGCCGTAGCAGGCATAGAGCACTACTACTTGTTCGGCTACAAGCAACCGTTAAATCTCAGGCCATTTGCGCCGGCGTTGCGCGTTGGACTGGGTAGCTGGGCCACAAGATGCCGCAGTGGCCGCTAGGCCTCTCGCGCGAGCCCTGTGGTGAGTTTCACGGGAGCATTTGGGCTGGGTGCCGGACGGAGGGGGGTAGGGATGGAGTCGGGTTCGGCTGGGGCTCGAGCGTGAGGAAGCGGAGCCACGGCTGGTGCGCCCGCCCGCGCGGCAGGCCGCAGGTGCGCAGGGGAAATGGATCGGTGCGCTCGTGCCGGGCAAAATCTGGTTAGCTGCGGAAAGGGGTTGCGGTTGAGACACATGGTAATCGCGAGGCCGTACGCGGACGCGGCGCGCGCGCGGGTGAGAGCTGCGCCGCCGACGCGCGTGGTGTGGAGGCCCGTGGTCGGCTTGACGCTGAGTCGCTGAGAGCGCGGTCTCCGCTGCCGACCTGGCGGGCGGCCGGTGGCTCGGACGCGTGCCCGTGCCGAAAGTTTGGTTTGGCCCATTTTTGGTGGCGTTCTGAGTTACGGCGTAAATTTTATACTATGACTTTTAAGCCTGCAACTAAAATTGTATTATAGTAACTGTTAACTTTAAAAAAAATAAAAAATATTATATTGTCATAGAAAATACAAAGAAATAAAAAATTCCAAAAAGTGAAAATAAATTAAAACTAAAAATCGACATATTTTAAGTAGTTTCTAACTTAAATAGACTAAAAACAAAAATAAATTAGAAACTACAACCGTTTGAAATAGGACCTGTCGAGCGCCCCTGCATTTCTCGCTGCCCCATGCGAAGCCGGCGCGACGGCATGTCCGTTTCCCTGTGGTCTCTGGTCTGTGCTCGTGGTGAAGCGAGTGAGCGACACAGGTCATAGCAGCCAATATATTGCACACGAATTAGCAAAGGGACGGATCGAGCCAGGATGCCATTTTGCCCCTCTCACCTACGGGCTTCGCGGATAGAATTTCTGAGACTTTTCCTGACGTGCGTGAACAGAACGACAAATCGCTATATATTTCCCCAGGGTTGATCGATCGATTTGTACTGCAACTGCACAACCTCTGAATGCTCCGTGAAATTGCGCTCTAGATCAATGACGATCGTCTCGTATCTCAACAGAGCGCGATCGAAAACAAATATAGTACTGCGTACAACACATGTTCGGCTCTTCACAGGAAATCACCACTGGAATTCGATGATAGCCTCCCTAGCTAGCGTTGCTGAAAGGACCCACATATGCCTGGGACGTCAGAATCTTACCGAGAAGGTATCATCCTATAGAAAGACCTGCCCTGTTTTTTTAGCTGCGATTTATGGTTTTTTGTTGAATTTTTTGAATTTTGGCTGTTTACGGTACAGATTACGGAGAGATCGATACTCACTTACGATTTTGACCAGTACAGATGTTGGACTTTTAACGTGTACTACGTTTAACTTGTAGACACCATCTTGAGAAAATACTCCGTTTAAAAGTTAGGTACTGTAACAGCTGCGAAAAGCCGATCGACTTATGACCAGCCGAACAGGCCCGCCATCTACTCATCTGTGTGCACGAAACAGTGATAGCCCGATAGAAGCAGCAGTAAGAAAGAACGGCGCGCGGCGAGCCGGCGAGCACACGCGCTAGTCACAGTAGCGCCCTACGATCGAGGAGGGTGGCCACGGTTTATTCTTTCATATCCATCCACGCAAGCATTGCATGGAGGGAAGACGGCCGTTTCTCTCTCCAACTCCCCTCAATTTAACTCCTCGGTACTGGAGACCGGATAGCCTCGGTATGCAAAATCTCTGTGTTACGGATCGGATGATGTGGTTGACGAACCCAGTTGTCCATCATGCTGAGAAGATTACTCACTCCTTTTTCATCTAGTTTCAACTTGACTTGGTGGTATCGTGTGCGTGTATGTTTATTGTTTAAGCCAGAGACATTCCTTCCTTGCACTGTCCCACAATAGAAGCCTGCAGTAGTGTAATCCTCTTGTCACGTCACTTAAAGCCCTCCGTTTCACAGTACCTGACACTCCTGACGTTAACCAGTCAAACTTCGTAATATTTGACCACTAATATTTTTTAACATTTAGTTTGGTTGTATTAAATTGACATAGTTAGATTTGTCATAACAAATAGTTTTATAACATTATACTTCCTATCGGTGAATTATCGCTAATCTTACGAAGTAAATATAAGGAACATGACACTCGAGATCACGCAGGAAGAGATGATGTGTTTTAGGGTGTTTTAGACAAGCTCAGATCTTCTCTAAAGAGAATAATAACCTTACTTTATGTGTTCTTGTATTGCTAGAGATTACAATAGGTGCAAAAGACTATGGCTATAAAGAGTATACAACTATTTTACTCTCTGTGTGTCCGTGTGTTTGTCTCCTAGCGCTACTCCTTATAAAATGTCGAAGGGGTGGCAGTTGCAGCCCACAAGGAGGCGCCTCGTCGGTTCATGAATCCCACACATGGTCATCGGTTATTGTCAGCGAGACTTCTGCCCATGCACAATTATCGAGTGGTTATTGTCAGATATTGGATACGTGTGATTATGTCAAATAGATAAAGGATGCACGTTCCCTTTTAACCACTGCGCATTATTGATTGCAACGAATTGAATATGATAATATCTAGTTGGAGGATAGAATTCAGATGTCTGATTACAAACCCTTTTGACCAGGGGTGGTCGATACTTGGCTTGGCCCGAGCATATTCTCCCCGACTAAGAATACTCAAAGGAGCTATTGAAGCAATTCTTTATCTAACAATTATTGTGGACATTAAGTCTACTTATTAAGGATTATTTAATCCACATTACTTCCGTAACATTTTTATCAATGTATTAGTATAAAATTAACGATAAAAGTTTAACTTTGGAGCCATGTAAAATCAAGAGTGCTAAGTATTCTGAAAGTGAAGGGAGCAACTCCAATTCAATCTTTCCAAGGGTTGACAGGACATGGAAGGAGTACTAAATTTGTTGAAACTGGGAATCACCTCTTGTTGGGTGGTGGAGTTGTGTGTGTACAACTTTATCCATCGAGGTTCAAATCTTGATACTCATTTTTACGCACACACAAGTGCATTTCAATAGAAATTACGTGAGACCATGAATTTATTCCTGACCCCTGTCTTTCTAGTAGCGTGTTAAAAGATCACACGTGTGTGCGTATGATATATGTGTGTGGTGGTATGTGTGTCTTGCTTTGTAATGAATTGATGACACTTCAGGGGGTCAAATCTATACTTTGTAAACCTTTTTTCGAGAACACGCAGGAGTTATTGTAGCATCCAAAAAAAAAATCTTAACCGTAATCTCTCTCTCTCTGTATCTCTCTATCTCCCTGTGTATCTCTGTCCTGTTATCTCTCTCTCTTTTATACTTTTCAATCTTCTCTCTCTCCCTCACGTTTTCAATCTCTATTTCCCTAAACCCATCTAGGGTTCCTGAGGTGCCACCGTCACACGTACCGGTGAGACCGTCGTCGCGCTAGGCGAGGCCATCGTCGTGCGCCCTCACATCGTTGCCGTGGACGTCTAGCGAGGTGGACCTAGTAAAACTTACGGTATACTCCAACCGAGTAACAATTTGCTGGCTAGAAACTTTCTCCACCGCTGCCTAGTACTTGCAAACTTTTCATTGTAACCATAAAATGCAAACTCCTTGGCTAGAACTTGTAACAACTAGCCGGTTAGACTATGACCCTGTTTGTTTCCACTTAAGATTATTATAATCTAGCTTATAGGTGGGGATTATATAAGCTAGCTTATAATAAGCTGGTGGGAAATAAGCTGTCAGGTGTTTGACAGTCTGGATTATCAGAGTTATGGATTGTTGTATTCGAATGTTTAAAGACTACAATGCCCTGGGAGAGAGAGGCATGGGAGTTGGGGGTTGGATGAATGGCAAAGGTGGGTAATATTTCTAAAGTTTTATGGTCATTAAGATAAAATGTGGATCTATAAGCTGAAATAAGCTCCTTTTTTGAGCTTATTAGATTACAATAATCTGGGCTATTAGATTATAATAAGTTACCTTATAATCTGGGCTGTTTGTTTCCACTTATGATTTATAAGCTAGATTATAATAATCTTAAGTGGAAACAAACATGGCCTATAAGTACCGAGTGGAGAAGATTGAATTGTTTACGTATTTAATATTATACATATGTTTTTTAATTTTTATTTTTAACTATTATTTTTATAAAACTAATCTCTGAAGAGCTTGGAATGTTTTTCGCGCGGCAGACGGAGCGAGCACGGCAAGACATAGAGCAGACGTGGCAGGTGGCGCACGGTCGCCTATCTACACTTGTTAGAGCATCTCCAACAGTATGAGCTAATTACTAGCTCTAAAACAACTTCTCCAATAGTACTAACTTTTAGCACATAGCTCATAACATAAATAGCCTCACATGACACTCTCACATAATCTTGGAATGTGTGTATGAGACTAGCTCTTGAGAGCAAGTTTAATAGAAGAGGTGGCTGCCACCTCTAGGACTAGCCAAATAAGCAAAAAGAGTACATGTGGCTCATGTGGAGGTAGCTAATACAATAAGTTGAGTAGATGTTACCTCTACTAAAGCACTCAAATATTTAATACTTGCATAAATATATCAGGGGTCACCTCTTGCATGAGGGGTAGTTTGTCTCTCTCTCTTCGTATGATGTGCTAGAGGTCACCTCTTAGAGCAAGTACAATAATGGTCTTATAGCCAAGCTAGTCAGCATTTTTGCTGATGTGGAGGAGAGAAGAGAGGAGAGAGATGAGAGCTTGGCTCTCATGCAAGCAACAAGCTGGGCACGGGAGCCTATACAGTGGCGGACCAAGATAACAAATATATGTGAGGAGAATAGGAAAGAGAATATGAGACATGGTACCACATAATAATAAAAAACCTTTTGTAGACAAATAGAAGACAAATTATTGTATAACTTGGATCTTATAACTTGACTTATAGCCAAACACTTAGCTCTATTATTTGACTTGCTCTTATATAAGGGGTAGCTTGCCTCTCTCTCCTCTTGTCTCTCTCTTCCACATAGGATTGTGTTGACGTGGATTTCGCTAGAGGCGACCTAGTCAGCATTATTGTACTTGCTCTGATCAAGAGATAACTTTTCTCTCTCTTCTATTAAAATATGAAATAATATGCTTAGAGCTAGCTCATAAATCACTATTGGAGATGCTCTTACGTGTCCCAAGCACTGCTCGACGTGACGGATTGCAGAATTTTTACTTCGTGCATCGCGTCCAACTGGTCCTATGTTTTACCAGTACTACTACTTTTATCTTATTAAAGTTTTAGTTTTTGTCTTTTTTTAATTGACTGGAGTATCAAGCTTGTAAATAAGACTAAGACTACATACATATTGATTTCTATTAAAAATGAAAAACCAATATAAACATCTAGTTTCTCGAATCGACTTCTCCACTCCTCTCACTACCATCTCGTTTTAGGTATAAGACAGAGAGTTACAAGTACATCATGCACCACACTCCTCTCGCTCCTGTTATGTGTACGCATCTCTTCTTCACCTTTTCTATTGCTCGTCTTCTCCTTTTAAAAGCCATTTCTTTCAGTTATTACTATTTTTAGCTAAAAGTCACCAGCAAAAGTCAATGTGAATACCTTCTAAGGTCATGTTCTGAACACATTAGTTCACATAAAACGGATTAATTTTAGTATGAATTAAAAAAAATCTCATGCTTCAAATAGGACCTAAATATTGCTGTGCAGGAGAGCAAGTTTCAATGTTTTCTTCGCTAAAAGGAACTGAGAGAGCGCACGCTGTCCCACTCGTGAATTTCTAATACGAAACAAAAATCAATTTTAATTTTAGGTAGCCGCAGATTGTGTTGTACTATAATGAATGAACAACTCAGTTGTGATAAATCACAACTCAGTTGTGATAAATCACCTTTATAGATACGGAAATATTCTTTTCGCTTAGAGAGGAATCTTATTGTTGTTGGCTTTGAGAAATCCTTGATGAATTTGAGAATTAGATTTGGTCAAATAGACCGACCGTCACAGACTCGTGTAGGCACGGTCTGGTTGGTTCGGTTAACTAAATAATCCGTCCGTAACACATCGGGCTAAATGTGCCCGGGTCGACCATGTCGTGTTGGCTCGCAAAACCGCCTTGCGTCCTTATCTGCGCTGACCTGCCCATTGCCCCAACCACCTACCGAGCAGGGGAGGCTTGGTAGCACCACCTGCGACTCCTTCGTCGTGCCCAGTCGCGCTCACTCCGTCTGCCGCGCTTCACCGCTCTTGTTGGGCTCTTCAGGCATTACATGTGACATATGTTATCTATCGTGTTTTTCGAGCTTAGCGAGAAGGTTATTTTTACAAAAATAAATATTCAAAGTTAAAATTAAAAAAAAGCGGCAACACTGCCTGATACGTAAACAGTTCGAGAAGATGGAGTAGTATGGACGTACTCTACGGAGCGCCGCATCCTTTTGTCCGGTATGGTTTGTGTTCTGCAGGGGACTGCTTTAGGAAATTAATGTGCGCTAGCTTTCTATATATAAAGTTCCAGCTGCTTCTTCCTTGTCAAGAATGATCAATGTCCACGTTATGTAGATGTAGATATCGAGAAGTATAGCCTTGTATCTGCTTGCATTGGATATTTTCTCACTTATCTGATCGCCCTACGTACTCTCCTCTGTCCACTTCACCATCTAGCTACAATTCCGTCACCAAAGTAGTCCTACATCGAGGAGTTGTAACAAGAACACAACATCTTTTTGAAATCGCTGTTTTCAGAGTCAAAAGCCCCGCGGCATCATATCTCCAAGGACAAGATTGGTATATACAGTATAAATAATGTCAAGATCATGTACAGACGTACAGTGAACACAAGCGACAATGACAAAATGAACACTGCATCGATGCAAAACATTTTTTTTGGGTTGGAGAACGGATGCAAACAAATAAGAGAACAATGTTAACAAAAGCCTTAAGTTGACCTTTGAAACCGACCGAACTGAAACTCCAAGAGAGAAAGAAAAGCGTACGTACTACTCCTACTAGTACCAACAGTCGACGCGGTGACTTCACCATATTTGTTGGCTCTTGGGGGCTGCTTGGAATTGGATTTTAGCAGCTGACTCCTACGTGGGAGCTAGCCAGATATAGCGATCAATTGCCCTGTGTCGCTTAGGAGCAACATAAATGGTGTTTAGCCCAAGTGGAAATTAAATCACAACTCCATCCGTCACTACCTATATATCTGTCCATCCAAGGCTGTTTGTGCACACGGCACTAACGCATCACATTGTGCCACTCACCCGCTTGGCAAGTGTCACTGCATGCACGGGAGCTTACGAATACACGTACATATATACGTTGCCAGTTTACTTTAATTTACCCGCAAATACCAGGCATGATTTTTACCCAAAAAAATTTGTTTTAAGGGGTAATGGATCACATCTCTATCTCTATGAATGTTCTACCACATACAACACGCTGGCCACTCTACCAGCCTGCAGGGAACACAGGAGTTTCATACAAAATATGCAGAACTGAGCAACGCAACTCCGCTAGAAAATATTTGCCCATATATTAAGATAGGGTCAATAGAAAGATTATAGTAAAAAATATACTAAATTTAGTTGTACTGGTCAAATTCACATACGACTATTTTTTTATGTGTACTACCTCTCATGAATAGCCAAAATTCATATATTTAAGTCATAACTCATAAGGCTATCAGTCCCCATCCATAATTCGATCTCGCGGGTGCTCTATATGTTTTTGGCATAGCTGACGATTTGGCACTACATATTACCAGCCTGAAATCCCATCCAACGGCCGCGATTAGACCGCGCGGTCAAATGAGAGGCAAACATGTGTGCTGCCGACCGATGTTGAGCGGGCACGTCGGCCCGTGTGCTCCGTCGCGGATTACGGCTAATTCTTCAATCCCGAGTGTATACGTACGGCTCTGAGAATAAAATGGAAAATCCAAATTAGCAGCCCGCGTGTACGATGCCTCCTAAGGTACATGCACGTAGGCTCCCATCCACGTGGCGGCTGGTTGTGCACGTCACTCTATCTCCAGCACGTTGCTACGAGTGAAATGCAGTGGACCTTGCACAAAACGCCGACGAGCACGTCTTCGACCCAAGCTTTTTGCTAAACGCTCGACGTCGTCGACGTAGCCATGCAGTGGAACGCAGCCCACGGGAGCGCAGGCACGACGCGAGAGCCCTTTGCATGGCGAGGCGAGTGGAATTGGTAGATGCACCCGCGATGGTACACACCCGCAGAGAACCCACGCAATAGAAATGAATGAGTGGAAATGAACTCCAGTTGTAACTTGTAAGTTGCCATATATATAGTGAAATCTAAATGATACTTATTAGCAAAGCTGGAGATGTTAAATAAGCTAGCTGGTCTCTCACCAAATTCAAATGGATTTAATTCACCCTGGATTTTCCTTACTAGTGTACCACTAATGATACTTGGGTAAGCAACATACATTAAGTAACAAAATTGTATTCAAGTGAAATCGAAATTATCCCAAACCAAACCACAACAACCTTACATAGCTGGGGTATGGTATATCTCATAAAAAAACGTGCAATAACGGTAGACAAATAGGCCATGCAAAACTTAGAAATTAGAGGCGCTCTCAGAAAAATAGTAGGAGTACTGGTATTCCATCTCCGCTTGTGCACGTAGCAATTGCACCTGGGTGATAGCATGAGCGGACGAGAGGCCGCATCTGGGGTTAGAGTGTGGTCGGCGTCGCGGTCGATGCCTCACGACATGACCTTTAAATGCCTCACCACCACCTCTCCATCGCTCCAAACACAAACCCACCCCCTTCCTCTCGCCCTTTCCATTCCATTTCCTCCTCTTCCTCCCGTTTCTGGTCTGGTGCCTTCCATTGTTTCCCCGCTAATTACCTTTCCTTGGCCTAACCCTAGAGAGGCTAAGGTGATCGTCCGGCCGGCCTCGATCCCATGGCTCGCGGCGACGGGGGCGAGGTGGAGCTCTCGGTGGGTGTCCGTGGCAGCGGCACAGGGGGCGGCGCCGGCGCAGGGGCGGTGGAGACCACGGCGCCGATCAGCCTGGGGAGGCTCATCCTCGCCGGGATGGTCGCCGGCGGCGTGCAGTACGGCTGGGCGCTCCAGCTCTCCCTCCTCACCCCCTACGTCCAGGTATACATATGCTTGTATGCAATGCATAACATGTACGTGTAGCTAAGCGTACGCAAGCGCCGTGAGGGAGGCGCGCGCGTGCATGCACGCCGCTGTGTGCTGCATCCGTCGTTTCGACCGGCCGTGAGCTCGTACGTTTGGGCCAAAATTGTTCGGGAATTGTCGCGTTATTTTTGCTGTTTTAATCTGCACGGCGTGAAGAACTTGTTCGGTGAATTGAAATTTTAGGATGGAATTTTGAAGTTTTGGGGGCATTTTGTTTCTTGTTTTTATGAAGACTTCTCTGTCTTTTTTTTTGTAAGGGTAGATTTAATTGACTGTTTTTTTTAAAACGGTAAGATTTGACCGATGTTTTGTCTTCTTTTCTTTTCGAACCTTTTGTCGGTGCAAGTATAAGTATGTTCGTGTGGCTAAACAGGCCGGCCATTCGGGTGTGATGGTGGTTTCGTTTACTAGATTGGAGTACGACCTTCTCGATCGATCTTCTCTTTTGTGCTATTAATTGTTGGGGAGCAAAAAAAATAACCTTCCCTTTTTTCCCCGTTCTTATCACCAATGGTTTGCTTCTCACTTTTTCCTCTGAGGTACTTTGTTTCGATCTTTGCAAAAAGCCTCAATTTTTTCTGAAGAACTTCTATACACAAAAGTCAAACCTCACATAAACATTTTTGTGCACTACGGGACTCAAGGCATGACACAATTGTATCATCTTTGTTTGATAAACTAATTTCACTTGGGTCAAGTAGTATTTTTCCATTATATCTGAATTGATTATTATGTCAGTAAGTGCTAGTACTGTTCTAAAATTCACCTGACACCTCATGTATGTTAGAAACTAATTAACGTGTGAGTCCTTGTTTCCCTATGGTTGAAACAGCCCCCCACAAATATTACTAGTCATGTAGAAAAATAATTTGATATGCCGCCCCTAAAGTAGGCAGACGATCGATGGTCGATGGGTCGGTGAGTCGGTCCCTCCAATATTTTCTTACCGGAAGAAATGATAGAACTGGATAAGGAAATCTCAGATGATCATAACTGACCATTGGTCTATCGATCATTCAAAGTTCTAAACGAAAGACCAGAAGTTATGCTCTCCATTAAGCCTCAACCAAGGCCCAAACGTAGCATATATACTTTCTATCCATACCTATCCATGCATGTTGAACAAAGTGTTCCAAAGTGTTCATTAATCGGGATGGTCCATACATTGTCATTTATTACTAGGTCTATTTGTGGACTAGTTTTGGATAAAGGTTTATATCCCTCAGCCTTCTTGAGCCAAGTGACATAAAGATGGTTGGTGCATGCATGCATCCATGGGCAGGCGCATCAACTGACCTGGGGGAGTTGCCTGAACATAGTTGGCAGGGACGGTATCCTGTGCATGAGTGCACGAGATGGGCTGTGTATATAGGATAATTTGCCTAGTTGGCACATGCATGTGAGTGGTCAAACTAAAGATCAGTCCAGATATATCCTGCGGAACAGTTGCAACAGAGAAATTGCATGGGCAAATAGGGAGATGTTAAATGCATAGCTGATGGTACAAGGCCTGAGCTTTTCATTTGAAAGTTCCTGCCATCTTTCCATTCCACCTATTACTTTGTTTTCCCGATCTGTTTAGATCTGAGCTACCACGGGCTCACTGGTTTGCTAGTGGACGACAGCAACAGCAATCCGGCTCCCTCCTCCTGCAACTTGCAGGCCCTCTCCTTGAGTCTTCAGCGGACGGCGGAGTTTGGGAGGCCGGGTCCCTGTTGCAGGAACTCTGGAGCCTTGCCGATTTCTAGGTGCTCCTCCAGTGTGGCGAGTAGTAGTCGGTGGTGCTTGAGGTCATAGCCTCGTTTGGCTATGAATTGGTGGTGACTGTAGTATCGATTTGGCGGCTATTTGGTGCTCATTCTTCTATTCGTGTGCTTGGCCCGTGCGCGTTTTGGAGGTGCCTTGTGCAGCGTTATCTACGCCTCGACTTCACAATTGGTTGCTGCTGATTGTGGAGGATGATATTTTATCTCCGTGAACCACTCCCGATAACACCACGGCATTGGGAAGCATGGTTCAAAATCCCGGAGGTTACCGGCCGGTAACCGGCGGTTACCGGTTTTACCGGTAGAGACCGGTAAACAAAAAACCGGCCGGTATGAATTTTTTGATTTTTCGAATTTTGGCTGGTTTTCCGGTTACCAGCCGGTTTTTCCGGTTACCGGCCGGTTTTTCCGGTTACCGGTTTCAAAATATCTCAAAATTCAAAATTTGATTTTCAAATTGTGACCGGTTTTTACCGGTTTTTCCGGTAACCGCCCGGTTACGGCCGCCGACCGGGATTTCTTCTGGTTCCAGTTTTTGGAACCTTGTTGGGAAGGCGATAGGTTTTCTAAGACAACTTCATCTTCGACTTGCCTTGCTGTGATATCTTCTTGGTGGCTTTGATTACCATTGAAGTTGTGATTTTCCTATGGTTCTCCTCTGTTCTTGTTCGGTTAATTTGTGCAGTGTACCGTATTAGTGATTATTGATATCTGTCATTTCTCGTTAAGTATCACTAATACTGGGTGACTGTACATGATTTATTGTGGGCTTAAGATATTGCTCTATGAAGATAATAGGTCTTGAATAGAATTGGTGTGACAATTTAGTACTTTCTGCTAGATAAATTGAGCTATCAGTGGTTATTTACCTTGCTGTCTAGTTCTTACCTTGGCATCATTAGCTTACTGTTAGTACTGTTATTACACTTGGATTATTTTGCAATATTATTTTACTGCAGTTTTGTTTTTGTGGTAAGTTGTAGAGCTTAAAATCTAGTAGAACTTACAGAAATTGTCATTCTAATTGCCACTGAAATTTAGACCACTAGTGGTGATGAGGTCATGTGTTAAACAAATGCAGCCCGACATCTCAGAGCAAACATCTAGACAACAATTTGAATATTATGCTAATTATTCATTTTATTTCTGTAGCTCTTTTAAGCATGATTTCATATTTATATGACTTGAGAAAGAATTATGTTCTTGCAATTATTTTATTATTGCTCATGTCATTAAATAATTATTGAAAACATGCTTTATTGTTCATTTATAATTCTGAAATTTTAATTAAATACTTGATAAAACTGTGTATTGAACAACAATGACTTAGGGGATAGAGAAGTGTGAGTTCCAAGTTCTTAAACAGATAGGTTTTAGTTGTGCCATGCATGCGGCTAGTCTATTCATTATTATACTTCCTATCATCATCCTTGAGTAGAATGTGGGGAAAAACATTGCCTGGAAGCAGCAAAGAGTCTACTGAGGAATATTTAGTCAGCTAAATTGCAGGGAAATTATTATATGTACCGTATATCTGTTTCTTTGTAGCAAGTGGTATATACTTTTGTTTCTGAATGTCTTTCACAGTACGATGGATCTTGTTACTATTGATACAGTAAACTTCGCATGCATTTCACTCTTAAATCAATCAGTTGCTATTGCTAGATCATATATTGTCAGATTCAGTTACAAGTTACAAGTAAAGTTGTTTACTTTGCAATGCCAATAAACTGAATTATTGATACGCCGATACTGTAAATGCTACTCCCCTGTTGATAAATATAAGATGTATTTTGATTTTGCACTAGGATTAATGTGACAGTGAAATTGAGAAATGTATGAGAGAAAATGACTTAGTACCCTTCATAATTGTCTTGGAAAGATGAGAGATAATACTTTCTGTGGGTGGTAATGAATAAATGCTTATGGTTGAGAGAAAATAAATAGGGATATAATAGGAAACACCCCTTTAAATCTACATACAAGTCTTATATTTTTCAACAAGTTCATTCAATCTATAAGCTTTATATTTCTCAACGGAGGAATTACTATATAGCATGCACTTTCTGAGTTCTGACCTTTGTCATTATTTGTACAGACTCTCGGACTTTCACATGCCGTTACTTCGTTCATGTGGCTCTGCGGCCCTATTGCTGGCTTAGTGGTGAGTAACAACTTCAATTTAATGCCTGTGATGAAATATGCCCCTGCAAATGTGACATTGAGATAAGTCTACATTCTTAGCATAAGATTTCATTGCATCGTACTGGTGCTAAATCTTTCTAGGATTTAATTCACTGAACTCAAAATTACCTTTCTTGAATGCCGTGTGCATAGCTTTGAAGAATGTAAGACAGAATGAGTAGTTCCTAGTGTAAAAAACAGGTACCGGAATTCTTTGCACTACTCCAAAGAACTGTGAATATTGAGCCCCTGTCATTTTCAGAGTTTGTAATTACATTTACAACAGTTTCTTCACCAATTAATGGGAAAACAAGTAACTTGTGCTGTACATCATGTTACTGTAAAAACAAGTAACCTTAGTACTTATCCATTATCCTTCCCCTACGCTGCAGGTTCAACCGTGCGTTGGCCTGTACAGTGATAGGTGCACATCAAAATGGGGAAGACGGAGGCCATTTATTCTGATAGGATGTGTGCTGATCTGTTTGGCTGTGAGAATCACTGAAACTTGTACTCCTGCTTTCTTACGGTAACAAAGTTTTCTTTCCTAATCAAATTATGCTACGTAGGTCATAATTGTTGGGTTTTCGTCTGACATTGGATATGCTCTGGGTGATACAAAGGAAGACTGCAGGTAAACTGTTTGGGTTTGGCTTTACATTGTGCATAGCATTACTAGCAAGTACCAACTGAACTGACATTTGACTTGATACAGTGTCTACCATGGTGCTCGGTGGCATGCGGCAGTTGTGTATGTTCTGGGATTCTGGCTTCTTGACTTCTCCAACAATACCGTGCAAGTGAGTGCTTTTATACGAGTAGTCCTGTTTAAGAATTTTGTACAAAGCACTATTATAAATCTGACTTTTTCCATGGAATTGCTAGGGACCAGCACGTGCTCTAATGGCTGATTTGTCGGGTAATATTCATGGCTTGCTCATTTCAGACTTCAGAGTTTGTTAACACCAGTTGTTTCGAGGAAAAAGTTGTTCCTGTTATGACCAGTGGGATTTGGGATCTAATCTCCCAATTTTTGTTCAATAGGCCGTCATGGACCTAGTGCTGCTAATTCAATCTTCTGTTCTTGGATGGCATTTGGAAATATCCTAGGGTATTCCTCCGGTTCCACAAATAACTGGCACAAGTAAGTCCACTCTTGTGTACTAGTTTCAACTGCCTATTCTGTTTTGCACACAAGTTTATTGAGAAGTTGCCATTTCGCTTGATTAATTCCATAGGTGGTTTCCCTTCCTTAGAACAAAAGCTTGTTGTGAAGCTTGTGCAAATTTGAAAGGTGCATTTCTGGTGGCCGTGGTAAGTTTTTTTATTCCACCAAAATATGCCTATAGGTCAGATTTTCAGAATGCACAGATACTGATAAATGATAATGAGCCGGTTCTAGTTCTACACTGAAAAAGTTTCAACTCAAAAAATAATTAACTTCCATTTATGTTCCTGCAATGTTCATTGTATTTTTTTCTAGCTCAAACTTAGACCTTTTCCCTTTGTGTTTTCAGATTTTCCTGTCCTTCTGTTTGGTCGTAACACTGATCTTTTCCAAGGAAGTGCCATATAAAGGAAATGCAGGCCTCCCAACAAAAGCAAATGGTGAAGTCGAAAGTGAAAGCACCGGGCCACTTGCAGTGTTCAAGGGCTTCAAGAACTTACCTGCTGGAATGCCATCCGTGCTTCTTGTAACTGGCCTGACCTGGGTATGCAATACACAGCTAGTAAAGTCATTTCATTTTTTTTAAAAAAAGATGATACTAGCATTTTTTTTCATTATCTTTAGTGCTTGTGCTTTGCTACTTCACTCCGTGATATTAGTTTCTTTACCCTATGATTGTCCTTGTAGCTGTCTTGGTTTCCATTCATCCTCTACGACACAGATTGGATGGGCCGTGAGATCTACCACGGTGACCCAAAGGGAAACGATGCTCAGGTCCAGGCTTTTGACCAAGGTGTCAGGGCAGGTTCATTTGGTTTGCTACTGAATTCGGTAAGATTTGGTTTCTCATTGCTACTACTACTGCCAAACCTCTGCTCCTCCACCTGAATGTCCTAACAACTAAACACGAGCTTTTAACTGTGCAGATTGTTCTAGGATTCAGCTCCTTCTTGATTGAACCGATGTGCAAGAGGCTAGGTCCAAAGATCGTGTGGGTGTCGAGCAATTTCCTCGTCTGCATTGCCATGGCCGCAACTGCCTTGATAAGCTTCTGGTCACTGAAGGACTTCCATGGATCCATTCAGCAAGCGATCACTGCAAACAAGGATATAAAGGCCGTATGCCTGGTCTTGTTTGCGTTTCTTGGAGTCCCTCTTGCTGTGAGCAGCGCTGACACTTTGCTCCATACGTTTCAAGATTCAAGAATCCATTGTTCTGACAAGTGACAACTCCTTTTGCACGCTGCAGATTCTGTACAGTGTTCCTTTTGCGGTAACGGCACAATTAGCAGCTAGTAAAGGGGGTGGCCAAGGTGTGTGAAACCTGTTGCAGTTACTTCATAGTGTTTATCGTTACTTTACTAGTATTTAGATGCGGGGAATGGCGGGTAATTCATCGCAATTGGCAGGGCTATGCACTGGCGTCTTGAACATTTCCATTGTCATTCCTCAGGTTAGTTTCTGAACCATTTCCCTTGAAAGGAATCGGATAGCTCAGCAAGCAGTTCTCACAGTTGCAATTGTATTTTCTCAGGTGATCATCGCGGTGGGCGCAGGCCCGTGGGACGAGCTGTTCGGCAAGGGAAACATCCCGGCGTTCGGCGTCGCCTCCGGCTTCGCGCTTATCGGGGGCGTCGTGGGCATATTCCTGCTACCGAAGATCTCCAGGCGCCAGTTCCGGGCCGTCAGCACAGGGGGTCACTGAGCACTCCCGGTGCCGTCGGCCCGAGCACGGTGGAGATCGTGCCGGACTGGCGGCGCTGGAGTTGCATGTTTTTACATAGGCTCAGGAGGGTGAGGTGGCCCTGTAACTGGGGCCCCTCGCTTGTCACCTCTGTAGAACAGAATAAGAATGGAACTGTATGTGTATGCGTGTGTGTAACTGTAATGGGCAGGCGAAGTGAGCATACATCACCAGCACAGCAGTACTAAGGTCTCTGCAACTGCAAGGTAGTAAGGAGTGAGTAGGTCAGTCAAGCTGGTGATCTGTGAAGGCTCTGTAGCAACTGGAGTACTACCTTTGATCAGGTGTCATCGTGTGTTGTGTGTAGCAGACTGGAGGCAGAAAAGAATGGATGAATGGGCTGTTGAACTAAGGGATCTCAGCATTATGTTCAGTCAGAGTTGCCTGCTGCGTTTTCATTTTCAGAACAGAAAGCCTATAGTTACTCGGTTACTCCTACTTAGTAGTAATGCGCACTTAGGCTCTACTCATTTCGGTTTAAGCTTCTGATTTATTTTTCAATATTCTTAAATTTCGTCTTTTTTTTTTACTTTTTTTTGGCTTTTTTGCCGGTTTTTTGTATTCGTTTGCATTATTTGTGATAAGCTAACATATTTTTTCTATTTTTAATTTTTTAAATTTAATTACACTAAATAAGTCACCATCAGTTACAGTATAAATTAACCACAGTGCAATTTCAGCTATAAACCATCTTTTTTCAGACCAACTTAATTAGTAGTAGTACTATGTCAGCATGCGACTAGATAATGATGATTGGTCTAGAGGCCTACGGGAACCCCGTTTTGAAATTTTTTTATTGGTGCACCTTGTTTTGCTCCAAATGTCCTGTTCTTGTGTCTCACTTTGCAATTAAGAATGCCTAGCAACGGCGCCGGCTTTGGACAGGGGCAACGACTCCAACCAGCTGGGCAGCCAGCCGGTCATGTCGCTACCAAAGAGAAGACGCGTAAAGGAAGCGGTCCACTGCCGTTGGGGTCGCCAGGAGGCCTAGCTCTTCTAAATTTGCTGTGCAATGTTTGGTTTACCTCGAGAACAGAACACCACATGAAAGAAGCTGGAGTACAAGCTTGATGAGGCATTGCCATCTCTTGCATCACAGACACGCCCTTCAAACATAAACGGTGCGATAATCGTACACCGTTGATCACGCAACACACGAACACACACCGTTGATGACGCCACATCCAAGTGACGCGCCGCACCGCGCACAAAAAAACTCTGCACCGTGACCGCAAACGCAGACGTCTCAGCTGCAGCAAACCGGGCACCTCACGATGCCGTTCTCGTTGCACTCCGGGCATCGCCGGAACCCCACGGCGCCGCCGTCGTCCAACGGTTTCTCCTCGTCATCCTGCCGATCATCCTCGTCCACGTACACCTTGCAGCTGCCGGAGCACACCTCGCAGAGCACGAACCGCACGCCCCCGCAGGCCTCGCACGCGCCGGCCTCCCCGGGAGCCGCGCTCTCGCACCCGGCCAGCCTCGCCGCCAGTTCCCCGGCCTCGTGCAACCGCTTCAGCTCCTCGGCGTTGCCCACGAGTTCCCCGTCCACGAAAAGGCTCGGCAGGATGGGCGCGCCCGGCGCCAAGCACTTGGCGAGGGCGCCCCTGAGGCCGTGGAGCTCGTCGCGGAAGCCGCGGTGCATGGACATGTTGCGCTCGTCCACGCGCACGCCGTAGCCCTTGAGGATGGCGCGCGCCAGGCAGCAGTCCTCGTGCGTGGCGCGCACCCCGCGCAGCGACGTGAAGTAGAGCGCGGCCTTGCGCGGCGGCCCCTTGCTCGCCGTCTCCTCGCCGTTCACGACCGCGTCAGCCATGGGCATGGGCAGCGGCGTGACCTTGGAGTGCGGCACCGTGGTGATCGGGAACGAGAAGGAGTGGCGCGCGAACGGCGCGGCCAGCGCCGGCGAGTGCCCCTCGAGGCCGGCCATGAGCGCCCATGCGTCGAGGGCCTCGGGCTCGTTGGGCGGCGTCATGCTCGGCGTGCGCGTCGCCATCCTCGTTGGCGCGCGCGCGGCGGCGGCCTCCGGCGCCCGCGGCCCGGCCTTGTCGAGCTCGAGGGAGCCAAGCGGGGAACGACTGGCTGCGCGGCACCGCGAGCGGCGATGAGCAGTGCCGGAGGTCGTGCCGGGCTTGCCTCGAGGTGGTGCACCCCATGGTGGCAATGCACAACGGCAACGGCAGTGCCAAATTGGCTAGGTGAGGAGTGTGAACGTGTGTGTGATCAATTAGCTAGGAACATGCTACTTTTGAGGGGTTCTAAGTAGTGGATGGATGAGCTGGATGCTAATCTATGGGGATATGGCTTTGGGGAGATAAAACTAGTAGGAGATCATAAGTGTTAAGATGGAGTAGTGTATGATTTAATTTGTCTAATACTTGCCTGCCCTAGAAAGAATAACAATAATTGGTTTTGGGACAATCTTTTATGAAAGCAATGGTTTTTGAACATTCACACTTGGGAATTTGGACTTTGGAGGGAAGTTCAAATGTTAGTGGGTCATTTTGTGACTAGTGAGTTGTGAGTAGGACTGTAGGAGTGGCCTTCATTTTGTTGATAACACCTTTCAAGTTGTTTTTGCATGCATCAAAATGCGTGCAAAGCTATCTAGCTTTGGTTACTTGGTTAGGACCTAATGAAAATCGAAGATGAGCGTAAATTCACTACGTTTTCTTTTTGCAGGAGACTAGCACTGTTGAAATTAAGATTGGTTAGGGTCGCCTTGGTCAAACATTACATTTCTCCTTTCTTGCATCTTTCCTTCTTTTGCATCACCTGTTCACAGGGCGCTGGTTTTGGAGCTTCTCTTTTGTTGCACTTGCACGCAGATAGATATACGCATGCAACGCTAGGCGCAGGTTAAAGGTTTGTATATAAAAGAATTTTTAAACAAACACACATAGAAATCGAACCATGAGAGGATATGATGCGGATATAGACATATTTAACGTTGTTTAGTTAAATATATTATTTGACTGAAAGAAATTATTGAGCCGTATTAAATATTATCAGGTGAACTCTAATTTAGTTGGGTCTTTAATTATTATATTTAGAGATACAGAGTTACTACTATGTTATGTATTTATATGCAGATCCATACTTGTTCTATACAAACCTAAAGTGAAGATGCGTTTAGAAGGTCTCATCGATACTAGTGCATCGTTCATCACTTCAAGTATACAAGATGTCGAGGACATCCTAATTGGACCGATTATATGAGCATAAGCTAAACAAATTAATCAACAGGTGAATTCGCTCCTAATTGAATTTGGTTATTGTTGTGGCTACTGACCAAACAGTAAAGTAGTAGAGTAGTGGAGTGGTTGTGATGGATCAACAATGATTGCCCCTTCTTCATGTGCAGGGCATATACTTATATCTCTATGGAGCACAATTCCATTTTTGCCCTTACAATCATGTATCTTCCATAAAGGGTATACATGTCATTACATATGTCATTCCATAAGTCCAAACTCACAATAAGCTTGGAAAAGTGGGATTTGCCCAATCTCCCCCGATGGCTAGTTTTGTCCAGCGGCTTCAATCCATTTCACAAATTTCCTTGAAGGGATCTTCTCTACTTTGACCAATGCTTTCATCTTTGCCTTATCCATCTCCGACACCAGCCAATTTGAAGAAGGCTTAGTTGGCGGCAGAAAACTCAAAGAAGATTGGAGTAGAAAAAGAAAGTAAGAAGCCTAAAAAATTACCCTGGGATAAGTTTTTATAACTGTTTGGGTATGTTACCTCTTCGGGAACTGCTCCAACAGATAGATTGGAATTCTTCAATTCCTCTATTCAAAATCAACTTGTCTTTATAACTCAAACGAAATTATCTTTTTGACTAAGTTCACTTCTGGTTGAATTAGATCGAAAAGACTCTGCTTTTGATCTTCATCTATGACTTCTCTTTCTTAAGTAAGTTATTCTCACTAGAAGTTAGGGGGCTAAAAGATGACAATATAATAATCCTTAAATTGTTATTTATCTGTAAATAATATAATTACGTCATTATATGACTTGAATATACCCCTTATTTACAGGGGAGAAATTTCACAAGTTAGTCGTAAGCTCTTCTACAACTATTCCTTAGTCGTAAGCTATTCTATGACAAGCCCTTAGTCGTAAGCTCTTCTACAATCACCTCATAGTCGTAAGTTCTCTTACAACCATGTCATAGTCGTAAGTTATCTTGCGACTACCTTGTGGTCATAGATTCTCCTACGACTAAGCCAAACTCTGATTGACCCGTCTACAACAACTATTGCATTGTAGACCTGTCTAACAGGGCGGTTAGCATAAGTATTTATTTTTTGGAATAAGTACACATAACTTCACCTTGGCAGAAACCACCGCACGATGAGTGATATACCACGTCTCTAATAACTCCCATTGGATGGTTATCATTCGAGGCATTAAGGCGTTTCTTGGCGAGGAGAAACTGCTTTTGACATGCAAGCTATATAAAGGTTGACGTCAGGGAGAGGAAGAGAAGGATTCAGGATAGACCCAGCAATAGAGTAGGATTTTCGCATTACTTTCTCCATTGTAATCATTTCATTAAGCAATATCCACATAGGAAATATGGTTGTTATTCTCGCACCAGAAGGCCCGAACCTGTATAAAAATTCCTATGTCTTCTCTCAGCATGATCGTAGCCAGGTCTTCATGAGTTCTCCAGAACCCATACAAATCATATGTAAGATCAATATTAAAACATCGACACTACTTATCTCTTGACTTTCTAGATCAGGACGCCATTAAATGATAAGTAACAACTCTAGATATGTTTCACCGGTAGATAGCTAGCCAGGAGTCTGTAGCTGGTAGGGGTAGGAACGTGTGGTTCCTGAATAGTGGTCTTGATATTTTCTAAGCAGAGCAAAATGATATATATCTATGAAAGCGAAACATAACACACTAATAACCATTTTCACGGAAGCCAGACTAAGTACAGTCACCAACTTAGCTTATCTCTCAGGGATGTGGTTGGACTAATCCCAGCGGATCTTTGGTAACACCTTATAATCGTGCACTACTATAAGAGTATAAGCTCTGCACACATATGATTAAAAGTGACAAATCAGGATTAAGCGCTAGCAGCAAATCTTAAAGTGTGTATAGCCCCCAACGCTAAGACTCATAAGCAACTATATGTACAACGAAGGCACCACGCCTTGGATCCGAGGGTAGCTCGGCCTTTCTACTACATGACATACCGGTACTACTAGTCAGATCTTATGTTAATCCACCGAAAAGATAACAAGATACTAGATAATGACCACTTTATTAAAATAATAATTCGCTTTGACAAGGTAAAGTAGGTATATAGAGCTAGCCACATACTAGGATACTGAAGAGGATGACTCTGGAACCGTTGGCATGTAGGACACTCTTCTCCTACTACCCTACCAGGCTACTAGCAACTCCGATGTTGCTATACTACCATAGGACTTATTCTAGAGTGGGGTGTATGATGTGGATTCTTGATGGATGGAGTGCTTCTTGAATAGGTGGTCATACCCCCTATTTACACCATTGGCCGACCGACCAAAGTTGGTTGGGCCTACCGACTAGGTGTCATCCATGTGTGTTGCGGCTGAAGGTTGATGAAGAGTAGGACACGTGGCCAGCTGGGGAGTGTTGATGGGCCGATCGGCCAAGTGTGAATGGCTAAGGTTTCCCCTTTTGGCGCGAATCCGAGTCCATGCATGGTGCACCACCTCGGGAAGGAGCCGACTTGGTTGGGTGGCCAAGTCTCCTTGGTTAAGGCGGTTGGTGGCTTGGGCCGAAGGCAGTGGAGATGTGGGCCGGTCAGCTTGGTGGGCTTGGCTAACTGGTGTAGCCTTAGCTGGCCGTCCTAGTGGGCTTGGGCAGCCGGTGGGCCCTCCTAGCCCGTGCAGTCGTGCTATCGGCTAGGCCACTGGGGGTCTGACCCTCTTTTTTAGCGATTTTCTAGTGTTTCTCCTCTTGTTATGTATGTTGCTGCAAAATATATGGAAATAATGACATAAATGAGCATGATCAAGGTTTAAATCACCACTTTACCGTGCCTTTTGCTGGGTTTTGTGTGGTAAAATATGCATAAATCACATGTCAACAATCAACGACGGAAGAACAAACCAATGTGAACTCATGGTTCATGATCTCGGTGGAGGAAAACACTAAAACCTCTTTCATGTTGAGGACTGCAGGTTTGCTTTTATGTGATTTACATGGTGCAGGAAAGCATCAAATTTTTTAGCTAGTTTGGGAAGTTCTTCCATGGAACTATGTCGTATACACATTTCGGTTGTACTGCTGTAGTTACATTGTAGTTGATGATGCCTATTCTGGAAGCACTTCCATGGACCTATGTTGTATACACGTTTCGGCTGTACTGTTGTAGTTACATTGTAGTTGATAATGCCTATTCTGGAAGCACCTGTTGTTGAATTAGTGTTGTGTAGTGGTATCATTGTCAAGGAGTTTCTTTTGAGACATCCTAATATGTCATTTGTTATCTCAATTTAAGAAACTCTACTGTGAAGAGTTTTACAGCTTGGATAGAGCATAGAAGATTTACACATTGATTGCAGTGTAAAATTGACATGCCTTTCTTTTCACATGAAGCTAATGTTCTACTGATGTTCTGAATTCCTATACACCTATAGAAATATGGTCTAATGCTGTCAGAAAGGAGGGTGTGGCCAATGGTGAGGGTGAGCATCAGCGATTCCTGGAGCTACCTGAGGCAGGGCGCAGTGGCAGTGTGGCTGGAGCTGAAGATGTGGGTACTAGAGTACCATAGGAGCGTGCTCTTTGAGGGAACACGGCTGATACTAGCCACGGTGGACCATTTGATATTCAGGTGTTCAGCAATGGCAAAGCGAGCATGGCGGACGCTGACCGCGCTCTTGCTGGTGCCTCCACTGGTTTCAAACATATTATTCTTGACTTCATGAATGACGAGTCACTTTTTGTTCAGTTCATTTTTTTGCTAGCAAACACTAAGGTAATGATTACTGCATTTGTTTTCAACTTCAGAAGTCTTGAAATAAGTACTCAGCAGAAGTTTGGTTATATAATCAACTACTTCTCATGTGCTACAACCTGGTATCAACCCCTGGTGTTATCTACATGCTTAGGTTCTTAGCTTTACGTACCACATGATTTCAGAAAGAATTTAACTATCTCAATTTGTGTCTCAGCTCCTTGCAGAGAGGATCGCAGCAGGACTGTACAATGGTATGTATCTAATAGGCATTTTGTACAAGGTGTACTTAAATATGTAGATCAGAGTAAGTATCTAATACACAAACTGTAGAATATATAAACAATTATATTGGTCAGAGTATCTAATAGATATCATGTAGAATATATACAAAAGTATTTTGTTCAATGTTGGGCCTGTTGGCTCACATACATTGATGTGTTCGTGCCAGGCCGCCAGCTGCCAGGGGTCAGGGTTTCATTTGATAGAGAAAATTTTGATTACTCAAAGTTGTATTGATGCTGCTGGACTGTCAGCTGACATTTTTTTGCCAAAATAAACATCAAGTTAGTCATCTTGTCACAGATCCTATGTTTTGCTTCTTGACTGCACAAAATAGGTCTAAAATGATCTCAAGAACTAACCTTCAAAAAGCAAAAGATCTAAGGAACTTGTTTACTTTGAATGAAGTTCAAATCTTACACACATTTGAATCACCGGAAAGAACATATTGTCCAAAAGCAGACATCATATATGGATGATTCAGAACATTTTGGTTGATAATTTAGCTTGTAATTTATAGAACTTGTAGTTGTTTTGACTTTTAAGCTCTATAAAAACTTTTCTGAAGAACCTTTTAATGGCGAGATTGGTATAGTTGATTGAGTATCCTCTTTTGCATATTTTATACTTTTGTTTAGTTCTCATACATAAAGGATTATGATCAGAGGATTATGATCAGGGCAGAAGGTGCACAAATAAGCGGTTGCCCCCGGTCCAGACTACATGCTGCAAGAGCTTCTTTGTTTCGTTAAAACATACGGATCACAGCATGGGGATGTTGGCCATGGGAGCTGGTAGAGCACTATTTCGTTGTCTAGACATCAGAGTTAACTTTTCCTCCGAAGCTGACAGCTTTTTGCTTTTGCTACAGTACCTAACTTTCAAACGGAGTATTTTCTCAAGACGGGGCCTAAAAGTTAAACGATCTACACGTTAAAAGCCCAACATCTGTACCAGCCAAAATCGCAAATGAGTATCTGTCTTTCCGTAATCTGTACCGTAAACAGCTAAAATTTAAAAATTTCAGCCAAAAGCCAAAAGCCGCAGCTGTTGCCAAACACGCCCGTCATATGCTTGTACGGTTGTCCCTTGTCAGTCTTATGGGTGCTATTCAGGTATTGCTTAAAATTGAGAGAATTGAATTTGAGTCAAGATGTGAACAATACCAGCTCACGGCGTGGTTCTTGGAAAAGTTTCATAAATGGTATTTGTAACCCAGATGGGTTCCCTCTTTTTTTTTTCCAAAAAGAATATCTGATGTGTAGTCAAACATGATCAATTTGCTCAATATCACTGGGTTACAACACATCTGACATATTTGAATACTTTGATTTGACTTTTACACTGAATTGAGATAATCATATTAGTTTGTTTTAACATATAATATGATTTGTTACGAATCCGCAACGCACGGGCATTTTAATTAGTAATCCCAGGAAGCAGCAGAAAAAATTGATGTACTTGGCCCATACTTGATAACTATTGGGCTGGCTATGCCAAGACCAGGCGAGAGGGAAAAAAAATGTTGCGTCCGCACCTGACTAATACACAGGGCCCAGACCCAACTTTGGACAACTTTCTAACGCGACAAGGATGATGAGACGGGGAAAGGAAAAGTATTATGGTTGGTTTTCCTACATTCGTTAAGATTTTGGTACTGACTACTGAGTAGTTTATAAATTCAAGAAAGCAAAAGATACCTTCAATATCTAACTTTGAGTCAAGAATATACACTACTATACAAAAGATCATTATAGACGGTTTTATGAGCTATTTAAGTTTATGGATCAGTAATAATATGAAGTCATCACAAATAGCTTTTGAACCGCCTGTGTTAAGTACTATCATAGATGGTTTGTAATTGAAACCGTCTGTGATAATCAATATATCACAGACGGTTTCTAAACAATCATAGGCGGTTACGAGTTAATAACCATTTATGATATTCTTTTCTATTTCTAAATCTATTTCTGTTTGTTGGCTAACCTCAGAAAATACTAGCCATACCCTCTGAAACAAGCTAGTAAATCAACACAGTATATATACATCCAATTCACATTCATTCATTTTAGAAACAAGAACATTCATTTCACAAATCAATTAACAGAAATAAAATAAATTATCCATCCATTATGGTGCAGAACAATAAGAAGCGTAAAGTGAAGTTCTCTTGTTTGTACGCATCCCATACCTATACCCCTTCGATCCATAGTATTTTTAGATCTTCCACCAACGGTGCTAGGTACATATCAATATCGTTCCCAGATTGTTTTAGCCCTTGGATAAGTATCGACAGCAAAATATCACAGACCGTTTTTGTTAATAACCGTCTGTGATACTTTACAGATGGTTTTAACCATGAACTGTCTATAATAGTTCACTTTCACAGACAGTTTTTATCACTGGCAGCAACACAGACGATTCTAAACTAAAACCGTCTGTGATAGTATTTAATATAGATAGTTTTAAGGAATTGTCTGTGATGTGGTGTCTAATATTATACGTAGTGATATATATATATATATATATATATATATATATATATATATATTGAAAGCAATGACATGAGCATTACCTTATTCAGGCCCTATTCTTTTCAGCTTCTAAAAGATGTATTTTTGCTTTTCTACAGTAACTAGCTTTTAAACAGAGTATTTTTTCAAGATAGGGTTTGCTAGTTATTGTAGTACATAATTTACTGACTTCATTTATATCGGTAAAAATCACACGTGCGTTATAATCTCTTATACAAACAGCCTAAAAGCCACCGCCGACCGCAAAGCCCTGTGTTGACACTCGACAACCTTTGATGACGTGATTAACGATCAATTGGTAATGCGATCGATGTGGATAATTTTTTTTATTTATGAACCCCGAAACATTCCACCATTTGTCACCTACGTAGTAATGTTCTTCGCAGCCAGCAACCACCGCGCCGTCTCCCATATCGAAAGGAAAAGAAATGAATATATAATGATTCGTGGATCGCATAGGAAATGCAGGAGGGGAGGCGAACATGGATACAGGAAGATGTGGTTGGCACGTGAGAGTGGGAGGACGAGAAGGTTCCAAACGGCTTGGTGTGCACACCCACTACCGTGCAAAAAACCACAAAAAAATATTCTCAAATATATGCAAGCCGTTAGCTATGAACGCGGTTTTCTTGTTCCCGTTTCTCTGTCCTCCTCGTATTTCTGTCTACGTGACGAAGATCCAGATCACTCTGAATCTACTAGCAAAGAGGTGAATGACCATGTATGAATGCCACGTGGACGAAAACACGAGGGAGACAGAGAAACGAGAACAGGGAAGCTGCGTTCGTTAGCTATGTGCACAAGTATGAACAATAGCCCTACGATGCACGTACACGGTACACATTTGTTTTCCATTGTCAATGTATTATTGGGAGAGATTTTTCACTGCTTTCTGTTTCTTCGATGTCCATCTATATGGGGGTTCTGGGAACGCACACTCCCCTCTTATCTACGCAGCATCGACAGCCTGGAACTACGATGTCAGACCATCGCCGAAGATATCCCCTGTCCAGTGCCGAAGCCAGGATTAAAATTGAGAGTGGGTTGAAGTATTTATCGAACTAAACTAAGCTGACACAAATATAGTCTTATACTCTTATAGAATTTCAAATTCATACAAAAATTATACAGTTAGAGTCTTGGAGACAAACAACGAAAAACAGAGAAATACAAAATACGTATCTCGACAATAGAAAGCGCATACCCAATAATATATAATTATTCTGCTATGAGTACGGAGTATAAATAAATCACCTGTGTATGAAATATATGAAAATTAGTTATATAATAGAAAATTGTGAATAATAATGAAAATTTAGTTTATATGAATTATGAAACATACCACAAATAAGCTAATTTGAACCACGAGACAAATAAGCTAATTTGTACTCTCATCGGTTGGACGAGAATCACTTGAATTACTTGCAAAATAGTTGCACAAAGTTCGTTTCTCCATTATAGCAAAATCTATAAATAAATTATTAGTCTAAAATCTAAACTCTAAATTACTAAATTGATAAAAAAAGTACAGAAAAATTACCCTGAAGCAATGAAGCTGTCGGCTGCCCCTATCCTCAAATACTCAATTCTCTATTCACACAATCACACTGGACAGTGGACACTCGTCGAACATCTGACGCCCCGATCGGTCGCACTCGCGCTGTCGGAAGGCTCCCCCCTTTTATCTTCGATTCCTCAACTCCAGCCCGCAGCAGCTCCCTCAGCTCCCCCTTTATTCGGCTCCGCGACTCCTCAACTCCCTCCCTCTCTCAAACCCCTCAGCGCCAGCTGAGAAGATGTCGCTCGCCAGCCGCTGCCTCGCCTCGCTCCTCTCCTTGGATCCTCCGCTCCTTGCCTTGCTCGGAGTCACTGCCTCGCCTCGCTCGGAGTTGCCGCCACGCCTCACTCCTCGGCTCCTCGCCTCGCTCAGAGTCCGCCATCCCAGACTCGTCGGCGGCGCCTCGGCCCTCGCCGCCCCAGTTCGGCTCTCCCTGCCCCGGCTCGGCCCCCTCGTCGCCCCGCTTCGACTCCTCCTGCAGGGTCACCGCGGCGCTGCCAGATCTGGCTTTGTGAATGTGCTTTGTGTCTTTGTGAATGTCTGTGTCTCCTCTGGGCTCTAGATCTGTTGCCTCCTGGGAAGTTGATGAGGCGATGGTGTCCCGATCTTCCGATAGGATGATAACTATCGATTTTGACGGAGGCGACCCTTGCGATCCGACTACAACCGAACGACGTCGCTTGCGCCTTAGCAATCGCTGAACCACACTCCAAGTTGTTATCAACCGTGCCAAGAACGCGGTTGACCTGACCACGAAGATCTATTCCTGCATGCAACCGAAGAACACGCAAGAACAAGATAACAAACAATCTGAAATTGCAAATATTTCTATTAAAATCAAAAGGTGGGATTCCGAAGGCTGTCTTGACAGGTGGTCGTCCGACACAACTGAAGAACATAAGTTTGCATAATAGCTAAATCTAAACTCAACAAAATCCAAGTCCTAACAAGGGAGGCGGCGGCTCCTTTATAGGGAGAACAACCAGGAGGGGCGTCCAAAGTGCATGCTCTAGGGTTACAAGGCCCATGGGCCTAATTGGTGGTGGCGCAACACCCTTTTAACTCGGACTCAAAAACCAACGTGGATTATTTTGATGATTGCAGACGGCTCGGATGGAATGTGAAGATGAGGTTGGATCCGTTGGAAAGTAGACTTCATAAGCTTTCCATGAAGTACAAGAACGTCCCAAACGGAGTCCGTATGAGAAAGTTACGTCCGTTTCAACTTGCACCATTGCAGCAGTCCGAATCTGATTCCAGTACGTGACCAACACGGACTCTTTTCATGATTGCGGCTGTCTCCGATAGAATTTGAAGATAAAGTTGAATCCTTTAGAAAGTAGACTTGATAAGCTTTCCATCAAGTCCAAGCACGTCCCAAACGGAGTCCGTATGAGAAAGTTACGTCCGTTTAAACTTGCACCATTGCAGCAGTCCGAATTTGATTCCAGTACGGGTCCAACAAGGACTCTTTTGAATTAGTGTAAAAGTGACGTGGTGCTGTAAAAATATATTTTTTCATTATTAGGTAGCATCATATTCTCATTTAAAATATGTTGAGGCTCAAGAAACGAATTCACCTTTAGTTCAATCTTGATATTGGACGCTATTGTCGTATGTGTTTGTGGCGTGGTCACATCATCCTCCCCTTCTTGACAGAAAACCGTCCTCGGTTTTAACGTATGTGTAGCCTCACGTATTGCATGATCTTGATCGTAAATCTCGGTATATGATAACAAACGCAACAAACCCTCATTATGTAATATCATAAGTTCTTTATCAAGCAAAGTAAAAGCTCTTTGAAACGAGCTCACCTTATAATTTAAGCGATACGTAGGAGCTCTTGTAATTAGGACAACAAGCATAGCAAATATGGTTGTATCCATAGGGGTCATGTCCTCATCATCCTCCCCTTCTTGAAAACAAAGCCGTCCTCGACTTTTGATGAACTGAAAGTATGGTAACAAAGAAGCCAAGGTGTATGCATGGTATATGTATATGTCATTCGTTTTAACAGTTCTTCGTTGTTGCACAATTAATGTTATAACACAACAGCAATCATAAAAGCTCATTGTATTATTAACCAAAAAGTAATCATATATGTTAATGAACAAATAAAAATTTCTCACACAGTAATTATTGCAACTTGTTTTGCAAATGTAAGTGAAGTATTTATGTAATTCAAATCTTTCAAGTTGTATACTTGTAGTGGTGGCACATATGGGCAAAGCTACAACTTTTGGAATCAAGCAAAGTTCATCTATATAATTATATCTCAATTGAGTAATAGCAAATTTATCTAGCAAGGCTGAAAAGATTTGTAAGTTCTTCCATAATTCATCATCTTTATTCAGATTGTCCATATTAGATGGTGCAAAAAGAGATGAACACACAGGCATTGGATGAGTACTAAATTTTACTTCCCTCTCATATTGAACAAGATTCAACACACAAGAATTGTTGTCCAAAACAGTAAGCTTCAATTCATCCATGTGATCACAAGTTATGCATATTCGATATACAAAAAATTGATTTTCTACACCATAATCTCCAATCAAATTAAACTTATACCCAAGGGTGTAGGCACTAAACAAGAATTTTGTACATGTAAGTTCCGAAATTTTCTCCAAAGCATAATCCAAACTAACGGCCTCATTAAGCATGATATAGCACAATGCATCAGCAGGGGATATTCTATCAAATACTTCCTTATGTGTAATTAATTCGACATGTGCAAAATTATGAGAATTTAGATCAACACATGATTCGTTCAAGTCAACACAAGGAATATCAAAAGATTGCACTACAGCAGGTATATACTCACAAGGTTGCTCTATGTCTTGTTGTAGCACCAAATCAGTACCTTTGTCATTATCGTCCTCATCAGATACTGTAGGTACCTCAAACTTCTCCACTAATGGCATAAGATGCACCAGATCATCCTTCACCTCTTCAAGTTTCTTGGTGGTATCTGTAGATGGAGTAGGAACCAAAATAATATCAACATTTTCAGTTACCTCAGGTTGCACCTCGCTTGTGACCGTGGGTGCTGGAGGTACAAAACGATGTCGCAATTTCTTTTTCATCTGCTCCCATGTGTATATATAGTGGTACTCGAGATTTGACCACCAATGTTGAACATCACCAATCAGCGCCGTCCTTGCCAGGCTCATCTTCTCAACAGGATCAAGATATTGTCTTTGCAAGTAGTTATCCATCATACCAACCCACAAGAAGTACTCCGATGACGTACTCTCAGCGGTAAGTGGCAAGATATGTACCGGTAATTGTTTCCCTTCGAGTTCAAATCTGCCCGCGATGACATCATAATCTACCCATAAACCTGTCATTGTTAGTAGAAAACAAGAAAACAAATCACAAGTAAATGTTCCTATCAACTACTAGGATATGGAGGCTCAAATCAAGTCACGCATCTCTCAAGCTCTTACCAAATTCTTACGAGTTCTTACCAAAGCAAACAGGTGGTGCAACCGGTGGCTGGTTTGTGATAAATCTAACTCAAGTGATGAGTAAAGCGATTGCAAGGTACAGCGAGACCTGTTCGGTTAGTAGAAAAGTGGAGCTTGGATAGGCTATGTATTTTGTAGCAAAGGAAAACAATCAATTAATTTCAGAAATTGCACAGAATTGAATTATAGTTCGTATCTAGCACTTAGCCTATGTTGCTGATCAACCAAGGATCGAAGAAGGCTAAAATAAGTGTATGGCAATGTATGTGAGTGGTTAATACAAAATAATTCAATTGAATGCAATCTGGAATTGAAGAGCACAAGGATTGACCCAAAACTTGAAAATTGGAGATTTCTGTCCACTGGACAGCACGTCGGTATTTCGGCTGTAACTTTTTTCAGTTGCCTTTTTTTCAATGATTATTTTTTCTCTGTTTCCTGACGGCTTTTTCTACAACTTTTGTTTTGGGGTAAACTTCGGGAAACTGACCGAAAAATTCGCACAAAATTCACAAGTACCGATTGTTGCAGATTCAATCTGGAATTTTAGGTCAACTTGCACCGTAGATATCTCTTAACTTCCTTGCTGGAATGACGTGAAATTTTACAGATAGATGGACAATGAAGTTTTGAATCTAATGACGGTAATCTCACTCAAACATAATCTCGGAATCAAAAGTTATGGCGTTTTTGGTGGCGGCTGCAGAGAAAGGAAAGATCAGCCGAAATTGGAATTAGGGTTTGGGGTGGGGGAATTTTTTTTGTTTGGATTTTTATTGGAACAAAGATACGACCAGCAACTAGACAAAGCTAAAACAGACACAAATTCAATTTAGCAAACCAAAACTAACAGATTGAAAGGCACAACGGGGTTTGGACAGCGGAAATTAACTCTTTTTGTGGGGCAATTTTTTCTGGACTATGGGAAATAAAAATCAATCTATTAACTAGGGATACAAGAAATTCCTACCGGTCAACTAAAGCTCTGATACCACTTGATGAGGCGATGGTGTCCCGATCTTCCGATAGGATGATAACTATCGATTTTGGCGGAGGCGACCCTTGCGATCCGACTACAACCGAACGACGTCGCTTGCGCCTTAGCAATCGCTGAACCACACTCCAAGTTGTTATCAACCGTGCCAAGAACGCGGTTGACCTGACCACGAAGGTCTATTCCTGCATGCAACCGAAGAACACGCAAGAACAAGATAACAAGCAATCTGAAATTGCAAATATTTCTATTAAAATCAAAAGTTGGGATTCCGAAGGCTGTCTTGACAGGTGGTCGTCCGACACAACTGAAGAACAGAAGTTTGCATAATAGCTAAACCTAAACTCAACAAAATCCAAGTCCTAACAAGGGAGGCGGCGGCTCCTTTATAGGGAGAACAACCAGGAGGGGCATCCAAAGTGCATGCTCTAGGGTTACAAGGCCCATGGGCCCAATTGGTGGTGGCGCAGCACTCTTTTGACTCGGACTCAAAAACCAACGTGGATTGTTTTGATGATTGCAGCCGGCTCAGATGGAATGTGAAGATGAGGTTGGATCCGTTGGAAAGTATACTTCATAAGCTTTCCATGAAGTACAAGAACGTCCCAAACGGAGTCCGTATGAGAAAGTTACGTCCGTTTCAACTTGCACCATTGCAGCAGTCCGAATCTGATTCCAGTACGTGACCAACACGGACTCTTTTGATGATTGCGGCTGTCTCGGATAGAATTTGAAGATAAGGTTGAATCCTTTAGAGAGTAGACTTGATAAGCTTTCCATCAAGTCCAAGCACGTCCCAAACGGAGTCCGTATGAGAAAGTTACGTCCGTTTAAACTTGCACCATTGCAGCAGTCCGAATCTGATTCCAGTACGGGTCCAACAAGGACTCTTTTGAATTGGTGTAAAAGTGACGTGGTGCTGTAAACATATATATTTTCATTATTAGGTAGCATCATATTCTCATTTAAAATATGTTGAGGCTCAAGAAACGAATTCACCTTTAGTTCAATCTTGATATTGGACGCTATTGTCGTATGTGTTTGTGGCGTGCTCACATCAGAAGTAGATGTTTTGGTGGGCCTCTTTATGGGCTGCCACTTGAAGTTTTAGTTTTTTTTTGTTGTTTGTTGCTTGTTGGGCTTAAAGCCGTCGCTAGGGCTTGTTGGGAAGTGATTATCGTCGTCGGCCAGCTGCTCTCGCCGGGGCTGGGGGGGGGGGTGTCCATCACCGGGGGGAGGTGAGGCTCGAGCCTTACTAAGCCTCCCCCAACTCCGGTGGCACTCCTCGTCCGAGGCCATCGCCCTCCTCCTCCTCCCTCAACTCCGGTGGCCTTCCTCCCGAGCCCGTCTCCGCCTCCCCCAAGTATTCTGCTAGTATTCATTTATCACTACTAGTTTCTTACTTCAGTTAAGTATAAATCACTACTGTTCTTTACTGAATATTGTTAGATTCAATTAAAACTGCTATGTTATTATCATGTCTTTGGATATACACGCTTAGTTTTCTGGATTGTTGCAATATCGTCTAGTGCTACAACTAAACAAATTAATTGAAATTTCAGCTAGCTCAACATATATACAAAGATAAAGCAGAAATGAAACACTGTGGTACGAATACAATTTAATGGAATTAAATAGTTTCCATATCTGTCTCTAGTTCATTGTTAAGTTTACTACTACTTGTCTTTAGATATTCGATAAGGTTGTCTAGAATTCAAAGTCTGACAGATTAGAGAAATTGTCACACAAATACGTGATCATATTCTAAATTCACCAATAATTGGCTCAAGAATTGCTCACTTCTATTATCTTTTGAAGATGTCGTCCGCTCATTCTTCGACATCATCACCGGATGCATGTGATGCACCATCCTCTAGAAAATCCCGAAAAGGAAGAGGATTATCGAAAAAGCTTGACGACTGATTTACCATAACAGATGTCAATGCGTCTGGAACCCCTCTCAATCCTCGCCAAGCAGTGTTCACATTTTGGAGAATAGTCAGAATAGTTGCACGGGAATAGATTGAGATCATGTTCATTTCGTGGAAGAAGGTGACTGAGGAACGGAAAAGTCAGCTGCCGATGGAAGTTTTTCAATCATTCGAGATCTCAGAAGAACACCAGGCCTCTGTGCAATGGCATGCATTGCTAGCGGCGTGCAAAGCGTGGAAGAACTTTAAGAGCCTGTTTGTCAAGCAATACGTGGAGAAGGATCTGTTGCCTTTCCACAAGTATTCATTCTTGGAACCACAATGACAAGAGTTTATGGTGACGAAGATGACAGATAATTTTAGGAGTGAAAGTACGGCGCATATGGCACTCTAGGCAAAAAACACGCACCCACACATACTCGGTACCACTGGGTATGCGGGTAAAATCACACAATGGAGGCAGGAGAATGAATAGGCAATCCTGTGGGAGATCTCCCCACCATTTGTCGGTATCCCTGATGAGCGCGTCTGAAACTGGATAAGAGTGGGATCATCTACCGTGTCATCAGGGGCTATCTTTTTTCGAAACCCCACAGATGAGGAAGTGTTCCACCATCGGGATGCGCTGAGTGTAGAATCTTCCCAAGGCTCATTCGAGAGAGTTAGGGAGAGAGATTTACTCTCCACGGCTCTGGGAAATAAGGAGCTCTGAAGCTTACCGGTGTAGGAAGAGAGCCAAAGTCGAGCATGAGGCACAGCTACGAGAGGAGATTATGGTAAAAATCAGAGATGAGATGCAAAGGTTGGTCAAAGATGAGATGCAAAATTATAGGAAAAATCAGCAGGAAGCCTTGCCGCTCCTATGCTAGGCAGTCCCCAACCAGCAGAGTAGCTGCGCATCCAACCATACCTCAGAAAGAGACCACCAATTTCCTGTCGATGACATCTTGGTAATAATTATTATCTCTAGAACGCTCGATCTATTGATATGCCTGTTGGAGTAGCTAATTTTGTATCGTTGTGTAGGTGGCTACGAAGTGCAAGTTCCAAGTGAGATATACCTCCATTACCTTGTGCGCTGCTTGGGGTCAGGCGTATCCATCCGGGCCTGGGGCCTTAGTGCACGGTGTATCTTTAGCGCCAGGTTTTGTAAAAGTTAATGTGAATAGTATTCATGACAATTTTGATGTCGTTCCCCTACAGATGCCTCCAACGACGAGGGCATGACTCTAGGGCAAGCTATTGGAACATTTATCTAGTGGCCCAAGAGCGACATCTGCTTGGAGACTCCTGCACTTGTGCCAAGTCTACCAGAGCTATCTGCACCTGTGCCATGTCCACGAGAGCCATTTGCACCGGTGCCAAGTCCACTTGAGCTATCTGCACCGGTGCCAAGTCTATTTGAGGCTACCTGCACCGATGCCAATTCCACAGGTGCAATCCGCACCAACGCTACCTGCACAAACGCAGCAAGGGCGTGGTGCATCTACATCTCATACCCAGTTGACTACTGTGAAGTCAACCTACAGCTGAGGCGGCAAGGGCAAACCGAAGAAGACAGATCATGAGATCCCTTACTTGTTGTTGGCCCAAAAATTCGTGCTAGGCGAGCCGTTGATCGTCCCGGAAGAGCGCATCCTAACTCTAAGACTATCTTGCTAGAGATTGCATATGTATTACATGGAGCAGCCAACAAGCCGGAGGAACAACGTCGCTCGGGTGTTAACGTCAAATTCATACCACATCATCTGTAGCATAATATTCATGACTGTGTCTTCACAGTGACCTTTGACAACTTATTCCTTCTCTTCACACTCGATGCCCTCGACGCCTCACTCACTCAATATTGGACACTGTAAGTGTGTACAATCACGGTCTATATTTATGTAATGCCGATAAATATTATATATAACTCATTACTTTTGTGTATGTATATATATACATGGTAACTGAAGCCAGATTATCGAAATCACTGGTAGGTTTTTTGACCCACGCTTGGTCTCCATTGATACCATCGAGAAAGATGCATCCTTTGTCGGAAAGTATATACTCATTTTATATATAGAAAAGTATATATATAGCAAAAATAAAGAATCCCGATAAAAAATTTTCAATTAAATCACATTGGAGTATCTTAGAATTAGTATTTAAATATACCATAAGTGATAAATAAGTATAACATGTTCGTTTAAATGTTATATTAAAAGTGAGAATATATACTCCTAGAAGTATAGAAAAGGCTTTCTATAGAAGTAATCCAGGAGTATCCATATATTTTCATATTGCGGTCATCATCAATGTAGTTTTCAGATTCTTTGTCAATTTCTAGTACCGTATATTTCATCCTACATATGGAGGCTGGAAGAAGACTTTTCATTAGTTTATTTCACTCACCTTTCTTCTTCCTTTTTAAAGAAAGAAAAAGGGCACCAAAAAGTTGAGAAAAAGGGTAGCAAGAAATATACAGATAATAGCTAGTACATAAAAGGGAAAAAAAAACAAAGGAACAGTAGAAGTTACTACCCTACTCATCTTGAGGGTTAGCTTTTGGGAAGCATGGTCCTTTGTGGTACACTATGCTGGCAGGTCATTTAACTAAGCAATATGCATGTCAATATTGCCTGCTGGTAATTTTAAAAAACTGTTGTATAGAATAGCAACTTTGATTCGAACCCCTTTTTTTTTCTTTTCTACCGCAGCAATATGTGCTAGCTAAGACTATCAGCTTGAGGAGCTAGCTAGCTCCTGGAATTTCTTTTTCTATTATCTTCAAATAATAATATATTTTTGGGTACTTTCATTATAAGATCCATTTTTTCTTTTTTGTAAACAGCCACCACCCTGCTATATTTTCCATTTCCTCTTCATCTCCCCCCCTCACACACCACTCTCTCTCACACACACAGACATACACACAAATACTCCCCATGCTCCTCGGCGTCCTCGTTTGATGAGGCCAATGGCCAGCAGTGGCATGGCGTCCTCTCCCTCCTCCTCCTTCCCTCCAAGCTTCCTCCTCCACATGCAGCAAACACCACCTCCTCATGATCCCCAAGAACACCACCACCACCATGAGAACCACCTCCCTCCTCATGCCCTTCCTCACCACCACCCCGGCCACAACCCCTTCCTCCCCTCCCTTCAGGATTTCCGAGGTACGCGCGCACGCGTCCACAGTTCCATGGCTACTCGATCGTTTTGGCTACCGTTGCACGGACGGATCACCAGCAACCGAACCGAACCGATCCATTCACTGACATATACATATGTAGGTACGGCGCCGATGCTGGGGAAGCGGTCGATGTACGGCGGCGACGGAGGAGGTGGCGTCGGCGACGAGGTGAACGGCTGCGGTGGCGCGAACGACGACGAGCTGTCGGACGACGGGTCGCAGGCCGGGGAGAAGAAGCGGCGCCTGAACGTGGAGCAGGTGTGGACGCTGGAGAAGAACTTCGAGCTGGGGAACAAGCTGGAGCCAGAGCGCAAGATGCAGCTGGCGCGCGCGCTGGGGCTGCAGCCGCGGCAGGTGGCCATCTGGTTCCAGAACCGCCGCGCGCGCTGGAAGACGAAGCAGCTGGAGAAGGATTACGACGCCCTCAAGCGCCAGCTCGACGCCGTCAAGGTCGAAAACGACACCCTCCTCTCCCACAACAAGAAACTCCAAGCCGAGGTACACATCCTACAACGCACTAATCCAACAATCTCCAACTCACACGTAGTACAATTCAACAACCTCATCGTCCTGTGGTCTCTGCATTTGATCCACTGCCACACCTGCGTAGATCTGCGCGAATTTTGCGATCCTCGTTCCACTGTTGATCTGGGAGGGACGCCGTTTGGCTGTGCTTTTCTCGGGCTTCTATCCTGGCTCAATGATTGGTTGGTGATGGGTTAGCTACAGGGGCGAAGCCAGTATAGGTGTATTGAGGTCCAATGACCTTAGTGAAATTTAGTAAATCTTATGAAAAATTACTGTTTATCGAGGAAGCAGATATTATTCTGCAGTGGAGATGATCCTAATGCTCTTGTCGTCTCACTTCGCCCTTAATTAGCTAGCTAGGATCCATGTGGGTTTCAGTGTTTGCATTAAGGTTGTTGGAACCGGTGCCAATGGGCGCTTGCCTGCCTCCCGGCCTTTCCATCCTGTGCGTACTAGGTACGTAGCTGCCTGCAGAGCCAGTGAGAGAGAGTGAGAGTGGCTACCCTTTCGGAAAGGTCAGCAGACTATGCAGCGTTCGCTCTCGTGTTCATGCTGCGGCGAGTCGGTCTCTCTCTCTCTCTCTCTCTCTCTCTCTCTCTCTTTGAGTCTTTTGAGGAGGATCGATCGATCGACGCTGATGCGGTGGAGTCGATAGCCTTATCATGCCATCTCTGTGCCTCGTCTCAGGGTGCATGTGCCGCTTTTTTCTTTCCAATCAGGCTTGCAATGATCGATTTGTACGTGTGGAGCGTGGACTGAAGAGAACACAGTTAATTAGTACTCGTCGTATGATTGGGGATGCAATTGTAAGTAGCTTGAACTGGTAGCTCTCCCAGTTGTTTCACTGAAGAAGCACTAGTGTATTTTTATCAGACTTTTAATGAGACCGTATGGTACAAAGAATGTCGCTTCAAGAACCCAACCGTGACATGCAAGTAGTGGTAGAGGCAGAAATAGATGCAGTTTCTCAGATGATTTCTCTGCTAAACTTCAGACAAGCAGATGCGAAATTTCTCATGATCTGGAGAGATCACTCACTGCAATCCCTGTTCCAAAGTGTTTGCAATACATTTACTGCCAAGCTCACTGAAATATATTCTTTGAACTCTCGTGTGGTAATTTAATGCAGATACTGGCACTGAAGGGCAGGGAGGCGGCGTCAGAGCTGATCAACCTGAACAAGGAGACGGAGGCGTCCTGCAGCAACCGCAGCGAGAACAGCTCCGAGATCAACCTCGACATCTCGCGCACGCCGCCGTCCGAGAGCCCCATGGACCCTCCCCCGCCGCACCAGCAGGGCAGCGGCATGACCCCCTTCCACCCCTCCGTCGCCCGCCCCGCCGGCGTCGACATCGACCAGCTCCTGCACAGCTCCTCGGTCCCCAAGATGGAGCACGGCGCCGGCGGAAACGTCCAGGCCGCGGACACCGCTAGCTTCGGCAACCTGCTCTGCGGCGTCGACGAGCCGCCGCCCTTCTGGCCGTGGGCCGATCACCAGCACTTCCATTGATCCATCCATTGATCGATCAGCACAATATGTATGCATATCTTGCAGTGAATGATGCATGCATGCACGATGATCAACAATGAGCATGCATAAAGATTCGAAACATTTGGATTCTTGACGAGGACAAGGGAGGTAGAATGAAGGTTGTGTATGAATGAGAGCTACTTATTAGATCCTTAATCATCATGCATTAGTCTTAACCCTAGAACTGAACATGAACACCTAGGCATGGGGAGTTAGGGGATGACTCACGGTCGCCGATAAACGCTATTGAGCGAAGACCCGTGCCTGCGTGATGCAGGCGTGAGGACGAGTCGGCGAAGACAGCAGTGTCGCCGGTGTACGGAGTGACGTCGGCGAAGTCCTGTAGAGGCGGCGGCGATCGGTCTTCCCGTTGCTTAACAGCGCGTAGTAGATCGGTTGACACTTAGGGTTTGTTCGGGGTGATGAACTCTCACGGGAACGAACGTCAGGTGAGAGGCCGGTGCCCCAAAACTTATATATAGCGCTGTTGCAACGGGGGACCGTAACCAAAACGGTTAGGAGCCCCCGATCAGGGCGCGTGAACGTGGGTTTTCCCACGTCTCCCACGTCTCGGCCGTTTGGCCTGAGATCAAAACCCTAACATTCTCCCCCTTGATCGTACGACTAAACGTCATAAGTCCTCTCTCAACAAAACTTCACACCAAAGTAATGCGTCACAACAGTCAATTAAGTACCGCTGGACAACAGTACTTATAGTGCTCTATTCTATATCAATCGGATAACATAATACTTTATGAGAGTTGGTTACTTTATATGGTCCTCTTATTCCAGGATCACAGGCTCTCCAATAAACCCATGCTGGCAACATGATCACGAAAAAAATTGGGTGGTAAGCCTTTTGTGAGCGGATCCGCAAGCATAAATTTAGTTCCAATATGCTCAACCTTAATTGTTTGATCCTGGACTCTATCTTTCACAACATGATACTTTATGTCAATGTGCTTGGCAGCCGCACTCGACTTGTTGTTACTCGAATAGAAAACTGTGGGTTGATTATCGCAGTACAAAATGAGTGGTCTAGAAATGCTGTCTACCACTCTCAATCCCGGGATAAAATTCTTAAGCCATATAGCCTGCCCGGTAGCCTCATAACATGCCACAAATTCAGCCTGCATTGTCGACGACGCAGTAAGTGTTTGCTTTACACTTTTCCATGAAATTGCTGCTCCTGCGAGGGTGAAAATATAACCTGATGTGGACTTCTTAGTGTCTTTACACCCCGCAAAATCAGCATCAGAATAACCGACAACCTCGAGGTTATCGCATTTTCTATATGTGAGCATGTGACCTTTAGTGCCTTGCATATAGCGTAGGACTTTCTTAACGGCTTTCCAGTGGTCCGGTCCTGGATTTGACAGGTATCTGCCAAGCATCCCGGTAACAAAAGCTAAATCAGGGCGCGTACATACTTGAGCATACATAATACTTCCGACAGCAGAAGCGTAAGGTATAGCCTTCATCTGATCAGATTCATAGTCATTCTTTGGGCATTAAAATTTCCCAAACTTATCGCCCTTAACAATAGGAGCAGGCGAGGCAGAGCATTTATGCATATTGTATCTCTTTAGTACTCTGTCAATGTATGCCTGTAGCACCCTCAAAAATATCTCTAACCAACTCTCTCTCTCCTCCCTCCATCTATCCCTAACCTCTCTCCACTAATCTCTCCTCTCCCGTTATCACTTATATCCTTCCTTTTATCTCTCTCTCTCCAACCATCTCTCCTGATCTAACGCCTCTCTCTCTCCCTCTCTCTTCCTCTCTCGATTCCATCCGCCTGCATGGGGGGCGCCGGCGCCGGCGGAGGCGACCGGTGGTGGAGGCGGCGGCGGCGTGAGGCGCTCACGCACGCATGGCCATGGCGAGGCGGTGTGGCCGTGGCGACGGCCGGCGAGTAGCGGCGGTGCGGCGGCGACATGAGGCGCATGCGCGGCCATGGCGAGGCGGCGCGCGTGTGCAGCCGACGAGCGACGGTGACGGCAGTGACCGGCTCGGTGGCTGCGGCGGCATGCACGCCCGCCCGTGCACTCACGCGCCCACGCACTCGCACCTGCCATGGCGTGGCGGCGGGGACGGCGGTGACGGCGTTGGCGGCCGCACCCACGGGCGCGAGGCGGCAGTGCATTTTGGTTCGCTCTCTCGAAACACACGGGCGATCGATCTCCACGCCTCGACTCGTCTGCATCAACACTGAAGCCATCTGTTTTTCTCGTGCGGGCGAGTGAAGACAACGAAGACTAGCAAGATGTGCTGTTGTTTTCCATCACATCGAAGGTGCATCATCACGTCAAGGCCAAAGTAATCAAAACTCCTAAGATGCTGTTTTTATGTCTATTTAATTCTCTCCACCAGGGTGCTTTGCAAGCCACCAAACGTGAAGACTCATCACATCATCACATCAAGAAGTATATGACGTGAAGACGCTTTTGCATTGTCTGCTGGGTTTCGTGATCTACATGGCATGTGCACGCTTACTTTATGTGCAAGATCTTTTGCATAGCTTTTTAAGTTCACATGTGGTCTTGAGAGAATGTTCGGACAGTTGCGTATCTCTGATCTTTCATGCAGCGAGTCCGTCGAGCATGCTCAAGGCAAGTACCTCGCGGCCGTAACCTTTACGTTTCGCATATCACATGTTTCCTGATTATCTGCCACCTTGCCATGGATTACAATGATCAAATCACTTAAACGTACCTGATCATTATTATACCACTAAAGTTATCTGATCATGGTCATATCGCTAAAGTCACCTGGCAAATTGCTAAAGTTACCTGGCTATTACCATATCACCAAAGTTGCCTGGCTAGTATCATATCATTAAAGCTACCTGGTCATGAACATATCACTGATACTTGCTTGTTGATTATTATACCGTTCATGCTTACCTAGTTATAGACTTTTTATACTATATTCATACAATAATGTTCTGGGCTAACTTGTTCACTTGCTTTTAGGGTTATTAGAATGCTCTATTAATAATGTTCTAGAATTCGTACCTTAAATGAGTGTTTTAGAATCTATGCTTAAATTGTTAATGGGGGGTAGCATATGAATATGTTTAACTTAGATTTAAATTATTGATGCTCTTTCGATGTTAAGGCTGCTATGTTTTAGGTTCTAATATTATGTTCCAATAATCAGATGATGTGGTATTCGAACCATGAAGGATATATGTATTAAACCTGTTAATCTGACTAATAATCACGTATCACTTAATAAAACTTGATTGGTTGATAACCTTGTGTGAGTTACAGTATAACACCTCTTAGGGTGATTTCTATATCACTATCATCTTATCATTATTCCACATCGCCTCATATCAGAAACTATGTCTTTCCACTTTCAACTCTAGCATATCTTTTTACTTCTCATAACTTTATTATAGCCTTACCTTGCCAACTTAGAGTTCCTTAAGTTCATACTACTTAATCTATCCATGACGTATCAGTTATCTTATCACCTAGTATCATCAATCATGCCTCTTTGGTCTTATTGGATTAAACCATTACTCTCATAACTTACCTTAATTCAATCACAACTCTCTAATTATATCATGGATAATTCACTAAATAACAACTAAGGGTTATCACGCCGGGGCTACCCACATATAGGGGTTATTTCCACCCAACCTGGTAACGTACGGGGGGCCGTACATTCTCGTTACACAGGATATTACACCCCGTCTGCGGTTATACAGTCGAGGACAAAGTTGTGCCTGGCTATTCTCGTATAACCGGGTATGTGGGAGGAGGTCGCCGGCACCCTTGCTATAACTTGCTATAACTTGTCACATAACAAATATCTTTAATACACAGTTCTCATAATATCCATCTCCTATTCATGACAGTATTTCCGATATCAGTTGCTTGTTGGTTGCCTTTTGTCCATTGCTTACTTGTCATGCTTGCCTTTATTTCATATGGTTGCATCACCTGTCTTACTTTTGTGTTGCGACCGTAGTTGGGTACTTGCTGAGATTTTCAAATCTCACACTTGCTCTTTTCAGTCTCAGGTAAAAGGCCAGTGGAGTGATAGCATCATGCATGGGTGGGAGCACTCGAATTTTCAGCACCGTGGTTTGCCACCGTTTTATTGTTTCGCTCATTCTTTATTTGATTAGAAGTGGACCGGTCCCATGTTTTAAATATTTATTCCAGCTTCCGTTGGTTTTCTATTAAAGTTTTTAAACTCTGTGATTTCTTTTGTTGTTCACATTTATTCTTCACTTTTGCGATGACGTTCCATAGTAGTATCCCATATGGTTATGTGGGGTGCTACAATGCCTTTTGTGATAAACCTAATGTTCCTTTAGACCTATCTCGGTGAATTTCAATACCAAGAACATAAGATGCTTCACCGAGATCCTTCATATCAAAATTGGACGAGAGAAATCTTTTAGTTTCTCGCAGCATGTCCACACTGCTGCTGGCCAATAATATATCGTCCACATAAAGAATTAAGAAGGTGTAATTACTCCCCCTGAACTTAACATAAGTACAATTATCAACATCATTCTCCTTAAATCCAAATTTCCTTATGACTTCATCAAACTTAAGGTACCATTGCCTAGAAGCTTGCTTCAGGCCATATATGGATTTCTTTAGTTTGCATCCCAAATGTTCCTCGCCTTCCACAACAAAACCTTCTGGTTGTGTCATGTAAACGTCCTCATACAAGTCTCCATTCAGGAATGCAGTCTTAACGTCCATTTGGTGCAACTCTAAATCAAAATGTGCTGTGAGCGCCATCATGATTCTAAATGAATCTTTAGTTGAGACAGGAGAAAATATTTTATTATAGTCAATGCCTTCTCTTTGTGTAAACCCTTTCGCTACAAGTCTCGCCTTAAACCTTTCGATGTTCCCTTTGAAATCACGTTTTGTTTTGTAGACCCATTTGCAGCCTACTGTTTTGGCTCCATTAGGAATTTCTACTAAGTCCCATACGCCATTAGCGCCCATAGACGCAATCTCATCTTTCATGGCATCTAGCCATTTAGATGAATCCTTATTCTTCATTGCTTCCTTATAAGAGCCATGATCATCTGTCTTCCCAAGATCATCCTCATTCAAGTAAACCTCATAATCACTTGGGATAACAGATCTCCTCACTCGTTGTGATCTCCTGACAGGTTCATTAGTAGGCTCATCAGGTTGTTCATTAATTGTCACAGAGGGCTGTGAAGGCTCAGCATTAGGTATTGCACTTGTATTTTCAGAGCCCTCAATAGAAGGAGTACCCACAGAATTAACTGGAGATGCAACATGAGTTGCAACTACAGGATCAACTATGGGCACAACCACTTGGGGCACAGGAAAATCAGTCTGTCAGATTAGCGGTGAAGCAACATAAATCCGCTTCTCCTCAAGATCAATTTTCCTGGGCTCCAAGTCCCCATTGATGCCATCATTTTCCAAGAACACAGCGTGCCTTGTTTCTACAAATTTTGTGGTACGATCTGGACAATAGAATCGGTACCCTTTAGACCTGTCAGGGTAGCCAATAAAATGGCAACTCACAGTCTTGGGATCTAATTTCACAATGTGTGGGTTAAACACCTTAGCTTCAGCTGCACAACCCCACACATGGAGGTAGTTCAAGCTTGGTTTTCTCCCAGTCCATAATTCATAAGGTGTTTTAGGCACTGATTTACTGGGAACCCGATTGAGTATATGTGCAGCGGTCTTTAATGCTTCCATCCATAACTTTACTGGCAAAGTGGAGTAACTCAACATACTTCGAACCATATCCATAAGTGTGCGGTTTCTTCTTTCCGCTACTCCATTTTGCTGGGGATCACCAGGCATTGAGTACTGGGCAACTATACCATTTTCTTGTAGAAACCTGGCAAAAGGACCAGGAATCTGCCCATAAGTTGCGTGTCGCCCATAATACTCTCCCCCACGATCTGAGCGCACTACTTTAATCTTTAGATTGTGCTGATTTTCAACTTCAGCCTTAAATATCTTAAATTTATCAAGTGCCTCCGATCTTTCTTTAATAGGATAGATATAACGATAACGTGAGTAATCATCAGTGAACGTAATAAAAGAATCATAACCATCCACTGATGTCACAGGGAAAGGACCACATATGTCGGTATGAATTAATTCTAAAATCCCTGTGCTTCGAGTAGCACCTTTCTTTATTGTCTTTACATACTTGCCTTTGATGCAATCAAGGCAATGATCATCCGAATCACTAAAGTCTAAAGGGTGGAGAATTTCTTCTTTAATGAGACGTTCAATTCTCCCCCTCGAAATGTGGCCCAAACGACAGTGCCACAATTTCGACGAAGTCTCATCAATTCGCTTGCGCTTTTTATTCACATCACATACATTCATGGATATAGGAGAATCTTGCAGAGATAACATATAAAGCTTGTCGTGTCGGATGGCACAACCAACATTATCATTATTAAAATAAATCAGACACTTTCCGTGTCCAAAATTACAAGAATATCCATCATTATCTAATAATGAAATGGAAATTAAGTTTCTTCTCATCGAGGGAACATAAAGAACATCATTAAGTTTCATTACAAAACCATTATTCAAAACTAAAGAAACTGATCCAATAGCTTGAATTTCGGCTTCCATCCCATTAGCCACTCTTAGGCTTCTTTCCCCTCTGAGACTTCTCAACATATGGAATCCCTGCAAGGAATTCGTAACGTGCACAGAAGCACCAGAATCAATTCAACCAAGAATTTATAGGAAAATCAGCATAAAATGCTTCATCAACAAAAGTAATTTCATAAGTACATTTCTTGGCGAGCCATTTCAGCCATCCAGGACAATCATATTTGAAATGGTCCTTCGACTGACAAAAGTAACACTCACCACTTTTCTTCTGTTCATTTGAGCTCCCAGGACCTGAAGCGTTTTTAGGTGCCTTAGGATGCTGTGGCTTCTGTGGCTTCTGATAAGGGGAGTAGGTTTGCTCCTTCTTTCCCTTTCCTTTGTAGCCACCTCTATTTCTAGAGGGACCAGCCTTATTTGAAGAGCCGACTTGATTCACAAAATCAGTAGCCCCTTCAGCCTTGAGCCTCTCTTCCTCCTGTGAAACATTAGCGATCAACTCGCTCATGGTCCACTTGTCCTTAATGGTGTTGTAGTTCACCTTGAAAGCTTCAAATTGCTTGGGAAGAGACATCATAATGTAATGGACAACAAAACCATCAGAGATAGCCATGTCCATTGTCTTAAGTCTGGCAGCAATATTGATTATTGTCATAATGTGCTCACGAACATTTCCAGTACCATTGTACTTGGTGTTCATGAGCCTGTGCATCAGTGTGGTAGCATAAACTTTAGAGGACCCCTTAAAGTGATCCTCGATGGAGGACAAATAGTCCTTTACCCTTTCCTTTTCAGGGATTGCTCCCCTTATGGCCTCACTGATGGAGTTTTTCATCACAGCAAGTGAAACACGGTTAGACCGCTCCCACTTCTCAGCATTAGTTTTATATTCCTTTAGTTTGTCATCATAATTGTCCTCCCCTTCAGTAGGAGCGACAGGCTCATCGAATCTGAACGCGTAGTCCAGATCCAAGAGCTGAAAAGTCGTCATAAGTGTAAACTTCCATTTCTGGAAGTTACTACAATTAAGTGGCTCAATTGCATTAACATGAGCGGAAACGGAAGCAGCTAAAAATTATAAAATTTACATTAGCAAAGCGCATAATTAATTTGCATGAAAAATTAACCTCACGTTGGTGTGGTTAACAACATGCTCATAAGAATTTTCGCATCACCGTTGGGCAGAAACGAAAAATTTAACATAATTTATCGCATGCTATTACAATTAACTTTGGTCAAAGAGTAATAGCATGGCGAAAAATAAACAAAAAAATAAACATAATTGATTACATGCAATTACAATTAACGTTGGTCAAATAGTAATAGCATGTAAAACTAAATACAACCCTCCAATTGAATTTCCCGTTGGTTCCATTCAATTAGGGGCAGAACATTACGCAGCGGAAAAGGCATAATAATTTTTCAGTAGCTTAGCAACATTATCCGTTAATAATTTCATAAGTGACATCAATAATCATTAATTAAACATGAGATAAATCATAAATACATGAAATATATACTGGAAATAAAACCCAACAGCCTGAAATATATATACCATAATTTCATGTATATGTATGAGCCAAAAAAAATGCATGAAAAATACATACATAAGATGTATACTGAAATACATAAGATTATGGCTGCTGGGCCAACAACCCAACAGCCTCTCCTCCTCTTCCACTGGCCCATCAGCGCCTCGGGCCCGCGCGCAAGGCTTGCAGCCCGCAGCCCCTTTTTCATCATGCCCGTACGGCCAAAAACGCCAGCGCGGCCCATTAATTACGCGCTTGGGCTAGCCATTCCCATCGGCCCAGCCGGCCGCCCTGCCCTCATCACAGCCGTCCATCCGATCGGACGGCGACGAGCGAATATCGCCCGAACAAAATGCCTCCCCCGAAAACCCTAACCCTAAGGGCCATTTGGCCTGATACATCCGAAAAGCACGGGAGGTGGCTCCCAGGGAGATGGCGACGGTGCTCGCGCGGCTGCTGCGCACACGGCAGCAGCGGCGCCAGATGAGGAGCGGCGGCGGCCCTGGGGTGGAGCGGAAGGACGGCGTGCGCGCGGCGGCGCCATCAGGAGGCGGCGGCGGCAGCGGCGGGGAGGAGCGGCGCGGAGGCGGCCCGGGGCGGCGCAAAACGGCGGCCGCGCGGAGGAGCAGCGCGGCGCACGCGAGACGGCGGCGCGGCACCAGCAAAAGTGGCGGCACGGCGGCCCCGATCAGGCCGAGGCGGGGAGCAGCCCTGGCGGCGCGCGCGCGCGGCGGTCCAAGCAGCGGCGCCGGCGGCTCCCATAAGCGGCGGCGCAGGGCCACGGCGACGGGGCGGCGACCCCAACGGCAGCAGCCAAGCCCGAAAACCGTGAGTTACCCCCAATTATTTTGGTTCTTGGTTTGGGGATTTAGGGTTCGGGAGGGCTTGAAATTGGGGATTTTCTTTAGGGTTTTTCATTAGGATTTTGCTAATCAAACTTGAATCATCTCCTTCTACATGCTACCCGAGATATTAAACCTTAGATCCAAAACTGGTTAGGGTTCATGAAGATTTCTAGGGGCGGCTCTGATACCAAATATTAGATCCTTAATCATCATGCATTAGTCTTAACCCTAGAACTGAACATGAACACCTAGGCATGGGGAGTTAGGGGATGACTCACGGTCGCCAATGAACGCCATTGAGCGAAGACTCGTGCCTGCGTGATGCAGGCGTGAGGACGAGTCGGCGAAGACAGCAGTGTCGCCGGTGTACGGAGTGACGTCGGCGAAGTCCTGTAGAGGCGTCGGCGATCGGTCTTCCCGTTGCTTAACAGCGCGTAGTAGATCGGTTGACACTTAGGGTTTGTTCGGGGTGATGAACTCTCACGGGAACGAACGTCAGGTGAAAGGCCGGTGCCCCAAAACTTATATATAGCGCTGTTGCAACGGGGGACCGTAACCAAAACGGTTAGGAGCCCCCGATCAGGGCGCGTGAACGTGGGTTTTCCCACGTCTCCCACGTCTCGGCCATTTGGCCTGAGATCAAAACCCTAACACTACTAGCTATCAGATATTGAGGATTTGAGGTGGTGATGCAATTTGAGTTGATGAGGATGAGGAGAGGGGTTAGCGGAATAAGTGAGGGGCATGGAATGTAGGTAGATTTTGCAGTTCAATAGTATCTTTTTTTTTCTAACTATCATCCAGATTTGTGATCGTTGGATTAGAGATCCAACGGTCACGAATTCTCCCCGCCCCCTCCAAAAAAAAATCTCCCCTCTCCAAAAAAATCTCCCCCCTCCAAAAATAAAATGCCGTTGAATCTCTAATCAAACGGTCCGAAATTTGGATGATTGTTAGGAATAAAACATCCGAGTGTTACCTATACACACCCCTTTTTTATCTCCTTTTGTTCGCATACATAAATTTGTGAATTGTGAGGCAATGTTGTTGTATAGGTGCATGGTGCTTCTTCCTCTAATTTGTATGGATCATGTGAAGATTCAAGAGTACATCCCCCCCCCCCCCCAAATAGTCATAAGAAAATGTTTGCTTTGGTAATCACAGCTCCATAACTGTACATTTTTAAGGGTGTGTGGCTGGGTGTTCTTCACATGTGGCGTTCACAAAGGCATGTATGTAAGCATTACAGCTAGCTTAATTGTGTGGATGATGTGTCCATTGTTTTGAAATATATTGATATCATTATTTTGAGCATATACACACCATGATGCACAATATTGGATGAGTGCAAGACTGGATATTTTTTTCAGGTTAAGTTTTCCACAGTTAAGCAGTACTACTAACATTCATCTTGCATTAATCTTGCTCATGCATGCCATCCTACAATGCAATTAAGGCCATTTAAAAACAACAGAAAAGCGTGGGCACCAGCAATATTTGGACAGCTATGTCTTTCGGTCCCTTCATCTTGGAAGGGTCGCACGCTAGCTACATGTTAACATTGTGAAGAATCCAACTTGTTTGACATGGTTTAATCGCACTGCGATCTACTTGTTACAATATACTTAGAAACAGCATTACGCTGAATTAAACATCGCTGGCCGAACAAGACCTAAACTAAGGCCCCGTTTGGCATAGCTCTACCACCAATTTCTGAAGCTGTTTGGAGCCGTTTTGTGCCAAATAGGGTAAAACAAAATAGCTCTACCCAAGGAGTCCCTTAAAACGTGCTGAGACAAAAGATATGTACGAGATGGAGCTGAAAAAAAGTAGCTCCACCCGGCTCCATCCGCAGGCCCGCATGCCACTGCCCTTGTACTTTCGTGAATTTACGCGATCTGCCACCGGTTTTAACGGGTCATTCCTATGCAAATAGACAGGGGTATATTGGACAATTGACATCTCTCAACCATGCATGGTAAAACAGGTGGAGCTGTTTTGCCAAACAGTCTACCAAAACAGCTCCAACTCCACCGGTAGAGCTGTTCGTGGAGCTGAAGCAAAAAAAAACAGCTCCACTTGTAAAGTGCAGCCGTGCCAAACGGGGCCTAAACATACCTCCATCTTACAATTTAGATGCGTTGTTTTTGTAGATGCTTAAATAGTGGATGGGAATGTTGAGGCCTACACAGACATGCTCATGCATGCGTGACTTGTAGTATGTTTTTCCCTTCTCCCTCCTGGGTCTCCTGTGCCGTAAATACATTGCCCTCCCCTTCACTTATCTCCTCACTGGCAGCTATAGTTGACTGAACTGGACTTTGCTACTTTGCCTGTCTGAAAATGCTTCATGCGATGGGAACAGGGGCATGTACGCACCAAATCAATGCAAGTAGGATCAATTTAGTATGTAAACAACGAGAGGAAAAATTCAGAATTCAGAGAGAGAGAGAGAAGGAAGCAATGTATGCCAATGGCAGGGTAGGTCACCTCATGGGCAGGTCCACTCCTCATGGAAGAGGAGAACCGTCCCTTGTGGGTTGATCAGCAGTGGCGGGGCCGAAGCACTGAGTCAGTCTCGCCGGCAGAAAAACCGAAGGACCGTTGGCCCGCGCGGCTGCAGAGAACCACCCCCCTTTTACAACTTCACTGGCTCAAGTACATCCTCGCGATCTTTGCGTGTACACATCGATGCATCGTAGGCTCCCATTAGTCCATCTTTTTCTCTTCCTTTCAATTTTGGCAGAGGACAGATTAATGGGAACTTGGAGATGCTACTGATTGCGTCTCGTTGGAATTACAGGGAGGCCAGTGAATTTAGTGAAGCAGAGGAGTGTACTCCGAGCAGTACCGAGCAATGGATGCCGCAGTACTGCCATGAACAGGTTGATCTGGTCCAGTCCAGATGTGAGGTGCGTGCTCGTACACTACATATCTAGCCGCATATAGGGATGCACCACCAACCATGAACTATACCCAAGATTCATCTCAAGCAAGGAAAAAATAATTCAGCCAACGTTGATCTTTGAAGCAAAGCAGAGAGAACATTCCATCCATTATCTATTGTTAGAAATCAACAAGGCAAATAACGAAGATAATCAAACAACAAGAGATACATAGTTTATTGTGGAAAATTTTTACGGGAAAAAACCATATGACACACAACCGATGATGATCGTTATATGAGAAGAGTTACAAAGTATTAAATTTTACAATGAGTCATCGGCAGGATCTGCCGACAGATCGGCCCTCCACTACCACAAACCGCTCTTTCTTCACCGTCGAAAATTCGAATAACATATTCAACATCTGATTGCACCTTGGTTTTTTCACCCAAGGTGGCACCTTTGGCACTATACCTAACGAACAGCGCCTTTGTCCTTAACAAGTACTGCAAACCTTTCAAAAGAGAAGTCAATGTGATGACTGGATGTGCACTCTCTCACTTGTACCTAGCACACTGAGCAAACCATGCTTCGTAAAAAATTTTATATGTAACACACTCACAGACATATTATCAGTACACATTAAGCTCTGGTACATTATGACATTATGGAATTCCTTTAATTTTTTGAAATGGAGATATTATGCAATTTCTTGTAAAATATCCAAGGAAAGTAAAGGGAAAGGCCGAAAGGGAGAGGGGGGATGGTTAGTAGGATGTCAGAGTGTCTATATCCAGATGCATACGAGACGCTCCCAATGGGCTTAGCAAGGACTAGGGTAGTGGTATATATAGTCCAAAATGTTGCATCGGTTCAGTGCTTTCGATAGGGCATGCATGGCTGTGCGCCTTGCCTTACCCCTCCATGTGGGAGCACAGTGCCCAACTGACCATGTGTCCTTTGCAATGTCCCAACCAGCCCTCAAGGCCACTGATCAATGCAAAATGTGCGAGATCGATGTTGATGCTGATGGGTTCCATACTGCGTTTCACACAGGCCACTGATCAATGCAAAATGTGCGAGATCGATGTTGATGTTGATGGGTTTGATACTGCGTTTCACACAGAGTTCCAGTTTGTAGGATTGATTACTGCAATCAGAACGGCGTGAATGATTGTTGCCATCTTTTTGAAGTCTCCAGACGATTGATAATGCTTTCGACTACTCAGATATCAATCGCCTGATCAGATGCCTAGTGTACGACTGCTTGATCAACCGATCTATTCGACCTCTTCGCTCAACCAATCGATCTATTCTACCGCTTCGCCCGATTGCTTTGCTCGTCGTCGAACGATCCAAACCACCAGCAATCACCAGCGTACTTCACGCAAATCAAGAATAGCTTGATTCAAGACTATCTTTATTGCTGAAATTTTATGGATTTACAAAATGCCCTCACAAGCACCTCTAAAAACCTTCTCGACAAAATCCCTCTCTGAGCCACACCAAAACTTTCTCCTATAGTCACACATTAGCCCTTAGCCTCTCCTGTTTTTATAGGCTAATGTCTAAGCCGTGTCCACCTCAAACACAAACACAAAACTCTATCTCTTTCTCAAATCAAGAGACTCGAAACCCTTCCTAACGCGAGTTTTATTCAAATCTCTATATCTTCCACATTACAGACTCTATCTGTAACTCTCTCAATCTTCTCAGTTGTGGACTCCATCCATAACTCCTAACCCAATACGTGACGAAGCCTCCAGGACAGCACCTCCTGTATCTTCATCACGCCTCATCAACTCTTATGTCGAAGCCTCCGGGAACGCACCTCCCGTATCTTCTCCATGCATCATCCTAACTTGTGTCGAAGCCTCCTAGACCGCACTACCCGTAGTTTCTCTACGAATCACCACCTTTAATCTCCACGTACTCCAACGTGAGCCCAATTACCTCGCATGACATCCTCAACCACTTGGACCTCAGACTTCTCTATCCTAGTCTCAATTCTCCTCGTCACCGACCATAATCGTCTCCACACCCACATGCACATGCAAAGACTGAAGAAAGTTTTTTCGGCACAATTCTTTACAACTTGACTGTCATCAGTCCACACACACAAAACAGGGGCGGACCTGCCCTTCAGGCGAGCCTGGGCAGCCGCCCGAGCTCCCCTCGCCAGCAACATCTGATCCTCGTACAGTTCATCTGTGTCTTCCTTGGGTTTGGGAAGCAGCTTCAGCAGCATCTTTTCTACAATCTTATACGTGGTTTCTTTGATCTTCTCCTCGATTTGATGTTGATCCTCGCCCAATCCATCTGCATCTTCCTTCACCGATTTGTCTTGCTGGGGCTTGGGATGCAGCTCCCGCAGGATCTCTTTAACATTCCGGGCGATCTGATGGTCGCCCAATTTATCCGTGGCCAATTCCTTCACCGGTTTGTCTTGCTTGGTCTGGGGAAGAAGCTGCCGTAGGATGCCTACATACTCGGGATGATCAAGACCAATCCAGGAAATTTTTTCGCTTAATCCCACTTCCATGTGCTCTTTTATCTTCTTCATTGTTTCTTCAATCTTCTTCTCGATTTGATCCTCACCTAATTTATCTTGCAAGGTGTCATGGAGTATGTCCAAGGGTTCCAACGGAACAGCCCGGGACCTTTTTGTATCAGCTTCCAGATGCTGTTTAATCTTCCCCTCAATTGATTCAATCTATCTTTCGAGTTCATAGATGCTGGCCTGTTTGTCTTCTGAGGACCTGGGTTCCAGCTCCATTAAGATGGCGTCGAGAGTGAACAAGGGGCTTGCTGGCACATGCCCTGGGAATATGATCCATAACTTGTGGTCGAACTTGGTCTTCAAGGAGGGATGAGCCAATGCTTCATTTGCAACGTCATTTCCATCCTCTTTATGCCGGGGGATTTGAGTTTGAGAAGCCGTCAAGCCGAGGACAGGAGTCAGCCAGTCAGGAGGTGATTTGATTAAGCTTCATTAGTGAGGTATTTTTCATTATCCTTCTGTTATCTACATATGTTAACAACTTGACATGCGATGATGTGAATTGTAGTTGTTGTATCTATTTCGTATCACATACTTTTATTAGTGTGATTGCAATATAGTTTGATCATGGATTGTTTTGCTTTTGGGTATTACTGTTTATTTCACGCTTCCGACTTTAGGCTACCTAGTTTTTTTTTCTGGAACCGCCACTGTATTTCTCCCTAGCTAGAATTTTTTTCTGGGTCCGCCACTGACACAAACCACAGCAATTTCCTAAACGTCGCTCAGATCGGGGGAAAAGCAAAGCTTTTGGTAATGTATGGATAACTTTTTTCTTATGGGTCATGCCCAACTATTTTTTGGCCCCTCAAGTGTGATTGCAGTAGTTAGATTTATAGTCCATAGTCAAATATCCTTTTTCAAGTTGAATTCGAGAGTACTGACACGTTAATTGGTAATTCTTGGGACATAAGGCGGTAAAATCTTTGAACCACAGATGGTGACTTAGTGTGCCACTGATTGTAAAAATTTTCAGGGTTTATAGTAGATTTGTTTTTTGTGGGCTTGTATGCTCAAACTTTCTTTTTGAAATTATGTTGATGACATCTTTTTTCTTCAAACTACAGATGAAAGCTCTATAGGGTGTAACCTACGGAGGGAGCAACTTATTTCAAATTTAGGCTTGTAGGGATTAGTAATTCTGTGAGCTAAAGATGGTGGCTTAATGTGCTAATGATGGTAAACTAGGGAGTTGGTAATTTGTTAAATCCACAAACCAATGGTGATTTTTGAACTTAGATTGGTATTTTGTTAAATTGTAGGCGCTAACTTATATGACTCTGGCATGGTAATTTGTTTAAAAACATACATGATAAGTTTCTTATGACAAAAAAGAAAGAAGATAACTTATCAAAAACCACAAGATAACATTTGTTGTATATCAAAAACCACAAGATAACATTTGTTGTATAGAAAGGTAACTTATGTTCAATTTGACTGTATTGTTCAATCATAGGACTTAACTTTGGTTTAGTGACAACTTAAGAAAGTAAAAAACATAACTTATCAAAAACCATAAGATAAAATTTGTTTTTTAGGAAGGTAACTTATGCTCAGTTTAACCGTGTCGTTCAATCGTAGGGCTTAACTTCGGTTTAGTGCCGACTTAAGAAAGCTTTATTCAGAAACAATTTTGGAACAGATCACGGGGACAAGGACAGGAAGGTTTGTCACAATGGTTGGCAATGGGTAGAAATAAGACAATGGGTAGAAATAAGATAATTCATGTTGCTAAAAATTGTAGTTTAATTTGTTCTTGTCATGAGGAACCATGTTACACTTTGTTCGTTCAACTAAGTGATAGCCTCTTATATAGATATTGAAAAGTGGATAATGAAGTGATCCAATTGATATTTTTTTATCCATGTGGCCCCATTGCTCAGTGATTTGGATGGATGAAAACTTATAGAACTTTAGGTTGTAACTTGTTTAAAATACTGATGGTAATTTAGTGCAATTTAGGGTAGTTTTGATTTTTTTAATGTATAAAATGACGGTAATTTTTTTAAAGATATGCTGGTAATTTATTGAAGCTGCAAATGATAACTCAATGTGCAACCAATGATAATTTTGGTTGATGGTAATTTTGAACCTAGGCGTGGTAATTTGTTAGAAGTGTAGATGGTAACTTAGGGTTTGAACTTTTTACAAGCTCACAAATCAATAGTTGTTTTTGCACATAAGGTGGTAATTTGTTAAAAGTATGTATGGTAACTTACAAAACATTGGATGGTAATTTGTTCAAAATACACGATAACATGAGGTAGCAATTGGTAATACAAGATAAGTTATTTCGTAGCACAAGAAGATATTTTTTTAAGTGTACAGAGATAACTTTATTACATAACATGAAATGATGATAACTTTAGGAGAATATAAAGATGATTTTTTTGTCTAATCCATCTGTTTATTGTTTCAGTTTTACTCTGCTATTTCCCACACAAAGGGTAACAATTGGAATATCTTTCTACACCAAGAACTGGCTCAGTACCACTGCAACCATTTAGGAAGAAAGGAGCAGCTGTCATTGCCATACCACTGAAGCTTACAGAAAACGGACAACATCAATAATGATGTAAGCATTGGGCTAACCTTGCCCTCAATCCTTGGCAAGTGCCACTCTGCAAACAACCCAACTCAAAGCTTCCTCAATCTGTTGCTGCCGCCTCTTGATGCAGATGACATATTTTCATGAACAAGTAGGTAGAGATGAACCTAGGATTAGGGGGTTAAAATCTATGTATATGGAGAGAGGAACCGGGTATTTAATCTCATAAATTTTTTGCTGGTGGTTTTGTTTTGACCTCGGATAGATAAGTTTTGTGTTGTCTGGAGGTCAATTCATGCAGTTACTTGTTCTGAAGAGAACAAATTCGTCGCCCCTTCTTTTCAAATGGAAATCACTCAAGCAGTCATGGGGTGCAGGTGATTAGCGAAGGGGATTAAAAAAAGGAAACTAGCCAAAGACGGGAGGCAACTGATGTATGAAAAATGAGTATTGGGGGCTGAGTGCGTGTTAAGACTAATGTGCACCCAAACACGCCGTAGTCACATCCAATCTCGAAGGGTAGATTAGTCGGTCCATAAACAGAGCCCAAGTTTGGAACCAAAACTGCAAACTGTATGGATGGAAAGTGACGCCCATGTAGGCCCAAAACTCCGGGCGCGCCATTCCCGCCTGGTCGCGCGGACCGCGGCGTCCGGTGCCCGCGGCGACGGCGGCGGCACCGGGATCGAGATGGTGTTCTTCGACGGCGGCGCACACTATGGCGACCTGGCGGCGAACCTGCTCCTGGGACTGACCCTGCTGTGGCTGCCGCTCACCCTGGCGGCCGTGTCCCGCGCGTTCATCCTCCGGTACCGCTTCACTTCCCGCCGCGTGACCGTCATCTCTGGGCTGTCCGGCGCCGACCGCACCGACTTCCCCTACTCGTCGGTGTCGTCCGTGGTTATCGTGCCGCGGTTCGTCGGTGAGTGGGGCGACATCGTCATCACCCTCAAGGATGGCACCAAGGTCGACCTCAGGAGCGTGCCCAGGTTCCACGGGGTCGCCGACTACTGCCGCAACATGGCCGCCGCCGAGGGCGCCCTCGGGAGCTGGTGAGGGCGGCGAGATTGTTCGTAATCTGTGCAAAAGGTTTTTTGTGCGCGCGCTTGTCTGTTGTAAATTGCAATATGAAGACTGAATCATCTGGTCTGGATATATGCACGCGTGAAGAAAGGTTGATGCCTTCTCTTCAGTTTCGATAATGTGCTGATTCCTGTAAGCTGTTGTTCCTCTTGTTACTGCAATTGCTAGGAATCCGTATGGATCATCTCAGGCCTAGTACTGATTAATTAACGATACGCCTCTGCAAAATTGGTACAAACTGTAATGACCTGATTTTTCAAAAATTTGAAAAACAATTCAATTCCCAAATTCTATTGCAAAATCTCAAACTAGAGCTTAATCCTCACCAATCTCAAGCAAAATTTTCACCAATCTCCAAGCAAGCTCTCTGCGTACTGATCATCTCAGGCCTAGTACTGATTAATTAACGATACGCCTCTGCAAAATTGGCGGTACAAACTTCTGCGTTTTGAACTTCGAGGCCAGTATCATGCGCCTGTTTCTGAGAATTTTGTGCTCACGATCGGTTCGGCTTTTCGGCTGAAAAGCTCATGGCTTATGGCTGAAAACACTGTAGCTGATAGAGGCTTATTTAGCATAATTAAAATTTAAAAAATTTAAAAATATAAAAAATATGTTAGCCCATTACGTATAATACAAACAAATACGGGAAAAAAAAGAACCGGCAAAAAAGCTCAACAAAAAGCCAAAAGTTCAGAAAAAGACGAAACTTATGAATAGTGAAAAATAAGCCAGAAGCCAGATGCCGAAGCCGAATTGATCAGGGCCACTAGTACTAAAAAGGCGAATCATTGCTTGATTAAATTGTAAGTGTCACATCGTCCACAAGAGTACAGATTGCAGAAGAAAAAAAATCAGGCCCGCTCTTCCAGCCATACTGAAGAAGTGAAGATTCAGACAAATGGATATTTAGTTTTTCTAGCGGAAACATAAGCTACACAATTTCCCTCCTTTGGACAATGTTTGGAGATTTCCTTGGAGAAAGACAAAGCTTGAACCTGTTTCGTCAGCGAATACGTTCAGGAGCCCTCTAGTCTTCAGGATTGCAAACAGATTCATCATGCACCTGTACCTGCAGGGCATCATCTTGCACTACGATCTTTTGTTTTGTTGCACCCAATTCATTCGTTTGGATAGCTAGCACCAGCCCATTCGTCATTTAGAACCATGGAAGATTGGTGTTCTGCTCGGGCTAAACCCGCCACTGAAATAGATTAGATGGGGATCAGGGATGGCACCATCGTCTATCTAGTTCTCAATGGGGCGACCCAACAGAGTGTGAGGATAAAGAGGCTAGGATCACTCATCTGCTGCATTTGCATCCTCTCAAATTGCATTTTGCTCTGTTGAGTTTTCATGCACGATTCACCCCCCAAAAAAAATTGACTACTCAGGAAAGACAACGCAGTCTACTCATATATACAACCATACGTTGAGACTGCAATCTATCTCTACACCAAAGGAGTTGATCTAACTTTGGCAGCTGATCAATCCGGGTGCCTAACTACCAGGTGCGTGCCTGTCGCTAATTGCAAGCGGCAAGTCTGAAAGCAAATGGGGGTTCGAGGTTACCTTTCATGGTTTCTTCTAAGCATGGTCATTGAGATGTTATTATACCACTGACACAGTACTAGTACAGATTAATTTTTTTGTTTTGTCAGGTGTGGTGTTGTGCTGGACCTACTGGAGACTTAGGTGGCACGCTAACTGCTGTCATGTTGCACCTGCAAACATGACAGCGAAATGAGCGTAAGGGTTAGAAAGTCTGACGTTACAAATTCTAGATGTCAAGTACTAAAAAAAAGAACGGAGAGTACTACATACAACAGAAGAACAAGAACTGACCCTGTTGAAATTTTGTCTGCAGCCTTCATCACTTTCAGCATGCCTAATGGTTGTAATTGAGAGCAGAATAGACTCACAATTGATTAGATTGATAATCATACGAGGTACAAATAGGCAAAGCCTTCCTTATCCTAACCACCGGTTATAGCAACAGTATCCGGGGAAATAGGAAGGGAGCCAAACAACCAAATATAGTCTAACACCCCCCCGCAGTCGAAACGGTAGAAGGACGAACATTGAGACTGGACCTAAACTCCGAAAACACGGCGGTTGGGAGGCCTTTGGTGAAGATATCCGCGTACTGTGTGGAAGTTGGCACATGTAACACACGAACTTCTCCCAAGGCGACACGCTCACGAACGAAGTGTAAATCAATCTCCACATGCTTAGTCCGTTGATGCTGAACTGGATTGGAGGAGAGATAGACCGCGGAGATGTTGTCACAATATACCAAGGTAGCACGCTGAAGAGGGCTGCGCAATTCAGCCAACAACTGGCGCAGCCAACTCGCTTCGGCGACACCATTTGCCACAGCTCGGTACTCGGCCTCTGCACTGGAGCGGGAGACAGTGGGCTGTCGCTTGGAGGACCAAGAGATGAGGTTGTCACCAAGAAAAACACCATAACCTGAGGTGGACTTGCGGGTGTCAGGACAACCGGCCCAATCAGCATCAGTATAGACTATCAACTCAGCAGGGGAAGTCTTGTGCAAACATAAGCCATAATCGAGAGAGCCCTGAAGATAGCGAAGAATGCGTTTGACCAGGGCGAGGTGCGGCTCCCGAGGATCATGCATGAATAAACAGACTTGCTGAACGGCATATGCAATATCAGGGCGAGTAAAAGTCAAATACTGCAGGGCACCAGCAATACTGCGATAATCAGTGGGATCATCCACGAGAGGACCATCAGCGGAAAGCTTGGAGGAAGTATCAATCGGAGTACTGCATGGCTTGCAATGAGACATACCAGCCCGATCCAGGATCTCCACAATATATTGGCGCTGAGAGAGGAACAAAGCATCATTCTGCCGCCCAACAGAAATCCCCAAAAAGTGATGAAGGGGTCCTAGATCCTTCATGGAGAACTCTGACTGCAATGCATGAATCGTCCGGCGGAGAAGAGCCTCAGACGAGGCTGTCAGCACAATGTCATCAACATAGAGAAGCAGATACACTGTCTCCTGGCCTCGATGAAAAAGGAAAAGCGAAGTATCGGACTTTGCTTCAACAAAACCTAGGGATAGGAGATGAGAGGCAAACCGACTGTACCATGCACGAGGAGCTTGTTTGAGGCCATAAAGTGATTTGTTGAGCCGACAAATGAAGTCCGGATGAGCCGAATCAGCAAAACCAGAGGGCTGAATGCAATAAACTGTCTCAGAAAGAGTGCCATGCAAGAAAGCATTCTTCACATCAAGCTGGTGGATAGGCCATCCACGAGAGAGAGCCAAAGTGAGCACCGTGCGAATTGTAGCAGGCTTGACCACCGGACTGAAAGTCTCATCAAAGTCGATACCGGGTCGTTGGGAAAAACCACGGAGAACCCAGCGAGCCTTGTAGCGAGCAAGAGATCCATCAGGATGAAACTTGTGACGAAAGACCCACTTGCCCGTGACGACATTAACGCCGGGTGGTCGAGGAACAAGATCCCAAGTGTTGTTCTGTTGGAGAGCCGCAAACTCTTCTTCCATAGCCGCTCGCCAGTGAGGATCGGCCAAGGCACCACGGTAGGTCTTCGGCAGCGGCGAGAGAGTGGCAACATGGAGATTAAGCCGCTGAACAGGTCGTCGAATGCCAGCTTTCCCGCGAGTCACCATGGGATGAATATTTGGTGGCGGAGCAGGGGCACTGATCGGGCTGGCAACATCCTGAGCGGGAGCAACAGGGGCAGCCAAACCAGTGCCCAAATCGACGGACGAAGCAGACTCGGGCCTGGGCGCAAGTGGAGCAGTCGGCCTGGCGGAAGCAGACCAGGCACGCAGCGGCCCAGCAGTGGCAGTTGGTCCGTGCAGCGGCGAGTTAACAGGAGCATCCGACCCAGAGGTGCTGACCGGCTCAGGAGAAAAGAACCGCCTAGCAGGCCCAGCGGCGGATGGAGCGGTACTGTTGGCAACAACCCGAGACAAGATGTCACCGGGGGCAACAGGACCAGGCAATGAGCCACCTGCAGGATTCCGTGACCCAATGGGCAAAGGGGCATGATCTAACTCCAACAGAAAATCAAGATCATCAGTAGCAGCAGGCTCACGTGACCGATCAGCAAAAGGAAAAGAACTTTCATCAAATGTGACATGCCGCGAAATAATGACCCTATTAGAAGTCAGGTCAAGACACCGATAACCTTTATGCTCAGAGGAGTAACCAAGAAAGACACACAAGGTAGAGCGGGGTGACAGCTTGTTGGCAACAATGGCAGAAAGGTTTGGATAACACCGACAACCAAAAACACGAAGATGGGCATAAGACGGCGGAATGCCGAATAAGGCCAAATGAGGTGTAGAAAAATTCAGCGTTTTGGTCGGATGACGATTGAGAAGATATGTGGCGGCATGGAGAGCTTCTACCCAAAACTGAGAGGGCATACTAGCCTGTAAAAGGAGTGTGCGCATGATGTTGTTGGTGGTGCGGATAGCACGCTCGGCTCGGCCATTTTGCTGAGAGGTATATGGACATGACATGCGGAGTGCAACGCCATGGGTGAGAAAGAATGTCCGGACAGAGGAGTTGTCAAACTCTCTACCGTTGTCACATTGCACACTTTTAATGTTGGAACCAAACTGCGTGCGCACAAAGGCAACAAAGTGAGAGAGCGTGGCAAAAGTATCCGACTTGAGGCGCAAAGGAAAAGTCCAAATAAAATGGGAGCAATCATCAAGAATGATCAAATAATATTTGTAACCAGAGACGCTAGCAACAGGTGAGGTCCAAAGGTCGCAGTGAATTAAATCAAAATTCTTGGCAGCACGAGAACTAGAGACATCAAAGGGTAAACGAACATGACGACCGAGCTGGCAAGCATGACATATAGTCTCTAGAGTGCCATTATTACATAAAATAGCAGAAGAGCGAGCTAGTTTGGATAACGCCTCAGAACCGAGATGACCAAGACGACGATGCCAAAGGTCGGGTGTAGCAGAAGCAATGAAGGTACGTGGACCAGCAAGGGGTTCCGGCAACAAGGGGTAGAGGTCACCGGTACTATTGCACCTGATGATCACGCTCCTGGTTCGAAGATCCTTCACAGAAAGACCATAGGGATCAAATTCAACGGAACAGTTATTATCAGTGACAAAACGGCGCACAGAAATCAAGTTTTTGATAATATGCGGGGTCACAAGAACATTCCGAAGAAAGAAGGATTGATCAGGCGCATGCAAAAGAGCAGAACCAGTAGCAGTGATAGGAATAACGGAACCGTTGCCAACGACAATATTGGAAGGAGTAATAGAAGATGGAACCGAAGAAAGAGCAAGGTTACCGGCATCGGAAGTTATGTGGTCACTGGCACCGGAGTCCATATACCAGTTGGTAGTGGGTGGCGGCGTCAGCGTCATTGTGTTGAAGGCCTGGCCAAGTGCGGCTTGATCCCAGCCACCATTCCAGGCGCTCGGTGAAGACCAGGCGCTCGGTGAAGACGGCGGCAAAAACTGCTGGTGCATTCCAACCGATGGGCCGGATGGTGGACCACCGAAGGCACCAAAGAGCGGTGCGGCAGGAACTTGGGGAAGGCCCAAAGCGCCAGGGTGAGCCGCAGTGAAGGCCTGAGGGCGAGACCCACCCGTGAAGGGGCGCGGCCCAGTGGAAGGCCACACTTGAACTTGGCCGGCCCAGGGATGCTGAAACGAAGGTGGCCACCCAGGGATCCCACCCCCAGAGAAGCCGCCGCCGGTGCCATTGGCAGGACCGCCGCCGCCGCCGGGGTTGTCGCCGCCACGCCCACCGTTGCCACCGTGATTGTTGCGTCGACGCCGATTGTTCGAGCGGTTGCCACCCGAAGTGACATTTGATCCAGTGCTGGAAGCACCGCCAGATGACCCGCCGGTGTGTGCAACACCGGTAGCACCGCCGGAGGAGGAAGTCGTCGAAGGAGGAGCGCGGGAAGTGGAGGCGAGCAGTGCAGTGGAGGAAGACGCCGGCTTGTGACCCATCGTGATCTCCTCCAGCAGGAGATCGTTGCGTACGTCAATGAAGGAGGGGAACGGCTTCTGGCGTTTTAGCAACGCAGCCATGTGCGCATACTTCTCATTGAGGCCCCGGAGGACGGAAAGCACAAGAGTGCGATCTGCAACATGTTCACCGAGATCGGCGAGTTGGTCCGCCATTCCCTTCAGTTTTCGACAGTAGTCAGAGATGCTAAGATCCCCTTGCACAAAGTTGCGAAACTGGGCGTCGAGGAGGAGCGCGCGAGTTTCTTTGTTGCCGATGAACTCGTCTTCAAGAGCAAGCCACACAGCGCGGCTGGTGGCATGGGGCGTCATCACAATCTCAAGGAGACTGGCCGAGATGGTACCGTACAACCAAGAGATAACGACGCAGTCCAGCCGATGCCATGAAGCAATCTCGGGATGGATCTCATCGGACAGTACGTGATTCGTCAAAGCATACTTGCCGAGATTGATGAGGTGAAGGCCACGCCACTTGGAGTAGCACGGCGAGGCAGTGTCGAGGACGACAGGAACAAGCGAGCGAATGTTGAGGACGGAGACGGCTTGCGCGTGGAGGTTGGCGACGATGAGGGCGTCGGCAGCGGCGTCGGAGACCGCCGCGGCAGCCTCGGCACGCGCGGTCTCAGCGGCCAAACGCTCGGAGTCTATGGTCGCGGCAGCTGCTGCGGCTGCGGCGGCAGCCTGAGCGTCGTCGACGGCCATGAGAGTTAGATGCGGAAGCGAAGGAAGGAGGTCACAGGAGCGACCGTCGTTGATACCATGAGAGCAGAATAGACTCACAATTGATTAGATTGATAATCATACGAGGTACAAATAGGCAAAGCCTTCCTTATCCTAACCACCGGTTATAGCAACAGTATCCGGGGAAATAGGAAGGGAGCCAAACAACCAAATATAGTCTAACAGTAATGATAAAACACCACTGATCACTCGCATACACATTTTTTGCTCAAGAACTCATGTTAAGTATACTCAACGATAGCACGTTCTCATGTTCATTTCATAGCACAATAGAAGTCGATGCACACCGAGAACATCGTGCCGGCTCTCAAAAAAGTACAACTCTAAAGTATTTCAAGTTGCTCATATATGGCCTGTGATCTCTGATCGCCATTCGATTCCTGCAGCATTAACGTGTAAAATAAAATAAAAAAACCTTCGGCTTTTCACTTGAAAGTTGATTCTTCTCGCACAATGTAGACCCCTGTCTTGTTGGCAAGATGAGATGATTGGTGCCAGTGCCAGGCCGGTAGTAGTGGAACGGTCTACCATGGCAGTACATACAGCTCGAGCTCACTTTCTTTGATTCTTCTTTCCTTTTCGTCTTGCCCTTCACCTCGAATGGTCGTTCTAAAATGTCAACTGCATACTAGTGCGATGCGTTGAAAGCTTTGGAATGCTTCCATTGCCCACCACATTAATTTGTTAATGCCTGTAAATTGTGAATTGTTTAGCATATCTAAGACGCTTTTCTTCAACCTTTTTTTGGGGTGGATTTGACTAACAAAGTGCCTTTGGGTTTGCCGTTTATATTTGCTTAGAACAAGCCAGTACACTCCTCACTGTGAAGAGGTAGCGCTCCGAGAGACCACTAGGTCTATAGTATATACTAGCCTCATAGGCGAGGCGCCACGCCGCGCCAGCCACCGTGTGTACCGAAGTAAAAGAGGCGATAATCCGTGAGGAGTTTGGAAAAAAGTTTTAAAAAATCGAGGGCGCATGTGGATTTTCGAAAAAGTCAAAGGTCTTATTCGTAAAAAACCGAGGGCCTGTACGTAATAAATAAGAAAGGCAAAGGTGTTTTTTGTAAAAAACCGAGGGCCTATACGTAATAAACGAGGACCCGTACGTAATTTAGAAAACCGTGGGGCGCTATCCTGCAAAAATTTCGGTGAAAAAAAACTGCCAGGGACCTTTTCGCGAGGAAAAAGGACCTTTACGTAATTTTCGAAAAACTGGAGGAAATCACCTCCCCAGGCCGTACGAAGATTCGGCGGCCACGCGCCGGCGCGAGCGCGCGCAGGGGCGACGTGGCCGCACTCTCCTGCGCGGAATGCCCCCGGGAATATGGCTGTTATGATTTGTGATGAATAATTTACACTTTAATTAGTTGAATTTGGGTTTTGTAATAGTTTCAGAAAATTCAGATTTGCTGCCAGTGCTAACAGTTGGACCAGTCGGTGAGACTGGTTGGATTGCTAGGAGAAAACGGTCGGACCGACCTGTGAATAGTTCTGACCGGCGGTCTGGTGTGACCAGAGTTTGGGGCGTCATACAGTAGGGGTGGTTGACCGATTTCTAGTTAGTGGTTATTTTTTTAAAGAGCATGTTTTGGAGTTGGGCATGTGCAGTCGGATTGGGGTGAGTGGCCGGTGTGACCGATATTGAAATAAGGTCGCACTGGTCAGTGGTTGGTGGTCTGATCAGGTGGTTTGACTAGCGTGGGATGAGCAGCCAGACAAGTGGCTGCGACTAGAGATTATGGTGAGTTGAATTGGGTTGGTTTGAGGACAATTCATGGCTTACGAGCTGTAAGGGTTTGTGTTGTATTGCATCATGCATGATTTTGACTAACGTGAGTAAGTGTATGGAATTTGTGTTCAATATGGCTGCTTGGCCTTTGGATGTCAAGGTGGCTTGGAGAACGTAGTAGTCGACGGTAATAGATTGGGACTAGACAGGGGGAGCTAAGATCTAGAGCGATCATGTAAGTCCAGGTAAGGTTAAGTGGCTCAAGCGGGGAGCACAAAGAATACAAGGATTGTGGAGAGGTAAGTTGGCGCACGTGGTATGCCAAGTGAGGAGGCTGATGCACGTAGAAATGGTTTGAGGGGAGTTCGAATGCGTGAAGTGACGGCTAGTCATTGGGCAATACAGGTTGCGTGTGAAAGCATGTAAAGATACTGTGATGGAAAGGTGAAGACAGGGTCAAGGGAAGGTGCCCGGAAGTTTGTTGGGGATGTTTTTGGGAAAATACCCAAAACTGGAGTTGTGGCCTACACTGAAACCGCGGCACAGGGAGGCGCAAAGGAGGTGTTTGAGGGTTAGAATAGAGTCGGTTGCATGAAGTGGATCAAACACTAATGTGTTAGTAGATTGATCCCTATAAGTACTTTGAAAAGCGTGCGTAAGTGCGTAAATTCTATGTTAATGGGGTTGATAGGTTTTCCTAGTAGGCTTAATGGGTTAGACCCGTTAAGGGTTATTGCTGGTTATTTAGAGTGGATGAGAGGAGGTGATTAAAAAAAGGATTCTAGGGTTTAGTTTGCCTCTACTACCTTATCTCCTTCCATGGTTGTGAGATAGAGATCTTAAGAGAAGAAATGGTGGTGTTTTAGCTTCACCTTGTAATCATGTAAACTTCATCCTCCACTAAAATCAATTAAATCTTTGCCTCAATTATGTTCTTATTTGAAATCTTGCTTGGTTTTTCTTGTTCTTGAGCTATATTTGTTATTTCGAGTTCATTGGAGTTCTAGCCCAATCTCTTGCTAAAATTATCTTGCTAGGACAGATGAAAATAGATATGGAAAACTTTATGTCTTACATCCTCGTAAGCAAGGAGTAATTTGAGATTTAAATTTTTTGTTATTCCTGTGATCCAGATTTGATTCTCTTCGATTTGGTGAACTCGAGCTCAAAAACCTTATCATTCTTTATTGGTTTAGGCTTCTATTGTCTTGAATAAGTCTCATGCATACTAGGATGTGTTTGGATGAGAATTGTGCAAGTTCTTAAGATTTAAGCTTTTATCCCGAGAGGTGCTTAGATTTGGGAACAGGGGATTAGTTGGACTGGCCCCAGACCTACGGTCCGACCGGGTAGTCGATGTGACCGATCACAAGCCAATAGTTGGATCGGCCAGTGGTCAGACTGGCCCATCAACAGCAGTTTAATCGGGTTTGTAAAATAGGCTGATTTTGAGTGGCTCTTGTTTCTAGATTTGGTTTGGATAACCATATTGGTGTAATCTGAGCTTGGTAACTATTATAGTCATTCGAGTAAAGATTCTGAATACCTCAAAGAAATAGTTTGGAGAACCATTCATTCCTTTGGTTATCGGTATCGGTCCTACATGCTCACTGCCTAACTCAACTCGATCTCCTGTGCACAATGATTCATCAGAACAGCGACAGTTGGAAGCTAACTCACCACTAACCCAACTACTTGATGCTACATTTGCAAGTAGTAGATAGGAGTTTTTTTTTATAAAAAAAACATCTAGATTTAGTGCAACAACGTAGCTATCGTTGTTGCAATGGTGCAGTGTCTTCATCGAGAGGAGCTGTTCTGGTGATGAGAATGGCAGTGGAAGCGACAGAGATGGTCAAAGTAGATTGCTGCGAGCGCTGCCATTATTCTACAGTCTCCGTCTTCTGGAACTTTATGAGATTCTTGTTCTTATCCTTCCATATTTCTGTTTTTTTTTCACTCGTGCAGAATATCCGAAACTGTTGTCATTGACTTCTAGGATTTAGGGCTTTGAATTGTTGGCTGCCGTTTTGCATTTGCACATGGTGGCGCCAGAGCTCACCGGATCAGGACATAGACGTAGTATTCGGCCAGTAGTTGGAGTCGATTCTTGCTGTCCCCCGTGACTCGACATGAACCAAGGCAAGGTTTTTCCAATCTAAGGCTATGGAATAGTAGTACTTTTTTGTAGCACCGGACAACAGAGCGGGTGAATGATGTTTTAAAATGTTTCTCAAGTATTCATTTATCCTTTACTCCGAAAACACAAAGCTATAAAGATTAGAATATGAATTCTACTTGAAAACCAGAGAATCACAGAGCTGAACGTGACCTGATCAGAAATCAACGTGGTCGGATTTCGACTACCAGTCGAAAATCAAAATGGTCGGAATTCGACTACTAGTCGAAAATCAATTGTAATCGGAATTCGACTACCAATCGGAAATCAACGTAGTCGAAATTTGACTCTAGTGATCGACGACCAGAGAGCAGTCGAAGATCAACGTGGTTGAAAGCCAGCATGGTCGAAATTCGACTCGAGTGGTTAACGACTAGAGAGTGGTCGAAAACCAATGTGGTTGAAAATTAACGTGGTCGAAGCCAACATAGTCGAAGGGCAACGTGATCAAAATTCGACTCGAGTGGTCAACGACCAGAAAAGTGGTCGAAAACCAATGTGGTCAAAAAGCAACGTGGTCGAAAGGAAGCAATATGGTCAAAAACTTGTACGTGGTCAAAAACTCAAGATGAACAAAGAAGAGCAGTCTACCTTCAGCACAGTTTCAAAATGAAAAATAATGGAACTTTCGGTCCATAGATCCAAATAATATAAGCTTTGCATGAATCTTCTCTAGGGTATTGTGAACCTATTCCAACAAATGATCATGAAAATCATGGTCAAAATTGAGATCTTTTTCAGTTTATTGGAAGGTTCCATCAAAACCGAGTCAAAATCAAAATTGGTGAATACGACTTGCTCGTCGGTGGATGATGACCAAGATAGATCTAGATGTATTCTCACATATCACAGCAAGTTAGAATAACAAAGAAATCAACTGAAATACGCTTGGAACAATAAATCACACTTTTAGCCCAAATCAAGCAAAACCAAGTTTTCTCGATAAACTTGCTATCAAAGTATCTAGATGGGTGGAGATAGATTCCCAAAGGAAGTCTCTATCTCTTACAGGTCCTTGGTACAACAAGATCAAGAAAAGGAAAGAGTAGATAACAAACCAACCAAATCAAGAGCAAATCAATCAAAACAGGATGGATCTATAGATATATGTAAAGATTGATGTAAGTTAGAACAACAATGCAATCAACTCAAATACGCTCGGAACAAGAAATCACACTTTTAGCCCAAATCAAGCAAAACCAACTTTTCTCGATAAACTTGCTATCAAAATACCTAGATGGTGGAGATAGATACCCATAGGTAGCCTCCATCTCTTACAGGTCATTAGCACAACAAGATCAAAAAAGAAAAAAGAAAGAGGAGAGAACAAACCAACAAAATCAAGAGCAAATCAATCAAAACAATATGGATCTATACAGATACATAAAGATTGATGTATTACTTACTTAAGATATAAAGTTTTACAACCACTCCATTTTGAAGGACAAAGAGCACATCACGTACTCCACTCTCAAACCCTAAACCTAAACAAAACAACACATGAGAAAGGAGTTGGATAGTTAACTTTACATATCTTCATTCCAACCCCCTTTTACAAGTGGACAACCAGCCACCTACACCTCTTAATGAATTCTATTTACTATTACAATGGGGGAACCTGTTAACCACACACACGGGTTTTACTCTTACACGTTCACTTATGCACTTTGAAATCACTTATGCACGTTTTTCAAAGTGCATAAGTATGCATCCGCTAAATCTTTAGGTTTAATCTATCTTGATCAAATCAGTTCTACCTTGACATAAACTGCTCTCTAACGTATCGCCCATGCGTAGCAGTTTTGATCTAAGATGGTTTCTGGTATTTTGGTCAAATTACCAAAATACCATTTCTTGACCCGATCATCACCAACCATTGGAAGAAATCACTATGCTTGCCATGTATAGGTGCATCACTAGTTTGCCACGCGTTGCCAAATCTCTCCAGTCCCTGTTCCACCAAACCACGACTCATGCAAGCTACATGGCACCTTCTCGCCGTTCGACTCGCCTTCAACATTTCTCGCCTTTCTCATGCCATGCTTGAGCTTACCATTTCACCTGGAATTTTTGACCATTCTGGGCCTCAACTACTCGGTGAGCTTAGTCCCGATTTTGCCGTTAACCACGGTTGACTTCAAGTGACCCTGCACATCCAAGACAAAAAAAAATCGTTTTCAGACACAAATTCTTCACAATTTGATCTACATTAGTCAAGACATGCATCATACAACCTTAATCCATTGATTCAGGTCATCCCAACTCGATCCATGACTCAATTCCCAAAACCCTGTTTTCTGGCAAGATCGAAAGTACCACGCATAACACGCCGGTCTTGCGCAATGCGGAACTACCGCCTCCCAAAACGGTACTTCCGCATGTTGAAAACCTCGCTTACGACTATCTGGAAAAAAATATACCGTAACTCAACCCGGTACTTCTGCCAAGTAGAACTACCACATTTATACCTACGATATTTCCGATTTTCTTAACACTTCTAGAAGACAACCCAAATCAAATGCAATCTTTGTAAAACTATTTCACCACTTCACAAAACTTGCAATAGTTCATCATAACAGTATCCTGAATCTTCTCACATGATCCTTCAATTTTTTTATTTTTCAGTTTCTATGTATCTTTCTGAAATACACGTATAAACTTGATTTGTTAAAAGAACCATAATTTATCTACGTTCTCCATCAGAGATGGAGTCGTAGGATGTCATTTCTTTTACTCCTGTTCCAGCTTCATCCAACCCATCAGTCATCAGATATGCATTTCGTGACTGCATGACACTGCTTGATTCATCATTCATGCAACATGACAACTGTTGGAGAGATCATATGATTGATTCCACAAATTTGCACTATCATGACAGAGACCAAAATCTCTCTTTCCCTTTGCTTGCACAAAAGGGCAAGGAAAAAAGGTGCAGTGACAAAGCATCACCTAGAAGACAAGGACAATGGTGTGATGGGCACGAAATGCCAATACCACAGGAATCTCTTTTCTCTGGATGCAGTTAGGTTTTGGCGAAGTGTGGATGCAGTGTAGAGTGAAGGGAATAGATGGGCCACTGGAATCCCTTCTACAGATCTGTTGGTGGTTACAGACAGTGTCATTTTTGCTGTTACTGTTGGGTGGAATCCTGCCTAGCTATCTTCTTCGGTTCTTCCTGCCATGCTATTTTCAGGTTCAAAGAAATCTACAGTTGAAGTCTTCATCCAAATATTCAGTTCTAGTGTTGTCTTCAGAGTGGTTGAATGGGCGTGCAATGTCAACTGTGCTTCTAGTTTGTTGTGGGGTTGAAGAATGCAGCGCATTGGTGGTGCCAATGTCGAAATTTGCTGCGCTGCTAGCCTGCTACTCCTTTTCCGGCACCACGAGGGCCTCCAATTTTTGCAGTCCTTTGTTCCTTCTCAAATGCTGTAGTAGTACTAAAGCGACAGGAATTATCACTTACCGTACAAATACAATGTTATCTGTGGAAATTGAGGCTGCTGCAACAAAGCCATTCGTGAGGTTCACCAATGGACATCAAGTCAGCCCTATAATATATAATATGTGTCGAGATTCATGCATGGTACTCTAGTAGGACTGTAGGCGTAGTCAAGTGTAAATGCTTTGACAATATGTTTAGATTAGCTTTGCAGTGTCATTGTGCATTGACTATTTGTCAGAGTAAGGAATTGACGGAAACAAGGCTGTCTATATAATAATACTAGTATGATGCTCTGAAAGTCCATATACAGTACAAACATCTGATATGTTTGCATAATGATAACATAGATACTAGTAAACGGAATGCAGTTGAGTAATTGCAGAAACATCATGGCATAAATTAGGTAGCCAACATTCGGATAAAAACACGACCGGCCACTAAATATCTTTGCCTTCACAACCAATCTGATACCAACAACTGAATCTGATGTTCCAGAAACTTGTGGAGTTGTGTGGAGCCCTTCGCTCAGTGAAATGCTGCTCCAATCAAACACGTTTCTCTTTTTTTTTTTCGGAGTTAAATACGTTTACGTATTACTCCTTTTATTCTTTTTTAATTGACTTTCTAGATTCTATGTTGTTTAAAATTTGATCACCAATAGATTAGTTATATGAAAAAAATATATCATTAAATTTATCGTTAAAAATACTTGTATAATATTATAATCTATTAGTATATTTTAGTGTAAAATTATAAAAAGTTATAAAATTATAAAAAGTAATTATTAAAGTTGTATATCAAAGACTAAAAAATAAAAAATATCATTACTATCATAAAATAACGGGTTAGTGGTCGTACGTCCCTTCTCCTCTAACCGCTTCATTCTCAATTTCTTATCACTTCTACTTTTCAACTGATCAGAATAGTTCTTTTTTATAGTATGATTTTCTATATATATAATCAATTTTATTGTAACGTATGAGCAAATGACTAGTTAAGTAAAAAGAACGGTGGGGGTATGTATTTGCAACTAAATGGTGTGTGACAAGTTCAAGAAAAAACTACTACGTAGTGTGTGTGTGTGTGACGAAAGAAATGATGTGTCGCACTGGAAGGGATTGAGCAAGTCACTTGACATTGTTGGTAGACGAAGAAGGACTGGGACGAAAAGAAAATCGCAGTCAGATTCCCAAGCTCTTTTGATCGAGTAATAAAAGTGAGACGTAAGGTTGAGTAGCTCAGTAGCAAGTTGAAGCTATTGTTTATGCGCATACGTTTGCGGATTTATATATATTTTTAAAAAGAACAGGAATGGTTTTTCATTTCAGCTCAACTCTGTGCACGTGCTGGGTTCTTTTCTCCACTTTGAAGCAACTTTTTTTATGAGGCTCTTCTCAAGCGACTCAGAAGGTGGCAATGTAAGCAAATAGATTGGTTATTTGCTCCTCTCTTTCTTGTACAGTACCAAATCATTCAATATGAATTTCACATATCCCCAAAGTAACACTTTTTTTTGGTTTAGGAAAGTGCAAATCGAAGTTCCTCTCTAAAACAAATGTAAAAATCGAAATTGATGGTAAACATCGTGAAAGATTTTTTTTTTATTTTCTTTGCAACCACCGTGCAACCTCAAGGATTGCTTGCTTCTGCAACCGTCCGATGTCATGCAACTGCAAGGGTATATGTGCAGGGAACATCTGTAACAAGGGTGTTTTTGCAAATATCCACAGCCAAAGTGTAGTAAAGGAAGAAAGGGAAAGAAGGAAGAAAGGGCAAGAAGCCCACCGTGTTCTCATTCGCAGCTCCACTTCCCACCTGAGGTCGACCGGTGGTTGGCTGGTGGCAGGCTGCTTCCGCCGCTTTGCTCCCTCTCTTCTCGCCTCCTCTTCCTTCCTCCCCAGACTCAAACCAAGCCACCAAAACGGTGCGGTTCTGGGAATCCTCCTGCCTGCGCCCCTCTCCTCCGTGCGCGCGCTTCTACTTCCTGGTGAGAGGGTTGTTAGACTCGAGGTGCGCGGACTTCGCATTTGGGACAGCTTCTGTGGCTCGTGCTCTCTTTCTTGCGGATTGGATTTCTTTTCCCCGTGAGTCAGTGGGCGGGACTCGATCTGAAGGTTGGATTTTTTTTTTGCGAGCGCCCGTCTGGTCAGCTCGAGCGGTGGAGGGAGTTGGTTGGGCGTGGAGATTTGAGTTGACTTTTGCTTGTTTGTTTCTTGGCTTCGTGGCTGCCGGCCTTGCGGATTTTTTCCCCGTGAATTGGTGGTCGAGCTCGATCGAAACCTTGCAAAGATTGGACTTTTGGGGGTTGGTTGCTCAGTTCTGAACTTCGTTGGCGAATCTTTGGGCTAGTTTGGAGCTGCTGTTCCTCTTGATTCCTTACATTATTGGTCATCTCTTGCTGCAAAAAGCTGTTCAAGGAGACAACAGAGGCCATCTTTTCCTGCCCAGTTCTGACTTCCAAGCGGAGGATTGAGTTGACATAGGGATCTTGAGAGGCTAGAAAGTATCATCTTTCTGTTAGTTCACAGCTGAGTAGTTAAGAAAAATTGGGGCAGAAGCACACGGTGGATGGGTGGTCGGTAGATCGGTAGAGAGAAGAGAGAGGAGAAGAGCAAAGATGGGGAATTGCATGGACACCACGGCGCGGATGGATGACAGCATGAACAACGGTGCCTGTGAGTGCTTTAATATTCTCTTCTTAATAATTCTAAATTTGCTCTGTATATATTTGTCAGTTTCATGTCCTAGTTGTGGATTTGGCGTGGCTGCTTGGGGTGTTGGGCTATACTTGCAGCCTGTTGGTTGTGTTGAATTGAAATGAAACCCTCCCTTTAGTTGAGAAATTGAGGATTTACCCTCCACATCTCAATGACACGTGGGGTCATCATAAGTCACTGACATGTGGCTAGAGGGTAAATCCTCAATTTTCATCTAAATGGAGGGTATATGATCAATTTTTTCTTTTAAGATCAGTGTGTGTGGCCTGGTGCTAGTTATTTTTAGTCTTAACGTTTGTTCCCTTCCCCTTATGGACCTTCACTTCTATGTTTGTTCCTCTTCTTATTTTCGTAGGGTAAGCATAACATGCCATGGTGCATGGATAAGACATAGAAATAGGGTTTAAAGGCAATCAGGGAATTGTTTGTCTACTTATAGTAGGTCTCTTTTACAGTTATTCTAGAGCTGACCGTTGATCTATGATAAGTATCTCTTATCGATTAGATACTTGGAAGTGCATGGCAAAGAGAGAGTGGATCCAACGTGGCGGTTCTGTCCAAGATTAGATACTTGGAAGTGCATGGCAAAAAGATAGTGGATCCAACATGGCGGTTCCAACTCTACACAGAGTTAATATCATTGTAAACCTAAGATGTTGTTAGTATCAAGTTAGAGCATTGCTACCTAAGATGTCGTCAGTATCAAGTTAGAGCATTGCTACCTGACAGGGAGGTGTTTTGAATTCTGATCAACTTAGAGCATTGGATGTTGTTATATTGACAATTCGTAAGTTTAGTATCATTGTAGACCTAAGATGTTGATAATATCAAGTTGTTCTTATACACATTTCCTTTGTTTATTGTGGAGAGAGCAGACCCATCAAAAGTGACCAGCAAAACAAGTTTATCATCAGTCCCTTCCACGATTAAGACCAACTCAGGTCGTTCAACTTTGACTATGCCTTCTATAAAAGATCGAAGTGAGCTTCCCACTCCTCGAACAGAAGGTGAAATCTTGTCGTCTTCAAATTTGAAGGCCTTCTCATTCACTGATCTAAAAAATGCGACCAAGAACTTCCGATCGGACAGTCTTCTTGGGGAAGGAGGATTTGGTCATGTCTACAAAGGTTGGATTGATGAACACACTCTTGCTCCTTCAAAACCAGGAAGTGGTATGGTTGTTGCTGTCAAGAAGCTTAAGCCAGAAGGTTTCCAGGGACACAAGGAATGGCTGGTAGGTTCAGCATTCTTGTCCACTATTTTCCACTTTTCTCTAGGACATTTTTGATGTTTCCTAATTGTTATTATCCTGCTGCAGACAGAGGTTAACTACCTTGGCCAACTTCACCATAAGAATCTTGTTAAGCTCGTTGGTTATTGTTCAGATGGCGATAACCGACTTCTGGTTTATGAGTTCATGCCCAAGGGAAGTTTGGAGAATCACCTGTTCAGAAGTATGTATTTGATTAATATGGTTCTGCCTTGTTAAATCCCTGATTTCTCACATTTTAAATGTTTACGTATCAACTTTCAAGTAATATTTCTTTTCTTTTAGGAGGTGCTGATCCTTTGTCATGGGCAATAAGGCTCAAGGTTGCCATCGGAGCTGCTAGGGGTTTGTCATTTTTGCATGATGCTGAAAACCAAGTTATATATCGTGATTTCAAGGCATCAAACATTCTCCTTGATTCGGTATGCTTGAAAAAAAATGCTGAATCTGATCATCAAGCTTGCCTAGCTTGCGAAAATGTCCTTTTAGCTTGTTTTTCTCGATTCAATGCAGGAATTCAACGCAAAGCTTTCGGATTTTGGTTTAGCAAAAGCAGGTCCAACCGGAGATAAAACCCATGTTTCCACACAAGTCATGGGCACTCATGGATATGCAGCTCCAGAATATATTGCAACAGGTATAAAGGTTATTCTTTGTTTGCATAATTATGGAAATGGGGCCATTTGTCCTTTCCCCCTGTTATATAACATCAGCTTTCGACAAGAGATGTCAGTCCTTGCTTTGCATTAGCTAAAGCTCACTGTAATTATCTTGCTGCGTAAAGGATCTTATGCATACTAGCGAGCCATAATAAAGGCCAATTTGTGTAAATTAGAAGAAATTATTATGGCATTTGCCATCTTGTGGATGATTCTTTGATTTTTTTTTATTTTCTGATGTCAGCACTCGAGTGTCAATAATACTTGGTCTTTTGTTTCGTCTTCACTTCCTGAATTCCTAGCATTTCATTGTCACATGCAAAGTTAAACTAAATCTTTTCATGGAGGAAGTGTTCCATTCCACTTTCTTCTTAAGTAGGACGGTTGGCATATTATTCCTAGATTTTAGGAAGTGATAGTACATCTGTACATGTATTGATAAAATTGTGCATAATAAATAAACATATATAGTTTATTTCTTAGTCAAGCCGCTCTCATGTTACATAAAACTTTACAGGTCGCCTCTCTGCAAAGGCAGATGTCTACAGCTTCGGCGTGGTGTTGCTTGAATTGCTCACAGGAAGACGGGCTCTAGACAAATCGAAGCCAGGCATAGAGCAGAACCTAGTTGACTGGGCCAAACCTCACTTGGGTGACAAGCGCAGGCTGTACCGCATCATGGATACGAAGCTGGGAGGCCAGTATCCAAAGAAAGGCGCAAATGCCATTGCAAATATCGCCTGGCAATGCATCTGCCCTGACGCCAAGATGCGACCTCCGATGTCTGATGTCTTGGACGAGCTGGAGCAGCTGCAAGACCCCAAATATAATCTAGCATCACCACAAGTCAACATCCGGAGGACCTCGAACACTGTCCCAAAGTCACCTATGAGAATTCAACCTTCACCACGGCGCTCGCTTGGAGCAGCCTCCCCATTGCCAGCGTATAGGACTGCGCAAGTGCACTAGAAGCGCAACTTAGAAGAAGAGGCCCTGTATCTGTACGGCTGTATATTCGGGGGTGTAAGCAGGAAGCACTGACATTTGTTTCTAGTGATGTTTCTTGCCCATGTGTGATGCGGACTATGATGATGGGTGGGTTCTTTTAGGCTACTACGGTGAATGGATTATAGCTGTGGTTGATGGTTTTTTTTTGTGCTAGTGCAAATGCTTGTGCGAACGAACTAAATGCAGATAAACCGTTTTAAAAAAGCTATTCTGATAGATGGTTTCGAAAAGAAAGCAGTAAAACTATCTTGTTTGTTTGTTCGGAGAAAACTATAAGATGAAAAGAAGAATGTCATTGTAAGATAAGTTGGGTAAAAGATAAGTTGTGTTTACCCAGTTTATAGTTAATAGGTGCCCAAATTTCGCCTCTATGGGTGTTGCTGTTGCCATTTCTCCCCCTTGACTCTGTTTTACATACATTGTTTTTGAGCTGTTAATTGAAAATATTTCCATACTTATCATCGGTTGCCAAATTCATCACCCAAGCGTGCTTGATATAAGATGACAAGTTATCAGATAGAATCGTGCTGTTTTTAGTCACAGTCTCACAGATGATCACTTCGTCTGAACACTACAGAGATGCATTATTCTCGGGGAATCCTTTGCCAGAAAGAGATTTGCCAATTTACGGGTCAAGACTGAAATGTAACCCACTGAAAAGGACTTCCATTTGAGAAACTACGTGGTCCAACCATAGGATACCCGTCGGATCATTTCACATCTAAGGCCCTGTTTGGACGAGTTTTGGGATTTAGTTCAAATTTGAACTAGATCCTAAAACTTTCCAATGAAATACCTCTCAAACAGCCCCTAAATGAAATTTCATCCTTGACTTACTACAGAAACTCAAAAGTGCATTGCTCGAATTCAATGTGATCCAGATATTCACGAGTTGGTGTGAAATTCACCCCATGAATTAGCACCTTTTTTTGTGGAGAACAAAAATAGCGATCATGGGCCTACTGAGGCAGGTACTGATGCAGTCTCTCTCATTTCTCAACAATAAACTCTGAATCTCTATTCCAGTGTGACGGGCACCGCCCTGCTTCCTAAAACTTCATCACCAACTTTCAGTGAAGTCACAGGAATAGCAGTCGTTCCACTAGATCCTACATCAGGCAATCATCCAGTCCCGGAATAAGTTGATTGAAAAAGACTCATGATTGCTAACCCCAAGGTATCCTAGACACAGCTAAGGACCATTCCAAACAGCGATGGTTTTCGACTTTTAGAAGCCAAAAGCTTTTAAGAACGCATTAACTTCTTAATGTGGTCTTTTCTCTCTATTATGTGACAAAAACTTTTAAGAACACGTTAACTTCTTAATGTGGCCTTTTCTCTCTATTTTGTGAATGTGCCAAAAGCTTTTAAGAACACGTTAACTTCTTAATGGCACATTCATGTGGATGCTTTTAACCAGTCCTTTTCAGGATATAACTTTAATTTTCCTTATTTATTTTAAAAGCTAACCCCAAGTGTTTCTATTATGTGACATTCATGTGGATGCTTTTAACCAGTCATTTTCAGGATATAACTTTAATTTTCCTTATTTATTTTAAAAGCTAACCCCAAGTATTTCTATTATGTGACATTCATGTGGATGTTTTTAACCAGTCCTTTTCAGGATATAACTTTAATTTTCCTTATTTATTTTAAAAGCTAACCCCAAGTATTTCTATTATGTGACAATACATAACATCATTATATACAAATATGTTGTTGTATGCTGAATATGAAACCTCTTGATAATTAGCTCAAGAAAAACATGAACCTCAGTTGATTTTGTCGAAACAGCCAATACCGTTCCCCTACATCCCTGGAATGCAGGAACTATATTTTATGCCGGACCTATGAAATTTTGTAAAGGGGGAGTGGGTTTGTACGGTATTGTTTGCAAATCACTGGTCAGATATGAAACATTTTTGGGGAAGAAACAAGCCGATGGCACCAATAATTCATAAAGAATATAAAGTGAAATGAGTTATGCACACTCTTACATACCCTTGATGAAATCCAAATAAGTTCTTCAAATGAACAAAAAGACACTCAAGGATGACTAAACAGTTTAGAGCGTAGTGTTATAAGATGTAGTATGATGACTTATCTCATTATGCCAATTCAAACTAACATGTATGTCATGAGAATCATAACTTCAAAATAAGCTCCATAATCCATACTATGGCATAGATAAAAAAAAGGATGTGCTGAAATTGCAACGTTCCATATTCTAACCTGCCAACCACCTCGAAAGTCTACCACAGTGTTCTCTACGTCCATATTGTCTGGTTGATGTGTTCTTGTTCTTTTGGGGAGGAGACATCACAAATTACAGCAACCTTTCGATTCTCCTCGTCGAAAATTTCCAGGCCATTAATAAAGAGAGGATGGATGCAAGTAGTTGCTGCAGAACCCCAACAAAAAATACTGAGTTATCAACTACTGAAATAGAAGAAGATTACGTGCTTGCTCAAGCATATGGCTCTATGCTGCATTAGTTTAAAGAGCAACGCTCAGACATGTTTTTCCTCTTTTACTTATGCCAAATCATTTGGTAAATTCCCATATCTTATTCAATTTCTGAAACTATAAGGGATAGACTATTGCACAGGCGACTGAAATTTTTTTATCTTTTAGTCACCTGAAGTTGCACTTTGAATCACCTAAAGTTGCACATGTTTTTTTAAGGGGGGCTGCAATTTTAGTTGATTGAGAGTGCAATTTCAGGTCACCTGAAGTTGCACACTGAATCAACTAAAATTACAGGTGTTTTTTTAGGGGGCTGCAATTTCAGTTGATTGAGAGTGCAATTTCAGATGATTGAAAGATAAAAAAATTTCAGTCGCCTGTGCAATAGCAAAACTGATATTTTAATTAGGCTAGTTGAACTAAATGACCAAATATCGCTGCTTGGAATAAATGAAAAACTGCTCTCACATGACCAATCCTTGCTGAGATCTTTGGATCCAAAGAGGAAAGTGCTCCATCCCCTCCCCATGGCCGCTGTTACCACCTCTAGTTCCTGGTCCATACCCAGATAGTCTTCTTTGACTCTGCTGGCTCAGCCAGAGAAGCGCACATCTTGATAGACAGTAGACACGAGCAAGCTGACACTAATGCTGCATTAAAATCCCAAGTCATAATCAATCTTGCAACAGAGAAATCAACAGTTGGTTGGGGACCCTAAATCCTAAATTCTTCTTTCAATGCAAATAGTGAAATTGATAACTGATGGAACACTTGATAAGATCTTAGACTTATTTTATCAGGAAATGCTAATGCTTGTGAAATCATCAAATCAAAGTGGACTCTTAGGATTTCTGAGTTTTTGGGTTATGATTAGGTACAACGTGGCAACGAAACTGAAAGCCTGTGAAAGAAATTTGATCCTTATTTTGTTGTCTATGGATTATCCAAAATAGGGTCAGAACCCATGAAACGAATCGAGGAATCTACTTATGGGCAAGAATCTCCTCAAGAAAACATGCAAGATAAAGATGATTTGATGATAACAAATAGCGCAGAAATAGAAGATTTGCGGTACATGTTCTTTGGAGGGCCAGGACGGAGGCATGGAAGCAAGCTATGGCCTTGGCAGAGCCCATGGAGGAGACTACCATCGAATATCTTTGGGGTTCTCCCCCCAAAATTGCAAGGAAGTCCATAGTTTTTAGCGTATTTTGTAAATACTTTCATATACGCATATAAAAAGGAGTATATCGAAAAAATATACATACCACTTCTGAAAAATTGTTTATACCGCCCAAATGGCCTTAAATACTCGTATACTACATGTGTGTGTGTGTGTGTATATATATATATATATATATAGGATTACATAAGGCACCTACATCAAGAACCGTCCAATACACGTGTATAATTGATAACTTTTTTGAGTTTGGGTATGAAAATGTTTTATACCCTTGATATATTTATAGTAAGTAAGTTTTGAACTCAGTTCAAACTAGTTTGGACTACTTTTGAGTTCAATGCGACTACAGTGAGTATATACCATAAAAATAGTTCAAACTAATTAAACTGAAGTTGAATTTAATTTTTTTCGGAGTTTGACATCTCAAATATACTTTTTTATGGGTACATGAAGATACCCACATCAAACGTTGCGAATCTCAAAGCAAATCAACGGGTATTGATATGGGTGCCTAGGCACCTAGGTGCATGAAACACTCGTCCTATATATATATATATATATAACCCTTGATATATTTATGGTAAGTAAGTTTTGAACTCAGTTCAAACTAGCTTGAACTACTTTTAAGTTCAATGCGACTACAGTGAGTATATACCATAAAAATAGTTCAAACTAATTAAACTGAAGTTGAATTTAATTTTTTTTCAGAGTTTGACATCTCAAATATACTTTTTTATGGGTATATGAAGATACCCACATCAAACGTTGTGAATCTCAAAGCAAATCAACGGATATTGATATGGGTACCTAGGCACCAAGGTGCATGAAACACTCGTCCTATATATATATATATATATACACACCTGTTTTCTACTCCTTTGGAATGGCATTAATACATATATTTCTCAAATAAAATAAATGTATTTTCCATACGTTTGGCCAAACTAATGAAATTGTATGCTATACTCAACCAAATATTGCGATTACAATTTTGAAATAGAAATTTGCCAAATTACCAAGGCTAACAATGGCAAAAAAAAAAGACCAAATATTAGGAAAATAGTGTTATAAGATGTAGTATGATGACGGAAAATATGGGCTAAAATTTGCCAAATTTTTCTAAAATTCTATGAAATCGTTTCTATCGATGACCCTGGTAAAAAAATTTAAAACCGGTTTTTCTGAACCCTGCAAATGACTACTACTAACTCCTACTTATATGTACTTCTTTAATCTAGATAGGTTTGTTGAATGTCTCAGTAGAAGTAAAAAGGGAGTAGTCTGAAAAAATAAAAAGATTTTCAACAAGTACTCAAACACGGAGTAAAAAAACCTCTAATAAAACGGAAAGAAAATCAAACAGAATAAAATATTTTTTAAATTTAATTATTTAGAAAAATTAATAGCTACTATAATATATTTTCAGCTGCTACAGTGGGAAAAAAGTCAGAGGCCACGTTGGTGGGGGCAGTCAAGCGGCTAGCCGGTGAAGTGATTGGAATTACAACGACGGCCTGTAGATTCGGCCCGGCCTTATGGCCCATAGGTAGAAGGAGAGATCAGACGGGGCGTCAGAGGCCTGGGCTGGAAGCCCATGTTGGGAGCAAGAATCGGAGCCACGCGACTTGGGCTGGCGCGGACTGCAGCAGAGGTGGAAATCACGCAGCCCGCACGGCGACCAACCCTGTCTTGTGGTCTCGCGCGCCCGAGCAGGCGACGGCTAGCCCGGCCTCCCTGATTTCGCGTGGAAGCGCGGGCCGAGGGATGTTGCCGCGTGGCCCAGGCGGACGGCAAAGTTGGGGCCTGGCGGAGAGGTGTGGGAGGCGCGGCCCAGGCGGGGCCAGGGGAAGGAGCATGCTTTTCTGAAGGGCCCGACCATACCGTGCATCGACGCGAAGAAAAAAAAATGCATCTAATCCTTGCCAAGTAAATATCAGCCACACCTTTTTTTTTTAAAGCTGCCGGTCCATCAAACATAAATTAGTTGGGGGTTGTCACGTTGTTGAATCGCGAACCATCTGATTCGTTCCGCGTAACCGGAACGCATAGCAACTTGCCGAAAATCCCATACAATCGCGCAGTAAACCACGTGTGTCCACTCGGCACGACCCGACTCATTTTGGCCCGACTCAATCCCATAGGTAGCAGAACTCGCAGTCTCGCACGGCTAATAGGGGGAGTCGGGGACGCTCTCAGGCTCATCGGTGATTGCTGATAGCTCGCGCTGCTGCACGCGGACACACACAGCAGGTGAGCCGGCCGTCTGTTGTGCTTGGGCAGCGAAATTTGGGTCTGTTTGGCTGCGGCTTATGACTTTTAGCTGAAATTTTTGAATTTAGCTATTTACGGTACAGATTACGGAGAGACGGATACTCACTTATGATTTTGGCTGGTACAGATGTTGGGAAAATATTCCGTTTGAAAGTTAGGTACTGTAGCAAAAGCCAAAAACTGCCAGCTTCGGAGGAAAAGAACAGGCCCTCTTGTTGCTCTCCATCCACAACCAAGTCGCGCCCGCCTGATATCAAAGAGGGTGTTTATATTGATTTCAGCTCTTGACTTTTAGGTGTAATTTATAATTTTTGATTGAAAATAAACGAAATAATCTTTAGAAGAAAAAAAACGAGATGTCGAAAAAGTAATAAATAGATGCGTGCATGAGACCGGAGCGAGAGGAATAGGATGCGTAATGTGGATATGACCCCCCTATTTTATCCCTGAAGCGAAACGAAAGTAAGAGAAGTGAAGAGGTCGTTTCAAAAACCAAGTGTTCATATTGTTTTCTGCCTTTTCCAAGTAAAAGCCAATATGAAGAAACCCTAAAATCCCATTTTGTTTCTTTTGATTATCGTAGTGCTCCAAAAGGCTTATAAGCCTAGCCTTTTGTTTTTTTACTGTAATAACTGAAAATGTACTATAGCTATTATTAAATTTTTTACGTAATTAAATTTTAAAAATAAACAAAGTTATATCATCACGGATAATTAAAAACAAAAAGGACAAAAAAAATAGAAAACCAAAAAAACTGAAAAATAAAAAAACTAAATTAAAAAAAATAAAAGCCAACTTGTTAGAGCGGGCCTATATCTCCTGTAAGTGTTTCATGTCATCACTCATGGTTCATGAGTGTGGAACGAGAACGGAGGGCGCGTTTGGCGTTGGGGAAGAGGAAACTTCCTTCACCTAAGGTTCTGCTCAGTTGGGCTGAAAATAGTAATTTATGACTGAAATTATATTGTAATTGACTGAAATTACATTGTAGCTGAAGTGACTTATTTGATATAATTAAAATTAAAAATTTTAAAAATATAAAAAATATGTTAGCTCATTACGGACAATGTAAACGAATACGGAAAAAAGAACCGGCAAAAAAGCTAAAAAAAAGCTAAAAAAATCAAAAAATAACGAAATTTATAAATAGTAAAAAATAAATTAGAAATCAGAAACTCAAACCGAAATGGGGGAACGTGTTCTCCGCGTCGGGTGTGGCCCGTCCGGTTGTGCGCGGGACGCGCCCGCTCGGCCAGTCGGCGCTGCGCGGTCCGGCTGACCGTGCGCTCGTGCCCGTGCCGAAAGGTGCCTTGCGCTCGCAGTCGCATAATCTGGCCCTTTCCATGATCTCTTGGCCACGTCCAACGGCTGTCCTGAGAGCGCTACAGTGCCTGCATTAGGACCAGCACCCAACCGCCCCATCAAAAAAGAAAGGATCACATTGTTAGGAAACCAGGCTTTAGACTTAAAGCCTCTGGTGGGCATCTCACTACTAAACTATAAATAGGAAGTGTTATTGGCTATTTTGTATACGACATAAGAAAAAAAAGCAATAAAGAAAGTCCAAGAGTTTTCTCTATTTCTGTGTTTTAATGTACTATTTGCGTATTCTATTATTGATCTAACTTTTATATAGCAAAAAAATTAACGGACTAGTCACCGGTGACAGTCCCTTGACACATATCAGCTGCTGCAGCTAAGCTACTACAGCACAGTTTCGGCGCCGCAGCACCATAAGCGTTGTGGGGTAGGCACCGTGGCGCACTAAAAAACACACTACGCAGTTTCCCCTGCTGTAGTGCAGAGGATTCGGATCCCACGGAAGGGGCCTTATTGCAATTACTGGACCTTCTAGTTTCCTCAGAATTATATATATTTTTCCTTTTTCACTAACACTAATAAAGAATTGGAGAACATTTGTTACCAAGTGAGCGCACAATGCGCACCATGAGAAATGAAGTCCCACGACTAGTTTCACTACCAAACACTAAACAGCAGCCAAAATGAAATGCTGTAGTCCATTAGAATTGCTAAGCACGACCGCTACAACGATTATGTTTATGTTATACACTTCTTTCAGCTCGTTTATGTGTAGGTCCAATACACACTTGGGTTTACGCCTAAAACCTTGAATGGGATGTGCATCTTTGATGGCTATTTGAAAAGTGTGCGATGCTTTGCAACCCAGAAAAACTCCTGCAGGAGTTATGCTTGGTGAAGTCACTCCCATTTATAATAAAGTGCCACAAGAATGATGCTTGGTAAATTTTGGTTGCAGAACGTGCAGGTTTTTCCGTAGGGACATGATGGATGATCGGGTAAACATCATGTTTGGCTATATGAGTGATTTCAAGAAGATACAGGACTCCTTTGCAAAATCACTCCAACATTTCAACCTCCAATATTTTTAGGGAGTGTCCGAGCCACTCCTGCCCTGGGACCTGTCCAAGGAAGCAGAGGAGTTCAAGAAACAGAGCAAGGAGGACTCTCCGCAATGGCCGGCTGCTGCGTCTTCCTCCGGTGGCCGTCGACCTCGCCCTCCCGCCTCGGCTACCGGTCCCTCGACGAGGACTGCGGCGAGCGCGCCACCGGCCCGTCGCCGGCGACGGTGACGGTCGTCGTCGGGAAGGAGCGGAGGGTGTTCTTGGTGGACCAGCTCGTGCTCGACACCTACCCGTTCCGGGTGCTCCTGGAGACGGTCGTGGGGAAGGAGGAGAGGAGGGGCAAGGCCATCTTCGTCGACGTCGACGCCATCCTGTTCGAGCACATACTCTGGCTGGCCCGCCACGAGCGGTCCGTCTCTCTCCTGCAGCTCGACCTCAAGGAGATCATAGAGTTCTACTCCCAGGACGCGTGATTCTCATTCCGCCCGTCCCTGCGGCTGCATGCTGATTTCTTGATCAGATTTTTTCCTTTCCTTTATTCTTCTTCTTCTTTTTTCTTGCTAATGTGCATACTGATGATTATCTGTTACAACAATACTATTGGCAATGAAAATAGTGAAGAATAAACTCGCTTTGATCGCCAAATCTGATTGCTTTGCAGTTCTTTGGTTAGTTCTTGGTGCACGTAAGTTCTTCGGAAGATTTTTTTTATCAGTTTCGTTTTGTTAACTCTGTTCCTCATTTTCTTTTCATTCCAACTATGTGTTCATATACGTGGTTATGCACTTATACTAAGGAAGGAGACCACCATGGTAAAATTATCGAACATGCAACGCAATTACGAAAGAAATTTTGATCTGGTCATTTTCACACAATTCGGTAAGAACATGTCAATTCCTAGTTTGCTCAAGTGCTGTGTTACAATACGCTATCGCCTGAACATGACATCCAACAACTTGAACATCTTGACCACTTCGTTGCCATGATATTGGTGATCGAATCATCGAATTGTTGACTACCAGACAAAAAATGCACAAAATATGTATACATCCCAGCATGATTGGTGTCCTAACGAGAGAGAAAAATGCGTTACTTTTAGGTAAGATATTTGGTGTACGCACTGGAGTCCAGCTATATTTCAACTATTTGTTGGCATCAAATTATACTTAACGTTTCATAAACCAATTCAAATAGATGCGTGCGCAGACCGAGTCATGTCAGAGGAACGGCTGTTTGTTTCGTTGGCTATCTTCAGATTTCCATGATCGCACTAGTTGATGCACGGTTGTCAGAATGATCCCTTTCCACGGATGTGTTCTTTTTTGCTATGGTTTATAGTTTATGACATTTAAATTTTAGCTGTTCACGAGAGAGAGTACGAAAAGAGACAGTCGTGTATGATTTTGGCCGATACAACTGAAGTCGGTATAGTGTCTACTACAATTGGTTATTTGACCCCACTTTAAAAAGCACTTCATTTAAAAGCTAATTTCTGTAGTATAAGCCATAAGCCGAAATGAACAGCCATTGTGGCTAGGTGAGTTCCAGGCTTAAGCTCTATGATCCTTCATAACCTGGGCTTAGTGGAGTGGACTGGTTCGGAAATTAGGCCCAAGGATACCTTGGCTGTTTCTATTGGAAAATAAAACAATGAAGCTACTGTTTCCTAATAGCTACAGCTTTAGCAAGAAAAAACTATTCATTGGTACCAACCATAGTATTTTGGTGCAGATGAACCTTTTATTTGAGGCTGCTTAGAATAATCTTTCTGGAGTATTATTCATGGAACCTTTATAGGTATATTGGTGTATGTAGTTGCGGAAGGTAGACAGGGAAAAGTGTTTCGAGTACTTCTCAGAACATAGTGTTCTCTGAGCATCTTCTGTTACCAACCAACAAAGCTCTGATGCCTTCGCAACCGAATTCCTTGCCTGTTAAGTCTGTATATATAAATCGAGCAGTTTTCCTATCTTTAAAGAGGTACTAAGAGGTACAAGGTACCAAATTAGATCCAGTTGTTCAATCAGTGTGATCAACGGCTCAAATTTGGTACCTTGGTACCTCTTGGTACCTCAAATCCGGTACCACTAGGTACTGCCAAATCTCAGCCGTCCGATCAGTGTGATCAACGGCTCAAATTTGGTACCTCTTCTCCCTCAAGGATGATAAAATTGCTCATATAAATCTAGCAGAAAGTATCAGAATTCAGAAATGCTTCAATCACAGGTGTCCACTACTGTTGCATGATTACTCCAAGATGTCTCTTAATGTATATCTTGGAAATTCAGGTGAAGGAAAACCCCTCAAATCAGAAGTTGCCAATGCGTTCCACCGCCAATCGTAATGTTGTCATCGGAAAATTGCTGAGAGTAGCACCGTGCACCATGTCCCTATAAAGAGTGCTCTCTAGTAGTGTATACGATGTGCTAACTTTCAGCAAATCGACAATAGGTAAACCTGAAGAAAAGTTGATCTTGGACGAATCATCGATACGAAGCAATAATAAACATGAACGACCGTGACTAAAGGTAATTTCATCGACACCATGACTAGATGTAGACTGACTCCTGTAATGCGTAGGAGCTAATAGCAAATAGCAGTCGCGCCATGACTGAATTGAGAGCACTCTGACCCTTATATTGTGGCATCACACTCTTGTCACCATGTTTGCCAATTGAATGCGTCGGACTTGCAGTGGTGCCAGGGCATTCCAACAAGATTGGGACACCTGACTTCCTATGAAGCGTTGATGATGGGGGTGGTGTGTCTTTCTCCATCCGATCGACCTTGCTGGACTCAAGGACTGGTGACCCTGGGAGGGGGATGAGGAGGAGGAGGCATTGTGTTCCATGGATGTCGAGATCAGCATAGTATGTTAGATCGAGCCAATTCTCCTGATCCTGGGCTCCTGCTATGATCGCATAAGCAATGTTGATAGAAACAGGGAAAGATGATGTTGATGATAACTTTTAGGGACTCAACACCTTTTTCCTCACGGACAGTGCCAGCCGTTGACGATCAAATTGTCAATCTTATGAATTATGGATGAAAAGCTAAGTATCATAGAAGGATTTAGAAGAATAATATGGATTATCTTTATTGATATGAATTGGTTTACAAGATGCTCTCAATTAGAGATTATAAAGGGATGCTACTATCCCTAAGATCGTTATTTCTTGCGTCTATAATATGCTTTCCGATCGAGATCTATATATGTATGTCTTTCCCTATGTCATATCTCAGATTTAAATAGCGATGAAGAGGTGTCGGTTGTACATGTGAGCAGATGCCTTATCGATTCCTTACGTCCGGTCAAGCGAACGGTTGCTGTCAGCAAGAGAAACCTGACAATAACTGTTTTTCAGTTATTGTTAGTTGGAGAGAATCATTGTGTTAACCACAAAGTGGCTGTTGTTAGAGACGTAGAACCTAATCATCGTGTGGTTAGGAGGAATATTATGCACGTGTTTTATCCTACCGCATGGGAGGAGTTACCTGGAGGCGGTCCAATGTATTTGTCTGTAAGACCTCCGAGTGGTGCCTGGCCTGGTGATGAACAGTGACCCTCCTACCAGGGGTACTCGGGCAATGTAGTCTTTGGTAGTTCATGACCACATTGGTCTAAAGCCTTAGTTGAGTATTAAAGCTATATTTAATAGATTATTTAATCCTCATCAGGTGGCATCTTGATCTTGTTAAGAAAATTTAGGTCCTATTAAGTGTGCCAAGAGTGTGCCGCCGTTGAAAAATTCCAAACAGCAACACCGCGTCCTCTCTAGCAGCATATGTGACGTGCCGCCTGAATGAAAGTCGATCTTAAAAGAAATGTCGATACAAAGCAATAACAAATAGGAATGAAATCTCAAAACAAGGATTAGATGTAACTCAAAAATTGATCAACACGTTGATGTAAAGCATTATTGATCAAAGTTGAATTACGAAGGTAAGATTCTACTAGCTATGAACTATCCCTAAGTTACATGAAAGATAGATGCAAAAAGGTAGTAAAAATTGGTGTGTGCATATTTTTCTATCAACCAATACAGGGTATTTATATCCTAAAACAGTTGACTTAATCTTAAATTGTACTTTAAGTCTTCCTCTTCGTACGTGCTCATCATTTCTTTGGATAGAATCCATCTCCATTGTCAAATCTTCTTGTTTCTAATCTTTTGTTGATGATTTGCTTTCTTGCATCCACGTTTCCTTAGTCAGCATTTTTTAGAGGGTTCTTAGCGCGGCTGATGTTTGATTTTTGAAAAATCCTAATCTTTTTTTAAAATCATATCACTATCAAAAATACTTTTATCAGCTATTTTATCTGCCAAAATCTATCGGCAACACATACCATAATAATGCTGGGACTAGTTAGCAACGGAATACTGCTTGGAGCCATGGCAAGCGTCTGAAATCGGCCTCACCATGCTGTCCTTTTAGAACGTCACAGGAATAGAGACCGTCTGAAACCCGCACATTATCAAGAAGTAGGCCTAGGATTAGGAGTCGATGTGGGCATGATAAATTCTGAATTTGGGCAAGGAGAGATGCGATCGCTGTCGACTCCTATTAGCAAGCAGGTTAGGCCGGGGTGAATGGTGATCCACTGAACTTTGCAGTGTTCTTAGGCACTGCGCTGGCCACACGGAGGCGCCGATTTTTATCGCCAACCAAACCCAAACTGTTTGACACATCAGTAAAGGCTTTTTTTCCAGAGGTAGGCGCCGGACATCGGTTTTGCAAATTTAGCCTTCTCGTTGAGATCAACACATGCTTACCTGCCGAGCTTCCTAACTCGATAACACGTCAACTGGCCAATGCAGTGATTATTTAGTATTAATCATACTTAATTAATGCTAATCACAAAATAGGTTGATTAATTAGTTCCAAACATGATTAATTAACACTAAGTAATTATGTACCAAGTTGCTGCAGCTGGGACGATCGCCTATGGAGCCACCGTTAGTTGGTAGGTCTTTGGTCTGACAAGCTACTGTAGCTTGGTAAGCATTATCGATCTCTAATGGCTCAGCAGGATCTATAAGTTATTATAGCGTAATAGGACACATGTGTTGTTGACTATGACTACTAAATTTAAGAGACTATATTTGTAAAAATGAATATCTAGATACTAAACTTTTTTGAAAATAACTATAATACCACGTATGCAAACAGTTCCTTCTACCCACTGATTGGGTGGCCCAGTTCCAGTCCACACATCAATACCTCACCAGCTGTGGCCTTCTCTGCAGACGCGTGGTGTGCAACGGGTACTACCACAGCTCTCAGTGCGACTCTCACGATCCTACTTTAGGGTTTGGTTTATATTTAATAATAATTTTTATATGAATATATTTTTTTAAGATAAGGTTTATAGGTATATATAGTATAAATTGTATTAAGTTTAGCTGTGTCGGTCAAAATTATATATGACTATTTTATTCTACGTACTATCTCTCAAAAACAATTCGGAATTCAAAAATTTCAGTAATAAAATATAAATCACAGAAGAACCCATCTACTCCGATTAATTAATTAGCAGAGAGATTATGCCCTAAGCTATGTCTAAAGTGGGCGCCGCTGTTAACTAACTACCAGCTGAGTGTGGTCAGGATTTTTTTTTTCTTCGTCAACTTACATAAGAACAGCTGTATCTCTTTCTTTTCTCCGGTCTCCAGTCTCCACACATCTTTTACCTCTCCAAGACAAGCTTAGCACTGTACTGGCTGCTGAATTTGCTCCACAGCTCCAGCAGCAATACTAGACGACTGGAACAGAGGAAGAGAGAGAGAGAGAGAGAGAGAGAGAGAGAGAGAGAGAGAGAGAGAGATCATCCATGGAGAACCGTAAGGAGGTAATTAAGAAGAATTTCCTACCAACAAATCGATTCTTCCTGTTCTTGTCTCCCCTGTTTCTTGAAGAGTCCACGGATTCTTTTTCTGAGATCCATTCTCGGAAAGCTTAAACATTTCACTGCGTGCGTGTGGATTAGCAGCAGGGGCAGGGAGCGGCGGGCGTGAACGGGTGGATGACGGTGCCGGCGTTCGGGGAGTGGGACATGAAGAACGGCGCGCTGCCGGACTACTCCATGGACTTCTCCAAGATCCGCGAGATGCGCAAGCAGAACAAGAGAGAGCTCTCCCGCGGCAGCCTCGGCGGCGACGACGACCTCCTCGCCCAACAGCAGCAGAAGCCGGCCCAGGCCCAGCCCAAGCTCGCCCGGCCGGCCAACGACCACCGCCGGCCCCTCCACGGCCGCGACGACTCTCCAACGGTAAGCTTGCCGTCCGTACTGAGTTACTGATCGGCTTATATTTGCTATGACTATATGAGAAGTCATCACTTTGCTCGCTGTCACCAAACGGTCAAGGAGGGTTCCCATTTCCTATTTCAGAAATCAGAATCACGGTATTAACTGGAGTAGTGTAAAGATTTGTACTTTCTATTGTTTGATACGAGTAAAAACTGGCGTTAACTAGTACTGACAAGTCAAATTATTAAAGGGGAAATAGTAAAAAATTAACAAGTGGCAAATCCAGTTCTTGAATGTAGCATTACCGCATGTAAAACAGCACACATGCATAGCACTTCAGTAAGCAGTGCCACTGTACTAGCGAGCATGCTAGCTTTTTTTCTTAAGGTGTGTCTATATAACATTCGACTATTTTTGATAACAAAATTAGTTAGATTTTGAGCCGTTAGATTGCAAAGTTAGCGAACAGCAACCGCGTGAGGTTTTGCTGGGTCAAACTCGTACTCCAAGCACGGATAGTTTTACCGTGGACGGTGGAACAGAGCAGAGCATTTGAATGTGGAGACTGCAACTTGTATCTGCTGGTATTAGAACTGGTGTATTGGAGTACTAGTTAATTAGTTAATGTCTTAAGACACATGTTTTCCGGTAGTAACTCAAGATTCAAGAAGGCTAGGAAAGGAAGAACAAACGACTGAGGGCCTGTCTATGGAGTACTACGTCTTACGTGCTGATAGCTTAGGGTGGAAACGGATCGGATACGATCGAATAGTCTCAAATACGAATACGAATCCATATTTTTAAAACGAATACGAATACGAATTCGAATATTTTCAAATACGGATACGAATATTCTCGAATACGAATACGGATATTTTCGAATACGGATTTTCTCGGATACGAATATCGGATAAAACGGATTCCTAACGGTTTTGCTGATTTTTCATCGGTTTTTGACCGGTTACCAGTTTTAAACCGCCTAAATTCAAGTTTTGAATCACAAAATTTATACGGATTTTTCATGGGTTCTAAAAACGAATCGAATAGTCTCGAATACGGATACGGATACGAATATTCTCGAATACGAATGTGAATACGAATACTCTCAAATACGGATACGAATATTCTCGAATACGAATACGAATATTTTCGAATACGGATTTTGCTTACCAAATTTGGATTTATCTCGGATACGAATATCGGATAAAACGAATTATCCGGTACCGTTTTCCAATAGCCATTGATGACTCTTCTGGATGTATGGTTTAGAAGAAATCATGTTTAAGGTGTAGAAACATCTTCTGAATTTGAATTAACCACAGTTAACAGATCAACTGATACTGGAGTATACGATTAAGCAAATTTAGATGGCAGTTTTATGATGGGCCCTATCCAAGTCTATGGCCTTGTCCTGTACCTGCATCGACAGACGACAGTGGAGTCGGTTCAACAACTATAGGTAGGTCTGGTCGGCGAATATTGAAGCCATAGCACCGCCCATTCCAACTTTTTGCATGCAGTGCTTTGTCACAACTCACAACTGATTGGCAAGTACAAATCCACTTATTTTGTTAATCATATATGCCCCAAATCCCCATATATGTATGCCTCTAAAAGGCTGTACCGATATGCATTATGTCATTGTCCATAGGACACCTAATTAATATGCTACTAAGATTCTTGATGGAGGAAAGATGATTAGAGGGAACTAATAATGAGTTGAGTCAGTTGAGAGGATAAGCAGACTTTATACTGTAGATGTGATAAAAGTGGCAAAATACGGTTGAAGAAACTGAGGATTAGTTACCAACGACCTAGTACAGGTTGGTACAAGTTGGCCATCCTGGTACAATTTCTATTTGCTTATGACAAATGACAATAGAGAAATTAACTGCCAATAAAGCTTAATGTGTCCACAAGTCAGACAGTTCCTTTCTCGAGACATAGTTTGACATATAACATTCAAGAGTTGCAATCCTGTCGCTGTTGCATACTCAGTAGTACAAGTACTTTTGATGCATCATATATGAAATTACACAATTACTAATTCGCAAAAATGGTTGCATGGTCAGCTTTAACCTCACTATATGTGTCATAATTCTGTTGTATAACATTGATCGATGTTCACGAGTACTGACCTGGAATCGTTGAAGCAGGGAAGGAAGAAGTTCCTGAACTACTTCCAGTGCTGTATCAAGGCCTGAAGAAAGAGCTGCTACCACTGCCTGTTTTGTGTCGCAACATTGAACAGCTGAGCAAATTTAAGTTTAGGTTCCTTTGGTTTCGTTAAGTTTGCAAAATGTGTAATATATTCGTCCTGATGCTTTATCCACTGGTCTCTTTTGAGAACAAAACGATTTATGAGGGGAAACGAATTGCTTGCAAGTTGAGGTACAATGTTACCTTGTAATATATTGAAGGAGAAATGGCATCCTGTGTTTTTGTGAGATTGAGGGCACGATCAATTTGGACTGGGTTCAGTAATAATGAACAAAAATATAACATTCACTTACGACGATAACTTACGTTAACTTCACATGATTAATTCTTCCGTCTTTTCTCTTATCATTTTCTGACCACTGTGGGTGCATCTTTGTCCAGTATCAAAGTTTGTAGCCTGGCGTGGAAGGAACAAGTTCCTTTTGACAGAATAGTACAGCTTATTTCCATGTGGAAAAAAAAATTGTCCAGTATCACAAGATTTTCCGGGTGCGCGCTTCTACCGAAAGGGACTTCAAATGGAAATTTGGAGACAAAGTTACAGAATCAGTCGCATCCTTTTTGTGTTTCGAGTTGATTTTCTTTCATTCCTTCTGTTTTCGATAATTTGACAATGAAAGTAGACAAAGAAAGAGATGGTGACTACTAATTACCACACGCGCACAGGGTCTCTGAAGTCTGGATTAGTACAGTTGGTAAATAGCTAGTAAAAGGTATGCTCTTTTATGTTACGGTTTATAGCTTTTAGGATGACTTATTAGTTTAATGAATAATGATTGCTGAGAGAAGCAAAAAAATTGCTAAAAAGAATTGGGCTATAATACCATCGGTCATCTGAAGCAGGTAGGCACAGGCAGAATTTTCCCGCAGAGAATAAGTAGTTGAGATTATTTGAGCAACAACATAAATAAAGATATTTATAGTGATAGCGCTGCCTGATGCAAGTCTGTGTAAACTTGCTTGGATGTGCGGTTAGGGCACTCTCAATGGATCCTAGTTAATAATATTCATAATATTAATTAGCATGTCAACTAGAATTTATGATAAGGTAGAGATGGAATTAAAGAAGAGAGATGAAAGCAATGTCTCTTGGCCACACAATCCAACACACAATTCGTGGATCCCATAGTATTAATAGTCCTACCAGCTCCACTCTGGCCCACCGCTCCACGTTGTTCCGCCACGCGGGGCTTCACGCCGGCCTATCGCACCACCAGGCCACTCCACCCGACGCCCAAGCTCGTCGTCACCTGTCGGATTAGAATGTATATAAAGAATTAGCTTTGGATAGAAGCGCATGGAAGTTAGCGATCCACGTACTGGAATCATAAGAAAGTTAACGGTAATGTTTTAGGCAGTGATCGGTTGGCTTTTCGTCTTTTTTCTGAACTTTTGGCTTTTTGTTGAGCTTTTTTGCCGGTTCTTTTTTTTCCCGTATTTGTTTATATTATACGTAATGGGCTAACATATTTTTTATATTTTTAAATTTTTTTAAATTTAATTATGCTAAATAAGTCTCTGTCAGCTACAGTGCTTTTTTCAGCCAGCTACAGTGTTTTCAGCCATAAGCCATGAGCTTTTCAGCCGAACCGATCACAACCTAATTAGGCCCTCGACTCAGATAGCAGGATGCACGGCTTAGGGTTTTAGCATTGTAGGTTTATTTCAAGGTTCTCAACTCTTTGATCTTGAGAAAATTTCATTCCTAATTTACCCTTACTTGTTGGGGACAAAAGACTTTGTTGTTGTTATGCATACATATGTCTCCAAATGAGAAATATTGTACTTGTACGTGTCATATCAACAAATAAGGAGAAGAACCAATTAGTAAATATCAAATTATCCATATTTTAGACAGTGCTTCTTTGATATTTTTATGAATTCTAAAAAGTGAAATTTCACCATTCTATCAGCTGCTTCTTTTGTTATTCTACAGAAACGATCACCTTGTGCTTAATCAGAAATTACTCTCTTGTCAGAACCTGATGTTTCTTCCTGATCAAATGATAACATGTTGAATACTTGAAGTACACCTATCAGATATTCACATGAGAAGCTGCATGAACTTAAATTTTTTTTTGTGCTCATCTTTGTTGTTGGTTAGATTTTTCTGCAGGACAGTTGGCAGTATGTGTGAAGGAGATAATATATTCCGCTCTCGCATTTAAGGTCAGTGGGACATCCAGTAGTTGTCTATCGCTCTGCCTTTCTTCCATGCCTTTCTCCACTTCTTGCATCACTTTCATGATCCAATTATCTCAATTTAAAGGAAGAAAGAAACAAAGGAAAAGAAATGGAGAAAGAAAGATGCAGATAAAGGAACCAATAAATCAGCTACTGTTTTTGCTGTCCCTGCAAATTCTGGTACCAGAAGAAATAGACAAATGGAGCCAAGCTAGATATATGCACAAAAGTATCACATTTCGGATAAAGTGGACTAGTTTTATACACTGGAATCAGACAGCAACCAATTGTTGATAACTTCAGATACTATTGCAGAAAAAAATATTTTGAGCCAAATATTTCAATCATTATATTATTTATGTACAAATAAGGGAACTTCCTCTTCCCTATCTTTCCCCAACCCAAATAGCTATCTACTCTCCCTATCTTCCCCCAACCCAAATAGCTATCTACATGTTATCTAATTCAGCTACAGGGTCCGGTTGTAGCTATGTTGCACTCCATTTCCCATACCTAGTTTACAATCTAATGCACAAAATTTCAGATGTATCACGCTACATGTTCTTTATAGCAGCAGAAGGCAGCATGAACAAAAAAAATTTCCAGATGACGCTCAAGATCCCTCTTGGAAGATCACTGAGCGCGACAGTGCGGCTGGGTTCCTCTGCGAGAACGGCAAGCTATTGATCACTGTGTGAGTTGCTGTCTTTGCCTCGGCCTTCGGCTCAAAAACCCCTGCAAGCTTACACCCTCTGCCATCATCTGTTCCCACCTTGTCGCCCTTGATCCCAATAAGCGACCAGATACAGCTCTTGGCCACCTCGTCCGCGTCGTCGATCCGGATTGTCTTTGGCACCCAAACCTTGCCATTACCCTTGGCATCTACTTCCTCATCACCATCTCTAGGGTGCTTTCGTGATTTGAAGCAACTGGACATTGTGGATACTGGAGAAGCAGTACTAGGCGAGGAGCTAGATTGAGACTGGGACTGCGGCGGCCCTGGAGTGTTCCAAGCTCCCGGAACCATGCAGCCCCAATAATCAGCAGCAGCTGGATAGAACGGAATTGCTATGCTTGATGTGTAATAGGCAGGAAACGGTGCACAACTGAAAGGCCACATGGTTCCCCCGTTCATGCATGGATGCTGCGCAACATTTGCGGATTTACCTGCTGTAACTTTCTCCTTTAAGTTCACTTGGTTTGAGTCTTCTCCCTTTGCCAATCCTTCAGCACAAGACCCTACTGACGGGTCATCGGTGTTCTTGATCCGGGTTGTCGGGATGAGCTTCTCCTTTAGGTGCTTCATTTGTTCTGTGAGGTCTAAGGTGGACCCGTCAGAGCTGAAGCTCAGCACTGTGCCGTTGGTCTTGATTGGGGTGCAGAGAGGATCGCTGGGCAGAGCAGCCCTGACCCTCTGAAGGAAGTGGGAAGCGGCTGATGCACTCTTGCCCTTGCGGCGGCCTGCACCCACGGGCACATTGCGCATGGCGCCACCGGCCGTCCAGTACCTCTGGCAATTCTTGCAGAAGTGGCGCGGCTGGTTGATGTTGTAGTTATTGTAGTAGCAGAACTTGGTGTCCATGCTGCTACACCGGGGGCACGGCAGGATCTTGTCAGGCTTCTTCAGCTTTTCCTTCTGGTTGGCCGTGTCACCCTGTTGTTGTTGTTGTTGATGATCTTCCGATGAGTTCTTGACGGCAGACGAGTCCTCGGTGTCCGCAACCTCCAGCTGTGGAGGTGAACCTGTGGAGTCCTGAGGGATGTTTTCTTGTACTTTCGGTTCAGTTGTGCTGCTGCCACTGTGTTGAAGGTCCTGAAATCATGCATGGAATATTGCTGAGTTCATGGAAAGAGTTTAAATTCTCAATTTTACTGTTGGGAATTAGAAGTTTACACCCACAGGGTATACTCAGGTTATTGCATCTGTGAAATCTCTGACTGCACCTGCTTTCCCCATGTCTTAAGTGCAGTCAAAGTTTGCTTCTTGTTTCAATTCGGATATGTTACCGACCGAGTTCTATTATCTACTCTAATACTAGAGCACGCTGATGTAACTGATAGTATATTATATAGCCCACATGTTATGAACTCTAGCTTATGAAAAGAAGCTAGGGTGCTGTAATTTGTAGTAATTGATCGATCTAACTCAGATACATATGAACTTCTGGAGTACAGTAGGTTAAGAAAAGATCAGCTTCTTTCAGCAAGAATCCTTGGAGCAGTTGGGAAAGTTCCAATCAAAAGAGGCAACATGGCCTAGAAACGCTTCAGAAAGGTTCAAATTTTCAGACAACAACTAAATCTTGTAATTGAACCTGATATTAAAAGAACAGCATAAGCACTGTTATCCTTGAGTAGAACGTAAAAAGAAGACACCGCTAATGGAAGCTAGACATGCCTGCTTACATCGATATCACCCAAAACAGGAAATTGAACACCTGAAACCTCACAGGGAACAACTTCCAAGGCCTGTGCAATCGGATTAACACTACTAACAACCATATGACTACTATTTCTCCCCGCTGCCCATGATCAAATCCAAACCAAAGGAACAGCCTCTAAAATCATCGCCTCCCAAGCTCAATAAACCAATCGAATTCCCCAAATTGACCGCCCTTTCATCACATTCAATACCCACTTCTGATTGCACCACGGCCAGATCACAGCATCCAAGCTTGTGCCACTCTTCTCACTTCAGTTTCTAAGTCCCCAACCGGTATAAAACACAGAGGAAAAGAACATATAAAACACCAACCTTATCAGCGTCGCCGGCGCCGGCGTCCGGCACGGGGATGATGGTCTTCCCGAACAGCTTGATCAGGCAGTCCCCTCCTCCTCCAGCTGCCCTGCACGCCCCCATCTCTCCGTCCTATCACTCACACCAGCCACCCACTGTCCTGCAAAACTATTCTGTTTTCTTGGCTATTTCTTTGGGTTCTTGCTTGTGCTGTTGGATTTTTCTTGGGCTAGTATTGTATTACACTCACAGACAGCAAGTAGGCGGCAACGATGCTACGAGTTCATACGAGAGATTGAGTGAGTTTTTTGTCGTTATTTCTCGATTTCTTTGACTTGCTCCGGATCGATAGGATAGGGGATAGTTTTAGGCAAGGTGCGAGGGATCGAGAGCCACAAGTTGGATTTGTGGCCTCAGGGTTGCCCCTTTTTTGTGCTCTCCACCGTCTCCTTTTTGCCCTTAGGTCTCTCTCAACCCTCTTAGGATATATACATTAATACAGACAACTACTGTCTATAGAATTATTTTATATTATATATAGACAATACTAAAAATGTATTTTATAATAGATTATCTGTAAATTATCTATAATAGATTGTTTGAAAAATATAGACAACACTGATATATAACATAAAAACCGTCTATAGCAGGTTATTTTTTCGTGTTACGACTGTCTAGAATTACAGTCGACCTCCTTCTCTCTCTTCTTTCTCTTTCACCCATTTCAGCAAATTTTCTACGTAACATCTCTTATAGACAGCTTATGTCACCCTATTGGATATGTCCTTACATGGCAATCAAATCTCATTGCTGACAGACATGCACAGTTCTCCTCCTCCTTCTCCTCCTCCTCCTCTTTGGCTTGGTGAGTGTTTGTTGCTACATGAAAAATGCTTGGTTGGTGACCTCTTATCAGAAGTTTGGGATTATCAAATGTATGGCATGATAAACAATTCGGCTACGAGAGTTTGTTCAGGTAGATGTCACGGCTGCGCTATAGGAGCATGACCAACATTTGGTTGACGTCTCGGGGTTTGGGTAAATTTTGAGCTCACAAATTAGCGCCCTGGATTTAGGCCAAAAACTGGCCGAATCGAGATCCATTTGGCCTGAGTTTAGTAACTGACTGAAGGTTGGTAAAGAACCAAACCTTAACCAACATTTCGGTAATTTGGTTGTGGTCTTGTGGCAACTTAGGTAACCAAGCATGCTCCTTGCCTCGGTGCATAGGTTGGAATGCAGAAGATTAATTGTGAAGGCAGCCATTTGTCAACTGTCTGGGGAGTGTGATGAAATTTATTGTGAGGGAATTGTTCATGCTCCGAGAGTTGGGGTGATTAGTTTTGCTTTTGACAAAAGCACCATTTTTTCCCGGTTGATACATGGGGAAGTCATGGGTTCCAAAAGAACACTAGGATTACATGCTCTTTGATAAAATTCCTTCATCTTTTATCATGTGGCTCTGAACTTCTGAAGCTGGTATTGCTTTCTGTTTAGGCCGGCAAAACAAGAGAATAATGACAATGCTGGATATGTCTTTCGCCTGCATTGGCATTCCTTCATTTGATCTTTTTTCCATTTCCCCCCTTTCTTTTGTCAATTTTTAAACTTGGCTCATTGGTCTGTGCCTTTGTGGGAAGGACAATGTGATTGTGATGTTGTTGTCAATATTTACAAGTTACATTATTGTTGTACTCAGGGGCGGAACTGGGCCTCAAGCTGGGTAGGCTATAGCCCAAGACCCAGCAATGCTACTAGTACCATCCTCTTTAGTATTGTCTTCATAATTTACTTGGTATAGCAGCCCAGCCCGAGGCCTGAAAGCCCGGTGGCGGTGGGAGCATACGACAGCCCAGGTGGTGGGAGCCAGCCCAGGCAACGAAGTGTTTCATTTTAGCCCACCAAAGTGATGAAGTGAAACTTGAAACTTTAATCCCCAATCAGACCGTAGTCGGTCAGCCCCCAAATCCCGATCCGTGCGATGCAACCGCGCCCCCACCGTGGCGCCGCCCTTGTCCGCGCATCGGCCATCAACGTCGCCTGCGCGGGTTGCAAGTCCGCTAGCCGCCGACGTCACCTGCGCGGGCTATAAGTCCGCTAGCGGCCGCCCTTGCCCCTTGCTCCCGACACGACGACGCCACGGTCCGCCAGCCGCCGCCCTTGTGGATCTGTGCCTCCGGTGCCCTTGCCAAGTGAGCCTTTGCCGCGCCGCGGTGCTTCCGGCTTCGGCTCCTAAAGCCTCGTCGCGCGCCGCCAATCCACGCGCTCTGCGCTCGCTACCTCCATCAGTCGCCGCCGCCGGTGACCACCGTGTAGGCCCACCTCGCTGAACAAAGCCTCAGACACCCTTTCAAATTCAGGTTGGAATCTTTGGAATTTCTATTGAAAGTTCAAATCCCCCCATTTTTCTACAAGGAAAGCTTTTGAATCAGAAATAGAAGCTACTTTATTTGACAAGTAATTTGTTTTGAATGCATAACGACTTCTGAACAATTACCACAAATAGTTTCTTTTGTAGGGTCAGGATGTGGTTGTTGGAATTAGAACTCCACAAGATCTTGATGCCATGGAGGTGTGCAAGCTAGAGCCTTATGCAGAATTGGTTGAGAACTGCAAAATCTTGGAAAACCACTATAAAGAAATGATGATACAGTATACTAATCAAAGTATCTAATTTCCCTTATGAACTTACTAAAATAATGTTTTATGCTTACCATCAAATGACTTAACCTTCTCGTTTATGGTGTAACTACAATGATATTTTTGGCTTGCGCAGTAAAGATTGCTGTAGACATGGTCAATGAGGGCCTGATTGACCACTGTTCGACGATTAAGATGGTGGAACCACGGCACTTGGAATCTTGGATCAACTTCTTCATCCCCAGGTATAACACTATGAAATAGCACTTGTCTGTTGTATTATATACTTTGTACACAGCTATTTTCTTTAAGGGAAAAAAAGTAGCATAGCTGCAAAAATAATGGGCGTTAAATATAATGTTACAAAAAAATTGGGGTTTATGTGCTTTATTCATATGATAGATCACTCATTTCATATTTTATTATTCATATGATGGATACATGTCCCCAGCTAAAAACAGCATGCACTTTTTTGGTTTCAAATGTAACATGTAGTGAGTGATAAATTGACACATCTTCTTTAATATTGCCATATGAGCTTGAAAGACAGTTGAGTAGGACTTTTGACATACTTCAGTTAGGATTATACTAAAAATCAAAATATATCTCTACAATACTACATTGTTTATGTTTTGCTATATTTTTCTTATTGTATTTTATGTTTTACCATTAAACTCAAGTTTCATATTAATGATGTATTTATGATGTACTTTTATTATGCTGTAGTATGAGTATAAATTAGCATTAGTTAGATTCTAGAGTTTAGCCTGTGGCATAGCTAAACCCTGGTTCCACCACTGGTTGTACTGCATTCACATTATATTCCTTTACTTGGCAATCAGTTCATGGCGCGATGTGCCCAGGTCCAAGCCAACAGAGGCTCGGTGTGCCCAGATCTGGCCGGAGGCGGAGGAGGACTTTCCCATTGTAGACCCTCACACCCACGCCAAGAGTAGCCATGGAGGGAGGTGCTAAGACTCCGGCTTGGCGGCGGTGCTACTGCGGCACACAACGGTAGGGGACAAGGTGGCAGCCAGGGCCCTCATGCACCTCAACCTTGACGACGACGATGTGTGCTTGTGGCTCCCCATGATCAAAACATAAGGCATCCTATTGGACGTGCAGGAATGTAGCAACAAACAATAGTTATCTCAGAATGCAAACACTCATGCCAAAAGCACCATTAAGTTTGACGTGGAATTGTGAGATTCAAACTAGAGTTGAGTGTACATTGATTAAATGCTCGCGAAGAGAACAACAGCCGAATACAAGATGTGATCTGAGAGGTTCCATGGTATCATGATGTTCAGCCAAAGCATGATGTGTAAACCGAAGTGGGGGAAACAAAACATTTTATGAGCTTAAATCGCCGGGGTTCTTTCTCCGCTGCAACAGTAGAAGTGGGGCAGCTTAGTGACAAGTGTACGTACGAGAAAGCAGATGAGGAGGGATAGCACAGACACAGTGACAACTATGCGTACGAGGGATTGGGTGAGGGGGACACCACGGACAGAGTGACAAGTGTGCACATGAGGGAGTGGATGAGAGGGATGGCCCGGACACAGTGAAAAGTGTGTGCATGAGGGAGCGGGCGAGGGGGGACACCACAAACAGAGTGACAAGTGTGCGCACAAGGGAGTGGGTGAGGGGGGACGCCACAGACAGAATGACAAGTGTGCGCACGAGGGAGCGGACGTTGGGGATTGCACGGACACAGTGATAAGTGTACGCACGAGGGAACGGGCGAGGGGGACACCACGAATAGAGTGACAACTGTGCCCATAAGGGAGCGGGCGAGGGGGATGCCACGGATAGAGTGACAAGTGTTCGCACGAGAGAGCGGCGAGGGGGGTGCCATGAACACATTGATAACTGTGCGCACGAGGAGCAGGCGAGGGGACACCACGAAGAGAGTGACAAGTGTGCGCACGAGGGAGCGGACAAGGGGTGCGGTATGGACATAGTGACAAGTGTGCGCACAAGGAAGCGGATGAGGGGGACGCCATGGACAGAGTGACAAGTGTGCGCACGAGGAGCGGGCAAGGGGATGCCACGGACAGAGTGACAAATGTGTGCACAAGGGAGCGAGCGAGTGGGGACGCCACAAACACAGTGACAAGTGTGCACACGAGGAGCGAGTGAGGGGATGACACGAACGCAATGACAAGTGTGCACATGAGAGAGCGGGCAAGAGAGGACACCATGGACAGAGTGACAAGTGTGCGCATAAGAGAGTGGGCGAGGGGGGACGCTACAGACACAATGACAAGTGTGCGCATGAGGAGCGGGCGAGAGGGACATCACGGACAGAGTGACAAGTGCGCGCACGAGGGGGACGCTACGAACACAGTGACAAGTGGCGCATGAGGAAGCGGGCGAGGGGGATGCCACGGACAGAGTGACAAGTGTGCACATGAGGGAGCGGGCGAGGGGATGCCAACTTTTCATATTGACTTGAAAACATTGGCCTCTTGGGCTTTCAGCAAAGCAGGACGTTACAACACTCTACAAGTAAGACATCACGACACTCTGCAAAGTAAGACATGACATCACTCTGCAAAGTAAGACATGACAACACTCTACAAAGTAAGATGTGACAACACTCTACCTCGCCAACATTTCAGATCAACATAACAACACTATACCTCTTCAGCTTTTCAGACTGAAAAGACAAAGCAACACTCTACCTCGCAGGCTACTCACATGAAATTAATCATATCATGTCAACCCTTTGACTTATAAAAGGAGGTGAAAGAGATCTGAGAGAGAACACTACACAACCAAACCCAACATTACACCAGAGCTTACTTCACCACATCGGGATAGAAAACAGGCAGAAGAAGCAATGGGACAAGATGATGAAGCAATGGGAGGAAACCCGTGAACTAACAAGGTCTGTTGCGGCCCGCAACGAACAAACAAGGGCTGTTGCAGCCTGGCATGAACAAGCGGAGCGTGCCAGGAGATTACCTCCCCACAATGATGCCCCCTATAGCAGCAATCCTGTCCTGAACATTCCAACCGAGTGTTCGCCGCAACATCCGCTTGAGTGGGAGACTCCGTCTATTTGTTGGTGCAGGGACCCATACAAATTCTTCAAGTCTAACCAGCGGCTCAACCTGGGCATGTGTTACTAGGGTTGTGTAAACTACTCCTGTGACTATCCCGACCGCCGTTGGGACCGAGCAACAATCGGCACCCGTAAAGATCAATTACAATGTGTTCCCCTACTATTTCTCTTTGAAAGTATGCACTAATAACCTCTTCCATCTATCGGCAGTCCCCGGAACTGCTATGTGGCTACGACAAGTGGATCGACCTAGAGATCACCCACATAACTAGTGGACTCTCGACTATGAGGAGTAGGATGTCAAAAGAGCCTACGAAATCCAGGAGAGGGAGTGCCGCAATGATGAACAAACTAAGCGTATACATCAGGAGACAAAAACTCATCTCGAGGCGTGTACGCGCATGCGAGCGAGAGGCTCGTGAGAGGGAGCGCGAGAAAAAGAGAGAATGGCAGCCAAGGCCAAAGAGGCCGCTGAGAAGTTCTATGCCGAACTCGCAAGGAAGGAAAAATGGCCCCGGTCCACGTAGTAGGTGAGGCCATTCCGAAGTAGTCCCCCAAAGGTCGAATTTATTTTCATTCCAAAAAGGCGCATATGTATTATAAGAGTACTTCGGTTTGTTCCATCGTGCATGATGTTGTTTCTTATGCATGTAACCAAACTCTGTGCACCATGTTATTTTTAGCTTTATTATAAGGTCTATTTTAATTCGTAAGATCAAACCTCGTCGTCTTTTCGTAGTCAATGTTTCAAAAGGAAGTTCCTTTGTTGACTCTTACCATCAAATTCTAAGATTCCAAATTCATAAATCAAGTCTAAACTAAATTTAACTATTACCTCAATTTATAATTTACAAACCAACTGCATTCACGTATGCAAGTGATTTCACTCGCTAATTAAATAAGCATTACATGTCGCTAATTATGATTAATTTATCATGAAATAACATGATCAATTCATATCACATAAAATTTCTAAAAAATTCAAAAATTAGGTCGACTATGTTGGAAGGTTGTACATAAAATTTCAATTTAATAATTTTTGAAACTTGTTTGCTACATGTAATAAATCCTAAAAATATTATAATTGTATATATTTTTAAGCAACATTTTTAATGGATAAAATTGTCAAAAAATTACATAATGAAGTAAGTTATGTATGTAGCCTACACATAAAATTTTGTAATTTTAAAGTTTATTTACTATATTTAAAATTTTAAACAAGTAGTAAATAAACAACCTAACAGAGCTTCATCACTTGTCGTCCGGTGATAGAGCGGCAGGGAGAGCGCCACCCGGTGGCCTGGCTCCGATAGACAGGTGTCAGCTGTACGGCCCTGCCTCCCTGTCACCGGGCGGCAGAAATATCATTTCTACTAATTCCATGCGCATACGATTATTTTTGCAAATACAGATTGAAAATATGCTAAAAGTACCAAAATTTTCGTTTTCATAGTACTTAGGTACGCTTTAGAATTCGGAACTCGGAAGGTACCAAACACCGAAACAGTTACCTTGAATAGCAGTTACGGCACAAAGCCAAGCTAAAAATATCCGAACTTAGGGCGTGTTTGGTTCCCTGCACCCGCCTTAACCAGGCTGGCGGGATGCAGGGTACCTGTGTTTGGTTGCCCGGCTCCTTGCTTCGGCCAGGCCCCGCTCGTGCAAAATGCCCCCCTCGGCCAGGCTCCGTGGAAACGCAGAAATCTGGCGTTTCTCCCCGGCCTGGCTCTCGCGCTGCAGCCGCGGACGCGCGCGCGGGACGAAATCTGGCCGCTGGGAGATGGCGCGAACTCGCTAGGGTTCGCTCCCCCTTTCGCGCCACTCACCGCGTATATATCCCCCTCCCCCGCCGCCATCCCCTCGGTTCGCTCCCCGTCGACTCCGGAAGTAGGTCATCCACCTTCGAACTCTCGGTCTCCTCTTCTTTGTGCTCTTGTTTACTGATTCATGGCGAGCTGATCCTTCCCCTCTGTCTCGTTGTCTTCGAGGTGCTCTGGCTCACCAGATCTGAGTTCTTGGTTGCCAATCAGGTACGGATCCAACTTGTTCTGCGTTCTTTGTGTTTTTTTGGTCTCTTCTCTTGATCTCGTAACCCTAATGCTTGGTGATGACACCATCACTCACCTTTTGTAGCAATCTCGCCTCAGGCTCACCAGATCTGAGTTCTTGGTTGCCAATCAGGTACGGATCCAACTTGTTCTCCGTTCTTTGTGTTTTTTTGGTCTCTTCTCTTGATCTCGTAACCCTAATGCTTGGTGATGACACCATCACTCACCTTTTGTAGCAATCTTGCCTCAGGCTCACCAGATCTGAGTTCTTGGTTGCCAATCAGGTACGGATCCAACTTGTTCTCCGTTCTTTGTGTTTTTTTGTCTCTTCTCTTGATCTCGTAACCCTAATGCTTGGTGATGACACCATCACTCACCTTTTGTAGCACTCTCGCCTCAGGCTCACCAGATCTGAGTTCTTGGTTGCCAATCAGGTACGGATCCAACTTGTTCTCCGTTCTTTGTGTTTTTTTGTCTCTTCTCTTGATCTCGTAACCCTAATGATGGTGATGACACCATCACTCACCTTTTGTAGCACTCTCGCCTCAGGCTCACCAGATCTGAGTTCTTGGTTGCCAATCAGGCACGGATCCAACTTGTTCTGCGTTCTTTGTGTTCGGTACATATGAGACATCCCATCCCCTCTCTCGTCCCCACTTTCAATGATGATGGCTACTATAATCTGAGCATATGTCCAAGTCTATGATGATGGCTATTATAATCTGAGCATTTTGTCCATTGCACTCAAATGTTGTGGTCCTGTTATTTTTTAGAAAAAATTATGTTGTTCTTGAGTTCGTGGTTACTCAGTCCTGTCAAATACCTTTCTTTGTATAGATGGATTTGCAAGAGAAGAGACGCTTGCTTTTTGCTCGGGCTGCCGCTCTTATCACAGCCATGTACGCATTCATTTTTACTAGGTTTAGACTGCATCATTGTTCACGGCCTCAGCTCACTTATGGGCCACTTAGCAAGATGGATGAAGAGCGCCAAAAAAATCTGGACTTGATTTACAACTGTAATGATGTAGAGTGTGTAAAGATGCTTCGCATGAGAAGGGCTCCCTTTTTCCGGCTATGCAGTTTGCTTAGGGAAAGAAATTTGCTCAGAGACACCATACATAGTTGTGTAGAAGAGCAAGTTGCAATGTTCCTTCATATAGTCGGCCATAACCAACGATTTAGTGTGATACATCAAAACTGGAGGAGATCTGTAGAGACAGTCCACTGCCATTTCAAAGAGGTGTTGTACGCTATTGGTGAACTTAGACAAGAGATGATTAGACCTCCATCTAATGAGACACCAACTAAGATTAGCAATAGCCCAAGATGGTATCCATACTTTAAGGTAAATAACTTGTCATTTAGTTTATAGGATGTGGTTGCATGCCTGGGTGCATATCAGGTAACAATGAAATGTTGGGTGCCATGTAGGACTGTGTGGGGGCAATAGATGGAACTCATATTTATGCTAAAGTCCCAGCCAAGATCCAAGCTGCATTTAGGGGTAGGAAGCACTACCCCACACAAAATGGGCTAGCCGCAGTTGACTTTGATTTGAAATTTACATATGTCTTGGCCAACCATAGTTAGATGACATAAAAGTCCTTGAGATGATTGTTGACAAGTTTAGCTCATCAGTAAGAACTAAAGATATGCCCCTCCACTTTTAGAATCTAGCCTTTGCAGTTATCCACTTGCCCTGTTTATAGTCCCAGGCTTTGTGTTTTCATTTTGATATTCAACATAGTTGTGGGCATTCTTTTTTACTTCATATTTGCAGTTTTGTGGAGAGCTTTTCTTACTTCATACTTCATATTCTTGCTAATGTATGGTTATTTTCTACTGAGCACATGTCCCGGCCACTGATGGTTTTTAATTATGCGTTTGTGGTGTTTTCAAACACTTTAGGCAGCTATGTCCTGGTACGTAGTGCATGCTGGCCGCAAAACAGGTGTGTTTTCCACATGGGAGGCATGCTATGAGCAAGTAATCGGCTTCAAAGGAGCTTGCTATAGGAAATATAAGACAAGAGAAGAAGCCTTTACGGCATTCAATGGTGCACAACTTCAAAAAAAAATACAGTCTGGACCAAAGGACATGGCTTTAGTACAGCCTGGAGTACCTAAAATTAAGATGAGAGGTTACAAATGGAAAGACATTGTTATTTTAGTGGAGGGTGCAATAATATTAGTTCAGGCTTTAGTGATCCTAATTTTGCTTTCCAAATTGGTGTAATATGCAATGCAAACAAACTTGTATGTTACAATATGTTCTTGGACTGCCTAGTGGTAATCTTACCACTTCAACAAAACTAGTCTGCCATGCAGGTTGTATGCAGGCAACCAAACAAGGTTCATGCAGCTTTTTATTTTGAATTTGATGCAAATGCATGCAACCAAACACCAGCTGCTTCTGTCCTGGCTGCAACGAGCCAGGTAACCAAACACGCCCTACTTGCATGCACTGAGCCTGGCCAACGGTGGCCTGGCTGGCTCGTGCGAGCCAGGCTGGGTTGAGAAGGGAACCAAACACGCCCTTAGGTACATGCAAATTTTTACATCGAGACTTGCTAAAATACAATCCGAGTTGTGCATTTTTCTTGCAGTATTTCTCGGTCAAAAATGAAATCAAACCCTTTAGATCAAAAATCAATGTCAAGGATGAAGAACAAACGAAGAATGCACAATGCCTTGCGTTGTCGCCCTGTTGTGTATCCAGTGGTAACTTAGCTATGAGCCTATGAACTGTCCTCTAAGTGGAACGCGAGAATTCCACGGGATGACAAGAATCATGTCAGATTTATACAATTTCCTCCCGAATTCTTGCAACATGGATAGAATCAAGTCCTGGTCCCCTTTTCTCTCTTGTTGAATTAACTAATCCATTTTCTTTTGACTTTTAGATTTTTGACTATTTTTTGAATTTGATTTGGCATTATGCAATAAAAAAGAAGAAAAACATCGACAAATTCCTTTTTTTTTAAAAAAAATGTGATAATTATGAGAACCAATCCTACTATTTCTCATCCTGGGTTTGAACAAAACACAGGGTATATCAATTAAATTATTAGAACCGTGCTGGATAACACTTTTCCCCTCTTCCCCCATTTGTTTCACCACCTTCTGGTGGTGCTCAGTTAGGTTGAATTTTGGTGGCTTATGGCTAAATTTCCACTGTAGCTGACTGAAATTACACTGTAGCTAATGGTGACTTATTTGATATAATTAAATTTAAAAATAGAAAAAATAGATTAGCCCATCACATATAATACAAACGAATATGAGAAAAAAGAATGAGAAAAAAAAGCTCAAAATAAACAAAAACTCAAAAAAGACAAATTTTAAAAATAGTAAAAAATAAACTAAAAATTAGAAGCTAAATCCAAATGAGTAGGACGTCAGTTGCTGCAAGGTGTCCTTAAATTGAGCCATCCTGACACCCTGCATATTTACACGCAATAAAAAACCTGACCAACAGTGACAGCTCATAGCCGTTGCTACTCCAGCAGTCCAGATCCGACCGTTACGTTCCAAAGCATTCAAAACTTTCCAGCCCAAACAAAACACCCCGAAATAGCCGCTACAGCGCACCACTCCCAGCTCAAACATCAACCGACCAACTCAAACAAAAGGCATTAATCCCACCACGGCGATGGCCGGAGTCCGAGACGGCCTCGACGACGAGTTGCTGCACCAGCTGCGGAGCCGCGCGACGCAGCTGCTGCTCAAGGAGGACTGGGAGGGGTACATCGGTGTCTACTCCCACATCATCGAGGCCTTCGACGGCCCCGGCTCCGGCGACGACAAGGACCGCCGGGTCCTCTGCTCCGCGCTTGCCCACCGCGCCGACGCCCGCGCCCGTCTTGGCGACGCCGCCGGCGCGCTCGCCGACTGCGACGCGGCGCTCGCGGCCGACCCGGCCCACCCCGGCGCGCTGCTCTCCAAGGGTGGCATCCTCCGCGGCCTCGGCCGATACGCGCTCGCGGCTGAATGCTTCCGTGCAGCGCTCGCCGTGGGCGGCACCGACGAGGTGCGGGAGCTCCTCGAGCAATGCAGGCGCCTGGAGGCACAGGCGAGGAGCGGGACGGTGGACTTGTCGGAGTGGGTTCTTGCGGGGTTCTCCGGGAAGTGCCCAGAACTCGCGGAGTACGTCGGCCCGGTGGAGGTGCGCCGGTCCGCGCACAGCGGTCGAGGGGTTTTCGCAGTGAAGAACATTGAGGCGGGAGGTACTATGATGATCGCCAAGGCGGTGGCGATTGGGAGAGGGGTGCTTCCGGACGCGATCGATAGCGGCGAGAAGATGGTGGTGTGGAAGGACTTCGTCGACAAGGTGCTGGACGCCGCCGAGAATTGCCCAAAGACGGCGTCTTTGATCTATACACTATCCACTGGTGAGGAGCGGCAAGACGAGCTTGCCGTCCCGGACATGTCATTGTTTAAGCAAGAAGCCGATGATCTCAATGACGGCATCAACATGCTGACGGAGACAGGGAGACAGGAGGTTCTTGATGTGGACAGGATCTTGAAGGTGCTCGACGTGAATTGCTTGACCGAGGACGGCGCGTCCGCCAGTCTGCTCGGCAACAATGGCGTCGTCAACTGCGGCGTGGGGCTCTGGGTCTTGCCGTCGTTCATAAACCACTCATGCCACCCCAATGCACGGCGTACGCACGTCGGGGACCATGCCGTTGTTCATGCATCAAGGGACATCAAAGCCGGGGAAGAGATCACATTTCCCTACTTTGATGTGCTTGTGCCGGCTGGCAAGCGCAGGGAGGCAGCAAGGGCGTGGGGGTTCGAATGCCGGTGTGACCGGTGCAGGTTCGAAGCCGAGGATGCCACTCTCAGGCAGGAACTCGTGAAATCAGAGAACGACTTGGTTAATGGAGGAGACATGGGAGCACTGGTGGTGCGGCTTGAGGACAAGATGAGGAAGTCCATGGTGAAGGCGAGGCGAAAGGCATTCTTGCGTGCATCCTTCTGGAGCGCGTACTCCGCCTTGTTCGATTCCGACAAGTTGATGAGGAAGTGGGGGAGGCGGGTTCCAGGCGAGGCCGTTGTTGCAGAGTGTGTCGCCGATGCGCTCGGTGGCAATGAGAGGGTGCTGAGAGCAATGCTAAGGGGTGCCAACGATGCCAATGGCTGCGGCAATCGGCTAGAGGTGGAGGACAAGGTGGTGAGGATTGGGAGGGCCACTTATGGCAAGGTAGTGAAGAGGCAGGCAATGAGAGCTCTCTTCAGACTAACACTGGATGCCGACAACAACAAAAGCCTCTAGATTTTTAATCTTCGTTCCTTATTCTTCATTCATTATTTCAGTCATTTTCGATAGGTTTATGTTATAACAGATGAGGAGATTCTTCAGCAAATATTCTTGTTTGCACGATGTTTGTAATAAGAGGATGATGGTCAAGAATCAAGATCATACATGAGAGCTCTATTTGCATGCTCTCTTGGTCTTGGTTTCGGATTATTCTTTCAGTGTTGACATGAATTCTCCCCATTTTATCATGTCATTTTTGAAAGCGATGTTCCATAAATTGTATGGATTAGGAGTGAAATCGCGTCTTATGTTATGAATATTGGCCCAGTGAGCAATATATATAGCGAGTACATGGAAATATTACAAGGGAATATGTCCTACACATATAAGGAAATATAAAGTAATTCCTATTCTAACCCCCTCAAACTCACGATGGATTATACACACTGAGTTTGGAGAGAAAATACAAATGTTGCACCCTAGTCTGTGGCTTTGTGAAGAAATCAGCAATCTGTAACTCTGAGGGTACAAATTGTAGAGCCAAAACTCCCTCCTGCACCTGTGAGTGAGTATATGAATTATCCACTCTAATGTGCTTAGTGATCTCATGCTTCACTGGATCACGAGCAATACTAATAGCACATGTATTGTCAGACAAAAGAGTCATAGGTTCACAGGCACTCCAAAATTTATAACTAGCCACCTCAACCAAGTAATATCTGTTGTCACTACTGTCATAGCTCTCAACTTAGCCTTTGCACTCGAACGGAAAATTGTAGTATGCTTTTTTTATCTTCCAAGCAATCAGGGAGAAGACAAGAAAAACAAAGTGAGCAGAAAGAGAATGATGATCAAAAGGATCACTAGCCAGGTCGCACCAGAGTATGCCTAAAGCTGTAGTGAGTTGAAGCTGAAAAAACAAATGACAAGAGATAGTCCCACGCAAATAGCGAAGAACCCGAAGAAAGTGACTATATTGAAGGTGGATAGGACGAGCCATGAATTGACTTAAGATATGAACAATATGAGAAATATCAGAATGAGTGCTCACAAGATATACTAGACTTTCAACAAGATGACGATATCGAGTATGATCCTCAAGAAGATCAACATCATTGGTCCAAAGCTAAAGAGATAACCCCTTGGGAGTCTCATATTACGAGTGTCAGTCAGACCAGAACGATCGAGAAGATTCTAGAAATACTTCTACTGAGAGAGATAGTAGTCTTCAGGCATGGAAGTGACCTTAATCCCAAGGAAGTACGTAAGAGAATCTAGATTAGTCATCAAAAACTACTCAATGAGATATTTCTTCACAAATGTGATGAACGAGAGTCAACACCAATGATGAGCATGTCAACCACATATAGAAGAAGCGGTGTCCTACCCTAAGGTGAAACATGGATAAAAAGAGCAGGATCATGGGGACTAACAGTGAAATCGACACCAATAATCATTGAAGTAAAACGCGCAAACCAAGTATGAGAAGCCTGTTTAAGGCCACAAACAGCATGACGGAGCCGACAGACGTGCCCATCTACAACAGAATACCCAAGTGGTGGCTGCATATAGACCTCATGTAAAACACCATTAAGAAAGATATTTTTAACATCAAGCTGAGAGATAGATAGATCCATTGATGAACAAAAGCAACCACAACAAGAGTGCGAATAGTGATCACATAGACAACAGGAGCAAAAGTTTCATCGTAGTCACGACTGTACTCCTGTTGGAAGCCGTGATCTACAAGATGAGCTTTGTAGCGCTTGATAGTACCATCAGACCAAGACTTAATTTTGTACACCCACTTACACGTGATAAGGCGAGCATGCATAGGTGTAAGTATAATATTTCAAGTCTCTGTACGCTGAAGAGCATCAAGCTCCTCTACCATATCGAGCTGCCATTCTAAGAGATAGAGAGAGCATGAGCTTTTGAAGTAAAACCAACATGATCAGAAGGCCGAAGGTATGTCCGGTCACGAAGGATGTAACGAGAGCATCACGAGGAGGATTAGGTATCGGTGTCAATAAGATACCAGGAGAGAAGATTGGTAAAGGACAAGGATGTCTAGAGTAGTGAATACCAGAGAAACAAGACGGGACGCAACACAGGAGGCATGGGTACAGAATGAACCAATGGAGACAGACCAGGTGAAGATTGTAATAGTGAAGAAATAGGTGAAGAGTCAGAAAGAAACAACCATGAGATCATCTCAATAGTGAAAACAGGACAAGAAATCAAATCTCAATAGAAGAAAGGTCGAGATTCGTCAAAGACAATGTCTTGTGAGATCATGATCCGTTGATCAAAAGGATCATGCAGCGATAACCCTTATGCTCATAACTATAACCAAGGAATACACACTCAACTAATTGACATGACAGTTTGGTGCTCTCATGAGGTTGTAACAGGACAAAACATGTGCAGCTAAAAAAACACAAACGTAGCTATATTGGGGGCTCGAGAGTAGAGACACTTTGTAGGACTGCCATCCTTAAGAGTAGTGGAAGGAGAAGAGTGTGGGCAGTCTCAATCAGATGATGATGTTTATGCTCAGCAATCCTATTCTGAGCATGGGCACCAGGACAAGAAGACTGGTTAAGAGTGTCTTGCTCAGAAAGAAATTGTCTAAAAGCACTAAAACAATATTGGACAACAGAATCATAGTGAAAACTACAAATAGAGGACTCAAACCAAGTATGAACCATAAGTGACCTAAATGGTAATGCCACTGTGCAAAGACTTTAGAGGTGGCGGTAGCAATGGCAGGGAGGTAGACATAGAGGTGATAGGAGTAATTAGGGTGGACGGAAGGTGGAGGCGGTCGAGAATGCAAAGACCCTGACGATCCCTATGGTGCCGGTCAATCCTAAGTACCATCCCTGTCTGTCGATCCTAGACGAAACAAGAGTGGGAGTCAAAACCAATCCTACAACCAAGATCGGTGAATTGACCCACTGCGAGAAGCTGCATAGTAAATTGGGCAACATGGAAAATAGCTAGAATAGAAAAGTTAGTAGACAAAAAGTGCCCTGACAGTTGATATACTGAGGAGTACTATCAGTTGTCTGAACAGAGATAGGAAAAACATGAGGTCCTACTAAAGTGAGAGATGTGGAGTTCGGTATCATGTGAAAGAGGCACTAGAGTTTAGAACCTAAGAGGTACCTGGAGTAGATATCTGAACTAGACTGGCAGAACATGCTAAGCTATGAGAGAGCTACTAAAGAAAAGCTTGATAGAGCTACTGAATAGTCACCTCGCTGAGAACTTGACTTGCTAGTCTGTCCTTTTGTAGAGGAAGGGCCCCTTGCCCCTGGATTATCCACCTCCACAGGCCTTGTTTCAATTTTTCTACATCGTACGACTCTAGTAGTCATGCCCAAAGTTCTTACAAAAGTTGCACTGAACTCTAGTTGATGCAAAAACAAGAAAGAAAATAGGTGCCTGGGGAGGAACCGCAGTCAAAGCAAAAGGGGTAGCAAGCATAGTCAGAACAAACTATGCTGTTAATCCGTGATGAAGCTCCTTAGCACAAAGTGTCGAAAGGGCCTCGGTGATAGTTGGTCGTGGTGAGTGGCTTAGAAGTTGGCTCAAACTCTAGGTGAATACGATAAACAAAGTTATAAAGGCAAAGGTGATCACGACCTGCATTCTACACTTTATGACATTCCTGGTAAAGCGGAGAGGCTAACTTTTCTAGTTGGCACCAAAGACTAGTCAGGGCTTGGTAGAAGTCATCGACAGAGGAGTCCACTTAGCAAAGCGTCGCTAACTTGCGTTGAAGCAAAAAGAACTGAGCATCACTGCTCTACTGGTATCGCTCGCGCAAGTACTCCTAGATCTGATGAGTGGAACATAGATCAACAATGTCTGGCTGGATGGAATCATCGATGTTGACCACCAGGATGGCTCGAACATTGACCTCATCAGCATATCAGTGCTCAAAAGTATTAATGGCATACTAAGAAACCTCATCAGCAACAGCAGCCTCTGCCTCCTTCTTGGTGGTCTCATCTTCTCAGGAGGTGCAGAAGTATGCTGCATGGGAAGAGGCTCAACCAGCAGTGGTGGACAAGGTCGTGCACCAGTGATATGTCCCTAGAGGCAGCGATCATCGAGCGTGATCTCCATGAGTGAAGACCACAACCTGTACTTCATCCCATAGAGCTTTGTTATTGAGAATGGGATCACAGCTGATAGAATAGAAGCCATCGATAGGTAGCACTGGATGATGCGGTGACCAAGGCAACGAAGTCTAATAGGTGGCACTGGAAGGCATGGCGGTTAGATCAACATTTTTTTGCAAGCTAATTGCACTTGTCAAAGATCTTTATCTTATAAAGTTCATAGGATGAACGTGTGGCTAGGGCTAAAAGTTTGCGTAGAAGCACGATGACTCCTGTTCCCAATCCCAATGACAAATCCACAACAAGAAGCTAATCCTTGTCGAGCACCTGCCTATATGAGAGACAGTAACCAAATTGTCTAGCGAAGCCCAGGAGCAAATCAAGTGAACAAAAAATCAAATCCCCAAAATACTGTTCCATTGCAAACATGGAGGACATTCGTCGTCGTCTTTCCAAAATACAAAAACACCGGGGCAAGTGCAAAGAAGGGGTTCAACGGCTTCACACCTACCAATCCTCAGCATGTGCCACCGTAGTTGCGGTACTTGGAGTGGTTCATCGTTACACTCCTCTGAGCCATGTCTCCTGGTCCATCGCCATGCCAAGCGTGCGCCGCAATGATGCCTTCGCTATGGCCTTGCCAAGGTACCCCCTAGATGCATTCACAGAAGGCGCAGACGGACTTCCTCATCATTTGAAGAGCATGCAGCATCATCGTGTTGCCAGGGGAAGGTCGAGCAGGAGGTCTACTAGCTTGCTCATGTGCCTGCATCCATGGACATACATCAAACCAAGGAGTATCTACACCGTCGCTTGCAAGCAGTGGTTGTCGTACACCTGGGCCGCGTTCAGTGAAAGTGTCGAAGGGTGGCATATGTGCCAAATGCTGCTCACTAGGTCATCTGGCCTGTGCGACCTAGGGGGAACTTCGACTGATAGGTCCATCAGCATGGCCTCTAGAGCCTCCATGGACTCCCAGGCGGAGATGGCAGACTAGTCACGGAGGTGGTGCCCTCCACCACCTCCAGCTTTAGGAAGCCCTTCTCCTGCTTGAGGGCCGCGATATGTTGTATGAAATTATCCTCTCTTCTATCACATGAGCATTGGCCTACAGTGTGATGGCCTTAGCATCTGTAATAGCCTTCGTGCCCTCCATTTTAAGGAAACAGATGCGCTCCGCACACTCCGCAGCGAGAGCCAAGGCATCCTCATCAACCTTATGGGTGGCATCAAGCTCTGTCTAGACATCCTCCTCATCCTTGTGGGCAGCAACGAGCTCTGCCAAGGTAGCACTAAGCTACTCCTATAGGTTAGCGGGATTGTGATGCGGCTCCCATGACTAGGCCATCGTCTGCACAACCAAGGTTGGTAGGGGCACGTGCGAATTTAACAAAAAGGGGGAGAAAATAGAAAGCAGAGCAAGTCAACCCCAGAGGGCAGCACCCTAAGGGCCTACATACCTTTGCCCCGCTTACTTCGAGAACGCCGAAGAGGATTTCCGTACTACATAATTACAAGACCATTCGATCCAGGATGGCATCGACACAGTGCTTCCGCCCGAGGGATAAAGTCCCAATGGATAGTTGGCGTGCCTCTACACCTGCAACCTCCGTCATGTTGGTCCGCAAAGTGTCCTCCGTGCCAAGGGCACCTTCAAGTCCCCGAGCGAACCCATTGTCCAACTCCTATGCTCCCACCGCTGAAGAAGGTGGGGTCACTTATGAGGGCAACAATGTGAGAGAGCATATTAGAGACAGTCTCACGAAGTCCTGAGAACAAAAAGAAGTGCTCAAACTTGTGGTGGGTCAACACACGAGGGTTCCCATAGGAGATGACATCAACAGAGAGTCCACGGCAACGCCTGGAGGGGGAGGAGGTGTCCCAGCCTCCGAGCTTGAGTCCTCTAGAATGCCCATTGCGACACGATACTCTGTCTCAGGGACCACAATAGAAGGCTTCTATTGAGCACGCTTCACAAGACGGCCAAGTGAGTAGGACAAAGCGGGCTCTGTAGTGGCCCCACCTTCAACATCAACCAACGCACATGCCTTGGGGTCGTCCACCTCGCACCCTTTGTCGTCCTTTGCAATGCACCCCTCGTCGTCTTCAGTGTCATGATCTTCGTCATCATGTGTGTTTCGCACTTCGTCCTCATCAACTTTGCACACTTCATTGCCACTACCTACGTCGCCCCTTCTGCCTCAATGTGTGTGGCACCACTGAATTCATCCAAGATGGTGTTGGTCTCTAGCAATGTAGGGGCCTAAAGCCAAAGGTACGACGGTGATGGGTGAACACACCCCTTCGTGTCCATTGAGGTGGTCACAACCACCACTATCTTCATTATCGCTACCTCGTGAGTTGCAAGCGTGATTGCCACTCATGGTAGGAATAGGGTAATCAGGCACGGGGAGCCCAAGAGCTTCACACATGCGGTAAATGCATGGACTATTTGATATCATTATTGCCTGAAGGTTGTGCTCCTTTGGAATGTATGGCCCTAGGAACACCACCACCGCACGCTTGGCCTCCGCCAAAGATAGGACTGTAGAGGATACAACTAATGAGGGTCAGCACACCAAAGGGCTGATCAATGTAGATATACAAGGCAGACCACAAGAAACTTACCCAAACCAACAGGCTTCGCCAGCGTCATCAGGGAGGGGTGGATGCCATCATCCCAAGCAGGACCCATCCGCAAGTCCCACTGACAAGCCAAGGGGAGATGCGGACCATGCAAAACTCTTCCGTGAGGTCACACATATTCATGTGATGAGCAACCTCGAGAAGCCTCCTTGCACGCATGACGCGTCTCATCATCCCAATCGAGTTTCAAGCATGGTGAGGAGAAGTTCATGATGCACCCTGTCCAGCGAAGGCTGCTTCTGGGCTCAACCTTGTGGTAGAACCACCTTCTAAGCCAGTTGTACTCCCACTTCATCTGTGTTGAATTCATAGGAAAGTCCTTTCGAGCAACGGTCTAAACATGGAAGCTGACGCTGCCCACATTTGAATATTGCCTATTGCCCAGCCGCTTCGGCTAGCACCATACTTTGTGCAGGGAGACGAAGACTAGCACGCTGGGAATGACGGTCTCCAAATGAGCCGCGCCAGGAGAAGACCATAAGGCACGCGATGGTGTTCGCCGTAAGCTACGAAAGCTCTAATTCATACATCTGGAGAACTTCACCCATAAAGCGTGTGGCAGGAATGCGAAGCCTGGCGTCGAAGTAGGCAGCAAATACCATAGTTTTGCCCTCTCGCGGCCACAGGACAACCTCATCATCTACTGGATGGTGAACAAGCTGGTGGTTGGAGACTTTCCCATCGTTCATGAGAGCATCGAGAAGCTTGTCTGTCACAATCGACCAGCCGAGAGTGTTCATGCACACACCGGCCATCTTCACCAACACCTTCCATCGCTTGCCGGTGGCGGGATCAGAACACACATTTTCGCCACCGTGATTGCTGGAGGCAATTGACTTGCCGCCACGACCGGTGCGCTTACTTCCTGGTCCATTCCAAACAGTGACCGTGTGACAAGTAAAGGGCAATGGCGAGCAATGGAACTGCAAGCGGCAATGGGCAAGCATGAGAGGGAAGAAGCAAATGATTCAAACCCAAGCACCACGACGCTTAAGTACCAATGTGACAGGATCATTTAATGGAGGTAGGCCAAGCAGACCTTTTCAGGGGGCGTGCGTGCTCCCATAACCAGTGTGTTGGCCCACGTGGCACAACCAAGTGTGCAACGATCGCCACATGTACATCTGGTCTTGCCTGTCACACGCACCCACGACATGGATAAAAAAGGCTGGCAAACTGGATGGGCAAGCAACTAGTGAGCCGAAGGGACGGAGGGGGCCAAGGAGCAAGCAGCATGGTTTTGGCCTACCGGTAGCGAAGCCCTTTATCATGAGAGGCTACAGTTGGGAGAGTGGCCCCCCACCTTGGCCTAATCGGCCCATTGCACCAAAAGACTCATTATGTATGTGACTGTGGCAAGCCCCAAATGGCTATGGTAGGGAAAAGATATATTTGCCCTTACTAGTATAATCCTAATGCGGCATTTATGTAAACAACCTTCACATGGCTATAAATACATCCATCAGGGCACCATAGGAGAGGAGGATTCATTTTTTTTAGAGAAAAGTTCAAGCAGTAGCACAAGCATAACAAATATTTTGTACATCCACTCCCTACTGCTAGTCTCAAGTTCCAGGCAACCCATTTGTGGCCTTTCCGTAGCCCCCATTATCCACTATTTGGTCTGTAATCATAACAGCTGACAAGGGACATGAGTACTTCAACTTGATGCAATAGCAATCCAGGATTGAGCCCAATGTCAAGCACTATGGTTGCGTGGTTGACATGCTGAGTCGCACAGGTCTACTGAAAGAAGCGTTTGAGTTCATTGACACCGTGAAGGTTGAGCCTAATTCTGTCATCTGGAGGACGCTTCTTGGGGCTTGTAGAGTCCATTCTTAGATCGAACTGCCTGAACATGTGAACAGGCAACTGCTAAAGGCGAGGAGTGATGAAAGTGGGGATTATGTGCTCCTCTCGAACATCTATGCTTCAGTTGGGGAATGGTTTGGGTCAGAGAAGATGAGAGTTGATGGATGATAGTAGTGTCTATTGAGTTGTATACTCCAACCAGTTCACCCAAACGTTTAAGTTGATGAGAAAAGATGGACAATTCACTTATACTTCAACACCCCCTCATGTGTAGGCTCATCAGGACTAAGATGTGGAATAGAAGTGAGCTGCAATTATTTTTTTAATTGCACCAACCGAATCTTGAACTCAAGACCTCTTGGCTCTGATGCCATATTGAGTTGTATGCACTAGATATTTCACTCAAAAGTTTAAACTGATGAGAAAAGCTGAACAATTTACTTATACTTCAATAGTGCCAACAAGAAGGCATGTCGCACGGTTGTAGATGGCAGTGCGACGGATCTAATGCGGTTCTTTGGACAGTCGAAATCATGTTCTGAATTGAAAGGAAAGGATTTATTGATTGAGTATGTCACAAATACTGAAATAACTGAAATGAGGATGTATCTGTGGGCGAGGAAAATGCTATCCTGAATACTACTTCTGATACTGACTTAGTAAATTGGCTCTGATCTTGTCGGACATGTGGCAGCTGAAAAGGCTTGCTAAGACTGTTTGTGGATGCAAAACAATGTTGGAAAGTTATTTCTACATAGATACATACTTAATTTTTACCCCGTTGAGTTAACATTGGAAAGCAATTATCCATCAAGCCCAACATGACACGCTCTATCAAATTAACCATTTACATTGCGCTGCATTTCGTATGATCTGGTACAAAAAATCACACCTTGTGCAACACAAAGAATGGAGCTGTCATCGGTGCCTGCACTGAGTTGTGGAAAGGCATGGGTTGATACTTCTGCAAGAAAGATTAATTCTGCAATGAGCTGAAGCAAATTGTGAAAAAGGATTATGCAGGAAATGCCCATCTGCTCGGTCGAGAGAAACAGCTGTAGGCCCAGAATTAATACAAGCATAAAGAAATTTCTTGACCAAGAACAAGAAGCAATTTTACTCTCTATAATTTTTACCGTGTATTCTGAAACTGATCTTGGTCACTGCAATATGCCTTGCAGAATATTAATTATTCATAGCTTAGCTGTATTTGTTTGCCAAAATTGTAAAATACTGCAACTCCAGAGCTGAACGCTCACCTTTACTACCACCAAAGCGTGAAAAGGTAAAAAACCACATTTGTTACATTTCCTTGCTACAACTATTTGATATCAACTCTTGTTATAAGATGCGTGCTTGCAACAACCACGGTTAATCATATAAGCAGTGTTTTACTGATGATATTTTCACATTGGATCAAGTTATTAACCGGAAGATTACGGCTTATTTTCACATTGGGTCAAGTTCTTCATCTTAATGCACCTCTGGGTTTTAATCAAAAGATTCAAAACAATGGTTACAGGATCACATATTTTCGAAGCGGCGACCGGAAATTTACTTTCAATATTAGCCTCTAATATATCATGAGAGGGAAAGGATAAGTCCTATAACTAAAAAAATGTAAGAGCCTAAGGGTGTACATGATAAGTTTTATCAAATACCTAACATGGCGTGGATCATGCATATCGTCGCAACAAGCGATCCGCTAGTGATTAAGGTCCGTTTGGTTGGACTGAAAAACTATAGTTTATGGCTGAAATTGCACTGTAGCAGTTAAAATTTTACTGTAGCTGAAGATGGCTTATTTGGCATAATTAAATTTAAAAATAGAAAAAATATGCTAGCTCATCACGGACAATGCAAACGAATATAGGGAAAAAATTGCTCGCAAAAAACTCAAAAAAGCCAAAAGCTCATAAAAAGACGAAATTTATTAATAGTGAAAATACGCCAGAAGCCAGAAACTAAAGCCAAAACGAGCAGGGCAGAGTCCACTTGATTTACCGCCACATGTAAAGTATCACGTGATGGTAATAGACATAAAGACGTCATCTAAGATCACGCAACTATATGTAACTTAGACTAGGTAAGTGACTCAAACACGAGGAACGACTATATATAACTTAGATAAGGTAGGTGGCTCGAACATTAGAAACACAGACAGATGAGTGGAAAAAAACTCAGAAGATGTCCTAGCTGTGATTTCTTCAACAATTTGCGATATTTAAAGGTCCATGAGGAAGCAACTCTTGGATTCGTCAAATGGGGAAAACAAGTATACCGGTGAGTGCGTCTACATTTGAAAAATATCAACTCATAGAGTAATTTTCACCATAGATCCCTTAATTTTGTTTATTTCAAGTCAATCTTGTTTTTTATTTAAAATAGTTTTTAAGTCCCCTTATTTGGAAATTTTGGGTGCAATCAAGTCCCTTCATTTTCAAATTTCACGTGTAGATCTACTTAATTCGATTTGTTGTCAAGTTGCTTATTGTAAATGGAACCCCATCTATACTTGCCGGTTATTTTATGATTAACAGTCTGCAAGTCAATTCATATGTAAAATCTCAAAAGTACAGGTTGTAAGTGGCAAAAACAAAGTTACATCCATATGAGTCGAGCACGATGGTGCAAACCAGAGACCGTGCGGGTCGCATGCCAAATTTGAAGCAATGGATAGACACAAGCAGAGGGCAAGACAGCTAAGATCACGTAAAACAAGTAGATTACACAACCTCATTGCAATGTCGGACACACCGACCTTTCTTCAAGAAATCCAGTCATGCCATGCATACATTAGAGAGAAGTAGATTTAGATGAAACATTTACACGACAAACATGCACAATACATTAGGATTGGCACAGAAGAGATGAGCCTTGATCACAAAAGGCCACCTTTTAAAGGGAAGAGACCAAGGGGAGAGACATCCCCTGATTTTTTTCCCCTAAGTTAGGTAAAGAGACTCGAACCCGGGCGGTTAGGTGGAACCTTTGTGCCCTTGCCAGGCTTCCCAGGAGAGCTCCTCAAAAAAGGCAACATTTTTATCCAAATCTAGAGAATGGAATAGCTGTTTTTTTTGTTGTTGTTGTTCAGAGTTCAAGGGAGACTGGAGACCACAATTTCATTTACAATCCATAGGCTCATCATCCTTTTGTATTTCATAACACATATGGGAGTATTTATTTTAGTTTTATTTCACTATATTGCTTCATGTAACATTTTCAAGCCTAATATTGGCTAAGGTATACAAGTGCATTGTTTTGGAAACGGGGATATTAATTTATGAGGTGGATTTTATTTTTTAAGAGATTTGGCTGCTTGGTCAGCCATATTATGTAATACTGAAACTTCTAGAAAATTATTGGTTAAGTTACCTTCTCTATCCAAAAGTACTGCAAATTTTGCATCAAAATGAAGAAATCTGTTAATTCCATTTAAACAATGACACAATTTAAACAATCATTGACAATATGTGCTCAAGCACAAAAGAGATGACAATGAAATATATTGCCATGGTGTTAGGCTATTCACCTCCCTATGAAGACAAAATGGTGGGAGAAGAACATGAAGGCCAACAAGAAAAATATCAAATCACAAGATTTTGATGAACAGCTTCGGATGGCCGGAGATAAGCTCACCGTGGTGCACTTTTTTCCCCTAGCTGTGGAACTTGTAAGGCCCTACACTCCAAGGTAAAAGAAGAGAAACATGTATATTTAACAATTTTCTTAATACAAAAGAGAAAAAATTCCTGTTGCACTTAAATTTCTATAATTATGATACCTTTTTGTTTGATGCCAATAAGGTATGCCAATTGGCTGGAATGCATCCAGAGCTGCAATTTCTTATGGTCAACTATGATGAAAAGAAAGAGATGTGTCGCAGGCTCCATGTCCATGTATTGCCATTGTTCTGCTTTTACAGAGGTGCAGAAGGCCGTATCTGTAGCTTCAGCTGCACCATTTCAACTGTATGTCTTGGATAATCTAACCCCATTTATGAAGAAGCCCTTTTAAGCTCTTTCAAACCATAACTTTTTGCTATTTCAGATTCATAAGTTAAAAGATACATTGAAAAGGCATGGGGTTCAGCTAGAGAGTCTTGGACAAGAAAAGGGCTTGGAGGAATCTGAACTGCAGAGCTTTGCCCCACCAACTGATATCCCAAATGCAACAGCTGAAGTTTCATATAACATGGATGGAGATGTGGATCCTGTTGCACCCAACAATGACTAGATTTTAATATTATGCTGCAAAATTGCACAGTTTAGTAGTAGTAATTTTGCATATATGCTTATAGAAGCCAAGTGTTTGTTAAGGGCTCCATATTTTGAAAATTAGGGTCCATAGATGCTCATGAATGCCCTATATTTGACAGGGCAAAACAATACTCGATGGGTCTCTAGTTTTGTAACAATACAGGCTGTACAGCCTTTTAAGCTTCTTGTATTTCATTTCCTTGTTTTATAAGAAATGGTGGTAGAGTGGAGTCAATGTACTACCTTTATTTCCAAATACATGTCATACTAGCCTTTTGTCTTGTTTTCAAATACATGTTCTACAATTTTGAGGTAGATTTGTAACAATTCCCCCTATATTTTTAATCAAGTTTCTCTTAACAATGCACATACATTGAGGCAGAACCTTTTAACATCTTACTTTGGAAACAGGGAGGGAGGAGCACTAAATATTTGGGAATATAAAATTATATATACCAGCAGTTCAGAACAATAGAAATGGGCAAGTTAAGCATTCTTGAATGTCACATATATACTTCTGAGCAAGGATAAAAAAACCGGTACCGGGGCAAATCCCGGCCGCCGGGCGGTACCGGTAACCGGCCGGTTACCGGAAATCCCGGAAAAAAACCGGTTAAATTTTGTCAAATTAATTTTTTGGGCGGGGCGGGAGGAGACCGGTAACCGGTCGGTTACCGGAAAAACCAGTGAAAAAACCGGATAAACCGGTGGAAAGAAGAGCTTTGCTTAATTCTAAGTTCATATATCAATCAAAAGCTGCTCAAAACATTACATTTCTTCCCCTTATATAGATAGGGAAGGGGATTACACTTGATTACTAAGACTCATAAAGCAAATAGACTCATAAAGTCCAAATGGCACACCGTTTGTCACGTTAATTAGCAAATAGACTCATAAAGCTTTCCATACATGTAGCATGACAACTAAAAGTATTCAGACTGATGCATACTTATCTCCAAAGTTGACGGATTAGGATTGCATCACTTACACCCTTAACATTGATAAATATTATTTAGCACTAATACTTCAATGCTCCAATTGTATCATATCCCTCAAAACTACCTACATATTACTGAATTTGATGCTGGCATAGCCGCATAATGTAAAAGTTAGTGTTAAACAATATAAATATCATTAGGAAAACTAACTTTTACATTCAAAATTTGAAAATTCCTAATACATTCATGGAAAAAAGTTTGAAATCAAGCACGGAAAGTGCATGCATCTTCCTAATACATTTTATTAGTGCTAAATAATGAAAATATCATTAGATAAACTAATTTTTACATTCAAAAATTTAAATTTGAATTAAATAAAAAACCGGCGGTTTTTTTTCTCCCGGTCGGCACCGGTAAAACCGGTTACCGGCGGTAACCGACCGGTTACCGCCGGTATTTGGAACACTGCTTCTGAGTCAGTAGACATGTCCCCAGCACGTCCCAATAATACCACTTAAGAGTATTAGCTGCCTAGTGAGGTGGTCTCATTCATGGCTTCTACGAAACTGAACACACAAGCAGTCACTGAGTCACTCCTGCTCATCACAACAGCTGATTACCTAGAGCTTAGATAGCCAGCAGGCATAGAGCCCCAGCATTAAGTGGCAGCTCAATATGAATATACCTTAAATATCTAATCCTGCAATTAGATACAAAAAACACTGTAAAGATATGATAAGGAAAGGCCTTTCAGGGTAGCTAAAAAAAGGAAGGCCTTTTACAGGAAAATAGAACAACAGAGCAAATTTCAACACTACAAGAATAGTATAAAGGAGCATATGCCACATATAGGGCTGGCAAAAAAGCTCGGGCTCGTGAGCCAGCTCGGGCTCGGTTCGGGCTCGTGGAGGCTTGGCTCGGCTCATGGATGAAACGAGCCGAGCCGAGCCAGTAAAAAAGCTCGGAATCTAAACGAGACGAGCCCGAGCCAGCTCGCGAGCGGCTCGGTTGGCTCGGCCCAGTTAGGCCCAACTCCCCCCGTCCCCCGTAAAACCCTAGTTTCCCGAATGATCCCAATCCCACCCAGGCGGCACCGCACTAGCAGAGTAGCAGTAGCAGGCGCCAGGCAGCCCAGACTCCCTCAGTCCCTCTCCGCAAACCGCAACTCCCCCGAGCCGAGGCCCCGAGCCCCCGACTCGGCGTCGGCGACTCGCCGTCTCGCCGACTCCCCCGAGGCCCCGACCCCAGCACTCCTCTCGCGGCGGCGCCTCCTCATCTCATCTCGCGGCGGCGCCTCCTCAATCCTCATCTCATCTCGCGGCGGCGCAAGGGTTTTGGCGTCGATCTGGTCTGGTCTCGAGCGACCGTCCCCGACTTCCCGACGTCCTCGTCTCGCGGCGGCGCCTCCTCATCTCATCTCTTAGATCGGTATCCTAGATTTATCTCCCTTCTTCATTATGCTGTTATGTGTAGATGTGATTCAAATCTGATTCTTCATTATGCATGGTTGATTTGATTGCTTGCTTGCTCGGGGTTCTGAACCAAACCAGTCTCGATGCTACAAGGGAAAGGAAAGAACGCTAATTTTTAGTGTCAGGTTTTGTTGGCTCGCGAGCCCTCGCGAGCCGGCTCGAGCCGAACCACGAGCCGAACCGAGCCCACAAAAAAGCTTGATATCCTAACCAAGCCGAGCCGAACCGAGCCTCCATTCCACCGAGCTTTCACGAGCCGAGCCGAGCCAGGCTTGGCTCGGCTCGTTGCCACCCCTAGCCACATACTAAACACAATGGTAAGCTTCAATGGAACATGTCATGATCTCATAATGGCGATGTTAGTCCAAAAAAAAGTAGTACTGCTACTGATACTAGCAATAAGGAATAAAGAGACCTCAATTAGCTGGCACTACAATCTGGTAAACAAGGATCAAGAGGTACAGCATGAGATCCACAATAGGGAGGTCCATTGACAATCTAAGGTGATCATAAGGAAGTGGCACAGTGGTACTACCAACCTGTAGGGAATCACTGATTGAAAGTGCAATCGATACTGTTCTTTTTTTAAAAGAACAATTGATTAGGCATGCTTTTATTGAGAGGGATGGAAAAGCAGTAGGAGCAAATCAAAGAAGTGAATCACCTTTTCTGGAGTGATATAATATCAACGTTGCCTCAGTCAAGCCCAAAAAATAGTCCCAAGTGCATCCTGTTCAGGCAAATCATGAGAATACAGGCAACTTTTGGGATTATTGTTTCCCTTTTCAGAAGAGATGATGGTATTACCTTCCATGATCCCTTCAGTTGCGAATAGAACATTGTAATGTTGAATTAGCTTGATTTCATTGAGTTTTGTTAGTTCCACTAAAGTCTAGAGTTTAACTTGAGTACTTGACAACGATTATCAGTTCACTTTATGAAACCACATATCACCAATGGATTCTTGTATGAAAAGGGCCTTTCACCCTATTGTCCTTCATGGGGTGTTACCCAAAGAAATAAGGTTGGACAAAATAGGCTCTCCATATCCTTCAGTCCTCTTATCAGTACCGCTTAAATTGCTTATAACAGACCAATGCATCTCGAAATTAGGCACGTGCCCTGCTTGCTGCATGTCATGCAAAAGTGCTGCAGCGTTCTGTAGATTGTCACTCCTACAATAGTTATCGAAAAGAATTCTATACATTCCATAGGATGGTGAAGAACCAAAGGTAGTTAGCATTTCCAAAATCCTCCTAGCATCACAGGTTCTTCCCATGGCACAAACACCACGTATGAGTGCATCACAGGAAATCTCACTTGGTTTTAGGTTTGCCACCTGCATCTCAGCAAGAAAATCAAGCGCCTGGTCGAATTCTTTCAGAATACACAGACTGTGCATAATAGAGCTGTAACTAACTTCACTCGGAAGACAGCCTTTCTTTAACATTGTATTTAGCAGGTAAACAGACATTTTTACATCTCCTAGTATGCAGAATTCCTTGATTAGGACATCAAAATTGATGTCAGATCCAATTAGTGCACTTTTGCACAGGTTGTTCAGACATGATTTTGCTTCAGAATGTCTTCCAAATGAAAGAAGACCTGAAATGAGGGTTGTCTCAATGACTAGACCATGCTTCCATCCACTGAGCTGAATCAGATGAAACAATTCTAGTGCTTTCTCAAGGTTTCCTAACCTGCAATAGTGACTCAATACTATTCTGAGACTGCGGTTGCTTGGTGTTAATCCCTGGGCAATGCAAGTATCAAGCATATTAACTGAACGATCGGTATCTCCAGACTTGTGAAACCCATAGACAAGGAAGTCATAGGTGGTTTTGTCTGGAGAAATACCGTTACCTTTCATATCCTTCAACAAATCATGAACCTGTAAAATGTTTCTTCTCTGAAAGAGACAAAATATCAGGATGTTGTATAAAATTACTTCTGCTAACTTATCACTATCTTGGACCAGCTCTTTAAGGCTTAATGCACTAGAAAACCGACTTTGTTCACACATTCTGCAGACGAGAAAGCGGTAGCTAGAAATAGAAAGTTTAGTATGCATCTTTAGCATCATGCAAAGAACTGCATCTACCTTTCTCCAATTGTTTAGACAACAATATGATTGTAGGAAGAAATTTAGCAAGGTGCCACTGAACTTATTCTCCAAAGTTGTTTCTTGAAAAACAGACACTCCCTGTCTTATTTTTCCTGTTTGTACTAATTCCTTCACAATGCAACTGCAAGCTGAGACATCAGTAAATTCCATGTTCATCATAGATTGTACCAAGTCCATGGCTCGTTCTACATCAAGCCTTGGTAACAAAGAGAATGCAAGTTGGCAAGTAAACACATCTAATACTTTGCTTTTGTTAAGACACATGTCATACATTCCAATTGATTCGGCGGTCTTCTGCTCCTTCAGGAAGCCCTCCATCAAATTAAAAATTAGTGAGCGATCCACAACCACACCCTTTTCTATGAGAGTCTCCAGCATCGCACATCCAACACTAGTGTAACCTGTCCTGCATAGCTCTTTGAGAAGTGCACAATATGCGCTGAAAAACAAATTAGGATAGCAGTCCACCAACACGCTGACAAGCTCCAGGGCTTCCTCAATTACTCCCCATTTGCACAAGCGACTGATGAGGGTTATCACATCCTTGCTATCAGGTGACCATGCACACTTTGTTGCAACATTCCAACATTCCCAGAACCCTGTTATGTTCCTTTCCATGCAGAAGCCTATCATCAAATAAGTATATGTATCTTGATTAATTGGCAAGCCTCCTCTGAACAAGCTGTCCAAAACAAATCTTGCACGAGCTGACATCCCATTCCTACTCAATGTTTGGACAAGTAAATTTAGAGTTTGAGCATCAAATTTGTCAAATGTATCTGGCATCTCCTCCATAAGGTCAATGACATCCATTACATGTGCAGGGATCACGCATAAGGCCTTTAGTAGTACTGAGCAGCTAGGTGGTGAAATGTCATGCCCCCATTGAAATGCTTCATCTTTCAAAAGAAGAGCACTTGCAACATTGCCTTGCTGACATGCACTGACTAGTTCTGAGTTAATATCTGGGTAAATAGCATTATCAAGAATCTGGACCAATGAACTGTCAAACTTTTTGGAATCAGTGTCCAAATACAGACCATTGCCTACTGAATCAAAAAACTCAGCTTTTGGAAAGCCAGTGGCATTATCTCTCTTGACTTTCACTCCTAGGTGATCTAGCCCCAAGAATGATAAGGCATTAGAGAGTACACAATTTCCTGAGGGAAGATCATTTACACCATTGGTTTTCATAGTTCTCAAGATTTGTTCTATGCCATCAAACTGTCTATATCTGCAATATCCTGCCAAAAGTACCTTATATGTTAAAAGTTCTGGCATTACTTTCCGGTCAACCATGTCTTCAAAGACATACCTTGCATGTCTGTACAGTCCCTCCCTGAAAACACCACTTATAATAGCATTATAAGCACACACTTTAGGTTCAATATGCCTGGAAAAGCACTCAGATAAATATAGGAATGCAGCTTTCAGCTTCATTTCTCTACAACCATGACATATGAAAACTCCGAAGGTAGTAGCATCTGGCGCAAACCCTAAGGCCTCCAGTCTTTGGAAGACCAACCATGCCTCGTCAGTACCAAGATTTGCGCACAAAGACGCAAGTAATCTGTTGCAAAGACGCAACTCAGGCAAATACCTCCACTCTTCCAAGAAATTCATCATATCTCCAATGTCCTTCTTCTTGCAAAATTCTTCTACGATAGTTGATAAGGATCCCTTGCTTATTTCAATGTCCAAACTCTTTAACTGCCGAATTATACCAATAGCTTGTAAAAATTTGTCTTTCTTGATTAAAGCCTTGACAACAAAATCGAGAATATCTCCTTCCGTGCAAGAACCTAATCCAACTTCAAGCATGTCCAAATATACTCTTAAAGCTAATTCATCTTCTCCCCTTCTAATCAGAAGATGAAGAAGTGCTTGGTAGCATGAGGCTGAAAGAACCAAACATTTATAGCGTGCACGATCATAAAGTGCCATTGATTTCATGAGGTGGCCAGCTTCTAAATACGCCTGGATAATCTGACTGAACAATCCACTTGCATCAGTCAGAGCCCTATTGTCATCCAACAAGACAAGCAGTGATTCAGCTTGGCTGAGCATCTGAGAATCTGCAAGTATTGACACCATGATCTCATTCGACCTTGGAAGATGTTGGAACTCCTTGCTCTGCCATGAAGCCCAACGATACAAATTCCATAAAAATTTCGCCTTTCTAACTTCTGCCACATACGGCCCAAAACCAACCAAAATGTCAAGAAAATCATCAGGCTTCAGCTCCGAAGCACGCCAAAACCTGCGGAGGGTCTCCGGTGAGAGCCAGAAACCAAACTTAAGAACATCTTGCAAGCTGCAGTTCCCTTCAAAGGTGTCCTCTCTACTCTCAAAAATAAAAGAGCACTTGGCTCTAACCAGTTTACCAATACCAGAGCCCAATTTTACCGCCGAATGGACATCAGCTTCGCACTTCTTGGCAGTTTTTTGCTGCACATTAAATCCGGCTTCCTCTGAAGCGCTTGCAACGATTGAATTGCATAGATAGGTGCCTCCTTTCTTCTCCACAATGCAGTAGCTTTCAGCTTTCAACAAACTCTCTTTGCTGGAGTTTAATTCCGGAACACTATTGGCATGACCTCGGCATCCAATCTTGGGTTCTTGCCTGACGTCCGCACTGGAATTGATTAAAAAAGATTAGCGCACACTCCCAAATAGGAACAGAACTGCCGTACTTGAGTTAGAAGCTCTCTCTCACCTTAGACGCCGGAGATGGATTGCTCGGCGTAACTGCCATGCCTTCGACATATTGGCCCTGGACTCTTGGAATTGGAATTGATTTTGAAGGACGAGGATGCTTCGCTGCCACTTAGAATTGGAATTGATGATTCCATTCCAATTCCAAGAGGTGGAATAGAACTGGAAGCGCGCCGCCTCCTCTCCTCCTGCTCCCCCACCACGCCGCCTCTCCCCTCCCTCGCCGCCTCTCCCCACCCCAGCCGCCTCTGCTCCGCCAAGTTGGCGGCCACCAGTGGCCGCGCCGACGAGTTGCTCCGCCTCGCTCGGAGTTGATTTGGTTCTTGAGGGTGAAAGCAAGATGCGAAGGCTCAAAAGTTCATAACAATGGCCCAGCCCGACAAAAGACAAAAAAAAGGTCTTGTTAAACATCGGCCAAATATTTTCTTTCTATCTATCATCTAGATTTAGAACTGTTAGATTAGAGATCCAATAATCATGAATTCTCCCTCTACCCCCTTTGAATTCTACCCCCTCCCTTTTGAAAAAATCTCCCTTCAAAAACAGGGTCCATTAATCTCTAATCCAATGGTCACAAATTTGAATAATGGGAGATTCAATTTTTTGCCACCCTTAAGATTGACATCAAAACTCTGTCACTTATATGTGGGACCACCTGAGTCACTGACAATAGGCCTGGATGGCAAATCTGTTGCCACCTGAGTCGTAAGGGTGACAAATAAATAAATTTTCCCCTGGTTGGAGCCATGCCAGGTAACGATCCAGGAAGGAAGAGAAAGGGTAAAGGAGATATGAAGGTAATTCTCACCCTGATTCATTGCAATGATATCTGTCTTTTAAATAGACAGTATGTCTAACAAGAGTATCTAATTCAATCTCTCATTCCTACTATAGTTGCTATCTCTATCTGAACTCAAACTCCTCTTCCTAAATACTAGTAATAACTGATATGGCAAGACTGTCCTGTTTCGGCATGACTAAAAACTCAAAGAAGCCTTCATGTGTTGGAAACGTCGTCTTCTCGATATCAGTTGGGTGCATGCGCACCTGATGATAACCGGATTGAAGGTCCAACTTGGTGAAGAACTTGGCGTTGTACAACTCATCAAGCAATTCGTTGATGACTGGAATAGAAAACTTATCCTTGATGGTTTTATCGTTGAGAGCCTGGTAATCCACGCAAAAGTGCCATGTGCCGTCGCCCTTCTTGACCAGCAACACCGAGGAGGAATACGTCAAGGCGCTTGGGCGAATAATACCTTGTTGCAGCATCTCCCCACATTAGCGCTCCAATTCATCTTTGAGGAGTTGTGGATAACGGTATAGCCAAACTGAAATTGGCGTTGTCCTAGGTAAGAGGTGGATGTGATGATCTCGGGCGCGCACTGGTGGCATGCTGGTGGGTGGCAAAAAGACCTCCTCAAACTCGCTGAGCAAAGCCTCCATCAACTTGCTCCCTATAATGGCAAAGGCTTGAGAGAGTGCTCTGGAGACCCCTAAGCCCCGCCACTGGATGTGGCCGCCGTCACGCTAGAATGCCATGGACAAGTCATCGAAATCCCAAAGAATTGGATCAAGAGCGCGAAGCCACTGTGTGCCTAACACGATATCAAAGCCATCCAAAGGAAGAGAATAGCAGTCCATCACAAACTACTCGTCGTTGATGTTCAATGGCAGGTCAGCGCACACACCCTGGCTAGGCACAAGTTTTCCACTAGCCACAAACACCCAGAGGCCCTCACGGGGTTGGAACACCACGTCGGCTCAGTGAGCAACAGCCGGGGTGATGAAATTGTGGGTTGATCCGGAGTCCAACAGAACCAGCAAAGGAACATCACCGATCCAGATGCGCGGCTGCATGGTCCGGCTGGCTTGAGGCTTGATATCGGTTAGAGCATATAAGGAAATCCTAGGGGTGCCAAAATCTTCCTCTCCGACCAGGCCATCTTCGCCCTCCACACCATAGTGGGAGAGGAAAGCAAGGGAGGAGGAGAACAAGGCTGCCGCTTGCAAGAACTTAAGTCTATGTCAAAGCTGCGGTCTCTTGGGATTGACAAGATGGAGAGAACGATGCATGGATCACCAGATCTTAACAAAAAAAAAACTACGCCCAGATGTCTAGGTTTGTTCTGTACACCGGAATCTGAACGATCAGATGGGCGTTACAAGATTGAAGAGAGTCAACGGATTCAGGAAATATTCGAGTCCTTGAGACTACCACCTCTATACAAGTCCTGAAAATTCACCATTTCTATGGTGACAGTTATCCCAGCTGGACGGTATCAAGGCCCGCGAAGGCAATCTGATGAACCTCACAATGCTGAATCTTTCCAACTGTATGTCATGGCTGCATCTCCCTCCACTAGGTCAGTTGCCATGTCTCAAATTCCTCAAAGTGGCGAGTGCATCAGTGGTTAGAACTATCGGCTCAGAATTCCTGGGGTGTGGAGTGACGAAAGGACTTCCAGCAGGATTAGCACCTTTTCCGAAGCTTGAACGGCTAATGCTGCATAGCATGCCAGAATGGGAACATGGGTCTTTTGACACCTCGAATTGCTGCTGCAGCTGAACCTTTGCTTGTACGGCTGAGCCTGCGGAGAATGGACATTCTGTACTGCCCTGAGCTGATGGCTCTCCCAGAAGGCCTCCGCCATGTAGCCACATTGCAGGAGTTGCGCGTTCAAGGAGCTCATAAGTTGACAAGAGTTGGAGGTATTCTTTCAATGACTTGGTTGGGTATGCCTGATTGTCTGCAGCTTGAAATGGTCTCAAGCATTTCATCGATACACAGCGTGGGGATAGTAAATTGCCCAGAATTTAAGTGCTTGGATATGTTAGTGTGTGCACAGACTCGACGCTGGAAAGACAAGGAGGCGGAATGCCCCCAGGGTAGCAGGTCCAGGGGGCCTAATGCAGTTTAGAGTCTAGCATGTTACCCTCTGAGAAAGGCTGGAATTCCTTCCATGCAGAGGTAGAAAAACATATGTTACAATTGCCCAAGGCCCAATGGGTGTATAGTAGCTGGATGGACAAGCATGAACATGGAGCATGCGATTTTTTTTTCTTTTCCAAATTGACATTGTAAAATTGCTCGTCGCTTGTATTTGCACCGCCTCGGCTCCTGAATTCAGCCATGTGGTGCATGGTTATGTGATTGTAATGTGCATGTTGTAGAGGTGGTCCAACCTTTTATGATTGGATCTTACAACTAGCTCAATATATAATAGGACTAATAGTATAGAGGAATGTACTAAGATTCACTCACCTTTTATAATTATCAAGGGGTAAGATAGAAATTTCCCATCCTACCCCATTTATATATAAACCCCCAAGAGGGTATGAGAAAGACAGATCCACTCCATATACGAGCACTCTCTCCTGTCGTTGGCTCTCTCTAACTAGTCCCCTTATATGTTGTTTGGTAAGAACAATAGTTGGTGCTGTCCGTGAGGACACGCAAGAAGCTACGTAAGAGAAGGCACTGAATGCGATGGCAACCAAGCGAAAGAGAGGTACGGCAGCAGCGACAGTCGAGTCTAACATGCGGCGGCCGATGGTGTAGCATCCAAAAAAAGAAAATCTAACCTAACCGAACTCTCTCTCCTCTATCCCTAATTAGTCTAACTCCCTCACGTGCTCCATCTTCTTCATCTAACTCTATCTCTCTCTCTCTCTTTCCATCTACCCGCACGTTAGCAGGAGTGTCGGCCGGCGGCAACGGCACCGGCCGACGGCGGCATCGGCGGCCAGCGGCGCACGCAGCCAACCGTCGCTCGTGCATGTGCGTGCATGCAGATGGCGCAGTGGCCGTGGCGCGGTGGGGCGGCAGCAGCGCGGTGCGGGGCGGCGATGACAGCCAGCTGGCGGCGGTGGAGGCGGTCGGCCCGGCGGTGGCGGCGGCCGCGTGCGACGGCGCTCGCACACATGCGCACACGCCTGAGCGCGCACACTGCCATGGCGCGGTAGCGGCGGCGGCGACGCAGGGCGGCGACGGTGCAAAAATCAAGGCAGAACGCACGCGGCCACGGCTCTGCTGGCAGCTTTGCTGGTGGCTGGCGATGGCCGATGGCGGTGGCTGGTGGTCGAGTGCTGGGGCGTGGCCGAATGGCCGTTTGTGCGGCCGAACGCGCGTTCGCACGGCTGAACGGTAGTTCGTGCAGCCGAATATCGTTTCTCCTAGTCGAACGACCGTTCGTGCGGTCGAACGTGCGTTCGCGCGGCCGAACGGCAGTTCGCTCGGCCGAACTGCTATTTTCCTTCCAGTCGTTTATTTCCTATCGTTCCTATATCAAATTCACCATATCTGATCGGTTGTCTCCAAATCACCCTGTAGCTTCCCACGCAGTTGTTGAGGGAGCAGCTGGGCAGTTGCGCTTTCTGGATCCACCGTGCAGCGTGTCCGTTGAGCGTGCTCAATGTAAGTACCTCGCGACCGTGACCTTTCTATTTCGCAAATTGCATGTTTCCAGTTTATTTTCACCTTGCCATTGAGTATAATTATCATATCAACCATGCTTGCTTGACTAGTATTATATCGCTAAAAATCGTATCATTAAGGTCACCTGATTCATATCATATCGCTTAGCTAATACCACATCACTACAATTACTTGTTTCATCTCATATCTCTTGGCTAATATCATATCGTTAAAGTCACATCATTCAAGTTACCTAGCCAATTTTATATCGCTAAAGTTACCTGATTACTAGCGTATCACTAATGTGGTCTGGTTATTATCATATCGTTCATATTGCCTGTTTATAGATTTTTAATATTATATTCATACCATGATGTTTTAGGTTACTTCATTTCACCTGCTTTTATGTTTATTAGGATGCTCAGTTAAAATGCCCTAGAGTTCATGCTTTTAATTGATGATTTAGAATCTATGCTTAAATCGTTAACGGGGGGTAGCATATGAACATGTTTTAACTTAGGGTTAAATTATTGACACTCTTTTGATATTAGGGCTGCTATGTTTAGTTTCCTAATATTATGTTTCAATAATTGTATGATGTTGTATTTGAGCCACGAAGAATGTATGTATTAAACATGTTAATCTGATTAATAATCACTTATCACATAATAAAACTTGATTGGTTGATAACCTTGCGTGGGCTATATTATAATACCTCTTTAGGTTAATCCCTATATCGCTATCACCTTATCATTATTTCACATCGCTCTCATGTCAGGAACTATGTCTCTCCATTCTCAATCCTAGCACCTCTTTTCACTTCTCATAACTTTATCGTAGCCTTATCCTTGCCATCTCTTAATTTCCTCAAATTCATACTTTATGATCTATCTATGATGTATCAATTACCTTATCACCAATCCTATCTCTCCAGCCTCATTGTATTAAATCGTTACCCTCATAACTTTACCTTAAATCATTCATGTATCCCTAACTATATCATGGATAATTAACTAAATAAAGAACTAAGGGTTATCACGCCGGGACTACCCACATATAAGGGGTCATTTCCACCCAACCTCGTAACGTACGGGGGGCCGTACATTCTCGTTACACAGGATATTACACCCCGTCTGCGGTTATACAGTCGAGGACAAGGTTGTGCCTGGCTATTCTCGTATAACCGGGTATGTGGGATGAGGTCACTGGCACCCTTGCTATAACTTGCTATAATTTGCTATAACTTGTCACATAACAACTATCTTTAATACACAATCTCCATGATATCCATCTCCCATTTATGATAGTATCTCCGATATCAGTTGTGCGTTGCTTTCATCTTGTACCCGTTGTTCACTTGTGATGCTTGTCCTTTATTTCACGTAGTTGCATTACTTGTCTTTACTCTTGTGTTACGACCGTTGTTGGGTGCTTGCTGAGATTTCCAAATCTCATGCTTGCTCTTTTCAGTCTTAGGTAAAAGGCCAGTGGAGTGATAGCATCATGCATGGGTGGGAGCACTCGAGTTTTCAGCACCGTGGTTTGCCATTGTTTTGTTGTTTCATTCGTTCTTTATTTGGTTAGAAGTGGACCGGTCTCATATTTTAAACATTTATTCCAACTTCCGTTGGTTCTCTATTAAAGTGTTAATAAAGTTTTAAACTCTTTGTAATTTCTTTTGTTGTTTTTATTTATTATTCACTTTGGCGATGACGTTCCATGGTAGTATCACATATGGTTATGTGGGGTATTACAGATGGTGGCAACGATCATGATGCTTGCGCCGGTATGACCGTCGACCACGACACCCACACCAGTAGGACAATCGACCATGACGCCTGTGCCGGTACGACCGTCGATCGCGATGCCCACACCGTCATCTCGACACCAGAGAGTTAGCCTCCGAACAATATCGGTGAATGTCGGGTCTCTCCGGCGAGGATTCTACACAAAGCGTGCGCTCCAAAGCCTTCGCCCCGCTATCGACTGCATCGACACCCACGACCACGCTGTGATCATGACTTCGGTGACATCTCTAACCATGCCGTGGTCAAGTCTTCGCTGATAGACACAACTACTCTATGGTCGACACTTGGGGACGGAGCACCTGCCTCTAACTTCTCCATGGGACTTCGCATGGTCTCCGCCGAGGACTTCTCACGGTCTCCATCGAGCTCCGTGCGGATGTCATCTCCATGCGAAGACTTCACGCGACCTCTGCAGGACTTCACACAGTCTCCGCCGAGGACTTCTAGCGGTCTTCGTTGGGCTCTACACGGATGTCATCTCCGTGCGGAGACTTCACACGACCACCGCAAGACTTCGCACGGTCTCCACCAAGGTCTTCGCATGATCTCCATGTGAAGACTTCGCACGACCTCCACAGGGCTTCGCAAAGTCTTCGTCGAGCTCCGTGCAGATGTTGTCTCTGATGAACTTCGCCCGGTCTTTGCGGGACTTTGCACGGTCTTCGCCAAGCTCCGCACGGATGTCATCTCCGACGGACTGCGTAGAACTCCACAGGACTTTACGTGGTCTCCGCCAAGGACTTCACCCATTCTTCGTGGGACTTCAATGGTCTACGCCAAGCTCCGCGCGGATGTCATCTCCCATGGACTGTGCATGACCTCTATAAGACTTCGCATGGTCTCCGCTGAGGACTTCTCGTGGTCTCCGCCAGGCTCCGTGCGGATGTCATCTCTACATGGAGACTTCGCATGACCTCTGCGAGACTTCGCATGGTCTACGCCGAGGTCTTCGCACGATCTCTGCGCGGAGACTTCGCACGACCTCTGCAGGGCTTTGCAAAGTCTTCGCCAAGCTCCACACGGATATCATCTTTGACAAATTTCGCCTGGTCTTTGCAGGACTTCGCATGGTCTTCATCGAGCTCCACACGGATGTTGTCTTCGACAGACTACGCACTACCTCCATAGGACTTCGTGCGGTCTCTGCTAAGGACTTTGCCCAGTCTCCGCGGGACTTCAATGGTCTTCGTCGAGCTCCACGTGGATGTCATCTACGACGGACTACGCACAACCTCCACAGGACTTTGCGTAGTCTCTACGTAGGTGTCGTCTCCGCCCACCTCACGGTCGTGGACGTTTTGTCTGACCGCCTCACATCGAGACTTCATCCGACCACCTCACGGCTGTAGACACTTCATCCGACCAACTCACGGTCAAGATTTCATCCGACTGCTTTGTGGTCGTAGTTTCTTCGTCCGATCGCCTCATGGTCGAGACTTCCCCCGACCTCCCCAAGGTCATAATTTTGTGAAATGCGCACGGTGGCCTCACGCTCTAGTGTGCTCTACAAAGTATAAAGCGCCAAAATTATAGCCGTCCTTGGAAACTCTACGGAGTATAAAAAGTGCATGGTAGCTTCACGCCCTGTTGTACTCTACAGAATATAAAGCGCAAGAACTTAGCCGTCCTGGGCAACTCTACGGAGTATAGAAAAATCGAATGACAGCCTCACACCCTAGCATACTCTGTAGAGTATAAAGCACCAAGAACTTAGCCATCCTGGGCAACTCGATGGAGTATGAAAAATCGCACGGTGGCCTCGTGCCGCGATGTACTCTACGGAGTATAAAACACCAGGAACTCAGCCGTCTTGAGCAACTCTACAGAGTATAAATGGTTGCGCGGAGTCCACGGCCTCCACGCGAATTCTACGAAGTATAGATAGTAGCACAGGACAGCTTGCGCAGCCGCACGTGCATCGCGTGCTTCGCCCATCCCACAAGGGTGTCCCTACCATGGGCCGTAGCCCTAGTGTGTCGCACATTTCACACGTCTCACCAGGGAGTTTGCCATGCAACTTCGTCCGACCGCCCCGCGGTTGGGACTTCGTTTGACCACCTAGCGGTCGTAGAAACTTCATCTGACCGCCTTGCGGTCGAGACCTCGTTCGACCACGTCGTAGTCGTAGAAGCTTCGTCCGACTGCCTCACGGTCAAAACTTTGCTCGACCATCTCGTGGTCGTAGACGTTTCTCCGACCACGTCATGGTCATAGACTTCGTCCGACCTACTCATAGTCATAAACTCTGTCTGACCACGTCGTGATCAAACACTTACTCCGATCGTCTCGTGGTCGTGACTTCGTCCAACCACATCATACGTTGTGGTCGTAGACTTCGTCCGACCGCCTCGCGATCATAGACTTGGTCTGACCACATCGTGGTCGTACACTTCGTCTGACTGCCTCGCGGTCATAGACTTCGTGCGACTGCCTCGTGGTCATAGACGCTTCATCCAACCGCCTCACAATCGATACTTCGTCCAACCACCAGTCATAGACGTTTATCGTACGCGCAAGGCTTCAACCCGCCACCAACTTCATCGACGCCAAGTATGAAGGGTGCGGGACAGAGCACGCGAGTGTGCAAGTCTTCACTACCAACTTTGAGACTTCATCCGATCAACTTGTGGTCATAGATGCTTCATCTGATTGCCTCACGGTCAAGACCTTGTCCGCCCACCTCATGGTTATTGACGTTTCGTCCGACCGCCTCACGGTCAAGACCTTGTCTGCCCACCTCATGGTTATTGACGTTTCGTTCGACCGCCTCACGGTCATGACTTTGACCGACCACCTCGTGGTCGAGACTTCATCCCACCAGCTCATGGTCGTAGATGTTTCGTCCGACCTCCTCGTGGTCGAGACTTCGTCCGGCAATCTCATGGTTGTAGATGATTCATCTGACTGCCTCATGTTCGAGACCTCGTTCGACCATGTCGTGGTCGTAGACGCATCATCCAACCACCTTGTACTCGTAGACACTTCGTCCGACCGTCTCGCGATTTAGACTTTGTCCAACTGCCTCACATTTGTAGACAATTCATCCGACCATGTCGTGGTCGTAGACTTCATTCGACCGCCTCATGATCATAGACTTCGTCCGACCTACTCATGGTCATAAACTCTATCTAACCACATCATGGTCGTATACTTACTCTGACCGCCTCATGGTCGTGACTTTGTCCAACCACATCATGTTCATAGACACTTTGTCCGACCGTCTCGTGGTTGAGACCTCATCTGACCACCTCGTGGTCGTAGACACTTTGTTCGACTAACTCATGGTCATAGACGCTTTGTCCGACCATGTTGTGGTTGTAGACTTCGTCCGACCACCTCACAGTCATAGACTTTGTTCGACCTGCTCATGGTCGTAAACTCTATCCGAGCACATCGTGGTCGTAGACGCTTCGTTCGACCGCCTCGTGGTCAAAACTTTGTCCGACGTGGGCATTAGCTTCGTCTCGCCATCGACTTCGTTGACCTCAAGTCCGAAGGATGTGGGACGGACTATGTGTGTTAGCTTCTTCTCATCACTGCCTTCATCAACCCTGAGTTCGAAGGTTGCGGGATGGGCTGCACGCGCAAGCATTTGTCTCGAAGGGTGTGAGACAGAGCGTGAGCACGCAAGTCTTCACTGCCAACTTCAAGACTTCGTCCGACCAACTTTTAATCATAGATGCTTCGTCCGACCGCCTCACGATTGAGACCTAGTTTGACCACCTCGTGGTCATAGACACTTCATCCGACCGCCTCGTGGTCAAGACTTCATCTGACCAGCTTGTGGTCGTAGATGTGTGGTCTGACTGCCTCGCAGTCGAGACTTCGTCCGACCATCTCGTGGTCGTAAATGCTTCATCTGACCACCTCGCGGTCCAGACTTCGTCCGACTGCCTCATGGTCGAGACCTCATCCGTCCACATCGTGGTCGTACACTCTTCATCTGACCACCTCATGGTCGTAGAAGCTTTATCTGACCGCCTCACGATCAAGACTTCGTTCAAGCACTTCGTGGTCGTAGATGCTTTATCTGACCACATCGTGGTCGTAGACTTCATCCGACCTACACATGGTCATAAACTCTATCTGACCACATCATGGTTGTATAGTTACTTCGACCACCTCATGGTCATGATTTCGTCCGACCACATCATGGTCATAGATGCTTTGTTCGACCATCTGACAGTCGAGACATCGTCCGACCACCTAGTGGTTGTAGACGCTTCGTCTGACCACCTCGTAGTTGAGACTTCATCCGACCAACTCGTGGTCGTAGACGCTTCGTCTGACCATGTCGTGGTAGTAGACTTTGTCCGACTGCCTCACAGTCGTAGATTTTGTCTGACCTACTCACAATCGTAAACTCTGTTCGACCACATCTTATTCTGACTGCCCTATGGTCTTCACTTTGTTCGAGCACATCGTGGTCGTAGATGCTTCGTCTGACTGCCTCACGGTCGGGACTTTATCCGGTGTGAGCGTCAGCTTTGTCTTGCGAATGAATTCATTAATCCCGAGTGCAAAGGATGGGGGATGGACCACACATGACAGCTTCATCTTGTTGCCGCCTTTGTTGACCCCGAGTCCAAAGGCTGCGGGACGGAACGCACGCCTCAGAGCTTCGTCTCGCCGCCGCCTTCGCCGAGCACGAGTCTGAAGGTGGGGGACGGGTCGTGCGTGTCAGTTTTGTCTTGTTGTCAGCTTTGTCGACCCCGATTCCGAAGGGCGAGGGATGGACCGCGCGTGTTAGCTTCATCTCGCCACCTCCGAAGGTGGGGGATGGGCCACACGCGTCAGTTTCGTCTTGCCACCAACTTCATCAATGTCAAGTCCGAAGAGTGGGGGACGGACTGCATGCATCAGCTTTGTCTTATCACCGATTTCACCAATGTCAAGTCCAAAGGGTGGGGGACGGCCTATACGCGTCACAGTTCTGTCTCACTACCAACTTCGTCGACCCTGAGTCCGAAGGGTGCGGGACAGAACGCGCGCATCAGAGCTTGGTGTGAAAGCATCTAGGCCCCTAAAAATGGTTTTGGTAATTAATGAATTTATGTGAATATGGGACTGACATGTTTATTGAGTGTTTAAAAGGTTTAGTCCCTAAAATCATGACAAGATACATGCTAAGGATAAACATGAAGATCAAAGTGGCTCAAGGCAAAGGTATATGTAGACTAGGACCCTCTTTTTATTTTTTACTGGTCTTAGGAGAAAGGATGGAAGACCGAATTATAAGCTAAATGTCATACCATAAAGAAGAATCATGGTAAGTAACTTGATAGCATATTCTTGTGCCATTTGGATCAATTTAGGATCATGCAACCTTTGAAAATTAAAATTGATACCCAAATCTGTGCTCTGTTTGGAAAAACGGAAGTATCAGAGTTTTAACGGCAGAACTACTGTAGAGTAGAAGTTCCGTAGTCGTAAGCTGTACTTCCGGCGCTTGGAAGCTCCAAAAAACTGAGGAAAACCTTTTTTCCAGAGAGCACCCCGGTATCGCTCGGTGCTCTGTCCGGACAACTGGAAGTACCGATGTGCAAATCGTGGTACTTTCGCTTCCCAGAAGCTCCGGCTATCCAAGTGGAGCCTTTTTTTTCTAGAGAGCACCCTCGGGACGATTTTAAATCCGTGGCAAATGGAAGTACCAGAGTTTCAATGACGGAACTACCATAGAGCGGTAGTTCCACAGACTCAAATGGTACTTTTAGAGTACAGAAGCTCTGAAAGGTCGGGCGGAACCTTTTTTCCAGAGAGCACCTACTCTCAGCCTCGGTTCAAACGGAAGTACCGCGCCGACTTTCCAGAACTACCTGCTAACAGAACTACTGGATTTATAACGGCGGTAGTTCCATGTTGACTTTTAATGGCTAGTTCAGAAGCTTTGACATAGCTGTTACTGTCGCGTCAGAACAGGTGCGGAAGTACTGACCTTTGGCCTGCGGTACTTTCGCTCGCCTTGAATTTTTCTGGAATTCAATTCTAGCGGCTAGTTTTGGTTGGTGAGAGTATAAATACCCATTCACTTGCTCAAGGACATTGAACAGACCACATTGAGCATCTTTGAGCATTGAGCATTCACTCCACACCTCTCTTTCTCATTGTGCAGTTGTTTGAGGTGGTTGAGCCAAACAAGTGCATTGCATCCATTAGATTGATCCTTTGGCACTTGATTTTCATCAAGCGAAGCATGTGATCTTTTACTCTTGGTGTTTGTTGGCACCTTGATGACTTGGTGGAGTTTGCGCGACGACTTCTTCAAGAAAGTTGTGAAGAAGCCCGGCATTGACTTGTGAGTAGTTTGAAGTCCACCACATTCGGAGTGAAGGAAGAACTACCACAAGTGGATTGAAGAGGTGAGGCTTAATTTGTGGAGCCGGTCTAATTTGTTTGGGCTTTCCTCAACGTAAACCGACAAGTTTTCGATCCCACAGTAAAAACATCGTGTGATCATTGGGTATCTTTTATCTCTTTTTCAGCTCTTGTACATTTTGCATATTGTGATTATTTACTTGTGCTAGGGCCTTTTGTAGAGATTTATTCTTGTTGTGTCATAAACTTACTAGAATTGTGTAGGTTTCAATTGCTTCAAATCTTTGACATATTAAAATTGTACAAATTAATTAGAAGGTAAGAAGATTTTTAAAACCTCCTACTCACCCCCCTCTAGTCGGTTATCCTTGATCCTACAGGGTGGGCCACATGCATTAGTTTCACCTCGCCACCAACTTCGTTGATGTCAAGTCCGAAGGGTGGGGGACGGCCTATGCGTGTCACGGTTCTGTCTCGTCACCGACTTCGTCAACCCCAAGTCCGAAGGGTAGGGGACGGTTCGTGCACATGACAGTTTCGTCTCGCTGCCGACTTTGTTGACCCTGAGTCCGAAGGGGCGGGACAGAACGTGCACCTGAAGGCTTCACCTCGCCGCCGCTTTCGTCGACACCGAGTCCGAAGGATGGGGAACGACTGCACATGTCCATGCTTCATCAACTTCCGCGACTCTACCAGACCACATTGTGGTCGTGCCTTCATCTGACCACGTCATGATCGTAGACTCCGTCCAACCGTCTCGCGGTCGTAGACTTCATCCAACCACGTCGTGGTCGTAGACATCGTCTGACCACCTCATGGTCATAGACTTCGTGCGACCACCTCGTGGTCGTAGGCGTTTTGTCCGACCGCCTCATGATTGTAGACTTCGTGCGACCACCTCGTGGTCATAGACGCTTCGTCCGATCGCCTAGCGGTCGAGACTTCTTTTGACCACCTCATGGTCGTAGATGTTTCTTGCACGCGCATGGCTTTGACCCGCCACTGACTTTGTCGATGCCAAGTCTGAAGGGTGGGGGACGAGCTATGCACGCAAGGATTTGTCTCAAAGGGTGTTGGACAAAGCACATGCGCGCAAGTCTTCACCGCCAACTTCGAGATTTCATCTGACCACCTTGTGGTCATAGACGCTTCGTCCGACTGCCTCACGGTTGAGACCTCGTCCGACCACCTTGTGGTTATAGACACTTCATCCAACTACCTTGCGGTCGAGACATCATCCGACTAGCTTGTGGTCATAGACGCTTCGTCTGACCACCTTGTCCGACCAACGTGTGGTCATAAACGCTTCATCCGACCAACTCGTGGTCATAAATGCTTCGTCTAACCGCGTCGCGGTTGAGACTTCGTCCAACCGCCTCATAGTCATGACTTTGTCCGACCAACTCATGGCCATAGACTTTGTCCAACCACATCGCAGTCGTAGGCTCCATCTGACCACCTCGTGGTCGTAGACGTAGTTGTTAGGACTTCGTCCAACTACCTTGCAGTCCTGACTTCGTGCAACCAGCGTGTCAGCTTCGTCTCATCGCCGAATTCGTCAACCCTGAGTCTGAAGGTTGCGGAGCAAAACGCGCAACTCAGAGCTTCATCTCGCCGTCACCTTCATTGATCACGAGTCCGAAGGTGGGGGATGGGTCGCACGCGTCAGTTTTGTCTCGCCACCGACTTCGTCGATGTTAAGACCGAAGGGTAGGGTATGGCTCGCACACGTCACAGTTCTGTCTCACTGCCGACTTCGTCGACCCCAAGTTTGAAGGGTGCGGGATGGAACGCGTGCCTTAGAGCTTCTCTCGTCACCGCCTTCATCAATCGTGAGTCAGAAGGTGGGGGACGGGCCGCATGCATCAGTTTCATCTAGCCGTCGACTTTGTCGACGTCAAGTCCGAAGGGTGGGGGATGGGCCACGTACGCCCAAGTCTTCAACCCACCACCGACTTCATCGACGCCTAGTCAGAAGGGTGGGGATGGGCCGCACGCACTACAGGACCGTGCGCACAAGGATTCGTCTCGCCATTCATTTCGTCGATGCTATGTCCAAAGAGTGGGGACGCACCGTGCATGCCACCCGCGCGTCAGAGATTCATCTCACCGCCGATTTCGTCCACGCTAGGTTCGAAGGGTCGGGATAGACTGCACGCGCCGTAGGTTCGTCTCACCACCGACTTCGTCGACACCTCGTCAGCGTACGACTACCTCGTGGTCGTACACTTCGTCTAACCACCTTGTGGTTGCAGACTCCGTCCAACCACGTCACAGTCGTAGGTTCCATTCGACCACCTCGTAGTCGTAGACGTAGTCGTTAGGACTTCATCCGACCACTCGTGCTCATAAATTCATCGACACTTCGTCCGACCACTTCGGGGCAGCGAATTTGTCGATACCTATGACCACCACATGGTCGCACCTTCGACGACCATGTCACGAGCGACATAGTCGTCAGGCCTTCTGCGACTATGTCGGAGGGACCAACCTGACGAGGCACCTAAGCTTTCAACATGGGACTTTGCCGCCCATGTTTACGAGCGCCCGAGGCCGGGGCACGACCTACGTGCGCTGGGTTGGCCTCTACAGGGAGATGCCACAACCATGTCAAGATCGGTCAAACAATCTTGCTCCAGGAGGTTTACAGCGTCCACACCCTCGGGGATTGGAAGCTACCAGCTGCATCAGCTCGCCCATCGACACTTGCGTGCTTACTGTCGGGGGATGGGGGCGGGGCTAGCCTGGGCTAGTTGTTCAAGCCAGCTCGCCCATCGGGACCTCTGCGCTTGCTATCGAGAGAGTACTGTTGTACGGGTGGCCAACCCCCCGTGACTAGACCTTGCAACTAGTCCAATATGTAATAGGCCCAATTGTATAGAAGAATGTACCAATATACCCTCACCTTTTGTAATTATCAAGGAGTAGAATGGGAATTTTCCATCCTACCCTATTTATGTAAATAAACCCCTAAGAGGGGTATAAGAAAGGCAGGTCTGCCTATTTCATACACAAGCACTCTCTTTCTCCTGTCGTTGGCTCTCTCTAATTAGTTCCCTCATTATTGTTTGGTCAGTAGCCACAAGTGTGCACATTTTCATTGCAGTGATGCCTCTTCACTTGTTGCTTCTTGTCCCCAACTGGATCTAGTTACATGTTTATGCATTGTTGTAATCTCAGTCTCTGTAGTCGTTGCTTTTGTTAGACCATGTGGCTAGGTCTAGGATATTTTGGTGATGAATAATTGACAATGGTTAATTTGTGATGATGAATAATTGGTAATTTTGTTTAGCATTGTTATGCGAGTGTGTCGTGTGTGTGCGGATTGATGTTGGTCAAGTTTGGATGGACTTGTGCTGGAAGAATGTTCTTTGGTATTTGCATATGCAGGTTGGGTGTGAAGACAGTCATGGTCGGTGACGAGGAAGACTGGGACTAGGAGGGCGAAATCTGAGGTCCAGGCGGTCGAAAATGTCACGAGGTGGTCGGGCTCACGCTGGAGCACATGGAGATCAAAGGTGGATGATGCGTAGATAAGATACAGGAGGTGCAGTCTTGGAGGCTTCGACACGTGATGAGTTGGAGAAGTTGTAGTTGGATTTTTGAAAAACCCGTGTTAGGAAGGGTTTCGGGTCCCTTATTTGTTGGAATTGGATTATAATTTGTGGGCTTAGGATAAGCCCAGGTTTTGGGCCCTAAATAATTGTATTGTTGAAAGCCTAAATTCTGAAATTAATAGACTTAGAGCTTTAATTCCTGATGATGAATCATGTGAGTTTTGTCAAGCTTTATATTCTAAGTTGGAGGCTTCTAGATCTATTAGTGCATCAAATCTGGTTCAACTTAAAGATGCAACTGACAAATTTGATGATTTAAAATTGATACATGATTCTTGTGATGAAAAATTAAAAATTGCTAATGATGAAATTGAAAAGCTCAAATCTAGTTCTTCTACATGTTTAGAATCAAATATTTCAAATGCTTAATCTAAACCTTGCTCTAATTGTGAAATGCTAGAAGTTAGACTTAACTCATCTCAAGAATCTATTCAACAAATATTTTATCATGAAAACATGTCTTGCTCAAATTGTCCTAAGTTAAATATGATTCTAGACAAGTCAAAAACAAGTGTGAAAAATCGTGGTCTAGGATTTAATTTTGTTGAGCATGCCAAGAATAATCCTCCTAAGGTTGTTAAGGTCCTTGAACCTGGAAAAATTGAAGTAAAATATGAAGCAAAATAAACTGTGTTTAAATCTGCTGGCTTTGTGCAAAGTTCATCGAATAATAATGTAGGTCCTAGCTCATCATCTCAACAGAATTCTGGTTATGTTAAATTCAATTGTACCTACTATGGAAGAGATGGACACTTACATGAATTTTACTTTAGGCTTGCTACGAAAGTGTAACATCCTAAAAATTTAAATTTGAAGATATAAAAGCTTTTGAATTATTATTGCAATGTATTTCATTTGAATTTGGAATTTATGGGATTTTCTGAAAAATTTGGTGAAGGTTCCGACGGTTAAAAGAAACGAGAAGAAAACGAACATGTTTAAACAACAGAGAATTAAAATTTAAAATACTAATCTGAAAAGATGATCCAGTATAAGAAGAGGGAAACCTGAGTTAAAAATATAAAATCCCATTTTGAGAATAATGGCATAAATAGCAATAAGAGTAAATGGATAAAATACAAATATGCATATACAAATTGTGCAAGTGAGAGCTTAGAAATAAAATATGCAAAATGAAATAAGCCAGCAAACTAACAATGAATGAAATTATATATATACATATATATATGTATATGTGTGTGTATATATATACAAAAAAAAATGAAATGGATGGAGTTAGGCCGGCCGACACCATCCAGCCCAACCCCATCCCTCCTTCGGTCGTGCGGCCCAATTTTCCGCCTGCCCGGCCCCCGCGCGCAGCGCGCAAGCGCACTCTGACGGGCGGACCCCGCCCTCACCCTCGCCTTCTCTCCCAGCCAGCGGGCCCGGCTTCTCTCCCCCGTTCCCTCACTGGCCGGTGGCCCTCCTATCGCCCGGCTCTTTCTTCCTCCTCCTTGCTCTTCCCTCTGCCGCGCGCAGAGCTTTCCGACCATGTGGCGCGCGCTTCCTGCTGCCCCAGCGCGCGTGCGGAGCAAAGCAGCGGAGCAGGTAAGGGTGGTCAAGCGCCAGGAATCCCACGCCTGCCCTGTCGACATCGCCCGGTGCCCTCCGTCGCGTCCCCGCCTGCGCTCCCGCGTCATCACCGCCACGCCCATGCTCTGCCGCCCGTCACCGCGCGCTCGCATCGCCGTCTTGTCCTGGCCACTGTGCCATGGTCACCGGTCACATGGGCGCCGCAGCAACCCCCTTTCCACGCCTACAAAGAGCTCTCCCGGCCGCCCACTGCTTCCCGCGCCCCTCCCCTCTCCTCAGCTGCGCGGCGCGCTGATCGCGCCGGTCCTCCACGCCGCCCGGTCGGCTCCCAGTCTTTAAAAGCAAGGGAGCACCTCCATTGGCCTCACATCATCCCCCACATCCTCTCCTCTCACGGAATTGAACCCCCACGACCGGAGCTCGCAGGAATCGATTTCCTCTTCACCGCCGGCCAAGCGCACCACTGCCGCCGCCGTTCTCTCCACAGGTCGTCCCCGGCCGATTCCTCCGAGTAGGAGCACCCTCAGAGCACGGCGAAGCTTCCCCCGTTCCCGGCCGAGCCCCTCCTGGTCCACACTTCGCCGGCACCGTGCACCTCCTCCGTTCACTGCCGCCGCACGCCGCCAAGCCGCCACAGCTGCCCCCGAGTCAAGCCGACCCCCGAGGTAGCTTCCTGTCCCCGCTGAGATGCTCTCGCGAATTAATTGAGTTCCTATGCCCTGTGCCGCCGTAATACCCGTTTCCTTGTTTCGCCGCCGCTCCGGGTCGCCGCCGGCCCGCTCCGAAGCTCCCCGGCCTCCGCCGACGCTTCCACCAGTTTCCCCTGCCTGCGGACAACCCGTTTTCGCCATCACCCCCTGCTCTCCGACCACCCCTCGCCGGCGCCACCGTCGGCCGTATCACCCCCGAGTTTCCTTTGCTTCAGCCCTGCTCCCTCAACTCAGTTGCATTCGTTCGCCTCCTTCTGTCAGGTAATACCCTGAGCCCGAGCGGTTAACAGCGCGCGTTCACCCCGGCGTCCCGAGTTCGATTCCCTCTGCCGCCAAAATAAAACGGGGTTTTTGGGATGGTTTTTGCCAAGCCACAGTAAGGAAGAAAAATCTGAAATAATTTATAAAAGATGCAACAATTTATTAGGATAATCTTTTACTGTTAAATAATGAGAAATCTAAACCAAGTAACAACTAAAGGGTAGAGACATTCTAAGTAAATGCATATGTAAGCACCTATATGAGTATATAAATAAGAGGTCATAATAATATACATGTGTTACAACAAAACACCCCTAGGTTATCAGATGATTAAAAGTAACCTACCTAGTGTAGCTATGTAAATACTAGTCATCACTAGGTGTCATCAATAAATAAATATCAACCGTAGATTTAATCGAATATTGATATTAAAGTGTAACCTGGTATGGCGTGCTCGGTCCTAGATAAATAAATAACAAAAGTAATAATGGTAACAAAATGTACGTAAGATATCTATGATGCCTAACCCAAAGGGCATCTTTAGTTAAATTCATGTTGGCATGTCTATTAAAATCCCTAGGTCATTTGTAATTAACATAATCTCACCATTCGGCATATTAAAAGGTAGTGTTAGCACAACCTAAAATTTTACATCTCGAATTGCTAAAAGTATAAACTATAAGATTAATTTGAATATAAACAAGCTCATTAGTTCAGACAGAGGATTAATTAATGGTTAATGATGTCATAAGTACTGAAATTGGATTACTAATTAGAAGGCCCTAATGTCAGGACTCATATGAGTGGATCCTAATTCAAATTAAAATTAGCGTAGCTATGAATGAAGATACATAAGATATGATAATGGGATTATTAGAGATTTAATTCTAATTAATTACCATATAAGAATAAATATTGAGCCCTTGCTATTTATCTTAATCTAATTAATAAGTAAAGGCCTATACCAAAGATTATTCTAAAAACTTAATAAAGATATCCAAGTGTTATAATACATTTGAATAAAAGATTTATAGAATAAGTACAGATCTCATCCATCAGTCCAGTCTGCCTTTATCCTAACCTGAGTTGCAAGGAATGCATACCCTAGAGATAAAATTTGTACACTAAACTCCTACACCAGTCTATAGGTCTAACCCGACTCATGGAACTTCCTTGATAAATAACAAAATAATAAAAAGAGATTATTAATAAAAAGATCAAGTTATCATATGCTATTACCAACCTTGCCTCAAATCACAGAATCACCCATTAACTCGTAATAAAACTAAATTGAGTTTATTCGGATTTGTTTGGATCTTTTGAGTTATTTGCTTTTATTTGGATTCAGCTGTTTATCGCGTAATTAGAAATTGGAATTCGTGAAGACCCATTTGATCAAGTGAGGTCAGGCTCAAAGTGAAGATAAACGCCAACTCAAGAAAAAGCATCGTGTGAGCCCAAGACCGCGGTAAACCGCGCCAGGCGAGTCAATACTTTGATCATGTTGAACCTACGTTTTCTGCAAATTACTTCGATTTAAATTATCAAATTGCATGCTGTTAGGTTTATGAAAATACATGTTTTATTCAATAATCTAGTTATGTGCCTATTGTTTACCTTGGATAATATTACCCCTCCTTTGGAATATTTGAATGTGCGAACCTTGTCGCCCTAGCAAAATTATAATGGTAACTTTTGAAAATAAGTCCCTAATTATATGCCATGCTTAGTTTTGCTTAGGTGCTCATGGGCGCGAGAGCGCCCAAGCATCACTTTTAATCCTGAGAAAAATTGGTTGGGCAGTCATGGTGGGAATGACTGGTATCCTTTGATAGAGTTATTTTATGCTCTCAAAAATCCCAACTTGCTTAAATATCTGAGCGGATGGCTTGGGGGCTGGTATGTGGTGCGGTGGGAGCACAAATTAGGGAGTGTGGTAGAACCGCTCAGATAATATTAAGGACCGAATCTTGTCATGTCAACCCGTGTAAAACAGTACAACCACAAGTCTATAATGGGTACGATCTAGCTGAATAACTTGCAAGGGTTTAGTTCAGACATCACCGAGGGAAGTGGGTGCCAGGGTGTACTGGTTTACTCACAGTGAGGCACAGGGTGTACTGTACTCGCACGGCGCAAGAGGGGGCTTCTGACTGTGGTGGTGTAACCCTTCAGCGGTGAAACCTCAGCGTGGGTGGTGACTAGCTAGATCGGAGTAAGGTAAAGGCTTTATGATAAATTATCTGGGTCTCATGCCTAAGGAAGCATGTTGGCAAAAAGGATAGTTCATCTCTTGTGGTGAAAGTGTACAAACTCTGCAGAGTCAAAACTATTCGAATAGCCGTGCCCACGGTCATGGGCGGACATGGGAACTTACTCGAGTTAGTTCTATTTAAAAATGTTTGGAAAATGGGAATGGAAACTTGAAGGGCGAAGGACTGCCCTGGTTTGGAATTGTCCTGGGCGTCGTCCCAGTGGTAAGTTAAGCGGCTATAACGCTGAAGAAATTGCTATATGGTGCAGATGCCATGTAACGGTGGATGGAATCTGAATCGATATTAATAATGCATTTCCTTGTACATTATGATTTGTTCCAAGATTGCTAAGTCATAGGGCTTTTTAATTAATTGTATTCAAAAGCACTCTACGCAAAATAAAATAGCCCGAGCCTCTCCTTTGTTAAGCCATGCATACTATTTATTTGCATTCTGTGTATTGGCTCGCGGAGCACGGGGTCGGAGTGCTCATGCTCGCTTTTGCGACAAAATTCAGAATCAGGAGTCAAATCACCTCGCTTCAGCAACAAGATTGAACAAGCTGGCCGAGAAGATGAAGATGTCAAGGGCTAGGTCGCGAACCTCCAGTTGGCTGCCTGTGGGCATGTCCTGAAGGTCCCACCTGTGTGCTTCGTTCTTCCGCTGCTGCAATTTATTGAATTCGGCCTAATCGGCCCATGAGTAAGTCTACTATTATATTTACGTTTCCGCATGATATGAACTTTGATATTCAGAACTGTAATCTGTGAGCACTATCTACTGATCCAGGGAATAGTGCGGTGAATCACAGAGGAATCCGGATGTTAATATCTGGGTCCCTACAGAAAGAGAAGAAGAAAAGATTGAATGTTTTAAGACAAAAACATGCAATCTCTTTTATTCCTAGAACTAATATGAAAGCTAAATTTTTAGAGAAGTTTTATGATGATTTTAAATCTGCTTCACATGCTAGTTTGGGATATAATTCAAATAAGTCACGTTCTTTTTGGCATTTTAATCACCCACATGCTCATGATTTTGGTTCTAGATTTGTTGCTGTCTTTCCACGTCGTGTGTCACAGTACTGGATTCCTAAATCTTATTTTACTAACCCCAGTACTGTGAGATCAATGTTTTCTGTGATGTAAGAGCAGCTAACAAGGATGGAGAACATGAACTAGATTGGGTTCTGGTCTTTTACATCATTGCTTGATTGGAACAATTGATGGTTCTTCACTTCTTTGATGGCTTCCAAGAGATTTCACTTTTGAAAGACTATGTGGAAAAGATGATGTAGTCTTACACCTTATTGGGTTGGATTCTCAGGTTGCTGATATTATTTCAAAACCACTTGATTCTGCACATGTTGCTCTTTTGCGAAGTGAGTTGAGCGTGTTGCATCCTGTAAGATTATTCTAAGGGGGAGCTTGATGTTTAAGAATTTAGGAAGTTTTGTTTATTATACTTGTCAATTAAATCAACAAGTCCAAGCCATCAAATGTAAATAAGTTGCGGAGCTCTCTCTATCATATTTATTCATATGCTGTGTAGCTTTAATCATAACTGGTTATAATTAATTTGTTGCACTTGAACTAAAATATGACATGGCGGAATTCTTTGACTAGATTGATTCTAGATAGTATTTTGTGATGTTCAACAAAAAGGATTAGCTTAATTGTGAGTCTTATTTTAAATCTCGGCTATGAGGCTCACATGTTTCATATTGCAATCTTTTTTTGATCATTCAATTTGGCATGCCATAAAAAAATGAGAAAGAGACATTTGAAAAGATATATGCTCCAAGCATACTATGGTAAACAAAAAAAGGCACAAAAAGGACACAAAATGAAAAGAAGTATGCTTCAAGCATGTCATCATTTACAAGAAATAAGCTATTATGAAAAGACTTACGCTACAAACATGCCACATGCGTAAGAATTGAATGTGGAGCAATAGATTGTTATATGAGACTGCTAGCTCATATAGATTAAAGATTTGCTTCACTTTTAGGCTTTGACTTTTTGTTCTGATATCTTATTATGCTTTCTATAATTGGTTTGGTCATTGTTGAGATGCCTGTCATTGATATAAATTGCTTAATCATATTGAAAACTCTGTTTTGATATTGCTATATGATATATGATTTCATATGATTTAAATAGCTCTACTCAAAAAAATATGGCTTGGTTAAATTATTAAATCAATTTAAAGTGACTTGGATAATCTACAAAGTTTCTTGATTTTTACTCTTATTGTTCGTTCTTAGAATTATCTTTTCTCTGAATTTTCTTGATGATTACATTGCCAAAGGAGGAGAAATTGGAGAGAATGTGAGATATTGGAGAAATTTGCTAAAACTACATCTCTTGTGTTGAGGGGGAGAGATTTGAGACTTGTAGTTTAAAATGCTTTTTCGGCTTCAGTTCTTCACTTATATCTAATTGAAGCTAATTTATCATTTTATTTTGAGGTGTTGTCAATATATTTATTAAGGGGGAGATATGAATTCATCATTCTATTAAAGCTGGACAAATAATAGATCCACGTATCTTCGTTGTCGTCCACGTCTGGAGACGCAAGATTTGTGGACAGCAATACTCGAGTAAGCGGTTTCTACCTCGTACCGAGTGTCGAGTTGGAACCACGTAGTTGGATAGCTATATTGTCTGACATCAAGTTGTGTTTGTTAATAGTACATTTGATCTCTGACATCGAAAGAATACCAAACTTTCTCTACAGTTTTGGAAAACCAAAGACAGAATTTGCACAGCCGTGCATGCTTGTGTCTTTTGGGTGGTTCAGGTTGGAGCTTACGTGCACGCTGAAAACTTGTCAAATATCTCAGCTTGGTTTAGCCTTCGTTTAACCTCCGATTACCTTTGTATATTTTCATTTCCCTCCAAAAAAAAAAGGTCAATTTTGTGTAACAACATGAAGGGGAAAATGCATTTCTGAACCTCTGCAAGGTGCAAGAGCAAACTACTACACGTAACCATTCTACAGCTCATATCTGATATACACATGGTCATATGACTGAGATGACTCACATCTATCTCAATAACTGGGGGAAAAAACATGTAATGATGTGCACTGCTCCTGGGAGCTGAGCCAGAAGAGATCCTAATCTTTTCAGTTTTGTGTAGCCATCATGCAATTGTGTCCATGCCACTTCATCTTATCTTTTCTTTTCTTTTCTTTTTTGCTTGGTCGCACCATTGGTTGTTTGCAGGGCTACCACCCTGCAATATTAATGTCTGGCAAACACCGTCAGAGAAGAGAACGTCGCAGTTGAAGTGAAGCAATGAAGTTGAAAACTTAGGCCGTAACAACCAATAAAAACTACAGAAACTCCTAAAGAAGGTGCTTATATACTTTCTTCAATAATGATTTACATAATTTTTAAAGTATGATGAATAATTGATAAATATTAATTATATCTCTTCATTTACTTTAAAATTAGTTCTGCTCCTATTAAAGATGAAAATATAGAAGTACTACTCAGAGCAACTCCAAGAGATGGGCTAAATTTGATCCCCTATAATCTCATTTTAGGGGACATGCTAAAAAGTTAGGGATCAATATAACTCCTTTGCTCCAACAGTCATCCCCAAAAAAACCATGAATTGTGGTTAACTGAAATGATATACCACCAATAAAACCATGAATTCATACTTATACATTTGCTAATATTGCATAGGTAATGTCCAAGAAAATTGCATTTTTCTGTGGATTTAAGAAACTGTATTGAACTATCAGAAATCGTACACTTATGATTCTCCAACAAGAAAATGCCCAATCCATTAATCTACAATGAGTCAATCACCATTGATACATTCATACTAGCAATGCAAAGTGCAACTAGGAAGGCGAAGGAAATAGGAACATAGACCGCAATATCAGACCGCAATGCTTATTTTGCTCAGACATACTTTGCGAAGGAAATAGGAACATACTTTGCGAAGGAAATATCAGACCGCAATGCTGTCGGAGAGGCGTACGCGGCCGGCGAGGAGGCGCAGGCGGCCGGCGGAGAGGCGCAGGCGGCCGGCGGAGAGGCGCAGGGGCCGGCGGGGAGGCGCAGCGGCCGGCGGAGAGGCGTAGGCGGCCGGTGGAGAGGCGCAGCGGCCGGCGGAGAGGCGTAGGCGGCCGGTGGAGAGGCGCACGCAGCGGCCAGCGGAGAGGCGCAGGGGCCGGCGGGGAGGCGCAGGCGGCCGGCTGGGAGGCGCAGGCGGCGCCCGGCGGGGAGGCGCAGGCGGCCGGCGGGGAGGCGCACGCGGCGGCCGGCTGGGAGGCGCAGGCGGCCGGCGGGGAGGCGCAGGCGGCCAGCGGGGAGGCGCAGGCGGCTGGCAGAGAGGCGCAGCGGCCAGCGAAGGAAAAAATTGCAGAGAGGCGCAGCGGCCAGCGAAGGAAAAAATTGGGCGCGGATCGCTACTCGCGCGCGGGAACCGTGATTGGGGACGCGTGGGGTGAGACCATATTTGGCTCCGGTGAGGTGAGATATTGGGGGTGTTAAAATTTTTAATAGTGGTTTTGGGGATCTTTTGGAGAGGGTTTTTTTTCACTAATCACCAAAATTTGTTTTAAGGGATGTATTAGCCCATCTCTTGGAGTTGCTCTCAACTCATAATAAGACTTGAAAGAAACGACCTGTAGATAGGGTGGACCTATAGAGTATGCCGGGTGGGCCACGGCATACCTTGGCCCAACCGCACCGGCAGGTGGCGGGGGTCTGCCCGTTCTGCCTGCAGGAGCGACTGTCCCACCTCTCGACGTCCGCGTCGCTGCCGTCCGTCCTGCGGGGTGGCAAGGTAACGGAGGAGGAGGAGGAAGCGTCATCCTGCTCGGAGGCGTCCACCATGTACTCGTCCACGGAGGGGTCCAGCGGCGCGTCGTCGGCGTCAGGGTCTGCCACTCCGTGGGCGGCGGCATTCCACCACGAGATGAGGCGCGGCGCCGCAAGGGTGTCGCTGTTGATGAGGCACGAGCGGGTCGTGGCCGTGGACGGCGACGAGGTGATGGGCGTGGTGATGAGGAGGGAGAGGGCGAGGGCGAGGAGGACGAGCTTCTGGGCGAAGCTGCTGCATGTGACGTCTCGGGGAGGAGGCAAGAAGGACGGGTGCTCGTTGGCGCACTCCAAGACGCTCGGGCCCGAGAGGAGCACCGCGGCCAAGTGGATCCTATTCTGATCACGCCATGCATGCAGCTAGCAGTGATGCAGATTTGTGTGCCTATGTCGTTTAATTTGTTCTTGACATCTTCCTTGTTAGATCTAATTCTGTGTGGTATTTTTTTTGGTTCATTTCATTGTTGGTTTTGGTCTCTGGACTCTGGATGCCGAAGGGACAGACATCCTAGCTAATTAATATCAATATCTAATTAATATCAATGTTATGTACAGATTTCAAGCAAATAATTTACTTGATTGATATTCTTTGCCCCAGCCGAACGCGCCAATCAATCCAGTCCTGACGGTTCACCTACCGCACGCCACGCGCCGCCTCGATCCAGTGATCCCAGTCGTTCGCGTGTCACTGCGTGCCGGCTGCGGGCTGCCTGCCCCTGTGATTAGTGTTGAAGGAAGACTGGAAGACCACATCCAGTTTCGACTCACTTCCTTGAGGATGTTTATGAGAAAATGGAGTACTGTCTTGCTTTGGATTCTCCTGCATCAGGAGCATACTTCTCACAGCATGGAGAAAAGGTTTCATCCCTTACTCATTTCTCATTCTCAATAGAGTACATATCCTGCAACCATTGAAGCCTTGTGAGCATGTGACTATTACTGTTATGTCTGTATTTGTTAGACCATGTGACTAGGTTTAGAATATTTTGGTGATAAATAATTGACAATGATTAATTTGTTATGATGAATAATTGGTGATTTTGTTTAGCGATGTTATGCGAGTTGTGTCGTGTGTGCGGACTGATATTGGTCAAGTTGGGACGAACTTGTGCCGGAAGAATGTTCTTTGGTCTTTGCATGTGCAGGTTGAGCATGGAGGCGATCATGGTCGGTGACGAGGTGGACCGGAACTAGGATGGGGAGATCTAAGGTTCAGACGGTCAAGGAGGTCACGAGATGATCGGGCTCATGCTTGGGGCGCATAGAGATCAAAGGTGGATGACACGTGGAGAAGCTACGGGAGGTGCGGTCTTGGAGACTTTGACACGTGGCGCGTTAGAAAAGTCGTGAGTGTGAAAAACCCGTGTTAGGAAGGGTTTCGGATCCCTTGAAAATTAGTGGGCCAAAAGTCTAGTTGAGATAAAAAGGCCCAGGCCTAGTTGGATTAGGATTTTAAGGTCTAGTTGGAGTTGGATTAGGATTTTAAGTAGAGTTTGAAGAGGTGTTTTAGGGAGCTGTACATATATGTATAAAGGAGAACGCGTTTTTGGAACGGCGCGGTTCGGGCGAAGAAAAGGGCGTGCGGCAGTGTAATACGAGAAGAAACAAGACGGCGCACTGTGCTGATGGATGGATGAACAGTATACGTGTTTTTCAATAAAAGTTTGTGAGTTTTTTATTTCGCATCTATTATCATTTTTCTTGGTTTTTTTATTCCTATAGATTCTCCATTCATTGATGTATGTCTAGATATGTTTGTTGCTTACATGCATGAATTAGTTTTAATTAAAAATTGATTAGAAAATTAAAAAAACGTGCACATTCGCTGATTGGTCGGAAGTTTTCGCGCTATAGTACTTTTGCTGCAGTACGCTACAGTAACCGCTACAGTAAAATCAGGAAAAAACTGTTTTGCTTTTTTATTTCTAGTTTTTTAATCAATTAAAAGACAGAAAATTTAAAATTTTTTAAAAAAGTTTCCGCTGTGTATTTCAATCATTCACCCCCTCTGATTGCTATCAACGATCCTACATTATTACTATATCTTGTAAATTTAATATCTGCACAGAAGATTCTATATTTAATATCTGTAACATACGAAAAATATGAATTTGATTTTCAGTTTACACAAATGAGATATAGTTGTGTTAATATTATCGCCAAAGTCCTCCCCATCCCGCACCTTGCGCTTCTTTTCCGCGGCACCACCATCGATGCCCAGACTCAACGTCAGGTTCATCTGCACCACCTACTCCTCCTCCGTCCAACTTAATCCTTGAATTTAAGACTTATCATATTATTTAGTGCCTGTATACCGAATTACGGTGCAAATTTTACAATTATTTACCGAATTGGCAAATGGTTTTACCGAATTGTATATGAAAATTTTAGTGCGACATACCCTTTGATAAAATTCTGGGTCCGCCACTGTCTATAGGGCCTACAGACTGTCGCCTTTCCTTGCAAGAATCCTCAACTCTGCATGCCTTGTGGAGTTTACTTATTGGCCCAGCAGTCAAGCAGGGAAGCTCACAGCTCCAACTCTGAAAAAGAGTAGATAGAAAACCAGTACAGGGGAGAGAAGAGGAGATGGCATTTCTAAGCCTACTTGCACGTCATGCAGTTTACCCAGGTACCTAACTTCGGTTCATTTCTTGGAAACATTATCATACTACTTTACTAGTACAGTTGTGCTTGTATACATGAGAGGAGTGTAACAGTGTACATGGGTGCAGCTGCAGGTAGGAGCACACAGACACAGTGCAGTGGCATCAAGGTGACAACACTCAGATCAGGGGGGGAGAGATCAAGATCAAGAAAGGATTTTGTTCTTAATGTTTCGTCGTTGCGAGAGCTCACCGCTTGCTCTCTGAAGACTCCTCCGTATGGCAAGTCAAAGAGGATCAATCCTAGAGATCTGTTCACCTTCTCCTACAGGTTTAACATTGAAATCCCCATGAGTGAAACTCCAGGGGTAGGTTGTGTGATATAAGTAGCCTCCAAGCTTGGTGATTTCACTTTACCCTTTCAGGTGATCTTATTCCCTGAGGTTCTTTATGCAGGCATCCATCGATGAGTACCTTCAGAACAGGCCCAGGATCGTTGGAGCTGTGTTTCCTGATCAGCGCAAACGTACCAAACTTAGTGATGTGAGCCCCCAATTTCTTTTCTTTAGTCTGAAGTTGTGAACTGAAATGAGGAAAACATGTTTTTTTTTAAGGGAGTGTCTATACAATATTTGACTGTTTTTAGGACAAAAACAGTCAAATTTTGAGCTGTTAGATGGAGATCCAACGCCCTAAATCATTTTTTTTGGAGGGGGTCATTTTTTTTGGAGGGAGGTTTGTATGGGTGGATCCGTTGGATGGAGATCTAACGCTTCAGATCAATCTGACTGTTTTTATCCTCAAAAACAGCCGAATGTTGTATAGCGGTACTCTTTTTTTAAAGAAACTTTTCGGTGATTTTTGTGTCATTTCACCGGCACTGAAGCCTAAAACGTCACAACAATCAGCCACAATTTTCTTGCCAGCAACCATCCCTTCTTTTTAAGGAAGAACTGCTTCAGGGCACCATCCATGTGAACAAAACACGTAAGCCTAACAAAGTACTACTGATCCATTGATCTTACAGGAAGAGTGGAGCGTTCAGCTCCTCCCCATCCAGTTCCTCTTCCTGTCGGCATACCCGGTGATCGTTATGCGCTTCGTCAGCAAGTCCAACGGGAAGGAGTACCCGCGCAACGTCCCCGTCCACGCCACGAGCCTCCTCCTGATGGAAGTGGTAATTGAGTCACTGACAATCCATTCCTCATTTCCGTCAGATTCAGACGTCTGAAATTCTGAACGTACGTACCGTCCCCTACTGTGCCGTACGCAGACGGACTACAAGCTGAACGGCCTGGACAGCAATGCCATGCCGTCGCATCTCGCCCTGACCGTCCGCGGCACGCTGTACCCACAGCGGGAGGGCAAGAAGAGCCTCAAGGGGCACGTCGAGATGAGCGTCGGCTTCAACCTCCCGCCGGTGCTCGCGCTGGTGCCGGAATGCATCATCAGAGGCGTCGGCGAGACGGTCGGCATTTTGGGCAGTCCTTGTGTAAAATCATCGTGTTTCCTTCTCAGGGCTAACGGGCGTTTTGATCTGTGATCATGGTGCAGGTGCTAAAGCAGCTAGCAGGGCAGATGAAGCAGGACATCGACACAGGCCTGGCAGCAGATTTCAAGAAGTACAGGAGGGAGAAGCTAACCGAAAATCGAACTTCACCCAGAAAATTTTGAGGACATGTGTGTTGAGAAACCTGGTCCTGGACCAGGAGCCTAGGCTCATGGTGGACACCTCATCAGTACACTATAAATAAGGACCCGTACCGACAGAATCTAGACTCATACAATTAAAAGCAATAAAGAAATATCAGGATTTCTCTCTACCTCTCTGTGTGTTTTCAATCTATTATTCTGTCTTCTGTAATTGAACTCGTTTCGCATTAAACAGAGGAATCGATCGGACTGATCGCCAGCGACGGTTCCTCAACACGTTATCAGCACGAGTTCGCTCCGGTGAATCGAAGATAATCATCGAAGCTCTAATAGATTGAATTATCTAGATTGCTCTAAATTCGCAGTTTCGCTTTCTAGATTAATTTTCTATGGTGCAAATCCGCTCTAATCTACCGCGAGCAGACTTGATGTCGCTGGCACAATGTCGATCGGTAGATTGCATACAGAGTAGATGTCGATTGCACTATAGATTGAAAAAGGGGGAAATTTGCACGGACGGCCCCATACGGCCGCCGCACGACAAGCTGCCACTGGCCCAACGCCGGCCGGCCACTCGACCACCCGAGGTCATCCCGTCGTGCGCGCTCGGCCCGCAGCCACGCGCCGCTTCAGCTTCTCCTCGTGTGCAGCGCCTGAAGACCGGCCGCCGCTCGTGGACCACGCCTGCATGCGCTGCCTCGGCGCTTCGGCTTCCCCGTGTGCCGCGCCCGAAGACCGACCGTCGCTCGAGGACCACGCTTGCATGCGCCGCCCCGACGCTTTGGCTTCCCCGTGTGCCGCGCCCGAAGACCAGCCGCCGTTCGTGGACCGCGCCTGCATGCGCCGCCCCGGCACTTCAGCTTCCCCATATGCCGTGCCCGAAGACCGATCGCCGCTCGAGGACCGCGCTTGCATGCGCTGTCCCGACGCTTCGGCTTCACCTCGGCCGCTGGCCCGAAGCCACGCCGCCGTGCTCGCCCGCACGCATCACCCCGAGCCAGTTCGACCCACGCAGCCGCATGGCCACCTCCGCTCGGTAGAGCCACCGCCGCCCCCGCATGGGCTGCCGCCCCACACGAGGCCGCGCGCGCTCGGCTGAGACCGACGCTAGCACGACAACCGAAGCCAACCGCGCCGCCGCACGGCTTCCTGCTCAGTTTCTCTGCGCCCCGAGCGCCGCCGACCCGACCTCAGCCCAGCACGGGCCGCCGCCTCCCGCACGAGGCACCGCCGCCGCCACTCGGCTTCGGACAACGTCCGCCTTGCCGTCGGCCGCCACCTGAGATCCGCCCGCCACCGAGCTGGCCGATCCCCCCACTCCGCCGGCATCACCGGTTTGCCGACTTTAAGACGGTCGGGGAGTACAATTCTGTCTTGCACAGGATTTGTACCAATCTTCAACTCTGTGGCAAGCAAATCATAGATGAGCAGAAGATTGAAAAAACCCTATCCACCTTCCACCGCAATGTGGTTATGATTCAACTTAAAAAACTTTTCAAACATGACTTAGTAGTTGGCTTGAAAGATGTGAAGTTTGGAAAAAAATAGATTATGTAACGCTTGCTAAGCCGGAAAGCAAGTTGCAAATTCTTATCTTTCCAAAAGTATCATGTCAACTTTTAGGCCATTGGAGCTCTTGCATATAGATTTATTTGGGCCAACAACCTATTTGGTTATTGTAAATGATTACTCTAGATACAGATGAGTATTCTTCTTAAATGACAAAAACGAAGTCTCCAGCATTTTCAAAAGTTATTCAAAAAGGGTCCAAAATGAAGTTGATTTCAAAATAAAAAAAAATAGAAGTGACAATTGTTTCGAGTTGAAAAACACTAAAATTGAAGACTTTGGTGATAAATTTGGAATAAAATATGAACTTTCCACTACTTACACTTCGGAGCAAAATGGAGTTGTAAAGAGAAAAAATCGAACATTAATTGAATTGGTTAGGACAATGCTTGATGAATATAATACTTCTGATAATTTTTAAGCAGAAACTATTAACACCGCTTGTCATGCCATAAATCGTCTTTATTTGCATCGTCTTTTGAAAAAGATTTCCTATGAGCTCATTGGAAGAAGGCCGAATATTTCCTACTTTAGAGTATTTGAATGCAAATGCTATATCTTAAAAAGGGTCTTCGACTTTCTAAATTTCAAAGTCGATGTGACGAGAAATTTTTGCTTGCTTATTCTTCTAATAGCAAAGCTTATAGAGTCTTTAACAAAAATTCCGGTTTAGTTGAAGAATCATGTGATATTCAATTTGATAAAAATAATGGCTCTTAAGAAGAGCAAGAGAATTTGGATGATGTAGGTGATGGAAGACTAAGGCGAGCAATGGATAACCTTGTTCGAGAACCCTAAGTCTTTTCTAGGTTTTGATTCATAATGCGAATGATTTAACGATATTTTTTTGGGCAAATTAGTATATTTGGTGTTTAAAGATGTTTGCATATCTATTCCAATGATTCAATCCAAGAAAAACACCAAAGAATTTATTTCTTAATTCGCCCTAAACGGGTCAGAGAAAGCGGAACTATCGCTTGACATGCGCGGTACTTCCAATTTCTCTGATTAAAACAACAATTTCATTCCTTTATTTTTCAAACTTATTGAGAATGTTTCCTAGCTCATCCTTGATATCTTTTTCCTTTGTTTGAAGATGCCAAGGACAAGGAACGCTGGCCGCAAAATGTATATCAGGAACTTCACTCCCATGGCTCTCGGTCAATCTTCATCGCGAGCAAACCCTCTTGCAGCCCAAGTGCCTCCTCCTGCAACTCCAACCACCTCAAAATCTGCTCAAAAGACCAAAGAAGACAGAGGCATGGCAATAGCCTCTGACTAAGAGACAGAAACAGAACAGTAAAAGAGCTCACCTCTTGAACAGCCAGATGAGGATATGAATGATCGAGAAGGGCCTCAAATAGACCTCAGACAAATCATGGCTGAAGAGTATGCACGTTTGCGTCACAAAAAACAGTTTATGCTCCCTAATAATTCTATCAATCCAAGATTTCATACCAAATTTCAAGAGCAAGTGTATAAGCAGTTGTATGGTCCAAATAGACTCTTTGCAGATCACAAATATGTTGATTGTGACCACCTGAACTCAATCGACAAATATGATAGGACTTATAGGTAGTTTCAGATGACTGGAATACAAAATCTTGTGGCTCTCAAATCAGACTATAATAAAGATATAATCAGGCAGTTATATATATATATATATATATATATATATATATATATATATATATATATATATATATATATATATATATATATATATATCTTTTGACTTCCAGCATATCTCATGGATGACTGGCTGCCAATCCTTGGACTCCAATAAGCACAAGTTTGAGCTGGCTCTAAGGACAGAGTCAAGTGCACATGAGAAGGTATATGACCGACCTGCACTTGAGCTCCCTGTCTTGTCTGAGTACTATGATCAGAGTACTAGATTTGTCCCAGGCAAGCTTGTTGGCCTCCTCCCTATTCCCAGCTTGGTAAACCGGATTATTAACCATACTTCTCTTCCCAAGAGTGGGAATTATAATGCCATAAGAGGCCATGCATGGAACTTAATTGACTATGTTATGCAAGGTAGCAAATTTGATGTGGTTGATCTTATTATCCGGGAAATAGCATCTTCCAAGAATGATATGATCAAAAGGATAAATTACGCTCCATACATCATGGCCTTGATCTTTCGGAAGATTAAATACCGTGGTGGTTTGGGCGGCGTCCACAAGGCTTACAAGCCTCGAGCAGAGCCTCCAATTCCTCCAGCTTTCCGTCCTCAAGCTCCACAGTAAGAAGAACCTGCAGTTGCACCACAAGAACAAGTCTCTCTCAGATATACTCGGTAATTCTCCAGATTCACGACACTCAGGCCGAGGCGTTCGCTTCTCTTTCCTCCAGAATGTACTCAATTGATGAGAGAGTCACTTATATTAAGAATGCCTTGGCTCGTCCTCCCTCCCTAGTCAGATTTGGCCACCGTCGCCATCGTGGCCCTTCTCCTCAAGGACCACAAGAATAACATTTTTGGTCATTTGATGCCAAAAGGGAAGAAGACAAGAAGAGGGAGAAGAGCACAAGAAAAGATAGAAGAAAGAAAATTGAAGAAGTATATCTATCTTAGCTACTATTTATGTGTCTTTACGATAAAATGAACTTGTGATGTAATGCACTTTTTGCTGAGAACATGCTTTATGTTATGTTGAACTTGAAGTTGTGGTCATTTTACACTTTGTGTTCATCTATGGTATACTTTACAACATTACAATTATCTATTCCCTCAAGTACAACAAACAGAGAAAACTCTGCCAATTTTTTTTCCAAAAAAAACTTTACATGTGTTTACAAAGTATCTTCACTTCTATATGCACATGCTCAGGGGGACCTTTCTTCGAATTGTTTTTAAGTCACGAAAGAATATACAACTCGTTTTCAAACAAGTGGTATATTTAAAACTTTATTTTTTCATATAATATTTGTATTATCATCAATTACCAAAAATGAGAGATTAAATCATCTAGGCCCCTAAAAATAGTTTTGGTAATTAATGACACTATTTGAATATGGGACTAACATGTTTACTGAGTATTTAAAAGGTTTAGTCCCTATAATAATTGTGAGATGCATACTAAAGGTCAACATGAAGATCAATGTGGCTCAAGACAAAGGTATAAACAGACTATGATCCCTTTTGGTTTTATCAATTTTAGGAGAAAGGGTGTAAGTTCGGATTATAGGATAGATGTACTATTAAGAGGGATCATAGCTAGTAACTTAATAGCATATTTTTGTGCCATTTGGATCAATTTAGAATCATGCATTCACTTAAAACTAAAATTGATAGCCAATCTGTGCTCTGTATGGATAATTGGAAGTACCGAAGTGTAAACGGCGGTACTTCCACTTTCCGGAAGTTTTGACAAAACAAGCAGTGCGTTTTTTCCAGATAGCACCCTTGAAATCACTTTGTCTCTCCAGAAAACGGAAGTACCGGAGTTTTAACGGCGGAACTACCGCAAAGCGGAGTACCGCAACCATTGAACGGTACTTCCGAATCACGGAAGCTCCGAAAATCTAAGTAGCATGTTTTTCTAGAAAGCGCCAACATTTGGCCTCAAAGCAAACGGAAGTACCACGCTGAAATTTTGGAACTTTCGAATATCGGAATTACCGCGATTACAACGGCGGTAGTACCGCATCGACTTTCAACAGCTAGTTCAGAAGCTCTAAAATAACCATTACTATTGTGTCAGAACAGGTACGATAGTACCGGCCGATGAATGGTGGTACTTGTGGTAACTGTTTTTAGAAGGCAAGAATTTTTAAAATCTTGCTAGTTTAAATTGTGGTAATTGTTTTTAGAAAGCAAGAATTTTTAGAATCTCCTATTCACCCACATTTAATCGGTTATCCTTGATCCTACTCCCTCAATCATGAGAGGCTACTGTTGGAGGAGTGGCCCCACCTTGGCCCAAACGGCCCACGACGCCAGCAAGATAAGTCGACAGCTTTATGGAAGCCCACAAAGCCAGGGAAATGGCATATGTACCCTAGAAGAATAGACTTAGATAGGGGTGTTTATGTAATTCAAAGTAGGAAAAAGACATGTGTATCCTTACAAAGATAGGGATATCTATGTAACTAAGCCCCCATGATTATAAATACATAACTAAGTGTGTCATGGGGAAAGGCAGAGCACTCTTTTTTAGCAAAAGATTAAATATCACCAACTTCCAAGACACTAGCACATAATCCTATTGACATCTTTAAGGTGTGTAAGGCTATAGGCAACCTCTCCACGGCCTTTCCGTAACCCCCTTCGTTTACTGTTTGGTGTGTAACCACAACACAAGGGATTTTGTACGTGTTTATTTGGAGTAAAACATATTCCATCATTGGTTGTTCCACGGGTTTATAGAGAAGTAAGAATAGAGCTGTCAAGTAGCTTTACAAATTGTTCCCAGCATGCCTAAAGCAAGACTATATGCTGGCTTACATCGTATAATATTTGTTTTTTTTTTACTTTAAGTTGGCATAAACCTATACCTTTTTCACCTGTTAAGTGTTGTACAATTGTTGACAATTTATCATATTATAGTGCTATTCCACTAAAACTCGTGAGGGTGAACATCTACGATATTTATGCATGCATGGTTTTGTTCCAAATTCCTATGTGAGGTCTTTTGTCAAAAAATTTAGGTTCTCAACATAATGGATGTCATCACCTTGCCCGGTTAATCTTGGTATTATCCTATAATTTAACTGCAGCCAAACATGGTTTTTTGCAACGCACAGCCACGCAGCTAGTACTAACTACTTATCAGTACTCCCTCTCTGATATCTTCAACAAGCATGTTAAACTTGGAGCCAGAGTACTTCGATTTAGTCCCAACTCCTGAACCCATTCCCTTTGAAAAAAGCATCCCAAGTTCCCTTTCAACTTCACTGCAGAAAATGGCAGATAACACCATGTTCATAATTTTCAGTTAAACGCACAAGTATGACAAACAACCTGTAACAGTAGCAAACCAATTCTCACCTGCGGCTCCTGCGGGTTTTCATTGTCCACAGATGATTATCTCTTCTAGCCAGCACATAGACTGGCTTTGAGTCTTCCCTCCATGGGTTTGTTTCAGTCATGAAAGCATGACCGGTTACTAAAATTTCAAACCTCCGTGTTAAAAAAAAAAACATCTACACGTAGTTCATCACACACACTATGTAGGAAATCATAAGAAGTCATTTTTAACGACTTAACCTTTTGGCAATTGGCATGATTGGTGAGAATGAGTGTTACCAAGCCATTTAACCACTGACTCTAGTTTGTGGTCCTACTGAAAGCAGCATAAGCATGACCATAGCAGACATGCCAGCCAATTCAGCACTTGATGCAAAGACAGCATTGCACTATCTAGGCCAAAACCTGACGAAATAACCGGGGATTGCAACAGTTAATAGTCGCGTACACACATGGTCATATCTTGGCACACCTCAACTATACATTCACAAAACACGATAGGCGTGCGTGAACGCACAAGCCCGATTCATCGCAACACGCAAGTATCACGTACACACAAAGATCACATCTTTGGACACTTTGGAGTTTGTACTATGCATTTCATCAAACACTACGCGCGCGCGCACCTAAACCCTACCAAGCCCCGTAATTTCGTGCTAATCAGTAATCACCAACCATTAAAGTTGGTAAACCCGTAGTGAAAAAACTAAAACCCTAAGCAAATCGAGCCAGAGAATACGGTCCAGGGAGAGGGCTAGAACATCTCACCGTCGTAGGCGAGGGAGTCGAGTGACTCCATGAGGTGGCGCCGCATGCCGTAGGCGCGTGAGGAGACGCGGCGCAGGAACTCGCCGGAGGCCCCGGGGATGCCGTCGCCCATCCCCATGGCCCTCTCCACCTCCTGCTCGTCGCCGTCGTCTCCCTCCGGAGACGGTGGAGGCGGAGGCCGGGACGAGGCGGCTGCCACGACCGCACGGCGGTGCGCGGCGGCGAGGCGGGGGCGCGGCGGTGGGAGGGAGAGGAGGAATGAGGTGAGGTTCCCGGCGAGGGTGGTGGTGGTCGCCGGCGGAGGGAGGGACGGCAAAGAAGCTGCCATTTTCCGAGGGATGTATAGCAGTATGGCACTGTAGCTTTATAGTGCCCAAAAGAGCCTACCGGGCTCTTTTTTCAGCCTCAAAAGTTGTTTTTTCATTTTTTTTAATTAGTTTTCAAATATATTATCTTTTTAAAATAGAGTCTATAAATTAATTATAGTGCACACTATAACAACTTCATTTATATCGAATAAAACTACATGCGAGTTTCTGTTACTCCATAATCTCTCTCAGAACAACTCAAAAGTTATAAACCACAGCTATAAGTCGAATCCAAAAAAATATGCCCTATAAGTCCAGGCTTCCGGGTTTTTGTACTGTAGCAGATGAAAATACATTGTAACTGCTATTAGTTTTTTCTACGTAATAAAAAAATTATGTCATTAAGGATGTTGCAAAGGAATAAGAGGGGAAATAAATAGCAAAAGGCAAAAAAAAATAATTGAAAAGCTAGAACCCAGAAGCAAAAGCTCATTGGAGCGGGATAGTCTCCATACGTCCTTTTTATACCTGTCGCTTTGCTATTGCTCGGTAGGAGTCTTGTCGAGCCGTGGTAGCTCGACAAGTCGATGATCTATCGAGCTGATGTAACGTGATAGGTGACAAGTACCGTCAATCATGGTTGACGAGCTCGAGGAGAGGCTAGATTTATAAAAACGAGCATTCAAAAATCAAATTTGGAAGAAAAAATGTTACAATACCATTTGCATGAACAGTTTGGAGAGTGGAACGTGGACACGGCAGCTCCAGTCTCGTGGTCGTGGAGATCTTTACTGCGATAGCTGGCCTAGGTTCAGCACGTTTCACACTCGGCTCAGTGCATGAGCGGCTGTGTTGGCTACAGTCCAGCCATGCGCGTTCCATTTTGGACCAGATTCTCGGCTAGCGGAGACGGCAAGTAAAAATACTTGTTCACATGTATGGCACTATAGCTTTGTAGTGCTCAAAAGAGCTTTTCAATCTAGGCTTCTGGCTTTTTTACAATGTGATAACTAAAAATACATTGTATCTATTGTTAGCTTTGTTCTATGTAATTAAATTTAAAAAATAAAAAAGTTATATCATCACGAACAATGTAAAAGAATAAAAGGGAAAAAGAAAAGATAAAAAGGCTCCAAAAAGGAAAAAAAAGTTAGAAGCCAGAAGCATAAACTCATTGGAGCAAAGTAGTCTCTAGACGTCCTTTTTATATCTGTCGCTTTGTTGTTGCTCGGTAGGAATCTCCCGAGCCATGGTAGCTCGGCAAGTTGATGACATGCTGAGCTGCTGTAAGTGGTAAATAACACGTATCATCTGCCATAGTTCACGAGCCCGAGAAAAAAATTAGATTTGTAAAAATATGTTCGAAAGTCAAATTTAAATATTAGAAAAACATGAAAGCATCTCTTAAAAAAAATGTCTCAGTTTCATTATCATAAACAGTCGGAGGGTGGAACGTGGACACGGCAGCTCCAGTCCCGTAGTCGTGGAGATCTTTCGACGGCGGTGGGTGGCCTGGGTTCGGCTCGGTCGGGCTCGTGCCGTGTCACAACGCACGAGCGGCTTGAAACATCCCCAATTTTCAAAATTTTGAAAATTAATTGAATTCTCAAAATTTCTTGCAAATCCTAGTTCCTAAGCCTAATTCTCACTAATCCACACCCAAATCGCGCACGAATCTTGAAGCAATATCCTCCATCCACCCAATTTCGCGCGGTTACTGTGCATGACCGAAAAATCTTCCCCGCCGCCTACACCCTCCCGCCACCGCACCTCTTCCAGCTTCTTCCCGCGCCAGCACATGCCGCCAGCTTGCTGCCGCCTCCCACGTCGCCTCCCGCCCCTGCCCGAGTCTTGATGACTGCCCGGCTAGCTGCGCTGCCTCTCTCTCTCTCTGCGCTCCCTGCCCCGCCCCGGTGCCAACCGCCTCACAGCCTCTCTCAAAAACCCTGCACGCCTCTACTAGCTCCCGCAAGTGCCCACGAAGCTCCCCGACCCACCGAATTGAGCCGAAGACCGCCGGAGAGCCGCCGGTGCCAAAAACTCCCAAAGAACCCTAGTTCCAATCCTGGTACTCCGGCCGATTAAAATTCAATTGCTCGCTCCGGTAGCACCCCCAAGCTCCCAGAAACTCGCCCCAATCGCCGCCCTAGCTTCTCGAAGCTTCTCCTTCCCGGGCTCCAAGCGCCGCCTCGGAGCTTCTCCTCCTCACCGTGGCCAGCTCCGCACAAGTATTCACAACCCTAACCACCGCTCCCATGGTCTTGCCTCATCCCCAGATATGCTCAAAAGCCGACCTAATCGCCCCAAGAAGCCCCTAGTCGACCGCAATCCCAAAAATCACCGTGAGGAAGATGACCTCGCCGCCGGCGATTGCCGCCCCCGCCGGGCCCGCAAACACTAAAAATGGAACCATGGCATCGTGCCGAATCCAACCATACCCTTGGTGTGCGTCGCGGTTCGTCGTAGCTCCACTGGCCGCCATCACCTCCGTCCTCTGTCCCTGCGCGCGCGTGCGGGCCGAAGGAGGAAGAGGAACAGTGCGCGAGCACTGTTCCCCCGACCGCACTGTGCCGACTTGGCTGGACCCAGCCAGCTCGCCCGCGCCCGACCGAGCCAGACTGACCGGGTTGCGCCGAACCGCATAGACCGGACCCGATGAACAGTACACCGAGCCCAATGAATAGTGACCGACCCAAAGTCCAAAAATTGATGTTTATACTCCCCAGATCCGTTTCGAGCCCGCCAACCCAAATATCAAGTCCAATTCCCCATATAGCCCTCCTATAAACCTAAAAACTCAATTTAGTGAAGTTTCCAGAATGTCTTTATTCTTTTGAATTTTATTATTTTATTATTCCTAGCTCATTTTTCGTCGAGCGTGGAATTAAATTGATTTTCTTTATTTTGCGCTAGCACGTGACATCGTGGATCAGCTGATTCAAGAATACGAAGCTTCAGATCAAGATCAAGGCCCAGAAATCAAAGAATATGAAATTGTCGAAATCATAAGTCCGCAAGGCAAGTCACATATTTTTGATCATATTGAATCCCATTAAATTACATTATTTATTTAATGTATTTGCATTATTGATAGTTGCGAACTGATAATTGCTTAAAACAAAGAATTAGAATGGCATGCTATCTAGATAATCCTACTACTGAAAAATAGCCCTGTTTACCTTGATGGCTATATTCACCTTGACAACCTTAGTAAGAAATAATATATGATATCAAAGTAACCATGATCGCCTCATACAACAATTTTGTACTACTAAGGTGTTGGCCGCAGGCCGGTAGGATTTGCAAACTGATACTAAGGTAAAGGTGTGCTGTGGGAAATCACGTGGTGATCTACGCCCACGACTTTACCTTAGGGAATTGAGACTGGGAAGGGTGTGCTGTGGGAAATCATGCGGTGATCTACGCCCACGACCTTACCCGAGTGAGAGGCTGGTATGGATGGGTGGTGGTAGTGCCAGTGGGCACAGAGGGAGACGTGGTTGGATGCCTCAGGTGAAAAATGTAAGGACGAGAACCTTGTGCCAAGTAAAAGACATAGTCAACGCTCAGGCCACAGGAGTTGACTTGTCAACACTGGTCTAGTAGCTGCTCCATTCAATTGAAACTCTACAGGCTGTGACGACAGGTAGACGAGGAGTTAGGTATGCTGCGGGTACCTAACAACGGTAGTATTCACTCACAAGCGGCTAGAGAAGAGTATGTGCGCAATTGTAGCCGTGACTGAGTGATGCTATCGGGTAGAGTCTATATAAAGAATGGAGCAGTGAACCGACCTGGCTTTCTTAACTCTGTCGCGGGAGTTAAGGGATCGTGTGGGTAAAGTTGAGCAACTCTGCAGAGTGTAATAAATGGTATTCGAATACGCCGTGCTTCCGGTTAATGAAGCTGTGTTAATTGGGTGATTCCAACAATGAGGCATAAGTAGGATTTGAGATGATTTAATGTGATAAGTGATGAACTGAATTTGTTAATGAAAACCCCCTGATCTTAGGAGCAATTGTTTTAAGTTTTACTTTATTGCAAATAAAACTGCATCCACCTCATAATAAAACCACTATACACCCTCCACCCGAGAACCCTGGCAATTAGTTATATAGTATTTCCACATGTGATTTGCTGAGTACGGGGTGGGAGTACTCAGGCTTGCCGAATTTTCCCCCAACAGATACCAGAAGAAAAAGGAAGCAATTCAAGATTTCGCATTAGGGTTACGACCGCACTCAAGCGTTCCTGAGGAAGCAATTCAAGATTTCGCATTAGGGTTACGACCGCACTCAAGCGTTCCTGTGGAGTTTTCTTCGGCTCTTTTGTATGTAAGTTAAATTTTGGGCTTGAATGCCCTTATTGTCGTTAAAGCTGGCCATTAGGTCTTACTTTAATCCAATTAACTCTTTTTAAATGGCTTATAAGCAGGCATGATACACTGTTAAACCGCAACAGAACTCCTGGGCTGTTGCAGGTCGTACGACGTCCCTGGTCCCAAAAATTGGGGGCGTTACACGGCTGTGCGTTGGCTAGTCCAGCCATGCGCGTTCCGTTTTGGACCGGTTTCTCGGCTGGCGTAGACGGCAAGTAAAATTAGTGCGTGGTTAGCTTAGCTTGTGTGTGTGTGTGACCGTTTGATCGGTGTTTATTAGACCTAAATTTTTTAGTAACTTTTATTTTTAGCGTGTGTTGTCGTACTAAATTTGGTAGCCCAAGCAAAAAGGACATCGCATAAGTCTCATAGTTGCAACAAGGGTTTACATATAAAGATGAAGCAATATCTCAATTGCACATTCTAAGAGACATTGAAGATCACGGTATCTTCAGTGGCTGAGAAACATGGGTATTAGGTGGGTTCTTTGAGTTGTGGCTTATAGTTTTTGACTTATAATTTTAAATTTTGATTATTCGTAAGAGAGATTATGAAGAGAACATAATTATATGTAATTGTAGCTGGTACAGTTAAAGTTAGTATAGTGTATACTACAATCGACTAGTAAATCTTGTTTAGAAATCGCGTCATTTAAAAATAAGTTATTGTAACATGGTACATAAACCATAAACTATAAACAGATTCAAACCCACTCAATGACGCAGTGAGGCGAGAGAAACCTCCTATGTTTTCACCTGGTTCCTATCGATATTTCTATAAGAATCATAAATCTGTAAAGATATAATTGGTTTCTAATGATAGAAATCGAGAGACTAGGCCTTTCGTACGCTTAAAAGAAAATCTGTGAAGATTTGAAAGGAATTGACCGATAGGTTTTTAGTTTTGTACCCGCCCTGAACAGAGAAACTAAGCAACATCCAGAGAAACAAGGACATATGCAAAATTGTTAATTATTTAGTCGAGGATGTTATCAAGCTGGATCACGTATATCCACACAGTGAATTTACATGACAAATGAAGACATAATCGATCTAACCGAACTAGTGGTAAGTTTGGCCCAACACCGAGCACTGGGCTGAGAACGCGCAATCAAGCCCGGTCAGGGTGCGTCCCCATGGCCCATAACACTAACTATCCAGCAAACAAGCTGGATCACGTAGATCCAAACAGTAGATTTGCCAGACAAATAAAAATATAGGGCAGGTATTTTTAGACTGATGGCGTGGTTTTTCATAGTAATTAGTTTTTAAATTTTTTTAAGATGGGATCTATAAATTAATTATAGTAGACATTGTCCCGACTTCATCCAGATCGACCAAAATCACACGTAAGTATCTCTATCTTTATACTGTCTTATGAATAGTCAGAATCTAAAATTTTAAACAAAAAAAATCATAAAATCACAGTATAAAAACTCCACCCATAATCGTTCGTGTCATGGCCGCTGCGCGGGCATACTACTTAAACGAATAATTTATACCTATTTATCACTTTTGGTATACTTAAATACTAATTTTAAGATACTTCAATACGACTTGATTGAAAAATTTTCATTGAAACTCTTTTTTTCGTTATATACATTTTTTCATGTATAAAAAGAATACATACACAAATTATGCTATATAAAAAATGTACTTTAATGAAAGTTTTTATGGAACCCACTTTGAGTATCTTATAATTATTATTAGAGCATGCTCAAATAGACAAAAAGATATAACAACACCATTAAACGAGTATATTAGAAGTGGAAGTATCTACTCTTAAGAGTATAGAACATTTTCATATATATATATATATATACACACACACACACACACTCCCGGGTGTAATTACACCCTATGTCGTATCTCACAACGTAGGGAGCATCTCGCGTAACGAGGAGTATGTACATGTAGTATACGAGTATTTAAGACTATATAGGTGGTATGAACAATTTTTCAGATGTGGTATGTACATTTTTTTCAACATACTCCTTTTTATGTACGTATATAAAGATATTTACAAAATAGGCTAAAAACTATGGGCTCCCTTGCAATTTTTCCGTGTGGTTCCAGGGGCGGAGCCAGATCCAGACAAAGGGGGGGTCGACCCGCCAAGGCGCCGGCGTCATAGGTCCTGGGCGCCGTGTGTCGGCAAAAATTAGACATACACATATATAATTAAACATACGCATATATATTGTCATATAAATTCAATCATAACACATATGGCAAAATAATGTAGCATACGTCTAGCATACTGAAAAGACTCTCTCAGTGGTCGCTGTTGATACTGGAAGAGTTATGATTAATCTTAGCAATCTATCGACCATTGGATAAATAGAATTTTTACCTAATCTCACTAGTCCCTTTGTTAGATCAGCAAGTGATGGCAATGTACTTAGCTCTAGATGGTTGCATACATCAAGTTGAAAATGTGGTAGTTGACAGTTGACACTCCAATTGAGCTTGATCTTGACTTGAAAAATCAGCGGGATAGTACTTTTCCACCAGAGTACTTATCTTTGAAATGTCAAACCATCTTTTCTTGGATCTAGTGAGGCACAAAGTGATAGAAGCTCTGTTGCTTGAGAACTGAATCGATCTTCTAACTCAATCAATTGTTGGTCGACCGCAACATTAAACACATCTATTTTATAATGGTGAAGAGTGGTGGTATTATCATTTTTGTTCCGAGATTTGGTCACATCCACACACCTACAAATTGCGACATGTAGTTAAACAAGTTAGATATGTACCATAAGAATAAAAAATATGTATTTGTGCTCATATTAAAAAACTGAAGGTAAGATAATAACTTACTTGCGATTTAAATCCGAAATCTCAATCTCGTGCTTGTCACAAAAGGCTTTCACCTCCTCAAGAAGTGGTTCCCAGCCATCATTTCTCAAGTCACTAAGCAATGATTTTGTGTTAGAAATACAGGGGCCTAATTGACTAATTAACTGTGTTGAAAGGTGATTAAGAGATCCTATTAATGCATTTGGTGGACCATTAGGGGGGGGCCAGGCCCCCTGCCCGCCCCCCCTTGTCTCCGCCCCTGTGTGGTTCACATTAGAATATCTTATAATTAGTATATGAGTATACCTAAAGTGATAAAGGAGTATTTCAAATTTATTTAGGTGGTATATTAGAGGTGGGTGTAATTACACCCGGGAGTAAAAGGTATTTTTCATATATATATATATATTATATATATATATATATATATATATATATATATATATATATATATATATATCGCATCACACGGCCAACCCATCGGGCCACGTGCTGCCTCCCGCCTTGGCAACGGCAACGGCCAACGGCCCATCCGCGCGCGTCCAACGTACGCCGGAACCAAAAGAAAGCCGATCGAAGCGACTAGACCCAGCTTGTCACCCGAGCCGATCACCCAAACCCAATGCTGCGCAGCGTGCGTGCCGACCGGACGACGTGTTTGCGGCAACGTGCCACCTTAGCCGGACACCCGTCGCGCCACACCCGCCTCGCCGGAGCCACCCGCTCCACGCGTCCAAACCCCTCTTGCCCATAAACCCCGCGCCCCCAAAACGCCAACCCGACCACTCAACTCCGCTGCTCGCTCGCATCTTCTTGGCACCCATCCAGACTTGGTCGAAGTACCCGAGTAGCACACGGCTTGATCGCTTGGAACGAGCCAATGGCAGCCATGTCGCGGTCGAAGAGGCTCGCAGCCCCCGTGCTGCTGCTATTGTTGCTGCTTGCGGTGGCATCCGCGGCCGCGGCGGGCGCGGGGACGAAGACTGACGCCGGCACGGAGGCCGCGAGCAAGGAGGACGAGTCGTGGACGGAATGGGTCAAGGACAAGATCTCCGAGGGGCTCGGGCTGAAGCACCCTGTCAACGACGTCGACGAGGAGGCGGCCGAGCGCAAGGCCGGCCACACCGTCAAGTCCGCCCAGCACACCGCCTCCGGTACGTGAGCCACCCGCACACCGTGCGCGCGCGGCACCTTTTCTCATGTGAGCGATACTGACACTAATGCGCGGCATGTGCGTGTGCGTGTATGCAGAGGCGGGGAGGCAGGCGAGCAAGAAGGCGGGAGACGCGAAGGAGGCTGCGGCCACGGGTGCGTCCGACAAGGCGGGGCAAGCCAAGGACAAGACGGAGGAGGCGGTGAAGGGCACGGCCGGCGAGGCGTCCAAGAGAGCGGAGCAGGCCAAGCAAAAGACCAAGGAGGCGGCAGAGGCGGCCAGCGAGAGGGGCGCCGAGGCGCACAAGCGGGGCGAAGCAGGGCAAGTCCAAGGCCGAGGAGAAGGCCAGCGAGGGCTACGAGACCGCCAAGCACAAGGCCGGCGAGGGGTATGAGACGCTGCGGCACTCCAAGGACGCCGCCGCGGAGAAGGCGGGCGCGGCGAAGAACGCGGCATGGGAGAAGGCAGGGGCCGCCAAGGACGCGGTGTGGGAGAACGCGCAGGCGGCCGGCGAGGAGGTGCAGCAGTCCAAGGAGGCGGCCAAGGGGGAAGGCCGGGGGGGCGAAGGATGCCGCGTGGGAGAAAGCCGAGGCCGCGAAGGATGCCGCGTGGGAGAAAACGGAGGCGGCCGGCGAGAAGCTGCAGCAGTCCAAGGAGGCCGCCAAGGGGAAGGCCAGCGACGGGTACGAGGCGGCCAAGGGGAAGGCCAACGAGGGGTACGAGAAGGTGAAGGAGAAGGCGACGGAGACCTCGGGACGCGGCCAAGGAGAAGCTGGAGGAGGTGAAGGAGAGGGTGACCGGCGCCGACGTCGACAAGGAGAGGCACCGGAGGGACGACGAGCTGTGAGCGAGCCGGCGGGCGTTCGATCCCTCTCGGCATAGTTGTTGTTAATGTCGTTTGTCAGTGTGTTGCTCTAGTTTTTTACACGTCCTGTTTGCCCTACCACGATGCTGTTTCTTCGTTGTACAATAATGTGATCATCTTTAGAGAACTTGCACGAGAAAATTTGCCCCCCCCCCCCCCCCCCCCCCGAAACTATACTAAAAACTGGAACAGTGATGGTACATGATTAACACAAATAGTACAAAGAAGTCTCTCTTCAAATCTAATTGAAAAGAGATGTATACTACCAGCATTACGATAGACGATGCACACTAGCTCCAAGCTAGAATGGGACGCTACAACTACGTACATCTTCCTTAAATCTAATTGAGGACCTGCATTTACATACAGTGTGAGATTACCAGTTTATGAACATATAGTATGCAGCAGAAGCAGCATGCTTCAGACGAGCAATGGTGCTTCCAGTGCCGCAGCAGCAGCGGCTCTTGGGGTGGTGTCTGCGGTCTCAAGTGTGGAGGTGACCAGCAGGGAGAGGACGGCGAAACACGAGGGGATCAAGCCTGTCCCGTACCTACTGACCGTGTTCAGCCCCCTCGTCTCACCGCAGCCTCATCGTGTATGCAGCGAAGGACATGATATTGCAACTGATTAGTTCCTCATCGCTGCAGTAATTCCAGCAGCAAATCACATAAAAAAATGAAACTTCTTATCCTGGGATCATATCAGTTTTGGTATATAGTTGTAAAGGGTTGCTACTATTCTGGATCATTTCGTTTGTACCTTCGTATGATTCGAGGACGAACAAAGCGATTCCACATGAGATCTTGTCCAAGAAGCTCAGTGAGCCGTAGACGAAAGCGCAGCCGTTCAAGTCCTCTCCTACCAACGCACTCTCCAGCCAAACTGTTGTGACCTGTTCAGAACACACAAAGCATAAGCAAGATCACAACAAGCAGCACCAAATCAGATCACCCACAAGTGCTAAGTGCAGTGACTATATTTACCATAGCGAGAGCGTTCGCAACGCCGAAGACCATGGCAAGAGGGACATCAGGTTGTGCATCCGGCTCGGGAGGACGAAGACTGCGGCGCCGGAGATCACCCAGAGTATCGCCCCGATGGTGAGAAGCGACTTCAGGCGACGGCTGTTCCATTTGATCTCCTGCATTTGTAGTGGATGCAAAAATGTGTGAGGGTTGCAACTTTCCATGTGAAAAATGTGGAAAAGTGTTACTACAAGAGTAGGACCTGCAGGACAACGGACACAGAGAAGCTGCAGCAGAATATGATGGCTGGTATCTGCAAAGAGAGGTCAGAGATCAGGGTGTAAGGAAGCAAAGGTACTTCTCAACAATGGTTGGTGCCTGCCAGCCTATGCACAAGTTGTAGCTAATGAACTGAACAACTAACAATTGCTTTTGAGTATTCGTTCATTCTCAAATCTCTGGTGACATAGAACGCGATGAGCGACTGAAAACAACAACACAGAAAAAAAGAGCATATATGAGAGCATATCAGGAAAACAATACGCCATAACTAATTCAGGTTAGTCATTTGGATACTTAAGCAAGAGTCTTTGAAAAAAGAATTTGCACAAAGCATGTTGTGATAAGCCTAATTTTGTTACAAACAGATTTAGACAAAGAAAAGATTATTGCAAAGCGTATGACTTTCTCCTTTGACAAAAGTTATGTGTTTGACGCGAGAAATCGCTCTCGT